>CM018031.1:64596687-64926687 GCA_008638375.1 Nyssa sinensis | reverse complement strand
AGTGTTAAGCACCCACCCCGCCCAGTCCGAATGGATCGGCCTCCAATATTCACTTGCAAGGTTATTTTGTCATCAAAAAATAGAAGAGATAGATGTGACTCTAAAAAAGATAAGTATTAAATAATCTGGTATGAAGAAATAAAATAAAATAGAAAAGACAGAAAGAAGATCTGACTCGGGCACGAAAGCTTCCTACAGTATCTGTTTACAAAATAGAATCAGAGTCACGTAATTATTTGGTTTACCTTCTTTTATCAAGGGCGATAAAAGAGGCGAGATCAACCGGATCTAAAAAATAAAATTGTTAAGGGTTTGAGGGCATACCTTATTCAATCATAGGAGTCGGGTAACACTTTGGCTAAGAAAGTCTAATCTTGATGCTTCAATCAGCCTAGATCGTTAGCTTGTTCTTCAGTTTGGAAAGCGTCGCTTCTGCTTGCTTCTTAAAGAGAGACTGTCACTTCAGTAGGGCTTCGGCCTCAGAAGAGGGAGAGTTCTTGTAGAGAGAACTCTAGAATTAAACTAACAACATAGCGTTATGGAAATTATGTGTTTAAAAATGATGGTCAGTGGGCTCTATTTATAGGCAAAATATGGAGATTCAATCCAAGGGCCTATGATGAAACTCTAGAACGAAGGGCTATGATCATGTCTTGAGTGATAATCATCTAATTAAATAAATAAAAAATTAAATAATTATCCTAGCTAAATGAATTAATAAATAATTATGACAATGCAAGAACCAATAGAATTGATGTCTACATGCAAGAGCCAATAAGATAAAAGAAAAAATAGAATTTAATTAAAAATAAACTCTAAAATAACAACATCTAGGCTCAATATATCTCATTTTAAGGAAATATTAAGCAACCAGATCTATAGGAAACTCTAAAAGTGAAAAGTCTTAATTATGCCTAAATAGACTATTATCACTCAAGATTACCAAATTGCCTCCAATTTTGGTGGAGAATCTCTACATTGCCACAAGATATGTGAAATAACTAAATTACTCCCAATTTGTCACCAAATGGCTGAAATTACCAAATTACGCCTAGATGGGTAAAATGATATAGAAATTATGAAAATGCCCCTTAAGTGACTAGGAAGTCCTATTGAGGGTAAGATTGTGCCAAAATTACTAAAATGCCCTCCAAAGGCAACATGGTGTCGATATTACCAAAATGCCATCCGAAAGGCAGAATAGTCCTAACCAAATTGGAATTCCGACAGGAAGAGTCTTATTGGGTGTGGGGCTCTAATGGGAAGAGTCCTACTTAGACTGGGATTCTAGTAGAAGAGTTCCTGACTGGAATGGACTCTATCGGGGAGAGTCCTACTAGGACTGGGACTCTATCAAAAGAGTCCTAACGGGAATGGACTCTAGCATGAGAGTCCTAACAGGACTAGGACTAGGACTCTGGCAGGAGAGTCCTAACGGGAATAAAACTCCATGAGGAGGAGTCCTAATGGAACTGAGACTCTGGCAAGAGAATCCTAACAAGAATAGGACTCTGTCAAAAGGAGTCCTAATAGAACTGGGACTCTAACAGGAGGAGTCCTAATGTGAACATGACTTTTTCTTGAGGAGTTTTAATGGGAATAAGACGTTGTCAGGAAGAGTACTACTCGAAGTAAGTTTCTTGTTATAATTACTGAATTGCTACTACTTAATCAAGGGTCACAAAATGAGATGTCTACAGAAAACCCCTCGTTAATGGAACTTGCAAGCAAGTGAACGTCAACTCAAGAAAAAGAGATAGCCATTTTGACCTTGATTGTGATTTTTTTTAATGTGGTCGGACTCATTCTTATATGAGATTCCTATGTATCGCCCTAAGGAAAATCAAACAATTTATAGTTCGTGACTAGTGGAAAAGAGTGTTGTCCTTACCAAATTCTTCTAAAGACATTTTTTTCAATAGGATTGTTGTGAGCTTACGCCATTGAAAATGACTCCTTAAAGCCTTACTTAGTAAGAAATGCGATCCTAACAAGTCATTCATGAGGTTAAATTCTCATGAGATGGTCTTACGTCCTCGAATGTTTTACCTAAAAGGGGATTCCATCCTAGTAGACTGATAAAAAAGAATACGATAAACGACTTACTTAAAAGAAATGTTATCCTAATAAGATAATGAATTTGCATCCTTAAACGACTTACCTAAAAGGGAACTCCATCCTAATAGGTTGATAAAATGTGTCTTTAGACGACTTACGTAAGAGGGAACTGCATCATAATAGGTTAATAAAATGCATCCTTAGATGGCTTACCTGAAAGGAATGCTATCCTAACAAGTTGATGAAATGCGTCCTGAGACGACTTACTTGAAATGAATGCTATCCTAACAGGTTGATGAAATGCGTCCTCAGACAACTTACTTTAAAGGATTGTTATCCTAATAAATTGATGAAATGCATCCTCAAACAACTTACCTGAAAGGAATGCTATCCTAATAGGTTGATCAAATGTGATGCAATGGACAACTTACCCAAAAAAAATGTTATCCTAACAAGATTCTTCTAAAAATAATGTTATCCTAATAGAATTTTCATGAGATTATTTCCTTGATGAACGGATTGCCAAGATGGATTACGTCCTCAGAAAATTTTGTTGAGATGCATTATGTCCTCAAACGATTTCTTATAGAGAATAAAGACTCCATAGGGAATGCCAGAATACATTTTACTAGGAAGATGAATTTCCTTAAGAAAATGATGATGGTTCAAACTTCATTAGGGAATGAACTGAGTTGACACCGTGATCTTGATTTGTTTGAGAAATGAACAGTTACATTTTTCTTGGAAGACGTGGCTCGGTTCTTGAGGGACCTCTAAAGAAAATGCCATACGTATAATCTTTTAAAAAAATCGTGAGTTACTTGATGGAAATTTTGAATAGTGGGTCGACGCCACTAAATGACATGTTGGTCAACATTGACCAGATTTGAGAAATTATCGATTTTCCCTTTGATGTTCAGTGTCGAATCACGGTGGATTTTTAGACATATTCTAACCCAAAAAAATGCTTGATTTTGACAAGAAATTGGCGAAAATGGCCAAGATTCGCAAAAATGGGCCAAAGCCCAAAACTTAGCCTACCCAACCCCAATGTGTCGATCGACACACAGAGAGGGGGGTTTTCACCCTCTGTGTGCCAATCGGCTACTTGTGAGTGCCTAGGCAGAATGTTTTAAAATGTTGCGACTTTTGAGTTTTCTCATTGTGTTTTTGTGTTCTCTCCTAAGAACTCTTGTGACCATTTTTTGCAGGGTTGTGAAAAAGGTTAGATTGAAGTATTTGGCATTGGTTTTGACCTCTCGAAAAACCAAACAACTTGATTTCCAACCACAAATCCAAAAATTTCAAGAGAAAATATCAAGTGAAGGTCATGGTGACTTGGACCCAATGTTTGATATTGACTAGGATTTGGCGATGTCCGGAACTAGTGCATGGCACAATCTTTCAATATAAACCAGTCCCTGGCTTTTAGGAACAACACAAGTTTGCTCTAAGAGGCGACAAACCATTTGTCTCAACGGTATCGCACCGGCCAAGTATGAATTTTCTTAAGTTTTTTTCCAATTGTTTAGAGATTTTTGAGTTGATTCTTGATGCATTTGATTTTTTTTTTCACTCTTTGAAAGCGTCTTACATGAAATTTTAATTGCATGGATGCATGGGCATTTCACTAATGTGCCTTTTGGGAGGTGCACACCAGGCGCTTAGTGAAAATGCCCGAATGGGTAGTTTTTGCTCTTCCTTGGTTTTTTGCATTTGGTTCATGCTTGTTTGGCATGCTCGTTACATTTGGAAGGCTTTTCTAACATATTGGTTTTGATTTCTTGCAGCCGGATTTGGAAATCCGAGCGCAGGGCTCTGCGGCAAACATAGCGGAGTGGTGGGCTGATTTATGCCAAAAGTTTGTGAGTAGCCAGTTTTGGGCCATTTTTAGACCAAATAGTCCATGTCGAGCATGAACAAATATTTTCTACACTCTAATTGAGAAAAGGTGGGACACCACTAATACTTTCATGTCACGCCCCGTAACCCAGCTTATACGGATTAGGGGTTCGTGATCGGCCACCGAGGCCTATTTCAATAATCACAGTAATTTTCCAAATACCATTTACGCAGCGGAATAAATTTTTTTTTTTTTCTTATCATCCACAGAACAAGCTACATCACTTCATTAGTTAATTCAAATGCCATCATCAAAGATCATAGTCTCCAAGTCAAGAGTAGCAAAATATTACATAACTTAATACATAAGATCCCAAAAATATCTAATCTATCTTCGGTTAAGGACTCATCAAAAAGAACTTGCTTCGTCACTTAAGCACTCATCCTGCATCACCTGAAAGCAAGTTGTCTAGTCCTTACCTGAAAAATGTGAATAGAATGGGGTGAGCTTCAACAAGCCCAATGAGTACTTCCATAACATGCCAAGGGTTTCAAAACTACTATGTAGTACAGTCTGAAATGCATATACTCATATGGAATTCAAATACTTCATATCAAGTACAACAGATCAGAGAATAGTATCAAAATCATTTCAATAATCTCAGTTCAATCACATTCGTAAATCAAAATCGATAACATAACACAATCAAAATAATGATCCAATAACATAGTTGGTAAAAATAATTTGTATTGTAATTCAAAGATGGTTCAAAGTCATTTTCAATATCAATAGTCACAGTCAAATCAACATTATAGTTCAATTTTTGTAACTCAATCATAGTTATGGTTCAAAGTCGTTTTCAATATCAATAATCATAATCAAATCAACATCGTAGTATAATATTGTAACTCTATCATAGTTACGGTTCAAAGTCATTTTCAAATTCAATAGTCATAGTTCATAATCAACCTCATGGTTCGATAACATAGTTCGATAACAAATTTCATAGTCTGATAATCAAAATCATAGTTCAATAGTTCTCAATTCAAGATTCAAGGTTCAATCATAGTTCACATTCGATATTCATAAAAGTTCAAATCAATAAAATTCATCTTCTATGGTCAGCAAATTAGCACCTCGCTGACTGAGATCACATTCAATAATACCACCAATATACCCCGTGGTTAGGGTTCAAATGCCAGCAAATTAGAACCTCGCTGACTGAGATCAAATTCAATAGTACCACTCGTATACCACGTGGTTAGGGTTCGATAAAGTCACAATCTATTCGATAATGACAGATCATAGAAGATTCAATTATTCAAAGCATCAAAATCATTTCCAAAATCAATAACATCAATAACAATCTCAATTTTTCAAATAAGAGTATCATATTTAGCCTTTAATCAAAACAATTCAAAGATTGGTAAGAAAAACTGTTATAGTGTCATGAGCATTTTACAAACTATCAGGAAATGGCAATGTCAATAAGTCATTCAAATCGATTTCAAATAGAAGGATCTATTTTCAAATTATACCAGAGTTCGATATTTATATCTATAATGAAAATCCACCTCAACATGGTATGAAAATACTCACCTGAAGTCCCAAAAGCAATTTCCAAAAATCCTTCCTTAACGAGGGTCCCTATAATCACAATTCAAAACCTTATTACTTTCTTGTTCAAAGTATCACATAATTTAACTGTCAATTTAGAGCCCTCTCTATTCCAGTTTCCTCACAAGGATGTCTCCGTTAGGTTCAAAGCGTCGAAGATAATTAGTTCGGACTTTTCTAGACCTAAATTTGTTTTCCTATAATTTATTTTAAGCCTAGGGGTATTTTTATAATTTTATATTTTTACGCGTCATATTTTTCGATACTTCGTTTGCCAAAATGGACTCTACCGTTGAGTCCGGATTACCCAAAATAGTCAAAATGGACTACCTTTTATATTCAATTGACCCTAGGTACCATTAGGGATAAAATGGTAATTTTACATTTCACGTGTCTAAATTTTTGGGGCTTAATTTCAAAAATTGGACTTCGCCGTTGAGTCCGGAATGCCCAAAAATATTGGGTTACACTATTCTTTTATTTTATTTGGACTTTGTTTGACTAATTTTTGGTTTAGGGGTGTTTTGGTAATTTTCCTAATTAAAAAGGATTTTTAAATTAATTTTTTATTTAATTTTCTGGGTAGTTTTGTAATTATCCGAAAGTTGGGGAGTCAAATTGGAATTTTGGAAAGTTTTAAAATAAACCAACCGGTTCAGGGGTTCAAAGACTGAACCGGTTCAAAAATCATAGACTGAACCGATTCAAAAGAACTACAACCCTTTTTAGTTCAGTCGGAGCCCTAACCCACGGTCCGACCCGCGACCCGACCCGACCCAACTTGAACAGTGCTTCATCTTCTTCACTGCGCCAACTCGACCAGTGAAAGCCTAGGAAATTTCTCTCCTATTTCGTGAGCTTTGAAGCTCGATTTCTCCTCTGTTTTCAATCCTAATTAATCCTTGCAACCTAAACTTCATTTTAGTATCGATTTAAGGCATCTAGTTTGGCCATGGAGTCCAGTTGAACTCCATTATTGTTTCAGGCCGTAACCCCATCGTACAGCCTCGTTTCTTGATGGTCTTGAGAGATTTTTGTTGGGCCGTGACCCTCTTTCTATGGGGTTTCATATTTCATTCAAAAAGGGCAAGGGTTGAGCTCAAATGGTGAGGTTGGTTCTGGTGGCCGCGACCTGCAAGTCCACTTTTCTCTCTCGACTTGCGTCTATTTGGTTTGATTTTTGTGGGTTTGAAATCCTTATGGCTTCTAGATCACGCCCCTTCCTGCCAAAACCCATTTAGTTTCAATCAGGTCAAGACCCAAGTTTTGAAGCTTCGTTAATGGCAGCCATGGTGGTTATGATTTCCAAGCCCCCAAACTCGTTTATTTGGATTCTAATATGTTAGATTCATCACAATAGGGTCATGCATGCATAAAAGAGGCTCTAAACAATAGTATACGTGTATAAATTTTAGAGAGAGAAAAAAATGGGTTGGGTGATTTTACCTTAGCAGTGACACCTTCTTCTCTTTGTTTTGCTTCTAATCTCCTCTAAGGCATGTAGAGTCAGGTTAGGGTAGCCATGCAACAGCCCTTCCTTCTTCTACCTTTCCCTTCTTCTTCCTCTCTCACTTTCTCTCTCTAGGTTTCTCTCTTTCTACTCTCTCTCTCTTTTGATTTTTGATTTCTGAAATCTAACCCTCCCACGCAACAATCATATGTAGTTATATATTTTATTTGTTTTATTTTTAAATTGATTCTTTTAGTTGCATGAATGGCCATTGGCCAATTTGGGAGGTGGCTTTATTTCAATGTGTGTATATATAGATATAATTTGTGATATAAGACACAAAAAGTGGGCAGCCCAAGTGGTATTCTTTTTGGGCTTTTAGAACCTTGCCTATTTTAGATCAAGGGTTCAAAACTTGGCCACTCCATTTCTCCCCCCCCTCCTTTTTATTTTATTTGTTTATTTATTTCATTATTATTATTATTATTATTATTATTATTATTATTATTATTATTATTATTTTCCTAGGTTTAATTTCCATTACCTTTTTATCACGCCCCGTAAAATTTTCAATACTCAAATTAGTGACTCAATTTCTCGATAAACGAGTTGGGGCAGTTACATTCCACCTCCGATTTGGGGAGGTAACATTGACTCTGCTTCCGGGAGTGTCGTAACACTGTCGAGGAAGACCAGTTGATTAAAGCCTTCATACTCTTTGTCTTTAGTTGGACCTTCTTGGCTAATGCTGGTGACACGATCCATCTTTGATGTCTCCTTACTTTGGAGGATGTGGAGAACTTCGAGCACTTTAATTGGGGAGGCGCCACGATGGCTATTTTGTACCGCTAGATATGTGTGTTGTCACAGGCAGTCACTAAAGGACTCAGTGGTTTCAATATTATTTCAGAGGTACGAATTTCTATATTACCCATTTATTTTCAGGAAAAAAAAATGTCATTTTGATTGAATTTCCTATTTTGATAGATTTGGGCCTACGAGGTCCTTCAATTGTTGCCCTACTCATTGGTGAAGGGAAAAGAAAACTTATTTCCCCGCATGTGGTGATGATGGAAAGAGAAGATGCGGGTTCACCGGGGGGCGAATGTGGTGCACAAATTCCAAGAGGCCATAGATAAGCTCTAAGTGAACACGATTAGTTTCTCTATTCAAAATTTTCTTTTTCGACATATGATGTGAGAAACTCATGCTTTGCATTTATGACAGATTTCATGGAATCCATGAAGGGTGGTCCCAGGCCTTAGTGGACCGAAGCATTGGCATAGCGCATTGGCGCTTGATTTGGGAGGGCCCCTTTGAGAGGGTATATTACTTGGGTGAGAGATTGATCTGCCAAATAGATATGGTTGCATGGATTTCTTGCCTATGTCTCCCCTAGCTAACCTGAGAGACTTGGACTTATTCGACTCGACCTTCATTTCTTGGAGCTTTATGAGGGAGTGGTCATGCAACGGTTCTTCAACCAGTTTGGCTATATAACGAGTTATTTGGAAGAGTTGATGCCTCCTTTGACTGGGGGTCCGCCTCTTCCACCTATGGTCGGGAGGCCTAATACTAGTGAAAGGTCATCTCAAGAGGCTGCCACCACAGTGGCTGACGTAAGGCTACTAGAAGCTTTTTCAACTTTTAATGTATCGGTAATGATCGATGATGGGAATTTTAGACCAGAAAAGATATCCCGACCAACCGGGGCTATTGAAGGACTATCGGTTTCTAACCACTTGACTAGGGTAAAAAAAATTTGCCTAAAGTTTTTTGTGGTCCTTTTTCTTTTGGATTGAACCAAGCTTTTGTTGGACAATTCAGATGGCTCGGACTATTTATGAGGAGGCTTGTATGTACATCACAGCCTTGAAACATAAGGTTGACCAAGTCCCATTTTTAGAATGTTCATGCATTGACTTTATTTTGACATTACGTTGATTTTTTACTTGAAACTCATTATTTTTTAGGCTACTAGGGTTTCTCTCCTTGAGAGTATGAATCAAGGATAAGATCTTCTCGGAGGAGGGATTCCTAGTGAGAGGCTAGGAGGAAAGTCGAAGAAGAAATGAGGGAGTCAACCGAGTAGCTCCCGCACTCAGCCGGCCAAGCTGAGTAGAGTGTCGAGACAAGTGGTAGAGAGTGAGAACGAGGATACTGAGGAAGAAGAGGCTCCTTCTTATCAATCTTGATGACAAGAGGGAGGACGAAGAGGCGTCTTTAGATAAGGCTTCCCTTTTTATTGATGAACATTTTGTTTGATGAATAATTTGTCCTTATTCATTTTTTTTTTTTTTTAACAATGAATGATCAATGCATGCAATTTTTATTATGAATTTATCCAATAAGAATACATCAGCAAAATGAATAGGAATTGGTATCTGACATGTTTCGGACTAACAAAACAAGAGGCAAACAACGAAAACTTATGAAATTGGGCAAAACAACTTGAATTTTCTCTGTGTGCCGAATCGACACACGGAGAGGGGGGTTTTTCCTACTTGTGTGCCGATCGACAGCAAGTTTTGTCTCGTGCAATTTCGTAACCTATTACGTGTTATTGCATGTTTTCTGAAAATCAGTCTCCTAAATCAACTTGGAAACGAACTTACGAGTATTTTAAGATTTATTGCAAACCTTAAACCTTCAAACTCATCATATTTAGCCTCTTGACAACCACATTACTATATTTTCTGCCTCTGTGCTCTAATGGCTTCTGGAATCATAGATGTGGCTATTTTTTTACGAACAAATCCGTACATAGTTGTTTTGCCTCTCAAGCTCGAAGAAGATTAACTTGGGGGCGTTGAGACTGAAATATTTTTTTTCTCATGCCCAAGCTACAGTAAATTGGCATCTATTAGCGGGCTTTTGCTCACTTTTGGGATCATGTTGATCATTATTTTTGCTTTCATCTAAAAGAAACATGTCCTACCTTTAAAGCGTTTTGTGCTCTTTTTATTTCATGGTTCAAGGTAAATTAATCGTCCCTTCTGTACAGCGTGGTTATTCTTCTTCTCTGTCTTCTATACTTGACTTGGATGCTAAGAAAACAAAATATTTATTTCAAGGTGAAGCTTTTTCCCTACTTTCCATACTGGAAATTTTCATGAATCAAGAGTCTAGACGTACCAAGTTGTATTCCTTCGCTCTGTGCATTATCCCGAGGTTCTTGATTGTCCAAGAGCCTAATCAGGCTGATGTTCGCTTAATTGACGTCGTGACTGAACTGAATAAGGGAAACAACATGATGGGCATTGTTCTTGCTCAAACCTTGAATGGATTGGACTTAGTCCACAGTGGCTCAAATGTTTTCAGAGGTAGCCCTTTACTACTGACGATATGGCTACATGTGTAACACCCCGACCCTGATTAATTAATAATTAGGTCACTAATTAGTAATTAGGAATGACATAAATAATAATCAAGAAAGTTAATCGGGAGTTTCTTGATGGTTGCGATAGTCCAGTAAAATAATTAAACACGTCAAGAGAGGAGGGTGTAATACCCGAACCTAATTACGAATTAATTAGGTGAAATGATGTCATCCTGACACTATGGAAACTCGAATTAGCTGAACTATGACGACCACAAAGAAATAATAATCAACACGAGGCCTTTGACATCGAAGTTAACCTAAATGGGGAACGACCAGAAGAAACCGCTTCGTAAAAAGGACAATAGAAAATAAATTATAGAGGAAATAGCAAAAATGAAAATCTGCGCCAGCCAAACGGAGCATAAGAATAAAATATGGAAAATGGCCAAAAGGGTGAGGCCCAGGGGTTTTGAACCCTTGACCCAGAATAATGAAGGATTTAGATCCAAAAAATTAGTCATTTGGGCTGCCCACATGTTATGCCTTATATTACACAAAATATGTATATATGTACCAAATAAGCCCCTCCCACCTCCCAAATTGGCCAATGGCCATACATGCAAATCCCCCATCATCAACTGAACCTCTTCCACATCAGCTCACATCACCCTCTGATTCAGCCACATGATTACACTTGAACCTTACAAGTATATGCATATATGTATATGTATAGGTGTGCAATTAGATGTAGTCAAACATCTTTGAAATGTTTCAAGTATGTGTGCTGTGTGTTCAAACCATGAGTGTGTGAGACCCAAGTAGTGGGTGTGCATGAGAGAAAGAGACATTGTGTGAGGAGATTGTGTGTGTGTGCATGGTGTGTGTGTGTGTGTGTGTGTGTTCCACATGGAGGTGCACAAAAGAGGAAGGGACTGAGAGGTACACTACTGGAACTAAGGCAACAACCAAGGACCTCGCATCGAGCCTAAGAGAGGGGAGAGACACGGTTGAAGGTAAAACCCCACAACTCAAAATTCCCTTTTTGAAATTTTACTCATTGATTCAGTTGATTAAGTCATATGAATTGCATGCATGTGTTTAAATGTCACTAAAGGATGGTTTTTAAGCAATTTGGAAGAGCCTAGGAAGCTCGGAATGCATAATCCATTAGAGACCGCCATTGACAAACCTCCAATAGTGTAGGTCTGAAACGACCATCATAGAATTTATTTTTGACACTCAGAACCTCAAACAGACCTCATAAGCATTCAAAAATGCCCAAACTGTGACCTAGAAACACTAAGGAAACCCTAGGATTTGAAGTTGCAAGTCGCGGGTCCTCAAACACGTGTTGAATTGCGGGTTAGCCACCACATTAATGAAACAGCACCGTTGGGTTTAAAGGTTTTAAAATTTAAATGGGCCTGTTTGGTTACAGCCGTATGAAATTAGAATTAGGGTTTAAGGCTTAACCAAACCACGGATAAGGAAGACATTGGGGATATTCTATTCCGGTTCACGGTGTAACCTGAACCGGCTAGTTCACAAAGCCTCTGGTCCAGTCTAGGGTTTAAGTTGTTAAACCCACTAGTTCACTGTTTAAAGTTGAATGAGAAAACTAGAATTTAGCTTTTTTTACGGATTGACCCCAACAGTTCTGGATAATTATACTGAAGCCCAGATTTTAAAGAGTTGATTCAAATAAGCCCCTGAAAAATAAATAAATAATAAAATAATTATTTTATCTATTTTATCGTTAGACATTAAATAAGTCAAATGAAGCCCAAATAAAATAAATAAATAGTGTATTTCTACTATTTCGAGCATTCCGGACTCAATGGTAGAGTCCGATTTGGGAAATTAAGACCCAAAAAATAAAGATATGCTAATTATAAATGATTGTATTGCCCTGCCCAGGGTCAAATAAACATAAAAGATAGTCTATTTTAATTATTTCAAACACTCTGGACCCAATGGTGAGGTCCATTTTATGAACCGAGATCCCAAAAAATTAAGCTATATAGCATGTGAAATTACCAAAATGCCCCTAATGCTATGCAAAATCCAAATGAAGTCCAAATGGGACAAAATTGATACCGATAGAAGCCCAAACACTCGTGAAACTGTACACATGATTAAATGACGAATCAGAGGCAGAATTTCACAAAACATAAAATGACCAAAATACCCTTGAGCATGATAAATGCAAAGTAGAGGCCGAATAAAGGCCAATCTGATCTAATAAATTGTCAAAAATATAATTATGAAAATTGAAGGGCTAAATAAGACTCCGAAACAGTCAATGTAAAAAATGAGAAATGATCGATGTGTCCCGATGATCAAAAACAGATACCAAATGAAGTCCAAAAGACTTAGAAATTTATATATACAATATGTAGACTATTCTGAGGACCATGATAGGGTCTGGGGCAAGAATCATTTTGCCCCTAAGGTTAAATAAGTGATTAATTGATAATGATGAGAGTCCAACTGACTTAGATTATAATCTTGATAACTACTAAGCCTAATTAAAGAATGTAACAGCCTCAGATGAAACCCAATGAAAGCGTAATAGGCTATTAGGCTATCTTAGGTAATCTGATAGACGCCTAAGATGATGAATAAGTCATGAATGGTTAAATTCTGATCTATCTATGATTGATGATGGTTATTCAGGACACACATGGAGGTGCCTAACGTATTTGGAGATTATTAGATTATCTGTCCGTGGAGATAAGCATAAAGTTTGTGAGTAACTTGGAACTTCTAACTTGGTGTATAAGTTATACTATCTAGATACTGTATCTTCATACACTGTACCATTTCACATACTGTACTGTTTGAATACACATACTTAAATGCATACTCTTTGAACTGCATTACACATGGCATGATTTTATTATGTCCTGCTCTTCTGTTCTGTTCAGCTATATGGCCTGTTCCGATTCTGTTTTGTTATGTTGTGTCTTACTCTTGGGCCCACTCCAATTTTGAACGGCATGGCATAAGTAGGCCAGAGCGGTACCCAGAGGGTAGAGGCCCCATGAGTAGTCCGTGATGGGCAGCTAGGGAAGCTCGAATATACTTAATTATGTGCCTAATTGGTATTTGGTTCTATTCTGTTCTGTTCCACTCAATTCTGTTATGTTCCGTTCCGTCCTATGTCTTTGATTGATATAGTGGCATCATTTATTGTTCTGTTCTGATTTGTTATGTTATGTTATGTTATGTTCTGTTCTGTTCTGTTCTGTTCTGTTCTGTTCTGATCTGTTTGTTCTATTTAATTCGATTCTGTTTTATTCTACTTAAATTGTATTTAAAGTGGCTTTATAAAACTGTTATTTCTGAAATAACTAAACTATCCATGTGCTTTATAAGCAAGAACTAATTTTGAAACCCATGGCAAGGAACCTCTGTTACTCACTGGGCTTGTTAAAGCTCACCCTATTATCCTAACATTTTTCAAGATTTATCTCCGGTGGACTAAAAGGCACAATGGGATGACACAGGTTGACATCCCAAGAAAGGATTTGATTAGCACTATTTGTGGAGACTTGGATTCTTGTAGACTGACTCAGGCTATTCAGGTGAGTGTTATGATATGATTAAATTTACTGATATGCTATAGACTTATTGGGACCTGGCTCACGATATTGGTACTCTAAAGATTATTTGGTGACTGATGAAAGACGTGCTTTGATGTGTTTGGATGAGTTGCATTCCCGAATTGAAAAATTTTTAAATTCTGCTGCTCTGACCCTACATTTGGATGCAATTTATCGGTAAGTTCAAAAGTTTGCCTTTGGTTGGTCGCATTGTCGGTCAACAAATCGACAAGGCATCTAACTGGCATCACGTCCTTAGGATCCGCATAGGGTGGGGTTTGGGATGTGACAACATGATAAGTTAAAGCTCTTGGCACCTTTAGTTACCACCCTCTATATGTCAAAGCACTATTGTTCACGAGCTTTGTTGGTGACCAAAGATAATGAGAGAGATTGGTGTCAATTCCTTGCTTAACTTACACCTTATGATATTGATTGGTCCATTGTTCACTAGCAAGGTAGAGCCCCTGGCTTGCGCTCTTGTCACGCCCCGAATCCCAGCGAACCCGAGGCGCGAGTAACGAGACGAAAGGAAAATAAAATAATAAAGAGAATAAAGGATAATCTAACAGATTCAACCCAAACTTATATTCATTTCCTTCAATGTACATCCATAATAAGTACAGTCAATAAAAACATTCAACATGTCATTTGGGCTTAAGCCCTTACACAATATCAATACATCTCGAAATGTGCTCCCAAGGACCAAGATCATTCCCAGCTCCTGTCTCCTCCACTCTGCAAGACTTCCTCAAGTCTCGAGTGCCAGGAACGTCATCTGTGGGGAGTTATCCCACGTATGGGTCAGCTCAACTGCTGGTATGATGTAATGCTAATGCAAGGAACAAAATTAAGGGCGTGGCATGTGCAAGTGTATAGTTATATCTACATGGCATTCAACATCATGCATACAATGTACTAGCAATATCTACATGTCATCCAACTCATTAATACAATTTGAGGCGTGGCATGTGCAAGTGTACAGTTATATCTACATGTTATTCAATATCATTTATGCAATATAATGACAATAATCCACATGCTTTCCAAATCGTCCATGCTATGTAATAGCAATAATCCACATAACATCCAAGTTATCCATGCAATGTAGTGACAATGCCTATGAAATACCCACACAATTCAATGCCACAACCATGCCAACTCTATGCCACAACCATGTCAACTCTATGCCATGCCCATGTCAACTCATGTAATGTAATATGATGTAATGTAATGTAATGTCATGTAATGTGATGTCCCTTCACGGATCGCTCCCATTGGTTCAGGTACCAAATGCAATATCATGTCCCTTCGCGGATCGCTCCCGCTGGTTCGGGTACCAAATGCAATATCATGCCCTTTCGCGAATCGCTCCCGCTGGTTCGGGTACCAAATGCAATATCATGTCCCTTCACGAATCGCTCCCGCTGGTTCGAGTACCAAATTTCTATTTCATGTCATGTCATATAATGTCATGTCCAAGGGATCATACTATGCCAATATGCTTTGATTCCACCATGTAACAACACAATCTCCGATAAGCAATTTACCAACACATGGAGCATGCTTTTTAAACAATGTATTCCACTTAAAGCAATCACAGCATCTGAATAACAATCCTTTTCCACATAAATGTATGTAATACAAAATCACGTAAAAACATACTCAAGTCACGTATTTACCATCTCAACAACTCATCAAGAACATGAATCACGTATAACATCGGCACATAGAATAATCATATCTCCATGGAGCAGCGAGAATCACATAAGCAACGTAAACAATCAACTCAAGATTTCCTTTTAAAATAATGTTCCTTATGTGATTTTTCTAACATCAAACAAATAATTATAAGATTCATTCAATTAACATGCAATTCATTCCTAAACTTAATTCTATTCCTTACTTAGCACAATACACCATACCTGATGGGTTGGTCTCAACCCTAAGAGATCGTGCTCGCAGTGTAGCCGAACTAATCAATGAGAACGTAGTCCATCTACTGTATCTGTCCAAAGAGTCAATTAGTCTTCTCTTCTCCCTTCGGTGTTCCTAAAACCACAAAACGTAACTCAGTCTATTGCTGCTTGAGTTATGTTATTCATCAAATTTTATGTCTTTATTTTTATGAGTTTCTATTTTGCCAAGTTAAACTCTACTGTTGAGTCCGGAACATCGAAGAAAATAGGCTTAGGCTTTTACGAAATTTAATTTGGACGTTCGGGCTAAAAAGGACAAAACTGTTATTTTGTACTTTTACGGGTTCTTACATGCCGAGACCTCTCCTTGTAAATTGAACCTCATGGATGAGTCCGGAATGTTCGAAATAATAGAATTTCACTATTTTTTTATTTTAATCGGGATTCATTTGACTGTGTTTTGACTCAGGGGCATTTTGATAATTTTCAGGGGTTCCATAGGTCTTTTATTTTTCGGGACCTCGTCTCACCTCACAGACCTCACCGTTGGTCTTAGGAGATCCAAGATAGTAAGAAAACATATATTACTTGTCGCATTTGGGCTCCGGGGCCATTTAGGAGTATTTAATTTAATTAAAATAATTTAATCATATTAAATCTTTCAAGCATAATATATATACAAATTTGATGCAGTTTTAGTCGGGAGAGAAATGGGTGACACGCTGGCAATGTGTCACCTCCCCAAACCAATCCACCTGAGTTCGAAACCCAGGGGTGCCACTGTGCGTCCCTTTTCAATTTCTTTTTCTTTTTGAAACCTTTGGGCCCCAAAACCAAACCAGGCCCAATTTTCTTTTAAAACCAAAACGGCCCAACACCCCTTTTTAAACCTAAACAGCCCAAACCCTTTTAATTTAAAACATGCCCAAGCCCAATTCACAAAACAGGCCTAACCCCCCTTCAGCCTACCCGTCCATCGTCTCCACGACAATCCGGCGAGAGACAGTAGGGTTCTGTCGCCCTCTCCGGCGACGGCACCCCATTTCTGACCATTTTTCAACACGAAACCCACCCAGTTTTCTTCGGTTTTTCCTAAGGGATTCACACCTAGGTCTAGATTTTGGTTTGGTGCAATATATCTCCTCGAAGCAGGAAAGAACAGCAGCTCCGGCCAACTCTGGTCAACTGAACTTCTCCCATTTCAGCCCCAGTTCTCTACTATTTTTCATTGTTTTCCTCCCTAATCATTTTTGCATCTTATAGGATTAGATCTAGGCTGTTTAGGTTAGGTTTTATACATAAAATGTTGATGCACGCGAACCACGGAAGAAACCTGTAACTACTGTTTTCTAGCTTATTTCTCAACCATTTCATTTGATTCTTTTTGCATTCCGATCTATATTTCATGTTTAACAAGATCTAGTGATTTAAAACTAATGAGCATGCTTCAAAAATTTTAAAACAGAATTGAAGCTAGCTTACCTTTCTTGGTTTTCTTTTTTGGGTTGTTGCGCTCCCCCTTATTCCTCCTGATTTTTCTCCCTTTTGGTTCACCTCCTGATCTCCCGGTAATGCTCTCTGTCTCCCTTTCTTTTCTCACTTTTCTTCCCTCTCAACCAACGGATATACACTCACATACACCTAGGTATATCTATCCTCTCATGCCACCTCCATGCAACAGTCCGACTGCCCTGATTTCCACTCCCTTTCCTTCCTTTTCAGAATGCATTAAATGCATTGTTTGTTTTTTGGTTTTTTCAAACATATAATATATATATATATATATTATATTATACACACTACACACACACGGTTAGTCTTCACACACACACACAGCCACCTGCACGCACAGACCCACTTGCACACAAGCTGACACACACTGTACACACACAACTCACTGCTGCCTCCCACTTCCTTTCTTTTTGCATATATACATGTATGTATATGGATATCTATATACAATTCACCCCACACACCTATACACCATACTTTATATTATTTACATATACATTCATGATACACACATTATACATGTACTCACACATATATATATATACACACATAACCACAATACATCACTCGCACACATCATCATACTTGAATGCTTGCATGCATGTATCTTATACATTGTATCGCATATATATATATATACATCTACTCGTATATAATACACATTTTATGTTCGCACACTTCTTTTAAAAAAATAATTTTATTCCAAAATTTTGGATCTTTACAGCTCTCCTGGTTATTCTTGTATCATCTTAGTAGGCTTAAGAGAAACATCATTTTATTATCCCATCCGGATACTGCGCCAATTTCGATGTATGCAAGTTGATCCGAGGACTATTTTGAAAAACACTAGGGTGTTGACCTAGATATACTAAATGGACACATGTTGGTCAAGAAAGTGATCCATCTAGGGTATTACTGGAACACCATGGATGAGGACTGTACCACTTTTGTGAAAAAATGCCACGTGCCAAATACATGATAACCTACAACACCGCCTTCCTAAGAAGCTGTACAACTTACATCTCCATGACCATTCACCACGTGAGGAATTGACATTATTGGCAAGATCATGCCAAAAGCTACAAATGGCCACGAATACATCTTGGTAGCTATCAACTACTTTACCAAATGGGTGGAGGCATCTTTATATGCCATCCTTAATGCAAACAGGTGGCCCAATTCATTTAGACTTACATCATTTGTCGATCTGGGGCACCTCACAAGTTGACCTCCGACAATGGCCTACACTTTAAGGGAGAGGTTATGGAAGTGATGGAAGAATTCAGAATCACCCGACATAAGTCCTCACCTTACAGAACACAAACAAATGGGGCAGTTGAAGCAACCAACAAGACTTTAAAGAATATCATGAGAAAAGGTGACACACGTCAGCAAAAATTGGCATAACAAGTTGCCCTTTGCTTTATAGGGATACTAGACCTCTATTAAGACACCTCCTGGCCCCTTTACACCCTTACATGTGGGATGGGGATAGTCTTACTCATCGAAGTAGAAGTGCCCTCACTCAGGGTACTTCTCAAAATTCAAGTAGCCGAGATGGATTGGCTACAAAATTGCTATGACAAGTAGGCATTGTCGAACGAAAGGAAACCTAAAGCCTTTTACCAAACACAAGGTTATCACCGTCAGGTAGCCCGAGCTTTCAATAAGAAAGTAAGGAAAAAAGGACTGAAAGTAAGAGATCTAGTGCAAAAAAATATTAGAGACCCAATACTCGACCTACGAGGGAAAGTTTCGGCCCAACTAGAGTGGCCCGTTCATCAAGTCCATAGCCTTTGGAGGCACAACTTGGCTCACAGACATGGATGGAAATGAGTTCTTCTCACCCACTAATCTAGACCAATTGAAAGTATACTATGTTTAGGGGCTAGACTAACTGTAATTGAACTACAACGACCTAACCCCCCATCAAACAATGTTAGAAACAACATGGGGGTACATAGGTAACTCACGAAGTCACTGTGAGTGCGGTATCAAAAGTAGTAATAAAGTTTTATTCTTTTAAACCAAAGTAGATGTTCAATATTGTATTTCATAATTGGTTAAAACCCGATCCTATTTGCTGATAAAATGTCAAAACAAAACTAACTACTAAAAACAAGAGAGATTATCATCAATCAAGGGATCACTCTTGTTATCATAAAGGGATCATTGCTTCCTCTCCACCAACTTCCCTTCGAACTCAAACTCCTTGCCAGTTCTTTTCTCCACAAAGTACAAAAGTTCTTTCTTATCATCAACTTGCAAGTCAAATCGCCCAAAGTTCAACTTTCTTTTCTGACACAACATCTCTCGAGGAACCCTCAGGGGCCTCCATCTTCCACTTCGAGTGTCAAACTTCTCGAGTATCTCCTTCCTCAAATTCAAACTCTCTCAAATCCTCGTCATAATTCTTTGTAGAAATGGCAATTTCCTCAAACTTCACACTTAGGTCTAGCGCCATAGCAAGCCCCACCTCTCTGTGAAGGACACTCACTCGGAGGTTTTCCCGATCACCTACTACCTTGTAAAGTCACCTCAAATGATCTTTAATCATGTGTGTCTTCCCCCAAAAATCTATATCACTGAACTCGAAAAGATGAACCCCCTTCTAAAGGTTAGTCAACCTGCTTACAATTGAAGGGGATAATATGGGCCCCAAGTTTGTGACCTAATTTGCTCAAGTCCAAATTGACAAAGAAAGTGAATGGGGTAATAAAAGGATGTTACTTTAAGGCCGGCTATGTATACACATGAGTAATCTGCCAAACACAGAATAGGGGCTCTGCAATGCCAATGCAACATAGTCTAATCAAAATCACTAGCACTTAAGGTTACCAAGAAGCCACACCATGCATTCTCATCAATTTGAGTCACCAAAAGCTTCTGCGAAAGATAGTGTTTTGGTCAATATGGGCAAGACCTCAAACTCTCCAAACGTCCCAACTTGTCTTTAAGCCACATTAATAACAAGAAGGGGCTACCGCTAGATTCATAACTCAAGCCATTATACACCATGTCAAAGTTATTCGAAGTCTCAACTAAGATAAGACCCATAATGTTCTATTATTTGCCAAGGTCAACAACAGCTCCAATCAAGCTAGCATCAATCGCAGTTGGATCAGTCAAGAGTAAGGAGCGATAAATCATGCATAAAGCTAAGGCAAGTAGCCAGCGCGACTTGGTTCTTAGTTCTTAAAGTGGTCCATGATAGGTGAAAGAGAAAATATTTCACCTTACACCAACAACCTCACCTCCACGACATTCAGTGACAAAAAATGTCACGATCCGAAACCTACCCTATGCGGATTACCGGATCGCGACCGCCACCCTTCGGCCCGGAGGCCTTGGGGCAAGGCTCGTACATAAGCAACAATATCAGACAGTGATGCGACTGGTGGTTGCGGAAGCGTGAAAAAACTTTTTTCTTTTCTTTTTAAAAAAAAACATCTGTCGCATATCCGCCTGATACTGCCGCTCTTCATAACAGTACACATAAATATAATAATCAGAGCATAATGATATTAACTAAAGATTTTTACATAGTACATATCCAAGTGCCCCTCGAGCTTAAGTACATAATTGTCCAAAAAGTTCAACTATAAAAGTTTGACCAATGATGGGTCCTAATACTTCCAAAATATCTCCAGATCCTACTGGAGCTGCCAATCATTACTCCCCAAATTGAGCTAGTGTCCAACCATCATCACTTGAAAAATGTTGGGGAATGGGGTGAGCTTCGAAAAGCCCAATGAGTAATTCCTACATCTGTCATGGGTTTTCAATTGGTAGAGGTTTCGTACATGAGAGTTCATAAAATACTCAACTACCAATTGGTCGTATACTTGAACATAGAGAACATGCATTCTTAAAATATATAGCTTTGAAACATTCAAGGTATTCAAGCTAGAACATATATTTCCATAAAAGAGCATATGTATTTCAGAACATGTAACTTAAAATCATGTAAACATGCATAGTGAAAATGGGGGTAAAACCTTGCTTCCATTTCCAAAATCGTTTGTCTAATTTTCTCTCTAATTAGGTGGAATCTGTTTCGAACCAGACTCCCGTTTTACATATACATGGAGATATCTCATTGCCTATGGGATTAGATCCTACTACCAGGCATGTGCACATGATAGGTCCGAAGTGTTCCGTAGAACCCACAACTCTACCTCTGTGCTGATGCACATGATAGGTCCGTTGAGTTCCGTAGAACTCACAACTCTACCTCTATGCTGATGCACATGATAGGTCCGTTGAGTTCCGTAGAACTCACAACTCTACCTCTGTGCTTATTATTATCTGGCAAAACATTTGTCATATGACTTTTATATAAAAGTCTCTCATGAGTATTTAAAACATGTGACATATAACTTTTGCAATGATGCTTCAATACTTGGAATAATCAAATTTAGAGTATTTAAGGAAATCAGACATGCTAACTATTTTCAAAAGGAAACATTTACGGGTATAATATGGAAATAATCGTGGAGCATGTCAAAGCAGAATATTTAGGAAAACAGAAATCATGAATACTGAGTTTGATATATCAATGCCGTAAATATCTTGAACTTAAAATATCAGTTGAAATCCGTGGAGTTAAAGCCTCCACTTCAAATGCAAGATTACTCACCTTGGTCCTTTAGGGTTAGTGCTAATAATGCGCTTTCCCACTTCCTTTGTAGTTCCTAAGAACAATTCATAAATAACCTCATTAACTTCACATTCACTTCAAACATCTCCTACTAATGCTTCTTAGCTTATGCTTAGATCGTATTAGATCCTAACATGATTTCATAAATTTCTTACGTACTTAATTTAACTCGCATTCTTAACCTATGACACAACTTAATGTATTAGGAATTAACTTTATTTTATTTTATACTCTTCTGGTAGTTCCATTAACTTTAACTTAAAGTTATTTACTTCACATATTTACGTGTCGTGTGTTTTCGTATTTCATTGCCTTAGTTTAGTACTTTGACAATATTTCAGTTCATAGTCATCTAACAGATGCTATTCATCAAATTTTATGTCTTTTTATTTAGACTTTTCTTTTTGGTCAAATAGACTCTACTATTGAGTCCAGAGCGTCGAAGAAAGTCGGTTTAGGCTTTCCAAGAATTTAATTCAGACTTTCATATGAAAAGGGCAAAATGGTCAATTTTTTGTTTTACGTGTCACATATTTCCATACTTCGTTTTGTAATTTGGACTCCATTATTGAGTCCGGAAGGTCGAAGAAAGTCAATTTAGACTTTCTCTGGTTTCATTTTGGCTTTAGGGGTACTAGGGGTAATTTGGTCATTTTAGCATTTTTACGGGTCTCCAATTTTTCGGGACCTCATCTCATGTCGTGGACCTCACCATTGGACTCAGAAGGTTCGAGATAGTAAGAATACATTAATAACTTGTTAATTTTGAACAAGAGATATTTTGGTCATTTACCCCTTTACGTGTCTTTATTTTTTGGGATCTCATCTCGTAAAATGGACCTCTCCATTAGCTTCAGAATGCCCAAAATAGTAAGAATTCACTATTCATATGTCTGATTTGGACTTTATTTGCTTAACATTTGAATTAGGGGCATAATAGTCATTTTACTTTATTTATTAAATAATTAAATTAATTATTTAATTAATTTTCCAGGGGCATATTTGTATAAAATTTTCATCAGATGGGCCACAGTGGGATTTCTCATAGTTTTGGGGTCAATCCGTAAATAGGAAAGTTCTGGTTCATTAGATTTAATTTAAAACAGAAAACCAATGGGTTCGGTTAAGGGTTAAGTGAACCGGTCCGGTCTGTTTGTAAACCAACCGGTCTGGTCGGTTTTTGACATAATGCTGACGTCATGATGATGTCAGCCCTAAATGTTTTAAAAATTAAAATATTCAAACCTCCAAACGTCACCGTTTAAATAACCCAATAACCCGTTGGATCCGAATTTGACCCAGACCCGTAACCGACCTAGGGTCCGACCCGAACAGTGTCATCTTCCCCACGAGATCAATATTGTTCCTCTCGAAACCCTAATTTTTACAGTTTGATTTCGTGGCATTTTGAGAACCTATTTTCTCTGTTTTCTTTTCCAAACATCTCCTATGGACTTAAGGCACATTCTTACATTGATTTAGAGCTTCGAATATAACTTAGAGGCTCGGTTTAAGCCATGATAACCAGACCTGTAACCCCATGGTTCATGCTTATTTCTTGATGGTTTTTCATGGGGTTTAGTTTGTTTTGATCCCCTATTCATGGGGATTCAGTTTTCATTTAGAAATATGGATTAAATCATGAGTTTAAAGGTTTGGGGTGTAAACCCGTAACCTGCAACTTGACATTTGAGGGTCGATTCTTTTGAGTTTTGATCGCGGATTTATGTTTTCATGACCCTCATGACTTCTTCTTGAAGTCCCTATGCACCAAAAAGAGCTTGGCTTCCATTGTTTCAGACCTACTATAGCATGGTCTTCAATGGCGGATCACTGTTGGGTCACGTAGTTTTAGGTGTTTTTTTACAATCTAATTTCATGTTTGATCATACCTAAATAAGTTTTAAAACATCATATATACATAAACAACCAAAAATAACCTACTTCAATGCTTGATTTCTAGAGAGAGAAAAATATGAAAATTTAGGATTTTACCTGTTTACAGTGATTCCTCTCCCTCTCTTCGGTTTCCAACTTCCTCTCCTTGCTTCAGCTTTCTTCTTCTTCTTTCAGAATTCTCTCTCTTATCTTTCTCTCTTTCCTTCACAATTATTTCCATGGATGTGTATATGTATATTTCTCTCACTCCTATACCCCATCACAATCAATAGCCATGCCTCCCTTACTTTTCTGATTTTGGGCCATACCTTCTCCCATTCCTCTACTCCTACTTGCATATATAATATACATATATGGTACATCATCCCCATACTTCACCTTAATTCAATGTCTCCCCTATTACATATATATATATATAATATATATCACACACTCACACACTTATATATATATATATATATATATTTAATTAATTTCTTAGGTTTAATTAATTTATAAATTAATTATTCAATCATCATATTTTATATTATGTTATCTAATACTTAATATCTCATGTTAATAAATTAATTACGTTAAATTAATTTATTATATTCTTATGACATA
Organism: Nyssa sinensis; assembly: GCA_008638375.1. NCBI lineage: Eukaryota > Viridiplantae > Streptophyta > Magnoliopsida > Cornales > Nyssaceae > Nyssa > Nyssa sinensis. The sequence continues at coordinate 64,902,199 of CM018031.1, read as the reverse complement.
ATATTTTCACTCATTTTTCATAACCTCGTAAAACGTGCCTCATTACCCGGCATTCTCGGGTCGGGGTATTACAGAAAATCAGATAAAAGGGCAGAATAACCTCTTTGAACCTTGGGGAAGATCATTTTTTCCTTGGACAGTCACATCGAAGATAGCACAGAATTTCTTAAAGGTTGGGCAATGCTCCTCCATGTTGAAGTGGAATACATGATCCACGGGGTCTCAAAATCTCACACAAGCTTTCAAAAATCTTTGCTCCACCACAATATTAGTCATAAAAATGAGAGATTTCAGCTTGAATGATCCTAAATTGATCCTCTCCTATGGCATAATAGAGACCATCTATGAGTGAAGCTCGCTATTAAAAGCATCCGACTAGTAGTTGTGTCGGCCATGAAGAAGACAATGCTTTAAGGGGCTGTGAAGATCAAAGAAAAGTGAGAAAGATACATGATGAGGTCTAAGGCTCTTTCTATAATCACAAAAACCCGTAATTCCATCTTTATGTTGGGTTAGGAAGTCAAATTTTGGAAAAAAAATATGACTCTTACCAAAACTGGACAAAATCTGCAGATGGAACTAATCGGCACACTCTGAGTGTCGATTAGCACTGAGGCTTAGGAAATACCCCTCTTAGTGTGCCAATCGGTACACAAAGGGTTCCTCAGCCATTTTGCCTAATTTTGCCATGTTCTGCATTTTTGTGGTTTTTCGAGCGCATCAAGTGTCAAAATCACTCATCTTCGATCAAAAGCTAGATGTTTTCATTAGGGAAAGATTACATATGTGTTCCAAAATATTGGTACAAAAATAGAAAAGAAAAACAAATATTATTTATGAAGTTCAAAAAGTTGCACAAATCTAACGATGCTCGTGCCATGTACCCTCTTGTTACCTTGATTGTCTCAGAGGCACCACTTCTTCCTCTGTATCCTCATCATCAACAATAGGTCTGGAGCTCCTCTTGGGCCTATGGGCTGGAGTCTGAGAGCTCCTAGGTTAGTCAGTGCCTCTCTTCCTCCTCAAGCATTTTCGGGATCTCGCCACCGGGCCTAACCAGAGGCTGAGCCATTTGCTCAAGCTAGGACACCCTGCTCACCTAAAAGGGTACCAAAATACAAGTTAGGAAGCAGTATAGACAAGGCACAATCATCAAAGGTAAACACCTTACAATATCTGCATCAATCCAGCAAGTAACCCTCCGCCAGAACTCGACCATAACTTGCATCACCTTGTGTTTCAAGGTCGTGATGTGGACACATGCCTCTTGATAAATCAGTCGAGATACCTAAAAAGCCACCACAAGGGTTAGAAAAACTTTTAGCAGAAAATCTAGAGTGTCAAACGGTTAGAATTTACCCCAGTTAAATGGTCGGGTAGAGGAAGTCCCTCAATAACACCCATATGCCTAGTGAGCTCCTTAAGGCGAAGTGTGTTATCCTCAATCATTACTGGCACATTGAACGTAGAAAAGGACACGAGAATGACCATCTTGGCGGTTGTGGTCTTAGCCTCCTAAGAAGACCGATCACTAGCACTAGGTTGACCAGCCCTCGTGAGAGAAGGGGGTCCTTCCAATCAAGAAAGGTGCGAGTCCCCCCAAATAAGCCCCAAATACTCTAAAGCGATTGAAAAACTGCCCCCTCGGTATAGCCTCTAAAAGCTTCAAAAAATCGGCGTTATCAGGAAGACTGTCAAGCTCTCTTATATTTTCTAGAGGAGCCGTCGAAGGGAAAAGGTTAGTCACGTTGTCCACTTGGCAAGCCACCCATCCGCCCAAATAATAAACTCACTCGAAAAGGCCCTCCAAAATCAAGTGTTTACGGGATATCCCCACACTTATTCCCACTAACGTAAGGACCTCACTCGATGGGTTCCACTGTACCAGTAAAAAAAAACACACACAATGTAAGTCCTTGTCATAGGACAACAACACAAAAAAGGACAAGTCATGAAAATAGCCTAACCATGTCAACCTGGATCCGGTCTAAGGCCAGTTAGAACTTTTGGATCACATTGGCACCCCATTGGGCCTACCTGTTGTCCCTCTTCCACCACCACATGCGAGGAAACACGTCTTCCTCAGGTGTAACAAAAGGATATAGGAGCAATCCTAAAACTTCATAAGCCCAAACCTGCACAAAAAAATCGAGTTAGGGTCAAATAGGTCCACAAATGGAAAAATTGTCAATCAAAAGACAAAAAGGAAAAGCATACCTCCCATACTACGTTTAAGCCTCTAAGTCCCTTCACCACCCCTCGAGATAGTGAACACATTCATTGGTAAAGCACCTGTAATAACCCAGAAAATTTTTTTTTTAAATATAAAATTTTCTTGATTATTAAATTAATTTTTTTTTAATGTTATGGTTATTATTATTATTATTATTATTATTATTATTATTATTATTATTGATATGGTGTAAATGTAATGTGTATAAGATTATGTGTATATGTATATATGTGTAAGGTATGTGTGTATTAAACATGTGTGTGATACATGTGTGTGTGTATGATTATATGTATGTACGTATACATATATATATGAATCAAGTTGTGCAAGTGGGTGGGTGAGGTGTCGGCTGTGTGTGTGTGTCTAGTGTGTGTCTAGTGTGTGTGTGTGAGTGTAATATACATATACATATACATGATACACAAACACAAGCAAAGCAATAAATGCAAAGTGAAAAAGGAGGGAAGAGAAGTCAGGAAAAACAGAGGGGAGGTCAGGATAGGGTAGGAAGAGAGAGGGAAACCATGGGCTGTATAGGTGGTTTTCACATATAAAAATATATATGCATAGGTACGGTTGGTTTAGGTTTGTGAGAAAATCAGAGGAGGTGAGAATGAGAGATAGAAACTGAGAGCATTTTGAGGGAGATCCAGAGGCTTAGAAGTGAAGAAACAGAAGTAGAAACCAAGGGAAGAGAGAGGAAAAAAAATCAGAAAAGGTATGTGATGTATAGTTCTGTTTTGAGATTTTTGAAGCATGCTCATTAGTTTTAAATTACTTGATCTTGTAGAGCATGAAATCAGGAAAATAATGCAAAAAGAATGAGATAAAATGGTTGAGAAACTAGGGAGAAAGCTTGAGTTGCAGGTCTCGATCATGGAGATTGGACCTTGTCATTTTATGTGTAAAACCCCATTTAAATGATAGGGAAACAATCCTCTAGAGTGCAGAAAACCAAATGAAAAGGAAAGGATGAAAAACAGTGGAGAAATAAGCATGAAATCAAAAAAAATTACAGTTGGCCGGAGATTCGGCCATGGACCTTTGGGCCCTATTTCGTGAAGATCTAGTGGTTTAAATCAAAAACTAAACCTAGATATGAAACCCTTGGGAGAAAATGAAGAAAACTGCATTTTGGAACCTTGAAAATATCGCCGAAAAACAGTCACCGGCGCCGGAGAAGGCGCCGGAATCCTACTGGTACCCTACCGGAAGATCGGGGACGAAGGGGGCACTGTTCGGGTCCGGGTTGGGTCGGAATCCGGGTCCGGTTCGGGCGGGGCTGAACCGCCCCTGCCACGTGTCGGTCACTGGTTTTAAATTAAAAAGGGAAGGGGAGTGTTTGGCAACAGGGATAAGAAATTGAAATTGAAATTGAAACAGGAACAGGGATATCCTATCCCTGTTCTGGACTAAACCCCGTTTGGCTATACGAATTAAGAATAGGAAGAAATGGAAATTACAAATTGACCCTTGAACCTTTTGGAAATTAAACTTGACCCTAGAACTTTAGGAAATCTGATTTTGACCCACAGAACTTTTGACTAATTATGTTTTGACCCACCAAAATTAAATATTAATAAAATAATAATTAAATTAATTAAGTAATTAATTAATAATTTAATTTAATTATTTAAATATTCAAAAATATCCCGGAGTCCAAATGGGACAAGTCATTAGTGTATTTTGACTATCTCGACCATTCTGAGACCAATGGTGAGGTCCATTTTACGAGACGGAGTCCCGAAAAATAAAATACCCGTAGTAACCTTTAAAATTATCCAAAATGCCCCTGAATTAAAGTACAGTCAAACGAACTCCGAATTAAGTAAACAAATAGTGAAACTTTATTATCTCGAGCATTCCTGACTCAACCGTGGAGTCCAATTTTTCAAAAGAGGTCACGAAATGTAAGGAACCGTGAAAAGTGCAAAATGACTGTTTTGCCCTTTTGAACCCAGGTGTCCGAATTGAGTTTACGAAAACCTAAACTTAGTTTCTTCGACGTCCCGGACTCAATAGTGGAGTCTAAATTAGCAAAATAGAAACTTATGAATTAGAGACATAAAATTTGATGAATAGAATAAATTCAAATGACAATGAACTGAGTTACCTGTTATGATTTTAGGGACACGAGAGGGCAAGGAGAAGGTGATCTGACCTTTGGTATTCTCCCTGTGATCCTACCATACTACGAGTACGCTTTCCCTGGTTGAGGTCGATTATCAGGTACGATATATTGTGCTAAGTAAGAAATAGAATTGAGATTAGGAATACTTGTTCTGCTACCTTGATTGTTCACATGTTTGCCTGATTGTTCACATGCTTATGTGCTTCATGCTATCTTGCTAAAGTTGGGTGATGAGGTGGATCATGATTATGTGTATATCGCATGTGTTAGAGTAATGTGTGAATTATATGCTTTGAGAACTGTTGACATTATGAAATGTGCATTTGAAAGCATGCTTTATGTGTGAATGAGATGCATTATTGAGATTACATTATGATATGATGAAATCAAAGCATGTTGGCATAGAATGATTCCTTGGACATGACATGATATTGCATTTGGTACCCTAACCAGCGGGAGCGATCCGCGAAGGGTCATGATATTGCATTTGGTACCCTAACCAGCGGGAGCGATCCGCGAAGGGACACGATATTGCATTTGGTACCCTAACCAACGGGAGCGATCCGTGAAGGGACATGACATTACATTGTATTACATTACATTACATGAGTTGATATGGACATGGCATAGATTTGACATGATTGTGGCATAGAGTGGTGTGGGTGTTTCATAGGCATTGTTACTGCATTGCATGGATAATATGGATGACATGCAGATTATTGCTAGTATATTGTATTCATGATGTTGAATGCCATGTAGATATAACTGTACACTTGCACATGCCACGCCCTTAATTTTGTTTCTTGCATTAGCATTATATTGTACCAGCATATTGAGCTGACCCCTTTAGTGGGGCAACATTTCAGATGATGTCCCAACTGTACGAGACGGGGAGATGAGCTGACTAGGAACTATGTTAGGCCCAAGGGGCACTTTTGATATTGTATAAGGGCATAAGCCCGAGATTGTATCTTATTTTGTATGTTGTGAACGAATGGACCAGACCTCGTGTATGTATCAGAATAGTGCACGGAATGTATGTAATTCTATTTAATCGTCTTTATTTCCTTATTATTTTTATTTTCTTTTGTCTCGTTACTCGCGCCTCGGGTTCGTTGGAATTCGGGGCGTGACAGCACCGCCATCACTGCTCCGCCCTAATTAAACCGACCAAAGTTGGCAACATCATCTAATGTCGTAAGGCACCAAAGGTGGACCGTGTCCCCACTATTAGCGAAGTGGGTCCACCAAAAATCAAAAATCATAAAAGCTCTAATCAGCTGATCCTGTGCCACCATGTTACGGCACTCCTTGTGCCAAAAAACCTCCTAAATATACTTCACCTGAGCCACACCACTAGAGGAAAATTAGGGGACCCATCCCAAAAATCTCTAAATTTTCGCCGACCAACAATGAATATCTCTATCCCACGGTCGCCGATAATCATAGAAAAATCCAAGGGAGTGAGCGTGACCTCACCGAAACGTAGGTGGAATGTGTTCATAGTGTCCCACCATCAGCTCAGCTAAGGCTTAGAGAACCTTTTAGTTTCTATCCGCAAGAAAAAGTCGGTCAAGAAATGGCATAAAACCCGATTAGGGTAATGTGGCCCTTGCACCGTGGTGGTAAGTTGGCCCACTATTCACCAATATCAGCCGTCGAGCCACGATCCCGAATCTCCAACTCCTCCTACAAAGTAAATAGTTTGGATGATGTTAGAAACTCATAAGCATGCCAAACCCGAAACAAAAATGCAAGAAAATCCTAAAAATAGCAGATGGATGCCATTGAGGCATTTTGTCAAACACGTGGTATGCACTCTCCAAAGAAGCACATGGGTGAAATGTCCATGCATGGTCAACCCCCATTTTTACACAACATTTCATCCAACCAAAAGGGTGGAATCAAAGCAAAAATGCCCAAAAGTAATCGAAAGAAAACACAAGAAACTCATATCTCTCCGTTGCGACAACAGTGAGACAAGTGTCGAGTCGGTTCCCGAACCAAGCTCGTGTCATTCTGAGCACTCCGAGGGGCTTTATAACATTGAATATCCCCCAAGCACTAACCTGGGTGCCACAAAATCTTGGTCCAAATCAAATATGGCGTCCGACTCATCAAAACTTTCACTTGCCATTTTTTTTAAAAAATCTCGAATCCTCTTACAAAAGATGTGTTGTTTGGACTTCCTGAGGCTCAATCTAACTCCAAAGTATTTAGTCTAAGTCCCTACACAATTTAGCACAAGTTGGGTAAGGATGGGTAGAGAGCAAGTGAAGAGAAGTGTGAAGAAAAATAAAGAAATCGTTGCATTTAACAAATTGCCTGCCCCCAAGCCCCCTAATGCCGATTGGCACTCACGGGGGTTGGTCGGCACACAGAAGCTGGAAACCCACCCTTCTGTGTGCCGATCGGCACACATTGACTAGGCAGGCTAATTTCAGCCCTTTTTTGTAATTTTAGCCCATTTTGGTTTTTTTTTTGCCATTTTTGCCTATTTAAAGCCCTTTTTTGGTATTCTCAATCTATGATTGCCAAAATTTCTTTACAAATTCATCATACCTCAATTCTAGTCACAATATTAAAGCAACCATATATCAATTTTATACAAAGGTTTGGCCCATTTGGTCAAAACTTGTTGATTCGACTCATTTTTCTTAAACCAATCACATGGATACTCCAAGAAACTATATTATCTCGCTTAAAGCCAATGAATGGTGCATGAAGCCATTCTTTTCCATAGAGTTACTAAAAAATGGGTCCCCCGACGAGCCCGATCCAAGTCGTCTCACCAATGAGATACACTCGGAAGTCAAAATCATCAATGAATCGCAAAACCTATTAGGATCGCGTTTTCTTTTAGGTAAGTCGTCTATCGCAACATTTCAAAAATCTATCAAGATAGCCTTCCTTTCAGATAAGCCATCTATTGCAATATTTCATGAAGCCTATTAGGATTCGCATTCCTTTTAGGTAGATTACCCATCTTATGAGGGGCATAATCTCATGAAAGACTTATTAGGATCGCATTTTCTTCTAAGTGAAGTTGTTTATCACAGATTTTCATGCAACGTGTTAGGATAACATTCCTTTTAGATAAGCCGTCTGAGGACGCAATTCCATAAACCTATTTGAATATATCTTCCTTTTAGGTGATCCTTTCGAAGGATAACATTCCTTCTTGATCCCTTTTCATCATTTAAGAACTACGTACGGTCTGATTCACCCCAAGGTGATACGTAGGAATCTCTTATAGAATGAGTCCAACCACATCAATTCCATAATCAAATTCCCAAAATGGGCATCATTTTATTGTGTTGACATTCACTTGCTTATAAGCTCTACTAGCGATGGGCTATCTGTAGACACCTCATTTTGAGACCCATGATTGAATAGAGTTAGTTTTTCCATTTTTGGGAAGTTACAATAATATATCCCATCTAGGGGTATTTTTAATCATTTCACATTTTTTACCCATAGGGGGCATTTTGGTCATTATGCCCACTAAGGGCATTTTGGTCATTTTTCCCATAGAGTGCATTTTGGTCATTTTGTCCAAAGAGTACATTTTGGTTATTTTGCCCATAGAGGGCATTTTGGTCATTTTTTCTATAAAGGGCATTTTGGTCGTTTCTTCTATAGAGGGTATTTTGGTCATTTCTAGTGTTTTCCCTACCCTTTAAGGGTAGTTTGGTAAATACTAGAGGTTTCTCACATCCTAGGGGTATTTCTGTAATATTAGTGCAATTTTTCCCTTTGGATGACATTTTGGTAATTATAGAATGTTCTTGTCCCACATAAGTTATTTTGGTCATATATGTAATTTCCATGTCATTTTACCCATATTGGGTTAATTTGGTAATTTTAGTCTTTAGGGACAATTTTGACTTTTTTAATGCCTTAGTAGCATTTTTGTAATTTCTTTGTCCCTAAATTCTCCACCGAATTAGGAGTGATATAGTAAATATAAGTATGCACCCAAAACTTGCCAATTTTCCTTCATTCCTTATTCTAAGGAATTTTTCTAGATTTGTGCACCAAATACTTGCCAATTTTTCTCCCTTCCTTTTTCTAAGGGATTTTCCTTAGAGTTGTGCACAAAAATAATTTCTATATCTAATTGCATGCACATTAAGCATTAATCTTGGCCATCCATCTATAAGATTCATTATGAGCCCTTGGATCAAACCTCCTTACTTTTTTCCTATAAATAAGACCCCATTGGCCACCATAATCAAGGACAGAAAAAATAAAAGCCAGATGTTGCTACAATAATTCTCTCTTTTCTATCTCTTCTTTATTTCTTCTTCCATATTATTTTTGAGGCTTTGTTCTACACAAGAAAAAGTTTTAATCTATTGAGGACGAAGTTCTACACCATTGAATATTCAATCCAAGAAGTTCAAGCTCAAGACTTGTTTGGTTCAACACAAATAATTAGGTATGCTCCCTAAAACCTTACCCTTTTTTTTTTCTTCTTTTTTTTCTTAATTCAATTCATCCTATCACTTTTGATAGAATCAATTGAATTAGAGAACTACGTTGGCTCTGATTCTATTATCTGAATGGATATGTAGGACGCCTCATGGGCCCGAGTCTGCTCTTTTTCCTTAATCTTATTTACTTTATCTTTTTCTTATTTTATTCATATCATTAATCTCCCTCTCTATTCTTCTTCTCTTTTGATTTATTTACTTTACATATTCTGTTTACTTTATCTGTTTAACCAAGTATTATTATTTTCTCTTTCTACCCATTCTCTCTCTTATTTATGTCATAGAACATAAACCTTGTAGATGAACACTTGAGACCAGTCCATTCGGACTGTGGATGAACACTTGAGACCAATCCATTCGGACTGGGCAGAATGGGTGCCCAACCCCTTCCCATCTCGTATCTTAGCTCCCAGATTTGAAATTATTTAATTCATTGTAGACTAGTTTTGCTTTACTTTATTTCAACCCATTGATGTTGCTTCTTTTTTATCAGAAGGGCCTCCCATCCTTCGTTACCTGTCAAGAACTTAGGATCAGAGAGTCACAGGGAAGGCTCCGGTGTTAGTCGCTTCGATGATAAAGTCAGTAAATAAAAAGAGGTTGTAATTGAAAAGAAGAATTGAACATGACTTGAAAGCTTACCTTATGATCTTATTTATAGGTTGTAGATCTCCTAAGTTGAATAGGATTAGGAGCCATAAAAGTAGGGATTTGAAGATATCCGAAAATAGTAGTTGCCATATTGAACCCTGTTTTCTTATTTTGAGGTCGGTAGAATATGGAAGGCGGTGCTATGTTTTGAATCATATACCTCTTAACCCCCCACGCATGTTTGATATGGATAAAATAATCATTCTTGATCTGTAGCCTGAAAAGCTCTATACATACACCTGTCATGCTTTAAATATGTTTGTCACTTTATCGTATATAAGCTACCCCCCGAAGCCTCAATTCTAGGAGACCCATCAGAGCTGAGGTTAGGGTTTCTAAAGAGTCACGCGTATTTTCATAAATACGCTATTACACATTCTGATAAAACAGTCTTTGATGGGACAGTTAAAGCCTCATCATTGCATTAGCCGCCAATTGGATAACTGAGGCCATTATCGATCAACCGTTGATTAGGATTTTAGGGCCATAAATGTCTCCCCTCCTTGGGCGGTCTTATAAATAGGAGAAATCTCCCTAAGAAAAGTCTTTTACAAACTCTCTAACATACCAAGTGTAATTTTGAGCAAAAAGAAGGCCCCAAGGTAATTTCTATGATCAACCTTTAAGTTTCCGGCCAGTTGTGAAAAAATACCTTTCCATCTTTTTTGTTTCTATTTTGTCTTTTGTTTTTGTCCTTTTCCTCATTTTTTGGTTTATTTATAAGGATGTCTACTTTTGATGCTTATTCAAGCACGGGAGAGGAAGAGAAGGAAGTGGTAAAAGTAGGTGATCATAGGGTATTAGGCCCTATTTCGAGTGATAAAGTTAGGAATGCTTTAGGTGACAGTTCGGGAGTGCTTCTAATTGAAGCGCACCTAGAGACTAGGGATAGAGAGGTCGACTCATCGAGCAAACCTCCTAAGAGAGAGGAAAGCGAGAGCGCCATGACTGAAGGCATGCTAGATGCCCTAAAATCAATTTTGATTTTTCTCCAAATGTGTCTTGTAGGATACCGAGGGCTGTAGATCACTCATCGGATATCGAGATATGAGAGATCTATGTTTATCGTGAATGGTTTGAGATTAGTGTACATTTCCTTCTCTACCCTCTAGTGAACGAGTTTTTAGTTGGTTCAAGATCTGCCCTACCGAACTGAACATTAACAATTAGAGGCAATTAATGGCCTTCTTAGTCTTAGGTCACCAAAACGAAGTCAAAGTAGATCTGAACCTTATTAAAAGTAACATGGATATGAAGTACCTGAAGTCAGGGGGATGTTCTATATGTCTTTTGAAAAGAGATTTAAGCTGTTGACCTTGGTACCTACTTCCAACAAAACATGGAAGAAGTGGTAGTTCTATGTCAATGGTGCTGGGAATATGAAGACTTCGAGAACAGAAACAATTTTTTTCCTCGGCACACCGATTTTAAGGGTGAGCTTACAAATCTCTAGATGCTAATTTTAACATCGTACTATCCTTCTGACTTGACTAATGCTTTTTCTAAATTTCTATTATCATAGATAAGAAGACTTGGAGAAGGTCGATTTCCACTCCCGACCTACAAGAAAAATATAGGAGACTTTTTCACCCTCAAGACCATCCTCACGGCAAGGTATTTACCTTCTAGAACTTCATGGATGCCGGACTAGTGAAGGATAAGTCAGAGATTCTGAAAAAGACCGTCTTGACAAGCTAGACGCCTGAACCTAAGCAAGTTGGGGGAACGTCCACCTTTGCTGCACAAGCTCCTCCCTAGAAAAAGAGGAGGACCGAGGCAAGGGGATCCAGTTCCCCTGAATGTATGATATCGGAGGAGTTGGCTTTACCTATCATACGACGTGAGCTTCCACCACCTCCAGCTCCCATAGCGCAGTTTAGATCCCGAGGAAAATGGAAGATGGGCGGAGTTTCTCCAAGGGTGGCCATGGCTGAAACCGGGGAGGTAGCCATAAAAAGGGCCTACGAGGAAGCTTGGAGCTCGGCTACCGGTCGCTTCAAGGGTCTAAAGCCTCAGAAGATCGCTAAGGACCTCTTGGTCTCCCATAGAGGGTAAGATTGTCCTGACCTGTGCCTTAGTCAATTTCATATATTTCTTTAACTTTTGTCCTTACTGACTTATCTAATTTTTATTTGTTTGTAGGTGGTTCATGCCATGGCTACCATCATGGAATGCCCCAAAGAATCAGAATGGGAAAACAAACTTCAAGCTGAGCTGGACGAAAATAGGCTTCAGCTTAGGACCGCTCGTTCTGCATCTCTTTCTTTTAAGGAGAAGCTGAATGAGTCTCTCACCACCGTTGCTATTCTAGAGTCATAGAAGAACACTTTGGCTTCAGAGTTGGAGACTCTAAAGAAAGAGAAGGAAAAGGCTGATGTTGTTGCTACTAAGAGGCTTACCACTAATGTGCAAATGGTGAGAGATAAGATAGAAAAGGCCCTCAAGGAAGAGGTGTAGAGGCTTGGTGGAGAGTTTGCAGATCATGGATATGAAACTTTTAAGAGAAAGATCCAAAAGTTGTATCCTGACCTCGACATCTCAAGAGTAAATGAGGTTTCAGTGGATGAACCTGCGTCGAGTCCTCCTGAGGTCGCCCCAGTGGAATCTGTAGATCCCGAGGGAGAAGCCCCTTATACCGAGGATCATTAGTTAGGATTTTTGTAACTTTTTTTCTTTCTTCTGTTTTTCTGATCTTGTAATTTTTCCATTTTTGGGCTAATATATAAAATTTCACTCATTCTAGAACTTGTATCTTTGTTTAGTATCTTTGTGGTATATCTGTCTTCAATATCCAGGCCAGTAGAAAACATAAGCTCTTTAGAGACTCCAAAGCACTCATAAGCTATTTCAGAGGTCTAAAAAGTAAGATATACAGAACCATAACACTTATTATTAAAACAAGGTTTCTCAAGTGTCTGCATACTAATAATTTAAGATATAGGGACCTATAACACTTGTAAATAAAACAAGGGCTTTCAAGAGGTTTGGAGAATGAGAAAAATAAACCAGACCCATAACACTCGTAATGATTACAAGGTCTTGAGTACTTGTATTGAACTTGAGACCTTTAGGGATCTATAAATTGATTTAATGGACCAGACCTACACCACTTGTACTGGATACAAGGCTTTTAGGGGTTTGTAAATTGAGTAAAATGAACTAGACCTGTAACACTTATAATGGATACAAGACTTTTAGGGGCCTGTGCATTGATAAAATAGATCAGGCCTGTAGCACTTGTAATGGATACGAGGCTTTTAGGGGTCTATACATTGAGAGAAATGGACCAGACCTACAGCACTTATAATAAATACAAGGTTTTTAGGGGTCTGTACATTAAATGAAATGGACCAGACGTATAGCACTTGTAATGGATACAAGGCTTTTAGGGGTCTGTACATTAAGTGAAATGACCTGTAGCACTTGTAATGGATACAAGGCTTTTAGGGATCTGTACATTGAGTGAAATGGACCATACATGCAACACTTGTAATGGATGCAAGGCTTTTAGGGGTCTGTACATTGATAACAAACTCTGAAGTGAATCAAAAGTAATTTTTTATTGATAATACTTGCGTAAATGTTCGATGTTCCAAGGTCTGGGTACAGGCTTCTTAGTTCAATCTTCCAACCAATAAGTCGAAGGTCTGACGATCTTAGTTATTTTGTAAGGTCCTTTCCCAATTAGGGAAGAACTTTCACATGGTGGGATCTTTAGTGTTTGGAAATACCCTTCTTAGGACGAGATCTCTGAGCTGAAAATTGATGGGTTTTAACCCCTAGTTAAAGCATTTAGACATTCTTCGTTGGTAGGCTTCAGTCCTAATCCAAGTTTGCTCATGCCTTTCTTCTAGTAGGTCTAGGTTTTCTACAAGCTGTTAGCTATTGGCCTCTTAGTCAAAGCAATCTGTTTTAAGGGTTGGCATGCCAATTTCGACAGGAATGATTGTTTCGATACCATAGGCGAGTGAAAATGGTGTTTTGAAAATTGAGGTTCTTTTAGTGGTTCGGTAGGCCTAAAGTACTCCGGAGAGTTCTTCAACCTATCTTTCCTTAGCTTCCTCCAACCTTCTCTTAATTGCCTCGAGAATGGTGCGGTTGGTAACTTCGGTCTGCCCATTAGCTTGAGGATTCCCTGGAGAGGAGAAGTGGTGACTGATGTGCAGGTCTTTACAGAACTTTATTAATACATTTCCAGCAAACTACGTCCCATTATCCAAAATAATGATGCGGAGTGTACTGAACCTGTATACTATATTTTTCTAAGTAAAATTCTTTACTTCTACCTCTATTATATGGGTCAGTGGTTCAGCTTCTACCCATTTAGAAAAATAGTCAATGGTGACTAGCAGGAATCTCCTATTCTGAGGGGCTTTTAGCAATGGCCTTACAATGTCCATTCCCTATTGGCTGAAGGGCCAAGGACTCGCGATAGGGATGAGTTCGTGATAAGGTTGATATTGATATAAGACGAAACATTGACATTTATTACACTTCTATACATATTCCCTAGCATGTTTTTAGCATACCGGGCCAATAGTAGCCCCGAGTTAGTGCTCGATGGGCTATGGTTCTACTGCCATTATGGTTGTCATAGATCCCCTCATGTATCTTGGCTAGGACATAGTGAAATTCTTCTGGAGTTGAACATCGTAAGAGAGGCTGTGTGTAGGACCTTCGGTAAAGCTTTTCTTTAAGAATTAAATACCGAGTTGCCCTAATTCGAATTCTCTTGGCATGATTCCTTTCCTTTAGAAGCAACCCCTCCTTTAGATATTGGATGATGGGAGTAATCAAACTCTGAGGTTGTTTTGAAATTTGAAGGGACCTGCATTACCTTAGTACTAGGTTTTGCTTGGTAGGAGATTTTTACCATTGAGTCCCTTTCTGGCTTGAGATGGGAGGCCATATTTACTAAAGCGTCAACCCTGGAGTTTTAGTTTCTTTCAATATTCTGAAATAGTGAATTTGTGGAAAGACTGCTTTAGTGATTCCACTAGCTCTGAATATCTGGTAATTATGTTGTCTTTGATGAAAAATTCTCCCAAAACTTGACTCACCACAAGTTGAGAGTCAAAGAATGCATCAAGATTCAGAGCTTCACATCTAGAGCCAATTTCATCTTAAGGATAAGTGCTTCGTACTCGGCTTCATTGTTAGAGGCTCTAAATCCCAAGCTGGTAACTTTTTTAGTTACGATCCCATCGGGGGACTGAAATATTATACCTACTCTAGAGCCCTTGTCGATAGATGAACCATCAGTGTAAAGTAGCTATACCGAAGTGTCTATAGCAGCTTGAGCTTTCGAATGTTGTGTTCTAGTGAGTGCTACTATAAAGTATGCTAATACTTGGCCTTTAATAGCAGTCTGTGATACATAGGATATGTCAAATTCTTCCAGTTCTATTGACCATTTGACCAGTTGTCCCGAAAATTTGGGTTTATGTAGGACTAATTTTAAAGGATAAGATGTAGGGATTATGATGGGATGGGCTTGAAAATATAGTTTGAGCTTCAGAATGGATGTTACTAAGGCTAAAGCCAGTTTTTCAATTTCGGAGTACCTCGTCTCGATGTCCAGAAGTGCCTTGTTGATGTAAAAGATAGGCATCTGACTTCCCTTGTCTTCCCTAACTAACGTAGAGTTGATGTCACTTTCTGACACAGCTAAGTACAAAAGTGGTTCAACCTCTATTTCTTGCATGAGAGCTCTACATTCCTCGGTTGTGTGTCTGTGCTCTTTATAGAAATCACAATATTTGTTATGATTTCTTGACTCGGGGTGGCTTTTTAGTGGCTCTGGCCACCTCAAGTTTTCACGAATATGGATCTATTGGAGTATGTGGGTAAGAGAAGCATTCAGAGGGGTGTAAGTCCCATAACTCCCAGAGTTAGAATTGTTTTGGGCTCTTGGTGTTGTTCTCTTGTCAGGGCTCCTAATCATCTTCTTGTTAGCATTGTTATCACTCTTCTGAAATTTTTCATCCTTTTGAGCTTTTTTTTTTTTTGCTTTTTAGAAAGAGGTTTTTGAATCATCAAGATTAATATACTTCCATGCTCGTTCCACGAGTGTTATCGTATCGATAGGAGGATTTTTGGTCAAGGAATCCTGGAAGCGTCCAGGCCCAAGGCTTGAAGTGAGGACAGCTACTAGGAAGCTTGGGTTGTAATCGGTTATCTCTATGAGCTCTGTGTTAAAACGAGCTATGTACTCCTGAAGTGATTCTCCCTTTGTTTGCTTTATAATTAGCAAGAATTTTGGTTCTTTCTCAACTTCCTATTAGTTAAGAATCGGTCAAGAAATAGCCTACTAAGCTCATAGAAATTGTTGATCGATTTTTAGGGGAGGTTGTGGAACCACTTAAGGGCGGTACCCTTGAGGCTCGTCACAAAATTTCGACACATGAAGGCATCGGTAGCTCCATGGAAAGCCATTGTATGTTGATAGTGAGATAGATGGTCCCTAGGGTCCTTAAACCCATCGTAGAGGGTGAATTTTGGGACAATGAACTTTTTGGGTTGTTCTTCTTCCATTATGTCAGAGGTAAATGACGTAGAGAACCTACCGAACAATTTACTTAGCTCGTCTTGATATGGAGGGGTACGAAACCCTCTAGTTGAGATCGTCTGATCTTGGAAGTCTGTTATCTCCTCTACCTTCTAAGGGGCTTTGGGTAAGACTTGTTGTGTGACGAGTACCCGTTATTGATCTTGTCCCACGCCTTTAGATCCTTAACTCAATGGAGGAATTTGTCCGGTGTTAGCAGGAGGATGTTACTCTTTCAAGATTGAGGGGACTAGAATCTCGAGAGGTTGGAATTCTTGCGGCGCTGGATTGGCTCCAGAGGCCATTAGAGTTGGTATCCTCATTCTGCTATGATAGTGGATAGCAAGACGAAACGTGGGCATTCCTTTCCCTACGACTGTTGACGTCTGGGGATCAACCCTTATATGAGAGGTACCATAGGGGTATACTAATTGTATGTTAGGCAATTCCTCGTTGGGAGATCCTCCACCCGTGGTGATGGTGGCAGGAGGCTGAATTCCTTTATGAACAACGTCAGTAGGAGGAGGAAGAGGGTTACTCCACTGGTTCCAAGCTAGTGAAACCAAAGCTTGTGACATGGCAGTGAGTTATTCCTGCATCTAATCAGATTGTCGTTGAATCCGATCAAATTATTGTTATAAATGATTGGGTGTTTGTCCCCTTCCCTTTCCAGTAAGAGGTTGAATTTGAGGGTTTTGGGAATTCTTTTTAGGACGAAAGCTGGGAGCCATTGTCTTTTAGAAGAAAAATATAATAGATTTGTTATTTCGAAGAAGAGATAATAAGAACTATTGTCGTTCCTACAAACGGCGCCAAACTGATGTTACTTCTTTTTTATCAGAAGGGCCTCCCGTCTTTCGTTACTTGACAAGAACTTGAGATCAGAGAGTCACCGGGAAGGCTCTAGTCATAGCCTTTCCAATGATAAAATTAGTAAATAAAAAATGGTTGTAATTAAAAAGAAGAATTGAACATAACTTGAAGGCGTACCTTATGATCTTATTTTTAAGTTGTAGATCTCATGAGTTGAGTAGGATTAGGAGCCATAAAAGTAGATAGTAGTTGCCATATTGAACTCTGTTTCCTTATTCTGATGTCGGTAGGATATCAAAGGCAGTGCTATATTCTGAATCATATACCTCTGAACCCCCACACCTATTTGATATGGATAAGATAATCCTTCTTGATCTGTACCCTGAAGAGCTCTGTATATACATGTGTCATGCTTTAAATATGTTTGTCACTTTATTGTATATCACCCATGTTAAGAGGTTTAGAATGTAAATAGAATCAAAACATTGTAATTTCAGTTTTCTTTGCTATTCTTTTTAGATGTATTCTTCATGGATTGTATCAGGTTTGCTTATTATTTAACCTAAAATAAGTTGGTGACTCCTTTGTGTATTCATGTACTCATTCTTTCGATGCTTGCGCTCACAAAGATCTCACCAGAGGAGATTGCTTGTGGAATCAAGACCGATTGGATCCGAAAGATTGGAGTGAAACTAGAGGGAATTAATTCGTGTCTTGTTGTGTTGTAACTGATCAGATTCTCATATTCTCATAGTGAATTCTTTCTTGGGTAAGAGCGCCTCAGAATTTTTCACCACAAATTATTATCTATGGTGGTTTCTTCGTTACCAATATCGGTTTGAAAATCTCAACTCTCCTACTTGCTTTATGTTTCCTTAATTGATCAATTCAAGCATGCTTCTGAATAATTTGATTAACCTAATTTGTGAATTTATAAATTGAATTAGAAATTTGAGAAATTAAATTGTCAAATTAGTTAATTGGTGACTTGAGCAATTGAATTGACAAATTGGTTAATTGATTAAGAAAATTGATTAATTTGGTTGGACAATTGATGAATAGAATTGATTGTTTGAACAATTGAATTAATGAATTGATAGTTAGGAATCGATTTACATGATACATAGTTTATTGCATTGATCAATTTTAATTCAATGTTTAGTAGAATAGTGTTGTAAAAAAGATTTGAAATAATTGAAATACCTATTCGCCTCTCCTCTAAGTTGATTTGTTACTTAAATTCACACAAAGGACCATTTCACTAACAAATATTTAAACAACCTGTTAATAGATAATACTATTAGTTCTCTCTTAATATTTAGACAACCTGTTAGTAGATTTTAAAAGCGTATTGCCAAACATGCGCTTATATGTTGACCTAATTAAGGACATAATGCTTAATTAACAGTGCATTTTTATAATATGTTTTATAAAAGCGTAAAAATATATTTTTGTTATAAAATAAAATTTAAAAAAACACCTCAAAAATACGCTTTTCAAAAGTAGGTCCAATAAATAAATTTAGAACTGCATAGGTCAGGTCAAAAAGTAAAACAAACCGGGTAAAAAATTCGAAAAGGGCCAAGGGGAGCGAGGAGTATCTACAAAAATACACACTGACGCCAAAGAGGAGGTTCGAATGATTGTTGTGGTTCTAACGAGAAAACCGTTGTGAAATTAGCTGTAAATCGCGTTCAATTTCAGTAGCCTGTGTTTCAATGTAGACCTCTTCGTGCCCGATACTCTTTTCCGTTCATCTCGGTTTCTCTCTTTCAATTTAATTCTTTATATTTTTGTATTGTTGGGGATTGGTTCAAAATTTTGGGCATTCGGAAATTTCGGTATACGATGCTTTGTTCTGCACTGTGGAGTCAGATACAGTCGTGGCTTCGTGATTATGACAAGATTCAATCTTTTACCATGATTCTCATTTACGTTCAAGTACGTACTCTGTCCCTTGTTATACCTTCACTATGTTTATAGACACACACACACACACACACATTTCTTGATCCCAAATTAGGGTTTCGTTCATACGGTTGTAGAGATGAGAATTTTGAGATGAAGACCTTTAATGCTATTCACCCCATTTTTTTGTTAAAAAAGTTGTTAATGATTGTAAAAACTTTTTGTATTTTGGTTATTGTTATTTGTGATTAATATACACATTGGTTTTAAGATTGGTTGCGCGTTGGTTGGATCTCTGGGAGCCTTGTACAATGGAGTCTTGCTGATTAATTTGGCGATTGCGTTATTTGCGCTTGTAGCAATTGAAAGTAGCAGTCAGAGACTCGGCCGGACCTATGCTGTTCTTCTCTTCTGCGCGATTTTGCTTGACATCCTGTGGTTCATTCTCTTCACTCATGACATCTGGTGCGTTATGCTTATTCACTCGTGAAATCTAGTGCATCTATTTATTGGTAATAAAACAAAAAATCCAAGAGAAAAAGAATCTAGTGAATGACTATTCAAACTTAGAGGACTTGTAATGGGACACTTGAAGACCAAGCAATATCCTTCACAATAGATTGCCTGAAGAACCACATAAAATATTTACATGAAGTTTCATAATCTCAAACAGAAGTAAATGCTACTCACATGGTGTTAGTTTTAGACAAAAACATGCCTGTCCATAATGGCTGGAAAAATTGTCTGTCTCTTGTTCTTGCTCTGCATAGTGACATCTTCAACGTGCTCATTGTCTTTGGAAGATGGGATTTATTTAAGTCTTCAAATTTATTTTCTTTGTTTGTGTGTGTGTTTTTTGTGGGAAACAGTACTCTAGGATCTGCTATTTAAAATTTTAATTACAGGTCATGTGGGCTCAAAGAATTTGGAGCATATTCTATGTTTTTGATCTTACAGGATATTATTGGATAAAAATATGGTGACACCTATAGCACCCAATCCATGCATATTGGTTGGTGGATACACTTTATGCACATTAAGCCTGCAGGTTGGTAGATTGAGAGCAAATCTGCCATCAGTCTGCAGATTTATTTAATACAGAGAATTCCTTCATCTATTGGCTAGTTTTTGTGCTTTGCCACTTTCTACAATCACTTACACTAGATTGATGCCTAGACACTCCCATGAGGATGTGGAGCAACCCCTTTGTGTCCTTCAAAGATCGTTTCTTACGTTTGTTATTTTTTTGGGCCAATGGGGCTTATCCAGTAAATGTCATTTCTATAGTCGATTTTTTTGGGGTCTTTGAGACCTATGTAAAGTTAGTTTAGTGTTTGTATGGGTTTGCCCCCCTTGGGCACCTTTTATAATATTACTCTTTACTTATCAAAAATCATGTATATTTTGAAGACCCTTGCGTGCTGAGGCTTCGTCAAGCTAAATCTTGACGGATGTTCTATAATAAATATAGGTCCGTTAGGCTTTCATGGTTTTTGTGAGGGTTTTATTGAAACTGTTAGTTCGTTTTCCTGAGATTTGTAGCTGAAGCCTGAAGGACTCCCTTGTGAAGTCAATCTCTTACTTTTCTTATGTATATGGTTTCAAGGAAGTTAACTAAAAACTTATCCCTAAGGTTGCATTTGGTGGGCAAGAACGGAGAGTAGGGACTGCAATATACTCTGCAAACTAAGTGATGCTGCACTTTTTCGTCCTGGCACATATTAGGCTCCGCGTGCACCATATTGTCCGCTTTGGGCTTAAAAGCCCTCACGACTTTGTTCTTTCTGGGCGGAAAAGGCCTGATGCAAGGGAGAGGACGACTGGGGCTTATAAGCGACGCCAGTACCCGACTCCTATTCGATGTGGGACTCAAAGTGGCACAACAGTTACTTTCCCCAGTCGGGACTGATGGAGCATAAGAACGAGGCACGTGACCAGAAGCGCGTGGCCTAAGTGTTCTCACAGACGGCGCCAAACTGATGCTGCACTTTTTCATCTTGACACATTATAGGCTCCGCGTGCATCATATTGTCCGCTTTGGGTTTAAGAGCCCTCACGACTTTGTTCTTCCTGGACGGAAAAGGCCTAATGTAAGGGAGAGGACGACTGGGGCTTATAAGCGATGCCAGTGCCCGACTCTTATTCGATGTGGGACTCAAAGTGGCACAACAGCTAACTGATGCTGCATTTTTTCGTCCTAGCACATAGTAGGCTCCGCGTGCACCATATTGTTCGCTTTGGGCTTAGGAGCCCTCACGGCTTTGTTCTTCCTGGGCGGAAAAGGCCTGATGTAAGGGAGAGGATGACTGGGGCTTATAAACGACGCCAGTACCCGACTCCTATTCGATGTGGGACTCAAAGTGGCACAACAGCTACTCCCCCCAGTCGGGACTGATAGAGCACAGGAACGAGGCACGTGGCCCAAGCGTTCCCACAGACGGCACTAAACTGATGCTTGCACTTTTTCGTCCTAGCACATAGTAGGCTCCGCGTGCACCATATTGTCCGCTTTGGACTTAAGAGCCCTCACGGCTTTGTTTTTCCTAGGCGGAAAAGGCCTGATGCAAGGGAGAGGACGACTGGGGCTTATAAGTGATGCCAGTACCCGACTCCTATTCAATGTGAGACTCAAAGTGGCACAACACTAGGTAACCCCCTCCCCTCCAAATTCCCATTGGTACGGGTTTGGGGAGTATATGGGGGAGGTTTGGGATGAAATAGACATGTCTAAACCGGATTCAAGGTGAGGATGGGGTTAGGGCAACTCCAACCTCCCTACCATATTAAATAATAGTTGTATTCTAATACCCTATGTTACTTCAAATATACCTAAGACATCCTCCTATATAAATCAAATTAGGATTTTTGCCCATCATTCTCATACTCTCTCTCTCTCATGATTTGCGGTTCTCACTCAACATACAGTGGTTGCAATGTTGTCTTGATCGTTATAGGTTGCTGTTGGCATCAAATTCTTCTTCCTATGGTCATTATCACTTGTCGTCGCCCTTGCCCAACATTATTGTTGCCGGCCCGGCATCGCTTACATTTCAACACTGTTATTTCATTTTGTGGATCGACCTGATCCAATCTTCTTGATTGCTTGTGTATTTGAATATAGTGCACATGTATATATACATACATATTACACATTTTCTTTGTATGTTATTTGTTTCCATGGCATTTTTTCTATTCTATTTTTTTTTTTTTGACATATTGTTTGGTTGCCAAAAAGTAAAGACGAGAAAAGGAAAGAAAATGAGTGTTTATTCTTCAAAATATCTAAAGTATTTTAAAATTTTGTTATATATATTTGATATTTGATTGAACATAGGTTATGAGATCTTTTTTTTTTTCCAATTTGATATGGAGTATGTTGGGTCGGGATGGGTTCGCTATACTTTATCAGGCTCGATGATGTGGTAGACTCATTTTGAGAAAGGGCTGGGATGTGGCAGGGCCCATTTGTTGGTGGGGAAGGGTCGGAATAGGGCTGCTCCGTACCTTACCCAGCGTGGTACCATCCCTAATGGAGGGCTTAAATGCAAATTCCATTCCTGTTCTACTTAATTTCCACACTTGATACACTTTTGTTAATAGGAAATCTATTCCTCCAAAAATGAATTCCCCAAAAAAAGTGAGTACATCATTCCCACATTTGTTTGGATAAGTAATGATAATAATATATAAAGGCACCAAAAAGTTGGTGCACTTGTATACATGGCGTATACAAAAGATAATTACAAAGGAAGATCACCGAAGAACGAAATAAAAAAATCTATGGACACCACATTGCTCCCTCTGAGCGAAAAATTGGGTGCTAGGCAAATTTGATTTCAATTTCTATAAATGGGATTTCGCCCCTTAAAAAAATCTACTATTTCTTTTTGACCATATACACCACTAGAGGAAAAGAGGCCCCACATTCCAAGCCTTGATTCCTTTTTCTCCCCTTCATCTGCCTAAAATTTGCTTAATAAAGTTGCAAAACTTAATGAATCCCAAACAATGAACACAACAACGCCATAGCTTCTGAGCCACCTTCCAATCCACCAGAAGATGATTGACTCCTCACAATTACACATGCTTTAACAATTCACAAGGACAACACTTTTCCTACAAAGATTATCAATCTCAAGAATCTTCTTAAGCGTTGCTATCCGTGCAAAGAACACAACCTTTGGAGGAGCCTTTGAAGATCATACCGCCTTCCATAGGAAAGGATGGATTTTCTTCTTTGACAATATGATGTAAAAGGAGCTGATCTCAAAGGATCCTCTATTACTGCCCGCCCACTGTATCATATCTTGCCCTCCATCGACTATCTTCTGACCATACAAGGTCTTGAAAAAGGACAACATCTTCTCCACCTCAAAATCTTGGATTGCTCTCACAAAATAGATATCCCAAGCCATATTATGCCCGTTCTTACTAAGTAGTCTTCAACTGGTGCTTCCTTGTTAGTTGCTCTCTACTAATTGAGGAACCATTGAGCCAATGATTTGTTTCCACATTGAAGCTTGTTGATTGAGAGCTTGATATACATTGTCGGCCCATTCTTTGATAGATTAAGCTTTTGGAGCAATTGTTGTCTTAATATGGCATGAGAGTTTTGGTTATGAGAGGTCTTAGTTCAAGTCTCTTCATTTGCATTTAGTCTCCTGTTTGCATTTGCACTCTGTCTGCACTTTGTTTTGCTTCACATTTGTCTTTGATGTCATTGTCTCTTCACGTATGAGTCTAGGGTTGCACGTGAGGGAAAGTGTTGAGAGCTTGATATACATTGTTAGCCCATTCTCTAACAACCTAAAGCTTTTGAAGCAACTGATGTCAACAAAGCTGACCTCAAAGGATCCTCTATTATTGCCCGCCCGGCCGTGTCTTCATATCCTAATCCTACCCTTCACTGCCTATCTTCTGACCATACAGGGTTATGAAAAAGGACAACATCTTCTCCACCTCCCAATACTAGAGTGCTCTCACAAAATAAACATCCTAAGCCACATTACTACTTGTTCTCACCATGTAGTCTTCAACTGATGCTTCCTTGTCAGTTGCTCGCGACCAATTGAGGAACTCTTGAGCCAACGATTCGTCTCCACACCACCTAATCTTTCCAAATTTTCACTTTTTGTTTTCCCGTTCAGAGACTGGAAGCTAATAAACCTAAAGGACTCCTCCAAACTCTTTCTGATTTTCTTCCACACTCCCATGCCATAAGGAACTTTAACCACTTTAGAGCACCATGGCCCGCTCTTTACCATACTTCTTTTCCACCACTCTCTTTCATAAAGAGCCTTATTCTGCAACATAACGCCACAATCACTTCCCAACAATGCCCTGTTGAACATTTTCAAGTACTTCACTCTCGAGCCCCCAAATTGCTTTGCCTTGCATATCAACATCCACTTTACCAGATGGAACTTGAACTTATCCTCTGCACCACCTCATAGAAACCTCTTCGCAGTTTTTCTAGCCTTTGCCCCACCAACACTGGAACTAGAAAGAGAGACAAAGTACATCAGGAGGCTAGACAGTGTGCTTCTGATAGAAATCAACCTTCCCCTTTAGAGAGAGATTCTCTTCCACCCTGCCAACCTTCTTTCAAACCTTTCTATTACAGCATCCTAACAGCCTCCCTCGCTACATGAAGCTCCTAAGGGGAACCCTAAGTAGATGGAAAATTGCCCACCTTGCAACCAAGGATTCTCGCCAACTCAACTCCCCAATTGCCATCACCTTACTTATCAAATGGCTGTACGTTTCCATCACCATAATGAAGAGGAAAGGAGATGATGGATCCTCCTGCCTCAGACCTTTAGAGCTAGCAAAGAAACCATCCACGGTAGTGATGCAGGTCTTAATCCACCCTCACCACTTAAGACCAAAACCCATCCTCTGGATCAAATAAAGCCGAAAGTCCCAGTTAACGTATCATACACCTATTCTAATTCGAGAATCCAAACACTCATTAACAATAAGAATTGTTTCCAGGATTTGTCAGCCTTCCAACAAAGCATTCTGTGGGATTCCGTGACAACTTTCCTCACCACCTTCTCGAGCCTTAGAGCTAATGCTTTAGCTATTGTACATTTCCCTCACCAAGCTTATCAGTCTGAAGTCTCTGATATCAACTGCCCCCTATTTTTTTTTTGTTGAACTATAGCAATAAATGTTGCATTAAGGCTCTTCTCAAAATCTGTCTTGGAGAACTCCCAAAAGACTGCCATCACATCTGCTCTCACTGTGCATCACCGTCGGAAGAAAGCCATCGTCATCCCATTCGGCTCTGGAGCCTTGTTAACATTACAATTCTTCAAGGTGTCCAAAACCTCTTCAGTAAAGTGCTCCTCCAACCCCCTACCTGACTTCTGTAGCAATCCTATCAAACTCCAACCAATCCAGCTTTGGCCTCCACCACATGTGCTCTGAACAAAGCTTCTCATAAAAATGCACCATTCCCTTTCTAACCTCCCTTTCTTCGGTGAACTCTATCCATCCACGACACCTTCCCCACATGGTTGTTTTTACTTCTCATAAATTTCCATAAATTGCAGTTGGAATTTAGTACCAATTGATTGAAACTGAAGTTATTTTTTGATGGCCTAGAATTTTTGGATATCCTTTTTAAAAACTTCTGAACTTTTGAAATCTGATCTGCATTCTGAGATGTCACTTGCAATTCATAATATCTGGTGATGGGTTTTGCAACTTGCAAGCATTACCAGTGGTCTTAGGATTATGGGACAGTGATTAGCCCATGATAATCATTCGAATAGAATCTTTTTTGTTTAGCCTATATCCAGATATCTATATGAAAAGAATATTAGGGGTTCAGTAAAAAAAACATTTGTTTTCTTTATTTGAAAAAAAGTACAACAGTTTTTTTTTGGGGGGGATACGAAACAAGAAGAATTTTATTAATAAAAGGAAAAGAAGAAAGAGATACAAGGAAATACAAATTTTAAGTGATAATTGAAGAGATACAAGGCAATTCAAATATTTCCTCTTCAAATTTGAAGTGATAATTGAAAACCTGTACTGGTCTTGCCATGTGTCAAGTTGTGTAGCAATTCATGAATCCTTTTGAATTATTTTTCTGTATTATGTGTCATGTTTATGTAAACTACATTGTAAGATACATTTTGATTCTTGAAATAAATTGAAAGAAAGTGGTTAAATATTTGTAAAGAAAAATCAATTATGTACATCTAATCCTCCTTGGACCCTTCAGTGGTGGGAGCCTTGTGCATTGGGCCAGCCCCTTTATGTTTAGAAAGATATAGAAGTTGTTCAATTTCTTTCTATGGGGATTACTTTTCTTGGCCCGAGCCTTTTCTTTTGCTTTTTCTTCCCCCTCCCTTCACCAGAAAATCCTACTTTTTTCCTTTCCTTGATGATTTTTTTTATAAAATAATCTTAAAAGGGTTGATTTTTTCCTCCCTTTTTAATTTTTTATAATTTAAAGATGAAGGGGACTTGATGTACGGAAAGTGTAGGCGAACCCTTTAATACAAGCTGTGACACCAACATTGAATATGGTAGCGCTGAAAATGGCTTTTTAGGGCTGATTATAATTTGTTTTTCTTTTGTCGTTGAAAGGTGGGTAAATAAATGGAATTTCAAGGCTTTCAAAAGGGTGCAGGAAAAGTGTAGGTGTTTGAGGCTTTAATTAGATGAGGAAAGTGTTAATTTGGGGCTGTTCTAGGTTCTATGAACCGTTCCCGTATGGTAACTTTGTAGATTTAGGGTGCTTAGGTCTAGTGTATGAGGGAGAAAAAGACTTTTTTTGACAGTACGGAGAAAAAAAAATTTTAAGAGGGTTAAGGCCAAAAGGAGTTTTTGAAGTTTTAAGAGAAGAAGAAGAAAGTGATTTTTAAGGCTAAAAGGAGGGTTAAAACAGATCAGGTTGTAAGAAGAAAACTTTTAAGAGAAGAAGAGGGAAAGAAGAAAAATAGGGTTGGTAGGCATTACCACCTAGATTCCTACAGACATCACACATTGTTATAGAATTGCATTACACAATTTTGAAAGAGTTTTTGAAGTTTCTGAGACTCTCTAAACTGATTTTTATTGAACTGAAAGAGTACATAAACTGCTAGATTCTTCTTGCTTGTACAAAGATTTTGACTTGAAAATGAAAATCTTAAAATTTGACTCCTAAAATCCATCTTAATCAACTAAAAACCATATAAAAGACCCAATAATTCAACTTATGGTCTACCACAATTGCCATGTCTAGAAAATCTTGACATTAGGAAAACCACTCGAGTCTTATAACATTTTTTTAGATGTAATTCAACATTTTTTAGATGTAATCTTGCCAGGGGGTGCACCCACGTACAAAAAGGTATACAACTATATTACGATAGACTTGTGCCTCATGAAGTCCAAAAATAGAAGGTACTCAACAAGATCGTTCTTACAGCCCAGATGGAGCTTTCACTCCTTCGAACATCTCACAATGTCTTTACTTCCAAATAGTCCACCAAAGGCACAAAGGAGCCACTCGCCACACCTTCCTCACCCTTCTCCTGATTCAACTTCCTTTCCAAGAGAACATGATGTAAACGAGGCATAACCCAGTTAACCCAACAAGGCCCAACAAAAGGATCCGAGCTTCCTTATTCATCAAGTGCCTGGATGGTAGGCTGAGAAGTGGAAATAAGGGGCTGATTTGTAAGATAGACATTCACAAAGCTTATGATCATGTTAATTGGGATTTCCCCTTTTACATAATGGAGTGAGTGGGGTTTGGGCATACATGGAGGAAATAGATTATGTGGTGTATGATATCTCTACGATGAAATTTTCCATCCTTATTAATGGATCTACACAGGGATTCTTCAATAGCTTGCCTGGATTGAGGCAGGGTGATCCATTGATGCCATATGTCGTCATCATGGTTATGGATGCTTTTAGTGGATTGATGTCTAGAGCGGTGAACAGAGGAATGTTGAGAGGCTTCCTACTGGCGGAGAGTGGTGGAAATCCGATTGTGGTATCTCATCTCCTCTAAACAGATGATGCTATCGAGTTTTGTGATGTGGTCACGATCAGTTGGGTTTTTTGAGATGCGTCCTAATTTGCTTCCAGGTAGTTTCGGGACTGAAGATAAACATGAGCAAGAGTGAATTAATGGAGGTTAGTGAAGTAGATGGAAGATAGTTACTATTTTGGGGTGTAGGATTGGAGCACTACCTATTTCTTATTGGGACTTCCTCTTAGAGCTTCACTAAGGAAGTCAATTATTT
The DNA here is from genome assembly GCA_008638375.1 of Nyssa sinensis. Taxonomy (NCBI): domain Eukaryota; kingdom Viridiplantae; phylum Streptophyta; class Magnoliopsida; order Cornales; family Nyssaceae; genus Nyssa; species Nyssa sinensis. The sequence goes on along the minus strand of CM018031.1, from coordinate 64,874,166 downwards.
GGGATGCGGCTGTGAAAAGATTTGAAAGGAGATTGGCAGGATGAAAGAAGCAATATCTCTTGAAAGGGAGTTGTCTCACCCTTTTGAAGGGTGCATTGTCTAGCCTTCCCAGCTACTTTATGTTTCTTTTCCTAATTCTTGCATCAATAGCAAAGAGATTTGAGAAACTCCAAAGGACTTCATTTTTTTTTTTTTTTTTGGGGGGGGGGGGGGGGGGGGTGTTTGAGAGGAGTTTAAATATCATGTTGTGGATTGGGAAAGGGTATGTAGTCCTTTGCAGGAGGGGGGATTGGGTGCTAGAAGGCTTGATCAATTTAATGAAGCCCTCTCAGGGAAAAGAAATAGTTTTTAGGGGAGGGTGGCGGAAAGGAAGTATCAGATTGACATAGGGGAATGGTGCTCTGAGGAGGTCAGAATGTCGCATTACGTTGGTTGGGATGAATTCTCTAAACGTATCAAATGGAGAGTGGGTAATGGGGATAAAACCACATTTTGGTATGATCGTTGGAGTGATCGAGGGCCACTTTACTTAGCCTTCCCAAGGCTATTTAGGATTTCATCCAACAAAAATACATGGGTGGTAGACCGTGTTAGAAGAAATGACGGTGCTCTGGTTTGGGATGTTAGTTTTTGTAGACAATTATATGATTGGGAGATGAAAGAAATTTTGGACTTTTATAATTAGACAATCATTCTCTTCTTTTGAAGAGGATACATTTGGATGGATTCACAAGGAGACTTCTCACTCAAATACTCATCAAAAGCGAGGGACAATGAGTTCCTTGAAAAGTTGTTTGAAAATTTAAATCTCCTCTAAATGTGGCATTTTTTGCTTGGATTGTGGCATGGGGGATAACTTTGACCATGGACAATCTTAGAAGAAGAGGCCAAGTAGTGGTGAATTGGTGTTGCTTAAGCAAATGTAGTGAAGAAACGATTGATCACCTTCTCATTCTTGCTCTTTGTTTTGGTCTATTTGGTCTCTTTTGTGGCTTACTTGGAATTTTTTGGGGGATGCCTCGATCCACGATGGAGGTGCTTGATTCATGGAGGGGTAGATCTTTTGTTAGGAGGATGGGGGAGAATTTGGCGTAAGACCCCACTTTGGATTTAGTGGATCAGTTGGAGGGAGAGTTTTGTATTTTGAGTATGGGAACATAGCATGCTTTGTATATTCTTTTTGTACTTGGGTGCAACCCCTTGGTGCCTTTTAATGAAATATATTACTTATCAAAAAAAAAAAAGAAGCTTCCTTAGTTATGTAATCTTCATTTTTGGGCCAAAGAAGTGCATTTTTTGTATGTAGACATGTTAGTTGATTTTTTGGGGACTTTAAGGCTTTAATCTCGAAGCCTTCCCTTGTACATATGGGTTTGCCCCCCCAGGGCATTTCTTAATGCATTTATTACTTATCGAAGAAAAAAGGCTTGTCATGTCTTAAACCTCATCACAAATGATCTAAAGTGGAAGTTGCGTTGAAATCGAACCCATTGCCTATAATTTGGTTTCCTTTAATATATTCTTTCTTGGGCCTCTTATCAACTACATTAGAGTTAACTTAGAGCAAAATGTTTGGTTCCTTGGCTGAATCTTTATTAGAAGGGAGAGGCAAAAGAGGACGTTGTCCATGTTTTTAGAATTAGATGTTTCATATACCATCATATTCTGATAATCAAAGTAACTATCGAAACCTATAAAATAACTATATCTTTAGGATCAATTATGCTCCATGTAGCAATATATTTAGCTTATGGAGGTGAGTGGTGGGGAAGAAGTATGGAATTGATGGTGGGCAGTGGTTTTCGAAGGAGATTAGTATGCCATATGGTGTGAGTGTGTGGAAGAGTATTAGAAAAGGGTGGGATGAATTCTTGAAACATATAAAATGGAGGGTGGGGAATGGGCTTAGAACTAGATTCTGGTACGACCCTTGGAATGATCAAGGTCCTCTTTTTTTGGCCTTCCCAAACATTTTTAGGATTGCATCTAATATGAATGCTTGGATGGCATACTATATTGCAAGAAATGAAGGGATGTTAGATTGGATTGGGAAATGGAAGAAATCGTGGATTTTTATAATTTTTTTGTCCAAACATTCATTTACTTTTGATGAAGACACTGGGAAGGAGACTTTTGAGTCAAATCGTTATATTGGACTCTCATTGGAGATAGGGGTTGTCAATTTCCTTGGAAGGAGATTTGGAAATCTGAAGCTCCTTTGAAAGTGGCTTTCTTTTCTTGGACGGCGGCATGGGGGAAAATTATGACCATGGACAACCTTGCAAGAAGAGGGTAAGTTGTGGTAAACCGGTGTTACCTTTGCAAGTGCAATGAAGAATCGATTGATCACCTACTTATTCATTGTCCTTCTCTTGGTCCATTTGGTCTCTTTTGTTGGGGTTTCTCGGAGTTTCTTGGGTGATGCCGTGGTCATCTTGGAGGTGCTTGATTCATGGAGGGGTAGATCCTTTGGTAAGAGGATGGGGAAAATTTGGCATATGATCCCGCCTTGTATGTGGTGGATGATTTGGAAGGAGAGAAACAGTAGAGTGTTTGAGGGAGTTAAGTCTCCTATATGGGTTGTGAAAACCTCATTGTTGAACTCCCTTTATTTTTGGAATTCCGGGCCAGGGGGGGGGGGGGGGGGGTGTTCTCTTTTGGACATAGATTCTTATGTATCTTTTTTGTATTCCTTGAGCATGGGCTCATAGTTTTTTTGCATATGCTTTTGTCCTTGGGTGCACCCCCTTGGTGCCTTTTAATGAAATATATTACTTACCAAAAAAAAAATATTTAGATCATAGGGTTCTGATAGAATTTTATGTCGGCAAGCTACCTAATATAATCCTCCTCTTTTATCCGGGGGGTGACTAAAATTAACTTTGGTAGAGGTAATTAAAAAAGATATGATAGTGTGGTCTAAATAAGGGAATGGTTTTAATAAGAGAAGAATGACGAGACAAAATTCATGTAACCGACCTCAAATAGTTGGGATAAGGCTTTGTTCAGTTGAGTTGAGTTGTAGCATTATATTTAGTTGCAATTTACAATATAACAAAATATTCATAATATTGAGATAAATGTATGGGAAGAATTGATCAAAAAATAAAAAGAAGAAGATAGACGAGTGGCAAGAGTAGGAAAGATGAGATTGTATAGTGCTATATTGGCTTTTATATGGTATATAGAAGGTGCCAACTAGCTTAGTTGGTAAAATCTCTAGGTAGTCGTACCAAAGAATTGATATTGATTTCCGCCTTTATCTGGATTAGGAGGGTATATGGGCAGGGAAAGGACTACCCCCTCCTCCCCTCCCCCCCACCAAAAAAAACAGAGGAAATTATGGGATGTTTAGAGCTAATGGTGTAATATCCCGAACTTTTAATGTAAATTCTTACTAATTAAATAAGCTTAAACTATACAGTTATTCAAGCTTATTTAGAATATGGGAATTAGGCCAAATTTCAGGGGACTAGTATGACAAAACAAACACTGAATATGAGATTTGCGTGTTCAAATATGTTATCCTGTCCATTTTGGTGCAAAATAGAAACACTATAAAATTGTATTCATATTCATGTCAACACTATCCAAAATAGAACTTGGGGTACTTTTATTGTGTAACTATAGTGTCAAAATTTGAACACATGACATAAATTCAAGTGACTCATGTTGTGGTTGGAAACGTAATGGTGTAGAAGATTATTTAATCTATAAAATTACTAAGGCATAGTGACAAGGGTTAAATGATTAAGATATAAATGGGTATGATATATGTATTTTTTGTATATATACACTTAGTACATCAAATAGGAAAGGATTGAAAATACTATGTATGTTGTGGAGGGGAGACAGATTCTGGATGCGGCTCTCATTGCTAATGAATGTATCGACTCTAGACTTAAACAGAAAAGGAAAGGGTTGGTCTGCAAGCTGGATATTGAGAAGGCTTTCGATCATGTTAACTGGAGATTCTTGCTGGGTATGTTGGCAAAGATGGGTTTTGGGAACATGTGGAGGAAGTGGATCCAGACGTGTATATCCACTGTTTTCTTTCTCGGTCCTCGTCAACGGATCCCCCGCAGGCTTCTTCCGTTCGTCTAGAGGTTTGAGACAAGGGGATCCCCTATCCCCCTCTCTCTTCGTGATCGCTATAGAGGCTTTGAGCCACTTCATGAGCCGGGCCGAGGAGGTTGGCCTTATCAAAGGCTTTCAGGGGGGGGGTAAGAAGGGGTGATAGCATTGTGGTCTCTCATCTTTTATTTGCCTGACGATACCATCATCTTTTGTGACCCCACAGTGCGCCAGCTTCGCTTTATCCGATGCATTCTTGTGTGTTTTGAAGCGGTGTCAGGTCTAAGGATCAATTTGGCTAAGAGTTGCATCTATCCGGTTGGGGCATTTCAGGGTTTGGATCTTCTGGCCAGCATTTTGGACTGCAACGTGGGATGCTTCCCCTCAACTTACTTAGGACTTTCATTGGGAGCTAGTGCGAGATCCATTGGGATTTGGGATCCGGTGGTGGAGAGGTTTCATAGCAAGCTATCAGGTTGGAAAGGCCAACTCCTTTCTAAAGGAGGCAGACTCACTCTTCTTAAAAGCTCTTTGGCCAATCTTCCCACCTATTTCATGTCTCTCTTCCCGATTCCAAAGACAGTGAGCAGAAGATTGGAGAAGATTCAAAGGGACTTTCTTTGGGGCCATGAGAGTGATTGCAGGAAATTTCACCTGGTGGTGTGGGATAAAATCAAGAAACCTCAGTATCTAGGGGGCTTAGGGATGAAGGACTTGAGAATCTTCAATACAACTCTCTTAGGGAAATGGTTATGGAAGTTTGGTGATAGTGATAAGGATTTATGGAAGGAGATTATTGTGTCTAAGTATGGGAGTGAGACTGGGGGCTGGTGTTCGGGTAGCGTTGATGGGCCGATGGGTTGTGGGCTATAGGGTTACATCAGAAGAGAATGGAGACCTTTTAAGGACAGATGTAGGTTTGTCATTGGGAAGGGTGACCGGTTGAAATTTTGGGATGATGTGTGGAGTGAGGATTTGCCTCTGAAGATGAATTTCCCCAGGCTTTACAGTTTGGCTACAAACAAGTCGGCGTGGGTTAGCGAGTATGTGGTGAGCACTGGGAATATGCTTGTTTGGACTCCTTTTGGAAGATATTTCTTTGATTAGGAGCTTGAGGAGGTGGACTCATTTCTTAGCCACATCAATAATTTTCGGGCAGTGGAAGAAAGAGAAGATAAAAGGCTATGGATTCCGGATAAGTCATCCTTTTCGGTGAGCTCTTTCTACAAGAGTTTGTTTCCTTCCGAAAGCACTCTTTTTCCTTGGAAGCTCACTTGGCATTCAAAGGGCCCCCCCCAAAGCCTCCTTCTTCGCTTGGGAAGCTTCTTGGGAGGCCATTTTAACCGCGGAAAACATGATGAAGAGAGGTTTCTTGATGGCTAGTAGATGCTACTTTTGTATGAATGAAGTAGAAAGAGTGGATCACGTTCTCATACACTATCATGTCCCTTGGAGCTGCTGGAACCTAGTTTTTACCATTTTTGGAGTCACATGGGTCATGCCAGAATCCGTCAAAGATCTTTTGTTAGCTTGGGAAGGGTGCATCCTTCCTAAAGAAATTAAGAGAATCTGGAGATTAGCGCCCATCTGTCTATTGTGATGCCTTTGGAAAGAAAGAAACAATCGTGTCTTCGAGGATCGGGAGCTTCCTACTCCCTTCCTTAAAGATGTCTTTTTGCGTTTATTATTTTTTTGAGCCAAAGAGGCTTTCCTGTAAATGTTACTTCTTTTGTTGACTTTTTGGGGTCTTTAATGCCGATGTAATTCTTCTTGGGTTTTTGCCCTTTTGCCCTTCTCGGGCTTCTTAATATATACTCCTTATCAAAAAAAAAAAAAAACGTAGAGAATGAAATCCATGGCAAGTTGGAGGTGGATATAGAAAACTCTATGAACATGAGGTGTAAATCAATTAATCTGAAAATTCGATGGAAGCATGAGCTGTTATAATATTGATTGGGGAAACTAGGAGCTGTCAAATTGGAATGTAACTCAAGCATGAGGAGGATTCCTTCATGCATGTTGTGGTTAGCGTTAATCAAACCAAAAGTATGACAAGATCTAGGGAAGGGAGTTTTAACCAATAATGGAAACCAAGAAGTGGGCATTGTGCACCTAAACCAAAGAAAGAGAGTGAATAATCAAAGAGAGAGAAATCTAAAAGAGGAAAGAAGGAAACCATCACTGAACTGTACAAGGTAGGGATCTCAATTAAAATTTCATTTAAACCTTTGTATGGTTATCTGAATATTATAGAGGATGATTAAAGATGTAAAATGAAAGAAAAATCTAAGTTAATGGGTAAGAAAACACATAAACCGACCATAACAATAACTAAGCTCAGAAATGGGTTTCTTGGAAAACAATTGGTAAGCTTCTTTTTACCTATTGGGACTTAAAGAGCATGAAAGAGAAGAATCGGACCAAAAACCAATGTTTTAAAAACTAGACCGGATCGATTAGTTCAACCGAGGACTGGTCTAGGTTCCGGTTTGGTTTTGACTGCTAAACCGGAAAAGTTAAAAAACCGTTCTCTTTTGTAAAAACTGCCAGGTTCAACCGGAAACCAGTGAACCATTCACGGTTTTAACGAATCGCCCAATTCAATATAAATATAAAGAGGGGAAGGAAACCAATTCGGGCAATTCCAGACTTCGGTGCTTTCAGTCTTCTCTTCGACATTCGATCCTTTGCAACGTGCAACGCCGCTTGCCCCCTTCCGTTCGCCGCCTCTCGTTCGCCATCAGTAAGTTCTCTCTCTCAATTTCACCCTACACACTGCTTTACCCTCTTCAATTTCTTGACTCTCAACTTGCCCCTTCTAGTTTGCGATCTAAGAGGAAAAGTGATCTATGACCTGAGACAGTGGTTCTGAGGTTGCAATTGCGACTATGACGGTGAAGCTCGACGATGACAGTGAGGGTTTCCCTTTTCTTTTTCTGATTTTAACCCTCTCCATTTTATTTTCCTTCGGTTTCTTTTCTTCTTAAACAAACACACCTAAGATGGTTTGTCAATATGAAAATCAGAACGCGCATGTGATTTTTTCAATTTTCTTTACCTGTGATTTTTTGCATTTTTTGTGATATTTCTGGAGGACTGAGAATTTGTCAAATTAAAACTACAACAATGGAGGTTTCAAGATGAAGGCAATACTATCAGTCTATCAAGTAAGTGGGTTTTTCTTGGCTCCATGTTCTGCTTTGCTCCTTCATTGAGTTCTCAGCTCTCAACTCTCAAGTTTTTTTTACTACACCCTCTATGCGCGTTCATGCTTGTGTGTATAAATGTTGTTATGTTTAAACTTAAACACCATTTGATTCTTGGTCTTTAGGTGTTATTCATTAGAATCACATTCACCCTCTGTTAATTTGCAAATGCATATTATTACTTGCAATTTCTTGCGAAAAATTGATTTATAGCTTTAACTTGTAATTTGCATTTTGTTATGATAATAGATGAATTTGAAGTATTTTCAAGATTGAAATTTCCTAAAATTGTTGGCTGATTTTTTTATTTTGCTGAACTAGATATGCTGATTTTAGTGATTGAGTTTGTGAAATTTCTTAACTATGCTAAATCGATTGCATTGAATTTTCTAAAATTTATATATTATTAATATTAATAATAAATTTATTTATGATGTAATTATGACGTCACGGTTCGATTCTGGTTGACCCAATGGTTGAACCAGTGACCCGTGACGTGGTCTTTTTCCCGGTTCGTTGAACAGTGTAGTTTTTAAAACATTGCCAAAAACGAGCCAAACCAGTGAGAAAAACTCATTTACAGGTCTCATGGTGGGTGCGGGTTCTTTGAATTTCCATGAGTTTTGATCCATTGTGATGATCAAAACATGATCTTGAAGCTATAAAACAATGTTAGAATTTAGAAGTGATTTGTGGTGAAAAAGGACTGAAAACAAGGGAGGAAAACACAACCGAAAAGCTAGGGTTTCAGATGAACAGTAACAGCATTGTTGTGGTAGACGACCTGTTCCGGGCAGTGTTTTAAAAACCAGACTGGCCTGGCCAATTCAAGAAATGGTCTGGTTTAATCTGCTAGACCAGACTAACTCAAAAACCATTCTATTTCTAAAAAAACTGTTAGAACCGGGCGGTTGAACCGAAAACCGGAGCCGGTTCAATGGTTGTGGCCGGTTTATGCTATATGTGAAAATTGCGATTGAGGATCTTCGTGCCTAGGGAAAAATTTGAGAGGAACTTCAGTTCCTCTGGCTCTTCCTCTTCCTCATCTCAGTTCTTCATCTCAATGGCCGAAGAACACCGATTTAATCATCTCTGGCGTCGCTCTCTCTCCGTCGACTCCAGTGAGTGGCAGCGCAGGTATGTGATTTGATTTGATTTTTTCTCTTTCTCTACTAGACTACTTCTCTAATCCCTCTTTCTTCCTCTAAAATTAAAACCTCTCTTCGTTTGGTTCCATCTCAGTCTCCAGCTTTGGCGGTCGGAGTGGCTACTAGCAACTTTCTCTAGTAGCTGCGACTGGTTTGGTACCTTTTGTTTTCTACTCTTTGACACTTTTTTTTGCTGTGGCTGTTCTCCAATAATTGAGTATTTGTTCCATCTCTAATAAAAGTTTGGCACTCAGTGTAAAGAAGCAACAACTTCATGAAATACCCAAATTTTCCAAGGCCTTACTATTGTGCAACTTCGAATCTCATTCTTTGATTTTATCTGTGGATGTATATATATATATATATATAATAAATGATGACTCTTTTGTTATCTATGTAAATCCTTTGAACTTAATGTTGTTATGCTAGGACTTAACTTCTTCTCCTCTTTCTAATAAATGGCTAAAAGATATTGGTTGTGCCAAATAGTTGATAGTGAAACATCACTTATCAACTGCACATGATGAAAATCAAATTTGATTGATGATGAAGAAGCAAGAACAGGGTATGTGAAGAAGAAGGATATGCAGATTCAGACACTGATGTATCAATCTTTGGCTGTTTAGTTAAATTTTTAGAATTATTTTTACATTGATTTTATTTTTAAAATGGACAAAATTATGTTTGCGTTTTGTGAAAAATGCACATAATTTGTGTTTAGAAAAATAACTAAGTAGCAATTTTTTTATTACTGCTCAGTAGCAATTTCTACATGGGGTTTAAAACTTTTATACATTGTATGATATTATGAAACTACATGTGTTTTAGAATTATAATTGTAGGAAAGTGTGAAATTTATTTAGGTATTTTTCTAATTTAATTTATTATTAATAAATATATTTATGACGTAATTATGATATCACGATTCAATTCCAGTTGAACCGGTGTCTTTTTTCCAGTTTGAGGAATGGTTCGGTTTTAAAACATTGGCTCCGGGTTGGGTTGGACCCAATTCAGGCACAATAACAAATATTTGAAACTACGTCGTTTTCGGATTAACAATTAAAACAAAGAAAGGCACAGATGCTATTGTGGAGTTCGAACGTGGGAATTAATGGGAGAATGGAAGGTCTCTATCCACTGAACCACCATTGGTGGTTGTTAACTGGAGCTTCATTTAATGTATATGACTATGACATCTTTTAAGTATTGAAAAATTTAAAGAAAATTAGGGCATAAGGAAATCGATCCCGTGACCTTAGAGGACAGCAAGTAAACCTTAACCATGGAACCACTATCAGTGGCTGAACATGTTTTGAACAAATAAATATATATGGCATACTTTGATAGATTTAATTAATAAATTATGTTAATTTATGGAAAGCCAATTAAATTGCAAGGAGGGGCTATCCCAAGGTTTTTGGATGTTCTAGACTCAATGGTAAAGTCTATTTTAGTAAATTTGATGTCGAAAAATAAGATTTGTAAATTGTATGAATTACAATTAAACCCTACTAATTAAATGAGCTATCGGATAAATCCAGGAAAATATGAGAAGACCTATCTTAAAGTTTTTAGGGCCTTGAAGTCTGAAAATAAGGTCCATTTAGACTAAAAACATCATATGAATGATGTTTTAATTAAAATCATGCTTGAATAAAGTATTAAACATAATCTAATGTGTTATAAGAGCAGTTGAAAGGAAAGGAAAGGAACTTAAGAAAAAGAGCTAAGGACCCTAGGTGAGTAACCATGTATCCTTAACTGGTGCCTTTTTAAATACTTTGATAAAAGCATATGTTTGAACAAACAAATTATTATTTTATCTTGAGCATATGTGATTTGAAATCAAATTTGATACATGTTTTGGAAATCCATGGATAACTTTATTATATTTGCATTATAGAAATGCCTTCATCGAAAAAAAGATTGATGATTAACTGTAGAGCTAGATGCCGGCAGATGATTAATTTCTGAGCTGGATGTCGGCAAGGCCCTGAGGAGGCCAGAGATCCCTTTCGAGTCACTATATATGACGGCTTATTACAATACCCTAACTGTGTAGAGTCTGAGTTGATGTGGATTCTTTTGGTATCAATCATGATGATGGGCATGATATATATTACATTGAAATGATTACTTTGTTGTTTATGAATGCAACTCAATTGATCTTGAAATATGATTGCAGCTATACATTGAAAAGAATATCGTTCTGAAAATGAATTAGAATTTCCAGCAGATTTATTGAGTAGTAAAGAAAGCAGTTTCTATAAATATCATTATCTTTGAATTGTACAAATGATTGAAATCTGCTTATTTTGATGTCCATGTTATTATTACTGTTCTAGAAATGTGAAGCTTTGTGTAGCTCACCCCAGTATAATTGAACCTTTTTCATGTGACAGAACCCGGGGTCAATAAATAAAGGATAGAAGAAAGATGTCTTCTAGGAAGATGTGTACGAGACCTTGTAATATATCTTAAGCCTGATAGGCTGCAAAAAAGCATGACCATTACTTGTTTCTTGGCAGTAGGGCATGTAATTATAATTTATACTATGAGTGATTTGTAAATAGTGTAATGTCTTGACTGCTCCGATTGGATGGAAATGCAAAGTGTAGAGTTGTGTATTCAATGGAACAAATTGAAGTTTCCTGCAGATGATTGTCTTTATTATTGTTGAAGAAACAAAAACAGGTTGCATTTCATTCGATTTGAAGGCTTTTGCCGGTCATGTCTCGAAACTCACACATGGTGGTATGATTTGAAGCATTCAAGGTGCCAATTGGGGAGAATAAGTCTAGAATCAACATGGATAAAATTAGTTTTAATTTGAAAGATAGTTAAAATTTCACACCTTGCTAGAAATTTAGAGTGGGTAGAATGGTGATCGGAGTTAGCATTGTTATCCCATAAAGCTAGGAATGATGATGTATGATATGAAAGAGAGAGAGAATAGAGAAGGAAGGAGAGAGAGATAGAGAAGAGATTGAAAGAGGGAGAGTTTGTAGAGAGAGGAAACCCAATATTATTCAATATTGCACCAAAAAAATAATTATGCCTCTACAATAAAACCTTTCATAGGCAACCCTCAAAATAAATAAAATTTCAAAATAAGATCTTTGAAATAAAAATAACAAATATCTGGGTGTGTGTGTCTTATCTATAAAAAAAATCCCTAAAAATAGAAATAAAAATTAAATCCTAACTCCTTTGAGCCTACACCAACACCAATGTTTAGTATAGGTGCTAATCACCCTATTGAGAATCCTGTCAAATCTCCCTAACTGAATATTCAAGAGGGGGAATATTTATATTTGGCCTCATTGAATTTCTCAATAGAGTTTTCAGTAGGATTATGTTCCTAACACAAGACACCCCATAACTCAAGACACCCCAATCCCAACACCTGATGCATTGCAGGAAACTTTTTAAAAAGGTCCGAATGTCGTAATATAGGTGCCTCAGCATCTTGTGTTTGATATGCCTAAATGCTCTAGTTGTTGTTGCAATTCACTAAAACTTCCCTCTCATCATGTAATCAACGACGATGGGAGCTATAATGGAACTGAATCCCCTAATAAATAGCCTATGGAAGGTGGCTTCTTGAAAGCTGCATACCTTAGAAATGTTTTTGGTTCAGGCCACTGTCTAATGGCTATGATTTTATCAAGGTTGGTTGCAATACCTTGCAGGGAAATAATAAATCCAAGCAAAAGAACTTGGGTTTGCATAAAAGTGTATTTCTTAAGATTGACATATAACTTCTCAGCTTGAAGGTTCTCAAGGACCTGATGAAGGTTACCCAAATTTGCTTCCCTAGACTTAATATAGATCAAAATGTCATCGAAATAGACTACCAATAATTTGCCTATGAAAGGGCTTCAGACCTTAGTAATCACCACCCTCATAATATTACCCTTCAATTGTGATTGTTATAGTTATCTTTCATTTATCATGAATCTTTCTTCATGTATGCAGGAACATTTCTTCCCAGATCTATGGAACCTTTGTTATCTTTTCAGTGAAGCTAACTTTGTCAATGCAAATTATTGGGTTCTCCGTGAGGTTATCGTCTTCATTATTATGGATTCAGATGTACAAATTGGGTGTTTCACATGTAGACAGTTCAGCTCCTCGAGAAGCTGATTTTGATTTGAGAAACAGTTTTCTAAATCCTGCAACTCCTGATATAGTTACGCGTTCCTCTGATCCTGGTGATGCTTTAGGAGGCTCTATTTATGATCCAGTGTATTACTCATCTCTCTTTGAAGATAGTCAAGGCAACGGACATTCATATGGGGTATGGTATCTTTCACTAAATTTGATAACAGCCTTGCTAAGTTTGAATATTTCTGTGAGTTAAAGTGTTTTCATCATTTAGAGGGACGGAATCTTGGTTATTTCAGTTTAGTACTTTCATGTTTATTTCTTAATGCATTAGTAACTTACAATTGAATCTATTTCTCGATTTTTTTTCATTAAAGGATTGTTTTTTCACCTATTGTGAGTCGGCTGTTGAATAAGCACACTTTGCCAAAAATAAAAATTGTTCCATTGGTGATTTGTTTTTCTTTAAGATAATAAAACGGGAATTTGGATATAAACTTGATTTTCAATCTTCAATAATTCTAAAACATGGCAACTTGCAATTTGAGAGTATCAATAAACCAATTTAATGCGTTAGTTTGTGAGGAAATGTAAAATAAACATAAAAATGAATTACAGGGATGAGAAAATATTACATAAATAACTAATGTATTAGAATGCAGGAAACAAATTCTAAAAATTTAAAATTATTTAATAACAAAACAAAGCTTTTGAGAAATATACAACTGAATTACAAGTTAACTATTTAAGTTTCTTAGTCTTACGAGTTTTTATAGTGAAAGGTCCTTATAAAAAAAAAAGCCAGATGGTCCCTTTGTAGGAGGGAAGAGTGGGATGAAGGAATAGTGAGATGGATAGACTTTCTATCATTTGGTAGGAGGGAGAAGGGAATTGTAGAGATGTTTCTTCAACCGATCAGCTAATTCGATGGCATCAACATCTAGGACATCCTTCTTTTTCATTATTACAAAATTGTTTCATGCTTTATATCTAAGTCACATGTTTCTCAGTTTCACTGTGAACAATGTGAAGTGTGTGAACTTGGCAAACATAGTCATTTCTTGTTTCCTCCTAGTTTGAATAAAAGTACTTTGCCTTTTAGTATTATTCATTCCGATGTATGGAGCCCTTCACATATTACTATGTCGTCTGTTATCGATGGTTTGTTACATTTATTGATGATTGTTCTCGTGTTACATGAATTTACTTCTTGGTGCAAAGAGTGAGATTTTCACATGTTTTTATGAATTTTCATATCATGGTTTCTACCTAATACAATGCCAAGATTAGAGTACTTTGTTCTGACAATGGTCGTGAATATATTGATGACGCATTTAATTTGTACTTGAATGCGCATGGCATTATCCATCAAACTACATGTGTCGGTACTCCACAGAAAAATGGGATAGCCAAGCGTAAGAATCGTCATTTACTTGGAGTTGCTAAGGCACTTTTATTTACTATGCATGTTCCTAAACATTATTGGGGTGATGCTCTTCTTACAACAACTTACCTAATTAATCAAATGCCTTCTTGTGTGTTGGAGTTTAAAGCTCTGGTCAAGGTCTTGGGGGTTTCCTTTTTTGTGTTTTTTATTCCCCCCCGAATGTTTGCTTGTGTTTGTTTTGTCCATATTCATCATTCATTTAGGAGTAAATTGGATCCCAAGGCCTTAAAGTGTGTCTTCTTGGGATACTCAACTACTCAAAAAGGGTATCACACTCTCACTGTTATTATCTTCCAAATAGACGATACTTTTTCACCATGAATATCACATTCTTTGAGTCTACGTCTTATTTTCCTAATCCGAAGACTACTCTTTTGGGGGAGAGTTGTAGTGAAGAGTTGTCCTCTTCTTTGATTCCCCAACCGATACCTAAGTTTGAATTTCTAGGTTGTGAATTGGATAAGGACAAGCTGAAATAGGGTGCAGATAACAAGGAGTTGTTGATTTACTCGAGAAGGAAGAAAAGTGGGATCATTGAACCTTCTCATGCAAATTGTGAACTGGATTCTTCAGATCTAGGTAATAAGCTTTCTGTTGCTCATTCTAACTCCTCTATTTCTGATGATACTTACCTTCCTATTGTTGTTTGTAAAGGAGTTCGCTCTTGCACTCAATATCCCATTTTCAACTTTGTGTCTTATCAGTTACTCTCACCTTCTTATCGTGTGTTTGTTTCTTTTTTGTTTTTTTGTATTTGTATTTGTTCCTTAAGGTTGGAGAGATTTCTTGGTAGATCTTAAGTGGAAAGCAGTTATGGCAGAAGAAATGAGAGCTCTTCAGAAGAATGGCTTGTGGGAACTTGTGACTTTCCTTGAAGGGAATAAGATTGTTGGGTGTAAATGGATATTCATGGTAAAACACAAAGGCAAATGGATTGGTAAAAAGGTATAAAGCTAGATTGGTAGCAAAGGGTTTCACTCAAAGTCAAACCTGTAGTATTGATTACCAAGAAACGTTTGCACTGATGCCTAAGATGCATAATTATCATAACTGGCCCGGGCATCAACTCGGTGAGGTGACCGGGTGGATGGGTCACTGGTTCGACCGTTGGGTTAATTGGTTGAACCGGAATAACATAAAAATTTATTTTAAAAATAAATAATTATGTAATTTTAGAAATCATGTTAGGATTTAAATTTTTTTTATGTTGTTACATTAATGTCATTATTGATATAAAAAAAGAAACATAATTTAATTATTGCATGAATGTTTTATAATAATGAAAATCCTAAGCATGTATAAGAATTTTTTATTTTATTTGTATCAATATATGCACATGTAATACCTTTTTTTGTTATTTACCATATGGATATTTACATAATTTATGATTTTTATGTTTTAAGAATTTACGATATTAATTTTTTTTTGTCTTCAATATTCAAAGTATTTTGAATCAAAAGGGAAAAAAGATTACAAATGAATTAGTTATCACGAGGTAAGTATATTTTATATATTAAATATGTAAATTATTTTATAAGGAAACACATGGCTTAGTGGTTTTGAGTGCTTACCTATTAAATCATTGTCTTGGGTTCGACTCTTGGCGACCATAAAGTTACATTTTATATATGATAAATGGTGAGATGACCGGTCCTTCTAAACCCACTTGAGTCATCGGTCCAACTGACCGGGTTACCCGATCCAAACTGGGTAACTTCCTTAATCGGTCGAATTACAAAACCGGACCGGTTTAGGGAAAAATTATGAAAACTATGCTAAGATGAATTCCATCAGAGTGTTGCTCTACTTAGCAGCTAATCTGTGATGGTCGCTTCAATAATTAGATGTGGAAAATGTTTTTCTTCATGGTGACTTGGAAGAAGTGGTGTATGTGGATATTCCTCCTAGTTTTGTAACTGTCACTTGAAGGGAAAGTATGTAAGTTAAAGAAGGTTCTTTATGGCTTGAAGCAATCTTTTAGGGCTTGGTTTGACAGATTTAGTAGAGCTGTGCAGAAATATGGTTGTAAGTGAAAGATGGGGTTTGCACGGAGCCTTCCTCCTAGGATGACCAAAGAGGAGGTAGAATCAGTACTGGGCCACAAGATTGGTGGAGAGAATGATGGATGAGAGGTTAGGGAAAATGAGGTCAGGTTGGCAATCGTCCGTTATGGCAAGGAGGAATGACTAGGGTCCTCTTTCTGTGTAGGAATGTTCTGCCTTTCCCATTTGGGTAAGGGTGCTATTTATAGGTGCCTTGAGTGTACGACGATTAGGACTCCCGTCATTTGCGCTTGCCATGACATCTGTCCTTTCCTCATTGGCCTGAATACTTGAAAGGAAGATTCATTGACCAGTCAATACCGAGCCCCTCTCACTAGCCTCCAATCCACTAAATCCTGTGTTCGCGAGGTGGCCTACAACCTGGTGTATCACAGTTTGCACCAGACTACACCGTAGACCATGAACAGGTCGTATATGGGAGCAAGACCGTGATCGCAGGATGAGGTGTGGCACGCAAACACCTGCATCCCTGGGTTGTGACGTATCTCGGCTTAGAGGATCACCACAACCACGGGGTTAGAGCACGTCACGTCCTTGGAGCGCACCCTAACTGCTGGTTCGAGGACATCACCTTTGAGTGGATGCCTCGCGACTGTCGTCTAGTCACCACCTCAGAACTATCATCGATAGGGCTATTGGACTTCCCTAGGTGTTCAATTTTGAGGACCTCAACATGTTTTATTCTTTTGGAGAACCCCTTGCCCATGGTGGCGCCATGGTGTTAAATCGCGGTCGTGGGATATGACGCGGTCACGGTGTAACGGTATCGGGAGTATCGGCCCACCCATAATGGAAATCGAAAATCGTGATTGTGAATTTTTTTCAAACATTAGCAAACCCCCTAAAATTTACTGATACACATGTTTTTACTTTAGTTTATTACTTTTAAGGGTTTTAAAGTAATTTTTATCATTTTTATGACACCTAAAAGATGTTTTATAATTTTATATTATTTTTTTAAAGTTAAAATACCGAAAATTAGCATTTTTATGATTTTTAAGAATAACATTGTAACAAATAATGTAAATAATTACTTCAAATTTCAAAAACAATTAAAAATCCATAATCAATAACAATTCACAAAAGAAGGCAAATCTAAATATTTAATTAGTTGGTAGCTAGTTGGCACCTTTTGGAACTACCACCAAAATGAATGGCGTGCAGGTACTTGACAGTCTCTATCATTGTCATCATCATCATTATATGGTCTCTCCAGCACCTGCCCATTGAAATAATTAGAACCTCCCATTCCTATTGATGTACTACTGCCACTGGAATCTTCTGGTTGTTGCTGCATGTAATACCTAGTCCCATCCCCATAAGGCATTGTAGACCCAAAGAGGTTATTTGTAAAAGCCTCTGCATCTGAAGGAAGTGGATATGGAGCTGCATATTGTGGTGGTGGGAGGGGATAGTAATGAGGTTGTGGTTGGGGGTATCCCTGCTGAGGTGGTGGGTAGTAGACTGATGGTTGTAGTGGTAGTGGTAGGGGTCCTCCTGTACCTGGGGGATAGTATAATGGGTATCTTGATTGAATGCCCACTTGATGTCCAACTCCAAGATCTCCAAAACGTTGAGTAATTCCAGAATCATCATTACTGTCATCAACTGGTGGCAAATAATGTCTATGCCTACTTGATTCACCTACATCATGGTGAGACCGACGTGAGTAATGTCTTGGGGGGGGGGGGTGGATCTGGAAACTCTCCAATTTCTTCACCAGGGCGAAAACCACTATATCAAGCTTCTCCACGATAAGGTGAATCATGACGAACACCACCTTCAGAAGTTCTAGCTTCAACAATTTGGACTTGTCCTCCAGGTCCAAGGCCTCCATCACCTGAAGGACTTGAGTTATCATCATTTCCACTACCACTGTTGCCACAAGGAGGGGTCAAACCAGCACCACTACCCGATCCACTATTGGAGGAATTGACATTTTCAGTCTCTTGATGAGCGACATCATCCTCATCATTATCACTTAGGTCCATCCAATTATTTTCCTGACCATCCAAAACTGGTTCTTCCCTTTCTTGGAGCCATGGAGCTAAAGAATCATCTTCTTCAAAAATATAATCCAAATTGATGGGGTTGAATTGCTCTTCAATCTTTCTTTGGGATTTCCTTGTAACATGTCTAATCTTTAGCCTCATATTATAATATATATAGACAAGTCTATTCAATTTGATGTATCGTAGTCGATTCTTTGTCTTTGTATGTACAAGGCTAAAGGTACTCCAATTACGCTCACAGTTGGATGATGATGTTGTTTGGCTTAACACTCTGATTGCTATGGTTTGAAATTCAGGAGTTGACCCCCCATAGTGGATCCACTATTCAGCTGCATTATCAAATGATAAAATTCAATTATAATTTGATATAAAAATCAAATCTTTATTTACCACTTGGCACTTAGTCACTTACCAGGATTGGTTAGTGATACTGCTCGTTGAGCCAATACCATTCCAAATGAATGTTCTTTATCATGAAATATTAAAATCTGCAAACATTTGAATAGGTAAGTGCCCAACCTTTGAACCTTATTTGTATTATTGATTTATTATAAATTAAGAAAACAAACTTCTAATTCAAAAACTTACTTGGTTGATGGCTATTATTTGCTCATCAATGTTTGGCTCCAACTTTTGAATCACCCGCTTAACTCCTTCCATCACTTCTCTATGATTTGACATGTTTCCACTATATTGGAATTAGGAATTAAGAAAATAACCTAACATAAATAAAGTTGCTAAAGAGTTAGATATTAAGCAACTCAATGAATATATAATAATTGATGCAACAAATTAAAATTGTAGTCTATATTTAGTACTTAGTTATTTACCAGCCTCATTCATGTCATGATGTAGCTGAAAATTTCATCGCTTGTCAATAATCTTCCAATAGTCCAAGTAGTAGCGACAATCTCTTTGAATGGCTAGTTTTGCTTTGTCAATGGCTTCATAAATAAAACCCATGGGGCTTCTCATCCCCATCAACGAGTCGAAGGACCTTCACAAGTGGTTCTTATACTTTCATGATTTCATTCGCTTTGCTCCAAAAATCATTTCCTGTTTCACATCATAAGTCTTTCCATGTTTTTCCTTCCCCCATTTGCTCCTTTTCCACTCATCAGAATTAAACATATTTCTCAAGCCACTCTTATGCTTGACAATGCTCTCCAATGCAATGAAATTGGTGGCAAATCGTGTGACAGCAGGGCGTGGCAAATCTCGGTCATTAGTGAACCGCTTCATGAAATCAACCACCCAGGTAGAATTATAAATGAAGCTTGTGATTTCCTTGGCCTTGGACAACACTTTCGCAACACTTTTCTTATTTCAAATGTCTTCCAATATAAGATCAATGCAATGTGCTGCACATACTGTCCAATACATATTTGGCCTTTTTTGCATCAACTTCTTACCAGCAAACTTCAATGCACCTTCATTGTCAGTCACAATCTGGACAACATATTTCTCACTAATCTCATCAACCACCTTGTCCATGAGGGTAAAATAGTAATCTGAATTCCTTGAGTTCACGTCGGTAGAATCAATTGATTTGTGAAAGATTTTGCCCCGACTACTATATACTAGAAAATTGCTCACACATAATGGTTTCCTAGTAGGCCCTGTCCATCCATCACACATAATGGATACACCTCTCTCCTCCCAAATAGGCTTATGTGACTATCCAACTTCTCAATTGCTCCAACTCTCTTTTCAAATAAACTTCGGTGACCTCATATAGAGTTGGAAGAGGCACCCCTTTTCCCACCTCAATTGCAACATCTAACATTGGTTTGAACCACTCATTAGCAACAATCCGCGCAGAAGATTGAGAGAATAAAACAAACTAGCTCACTACAGTCTCAAGTTTTTTTTTCAAATTCTTCATTACAGCAACAGAAATTTTAGGTTGTTTGAAACTTTTACTTCGGTGAAGTGCATGATCCATTATAGCTAATCGAGCCTCTGGACTATTTGGATCAATCCATTGGCGACCACTGCCTCTAGACTCACGAATAGTAGCAGATCGACCCATACCCCTAGGCCTGCCACCACCACCACCACCACCACCACTACTACCCCCAACATCAAAATGACCCTTAGGATGTGATCTAAATCTTTGTTCCTCCTCCCATTGACGGTGTTCACTTAAACTTGTCTGTCATGCAACTGTCATTTCTGGATCAAAATCATCACTAGAGGAGAGAACTACGCCCTCAAACTCATAATCATCTCTCTGAGATTGTCCTATATGTTCTTCAACTTCTTCTCTTTGTTTTCTTTTCTCACTCTGTTTCTCTTTGTAACCCTTGAGATGCTTCATCATTTATTCTCTTATTTCTCGAGAGACATTAGGACATGGTGCAATTTGCCCTCTTGCATGAGCCAAGTGTTGCTTCAGTCTAGTTATTCCCCTGGTGACAATTCTCCCACATAACTTACATGTCAACTTGTGCCTGTTATCTAGAAATGGAGTGACAAATTGCCATCCAATCTCAAGTACTAGGAGCTGTAGGATCACCTCCACCTCCACCTTGAATTCCCTTTCCCTTATCACGGTTAGTATCAGAAGACTCACCACCACTACCACGGGCCATTTTAATCAAAACTGAAATTAAACATTACAAATTGTTAATAAATAAATTAAACATTACAAATTGTTAAGTTTTTTAGTCATTGATATATTGTATTTTTCTGCCAGTCAATAATTATTTGTCAATATAATTTTTTTAAAATTTTTTTAAAACAATTAAGTTTGTTGCTAATAAATTAAAAAAAAGGAAAAAAAGTGACAAATAATTATTAAACAGGAAGACTTTTAGGAAAAAATTATAAAACATAATTTTAAAAATAAATTCATGAATTCAATAACTTTATTGTCAATAAATAAATTAAACTTTACAAATTGTTTATTTTTTTAGTCATTGATATGTTGTATTGTTGTGCTAGTCAATAATTATTAGTTACTAATTATTTATCAATATAATTTTTTTTTAATTTTTTTAAAATAATTAAGTTTGTTGTTAATAAAGTAAAAAAAAAAAAAAAAGGAAAAAAAAGTGACAATAAACAGGTAGATTTTTAGGAAAAAAATTAAAAAACATAATTTAAAAAAATAAATCCATGAATTTAATAACTTTATTGTTAATAAATAAATTAAACATTACAAATTGTTAATTTTTTTAATCATTAATATGTTGTATTTTTGTGCTAGTCAATAATTATTACTTACTAATTATTTGTCAATATAATTTTTTTTAATTTTTTTAAAAGCAATTAAGTTTGTTGCTAATAAATTAAAAAAGAAGGAAAAAAAGTGACAGGTAGATTTTTAAGAAAAAATAATAAAACATAATTTAAAAAAATAAATCCATGAATTTAATAACTTTATTGTTAATATTTAATAAATAAATTAAACATTACAAATTGTTAATTTTTTTAGTCATTGATATGTTGTATTTTTTTGTTAGTCAAGAATTATTAGTTACTAATTATTTGTCAATATAATTTTTTAAATTTTTTTTATAAGTAATATTTTTAAAACAATTAAGTTTCTTGCTAATAAATTAAAAAAGTGAAAAAAAATTGACAATAAACAGTTAAACTTTTAGAAAATAAATTATAAAACATGATTTAAAATATTTCCAGTCAACCACAGGTAAGGAAAACAAATTCCAAACAAAAAAACAAAAACAAATTACAAGCTATTCTAAAAGCTATGGAAAACAAAAAGAATAAAAATAGGAGCCAAAACAACTTAGAAGGTGTAAAGATAAAAAAATAATAATAAATAATAAAACATAGAATATTCTTGCAGGGTCAGCAGCGCAAAAGACTTAAAAAAAAATAAAGGACGAAACAGCCTAGTTCCTCTTCCAACAAAATCAAAGAAAGTTGTAAAAATAAACCAAAGGTAGCGGCGCAAAGACTTAAAAAAAGAAAAAAGGAAAAAAAAAACAAAACAAAACAGCCTAGAAGTTTCCTCTTCCAACAAAACCAAGAAAACTCATAAAAAAACACTTCTTGCGCAAAACGTATAGGAAACACACTAGGCGACCTCGGCAATCGGCATTCGGCAAAGAAGCAAACCACGACGGACATGAGGTCTGCGACAACGGCGTGAGGGTTTGCGACGACGGACAACCCACCTGGAACCAAGCCGACTACCGACCACCGACGATCGATGACTTCCAATGAACACCAGGGAATGGAAAAAAAAAAAAAAAGAGATAATTACACATACTTCCCCTGAGGTTTCTGACAATTGCAGAAACCTCTCCTATAGTTTCTGAAATAACACTGTCCCTCTTCTGGTTTCAATGTCGATAACAAATTCCCCCTGTCGTCAATGATCGCTAGTTGACCTAACAGAATTTGATGATGTAAGCAATTTTTTTATCTAAACGCCAATTTTGCCCCTTACAAGTCATAGTTAAATGACAAAACTACCCTCACTTTAATAGTAATTTTTTTAATTAAAAAAAAAAACAAAATTTCTCTCTCTACCTTCCTTCAAACGCATTTCTCTCTCTCTACAACCCACTTTCTCTCTCTCAACTTCAAGAATCCTCTTCTATGGCCCCTGTGTTTCCACTTTCTATGAATTATTGTAGATGGCTTGTACCACTTCAATGTTCACGACCACCTTTGTCCAAACGGAAGCAAAATTTAAAATTTTGAAAGCCCAATTGAGCTCACTGCAAAACCACAAGCAATTTACCAAGCCAGTCCCTGAATATTTCTCTCCATATCCAAATCAGTCAAATTCTAGCCCTTTGCCAACCTTAACACAATCACTTCCCCAATTCTCTCCTTTTAAGAATAATCCTTTTAATAGTCGTCAACTTCTGCCACAGAATTCAAGAACAAGATAAAGACTTACACAGAGAGAGAACGTGGCGAACTGATCGAGTAAAAGATTTTGATCCGTGTCTTCGCTTTTAGGTAGGCTCTCTTCCTCTCTTTCGTGCTTCTAGTCCATCTTGTTCTTGATCGATTCACGCAAGCAGATTTGAAATGATCAAGAAACCCTCATTGCTTCGGCGATTCCAACTTCAAACTGCCGTTGTTTTCCCTTTCTTTCTTTCTTTTTTGGTTTTTTTATTTTTTGTTTTTTGATACAATTTTAGAGAGATAAATTTGAAAAGTCCACATATCTCTCTACCTCTACATCGCTTTCTCTCTCTTCTGACTCTGCAGTATATTCTTCGTCTTCATGGTTTCCTTGATCATCTTCTTTTGGTTCGAATCTCTCTTGGGTCACTTTCTCTTCCTCTAATTCCAGAAGTGTCTCTTTCTCCACAGTTGACTTCTCTGCTTCGTCTTCTAATGCTGCTTCTTCCGCTAATGCTTCGACCTTTGGTTCATCTTCTTCATCCTTGGAATCTGACTGTACGAACAGTATAGAAGAAGAGTGACTAGCAGATATGCCTCTCATCTTTGTCGTCATCATCTTCACCATCTTCTTCCTCATCGCCATCAGTGGGAAGAAAGAATCCAGAAGCCCCATTGGTTTTGTCAAATTTAAAACCCTAATCCTTTTTCTTTCTTTCTTTACATGTAAATCGCCGAAATCCCTTAAGAATAAATTTCAGATTTTAATAATCATTTGTTCCTTCTCTCTATCCACACACACATGTACACAAACACACGAATATGTACATATTTATTATTGATTCAGTTTGTGTTTGTTTTGGTGATCGATTTCTCTATGTTTATTGTAAATATTAATGTTTTGATTTCTCTGGTTAGTGTTTGTTGTTTGCAGAAGATCGAAGAACAGAGAGTTTAGGATATAAATTATTTATGTCCCACAACCAGTCTAAGGCTGAAAAGAACGATTCGTACTACAAGAAACCTGGTGGTCAGGAGGGAAGGGGTGGTGACGTCGATGGTGGTGGTGGATGGAGGGGGGGTTAGTTTCTCGTCTGGTGGAACTGATTTATAGTTATGGGGCAATAAATACCGGAAGGGTTAAGAGAGATGAATTTTTGGGTTTGACAGAGAGGAAAATGGAGAATTTAGGATAGGGAAATGGGTTTGACAGAGAGAGAAAAATGGAGAATTTAGGGCAGGAAAATGGATGATAGTGAAGATGGGTTAATTAATATATAAGGGTATATTGGTAATTGACTTAATTGTGTTAATACCGTTTGGCCGACCAAACTGACAGGGAGGACAGTGTTATTTCAAAAAGTATAGGGAAGGTTTCTGTAATTGTCAGAAAGCTCAAGAGAGGTAAGTGTAATTTACCTAAAAAAAAACAGAAGAGAAGATTGGAGAAGATTTTACATACCTTTGGCTTGATCGGAAGTTGCACAAGTCCAAATTGGAAGCTTTGCTGGAGGCAAACAATGATCGGTTCTTCAAGCTATGCAAGAGAGACGACTGATTCTTCTAGGTAAGCTCAAACTTCACTTCAGTTCCAACTTTTCTTTGCTTTCTTTCACTTCAAATTCAAATTTTTAGTCGCTTTAGTCTGTCTCTGTTCTCTGAATTCTGTCTATATTCTCTGAATACTAGTCTGAATTTTGTCCGAAGAATCTGCTTTCTTTTTTTTCTTTCTTGTTTCTGTTTGCTTTTTTTTTTTGTCTTTCTTGTTTCTGTCTGTAACATCCATTACGGGTATGTAACGGACTGTAACGGCCGTTACCGTTTCGGAACGGACGTCGCGGCCGTTACCGCTATGAAATTTTCCCACTCCATTTTATCGGTGCGTAACGGTATCGGCACCTCGAAAGCCCGTTACATCGCGGCCGTTACGTAACGTAACGGCCGATATTTAACACTATGGGTGGCGCTTTTTGTTGCTTTAGTAACTCCCTTGCTGGTGGTGTTACCACTTTACCCCCTCGGGGATTTTGGCAGATTCGATATCCTCGGAACTAGTCTTACATTTTTGCCCCTTGTGCATATACCTCGGTTGCCGGTCGAGTATTTATGTGCACACAAACCTAGGACGTCTTTTAATCTTTTGACGGTTATTTCAGCGGTGCATGCATCATTTCCTTTTACTTCTCATGTCCTTTCATCTTTCGCACGTCGTTTCACTATTAGGGCACGCGTCAGACTCTTAGACTTCCACGTGCCTTTCCATATTCTCAGGGTTTAGTATAAAAGGGAGACTCTTTCTTTTCATTTCATTCTCTCCTCAAACTACTTCAACCTTCTTTCTAGCTCTCTCTTTTCCAATCCCTTTTCCGGTCGCACTTTGTTCTCGCTGGTGATTTATGAGGTCTTTTTTCGTGATGGTGAAAAAGTACTAAACAAGGGTGGAATCGTTCCCGAGATGCCTCCGCCTTCGTGGTGGCATCAGGGCGACGGGTCCCTTTCTGAGTTCGAATGACGACTTTTGGGGTCGCATGGAGTCATTTTCTACTTCGTGCCACGTCGTCGAGGCCCCTTTTCTCATTCAACTCGAGCTTGTCCTAGAAGATGCTTGCCCTATTGTTCCTAAGCCGGTTCCGTAGTTCGCCGTGGAGCGAGGTGACTTCCCATTTTCCTTTTGCGAATTTGTCTCGCACTCCTTTCCTGCGGCGGATTGGGATGAGTGGTCAGATTACATCCTTTCACATGCTAAATACGTGTCGCTCTTGAGAAGTGCCAAAGTTTTTAATTCCATTAGACTCTTTTGCCACCTCGCGCTCCGCCGCGTCAATTCATTGCTTGCCATTCTTCTTTTGAGGTGAAGCGGAGACACTCATACTTTCATCGCCTCATGGGGGGAGTTTTTGTTCATCGATCAGGGTTACCCGTGCAACCTCCCATTCCTATGACCTTCGCCCAATCGTTGAGTCAGTTTCTTGTCTCCGATGCTCGTAATTTTCGACTGTATGGCGGGAGCTTCTTGTTCCCTTCTAATTCCCATTCTAGTCTATATTATGTGCTCCATCAGTCTCACTGGCGCACCAATCTTGATGCCTTTTTGTCGTACTGCCTCGGCATTCCTGTTCCTCCATTGGTTGAGGCAATTTGGAGTGACGAGAACTCATTTCATTTCCCCCAACTCAAGACAAGAGTCCAACTGGGGTTCTACTAACAAGTTTGCCAAATCCTATGGAGGGCACCTTGCTCAACCCTCTCGTCCAAAGTGTACTCAAGTTGTGCCTTCGGAGGCTGGCCCAAGCTCCTCGAAGAAGACGAAGGTTGGTTGCTTTATTATTATTAATTTGTTTTTTTTTTTTTTGCTATGCTCATGAAAGTTACCCTTTTTCGTCTTTTTTTTTTTAATATCTCCCCTTTGGTGCAAGAGCAGGATGACCTCGATCTTCCAATCCCACAAGGGACCTCAGCGGCGAAGTTAGTTACCTCTTTTTCAACTTTTTTTTTGGTGCTTATTACTTACTCTTTTCTCTCGTAGGTTGCCCAAGGCTCCTTTTTCACGGGAGAAGATGAGCGTTGGGTCCTTCAAGATCCCCTTTGATCATGTCTTTGGGAAGAGTAAGCAATTGAGAAATCTTTTCTAGCAACTCTCTCATTCTTCGACTGCTAATGGCAAGGAGGACGCATAAAATGAAGACCCAGACGTTCCTCTGTTAATCCGGAAGGCCAAATCCCTCGAAACGCAACCTCAAACCTAGTTGAGGCTCAGCCTGGTGAATCTCTCTTCTCTTCCTTTTTGTATGTTATTTATTATTATTATTTTTTTAAAAGTCATCGAAGGCCTTATGGTTGTGGGTTAATTAGGTTCTGGCAACAACGAGGTGATGGGCATCGAGTCCTCAGCTGGCAATGTGGAGGAGGAAGCTGGCTTAGATATTTTTGCTGCCAAACAAGCTGTGCGCTCTTTTTTTTTATTTATAAGGCACTTACGTGGTATTGCTTTCTTTTCTCTCCCTCTTTTTTTTTTTAAGACGACGATATTTCTTCCGACAGACCTTACTTACCCTCGCCAGGGGAAACTACAATGGGGGTTGTTGTGCACGTTGTTAAAAAGGCTGAGGGTGCTGATGGGGTTGTCCTTTTGTTGAATAAGGTGACCGAAAGTCTAGGCTCGGGGGCTCTTACTGAGGGGGCCGAGGCCAAAGGAGTGGTTGAGGAAGGGGCACAAGGGGATGGTGTGATTGCTTCTGAGAGTGCTTCCGAGGCTCGGCCTTCCCTTGGTCAGCCTAGCCTCCATGATATTACTCTTTTGACTGATGGTTGTGGTTACCTTGTTGTTAAAGTCAATGGCTTTTCAATTCCCAGCACCTCTGAGGTTCTTGAATCACCCATTCCTCCGTCAAAAGACAGTACTTACTGGAAGGGGTTCCTTGTTTGAAAGGTTAACATCCCCATCTTGGATGCCATGGACAGAGCTCACCCCGAGACTTTTAGGCACTTCAGCGTGGAGACTCCTACAATTCAACTTCTCTATCTTGACATGATTTGTGAATACCTTAAAAGTTATGGCAACGTTCATGTTTGGGACCTTGATGCTCGTGCTATTCGTGAGTTCAGAAGGATTTTTCATGATTTTTGCAAGGTCAGTATTGACATCGCTTGGCAAGAAAAACGTTTTGATGCCTGTGTGGTGAGGCAGTCTTCGGCTTCCATCTATAATCAGGTAAAAGAGGTTTCGGCACATTGTGTAGAACTGCTCAAGGAAGTACAGGCAATGACCGCACAGTTGGCCGAGTTGGAGGGGGAGTTGAGCAAAAAGGAAAAGGCTTTTTCAGCAGTCGAGGAGGAAGAGAAGAAGCTGTTGGAGGAATGTAAAGGCATCGAGGCCTCAATAGGGGATATCAATGAAGACAACCTTGTCTTTGCAAACTTGTTCTGGCCTTGTGTAATTTTTCTTTTGAATTGCACCCTCGGGTGTCTTGTACTTTTGATCCAATATTATAAAATGGCCCTTATTATTGTTGATTATATTGTGAGTACATCTTGTGATGGTTTGTTTTTTGGTTGCACCTCGTGCTTTTGTGATGATAAAATACTAATAACGAGAACATAAGGTTAATCATAAAGGAATGCATTATAAAGGAACGCGTGAGTCTCTGTCACTAATAAAATCCTCTGGCAGCCCGAATAGAACAGTCTAGAACCTGCCTGTGAACCTTGAGTCTCTGTCACTAATAAAATCCTCTTGCAACTCGAAGTATTTCACCACATTCTGAAAAAACAATTATGCAGCCACATCTATCGGGCATGCATGTGGTGCTGGGATGAAGACCCCATACTTCGAGAACCGATCAACAATCACGAAAATTGATCTGTATCCATCCACCATGGGTAATCCTGAAATGAAATCCATGAAGATGGGTTGCCATGGTCTTTCAAGAATAGGCAAGGGTTGTAGTAGCCCTGCCTCCTTCTCCAACTTGTCTTGTTGACATACTAGACAAGTCTTGACATACGCCTCTATGTCTTCTTCCATCTTCAGCCAGTAATACGAATGGGACAGTAGGGCAAGCATCATCTCAATGCCAGGATGTCCTACCCACTGTGGATCATGACTTTCCCTCAAGAGTTCTCGCCTTAGTCCCCCACTGCTAGGAACGTAAAGCCTGCCGCCTTTAGCATGCAAAATCTCATCCTCCAGCCAATACTTTCGGACATGTCCATCTCTGACTTGTCTCATCTTCTCGTAAGCACTGTCTGATTGAGAGAAGTCTTTCACACGCTTTAGCAGATCAGTCTGCAGATTAGACAAGGCAGCAACATACTCTTGCATAGTCTTTTCTACTCAAAGCATCAACAACTTGATTCTGACTTCCAAGTCTGTGAACCCATACAAAATCAAATTCTGCCAAGAATTCCTGCCAGCGAGCCTGTTTGGGTGTCAGCTTCTTCTGGGTTTGGAAGTAGGTGTTGGCCACATTGTCCATCGCCACTGTAAATCGAGTCCCCATAAGATAATGCTTTCAAGTATCCAAACAATGTATATGACTGCAGTCATCTCCTTCTCGTGGGCAAAATATCTCTGTTCAGCTTCCAACTCTCGAAGGTAACAAGATGTTTTTCTTGGACTAGAACCCTCCCAAGGCTTTGTCAGAGGCATCTGTATGGACTTCGAAGGGCAACTCAAAATCTGGTAAGCGCAACACTGGTTCCAAAGCCACTGCTTGCTTCAACTTCTCAAGGGCTGTCTGGCATTCTTCATTCCAGTCCCACTGGTTGTCCTTCTTCAGCATGTTAGTCAGTGGGGTTACCTTTTTGGAGTAACCCTTGATGAACCTACGATAATAATTTGCAAGTCCAAGAAAAGATCGTAATTCTGACACTTTTGTTGGTGCAGGCTAATCAAGAATGGCCTTCACTTTCCACTCGTCCATCCAAACCCTACCATTGTTGACCCAATGGCCAAGAAACATCACTTCTTGTTGGCAAAATTCACATTTTTCTTTCTTACATAGAGTTGGTTTTCTCTCAGACTACGAGTGACGCAGGCAGTCTTGGCCTCATCTCCCTCAGCAATCCGCACTTGCCAATAGCCTGAGCGCAGATCTAGTTTTGTGAAGCAGGAAGCTTTGTTCAGTCTGTCAAAGAGGTCATGAACATTCGGGACTGGATACTTGGTTCTTGATAGTAACTTTGTTCAAGGCCCGATAGTCAATGCACATCCTCATTCCTCATTGATATGTCTTGCTTCTACTGGAACAATCCTGGGGCTCCAAAAGGGGCTTTTGAAGGTTGAATGAATCCTAAGTCAAGGAGTTCCTTCAACTGTTTTCTTAATTCTGCCAATTGAGGAGGTGATATTCTGTAAGGGGCCTGTGCAGGAGGCCTTGCACCAGGCTCCAACTCGATCTTATGATCAATTGCTCATCGGGGCAGAAGGGACTTGGGAAGTTCTGGAGGCATGACATCTGCAAACTCCTTCAGCAAGTCAGCAACTTCATCAGGAACTTCCTCAGTGACATCGGGCTTGATCTCCACCAGGGCTGCAAGGTAAGTTTCTTCACCCTTTCGCAGTCCAGTCTTTAACTGCATTGCAGAAAGCATCCAATCTTCCTTTTTCCTTCCTTCTTGCTTTCATCACCATAAACAGCAAGGACAAAGCATATGGCTTTCTCATCTATGATTAACATGCCTCTAAGATGGTGGATTAACTCTGGTTGGAATGTCTGAGTCACTGTATGAGTCCTTGTTATCAACCACCAAGGCACTCAACTTCTCACATTTGGGGCAGTCTCTTAAACGATAGGGACCATTGCAGAGGAAACAACCATTCATGGATTTGCCCTTGTTCTAACTTGTTTCTCCTTTGGACTTGGAAGTGCCGTTGCTGCTTCCTTTCTTCTTCTTTCCATCATACTGCTTTTTCTTTGGATTGTTGTCCCGAGCAATCTAGGCAGTGTTGCAAGGGAGGAATTGATCCTTCAATTCTTTCTTCAAGATCTCCCATATCTCGATCCAAGGGCATCTAGCATTCAGGTCATCCTGCACCCGTGTTCGCCACCAAATTTTAGCATCACCTAAAAGATACATACTGGTTATTATTACCTTTTCTGCATCTGAGACACAGGCAGCCTTGAAATACTGTTCCATGTCCCTATAAGAAATTCTCCAACTCCTTTGAATTTTTGGCACCAGCAAAGGTTTCGGTTCAGGAACTTTAATCTTGGAGGATACCTCTCCGATGGCACCAGAGTGGACAGGGGACAAGGACTAGACTTTTTGACAAAGGCTACATCATCCTCCAAGCACTTGAGATTGATCTTCACAACGTCTGTCATGGACACCACATCTTCTATGATGTTGGTGATTTTGGCATTTGTTTCTGTCATGAAATCATCAAGTATCTTCCTTAAATCTACCAACTCAATCGTGTGTTACTCTATTAGAACAGACAGTGCAACAGCACCATCACCGTCAGGGACACCCATGAAATTTTCCAGCCGGGCTACTTGTTCTCTCAAGGCCTCCTTCACAGTACCGCCAGCCATGGTCTTCAAATTGTGCTCTAATACCAACTGTCACAGGGTTACAATTCGAATTTGAATTTTCTGTCTTGTGATGGCACTAAGACACCCTCTTAGTCAGCGAATTAACACACACACGCATAAAAGGCTTAAAGAAATTGCAAAACGAAAGGCGCACATAGCATTACGGGAAAAGTTTCCAACCTTCTCTCAATAGTATAAGGAATACAACCTTAGGGTTGCAGTGAACAAGAAGCTCTCTCCCTCTCTGTCTACAACCCCTCTCTTACATTGCATATATATAGACAAAAACATAAAACCGCCCATGTGTGTCTGTGACATGCACATGGGTGGCAATTACACCCCAACTGCCTAGGGTTATGTCTGAACAAACCACAAGCAGCCACCTGTTGTTGCAAATGACACCCCCAACTGCTAGGGCTGTCTGAAGCCACTGATGCCTGCCACCTTTGATCAAACAATTCCTCACACTGCTAAATAATTTGCTAGCCATAGGATCAAGCGCCAACACAGCAAGGTAGTTGCCTTTGTCTGTCTTTAGACCACTTTGTCTTATGCCAGACCAGCAACCGCCTTCACCTGTTCTGTCTGAACCAAAGCCACCCCAAACCCTCAAGGGCAAGGCTATGAGCACTCAGCCTTTAGGCAATGAACCATATGATCCCACCAAGCTTCTTTGTCAGCCCACATTGCCAAACCATGCCTACTCATGGCTTGATCTTCTGTATTAAATGTTGCCACCATATGCTGCCACCGTTGGTGGTGGAGGTCGAACCACCAAGTCAAAACCTGCTTACAATAACAGAAACGTGCCTTGTCCCAGAGGTGCCAAGGTCTTTAGCTGCATGGGTTACTCGCCCATGGGCGTCTGAGGGAGGTACTTCCCCCTTATATATGTCTTAGGAGAATTCATCCAGCTAACAGGAGCAGACACAACTACTTGCAATGTCAAGCTTCTCCCTCTGTGCGAGTACATCTTGCCAAAGGCTATCTATGCGTGCCAAAGTGTTGTCAAAGTGTACTGCCTTGGCCTTTGCTGCCTAAGGCATGCACACAAGTTGCACCAAGTCTAAAACTATCCACCAAGACAACAAAATCTCAAGTAAGGGTGCCTATGACAGGCCACCCCCATCTTGGCCTTGGTATTGGTTGAGACTCACCATGCCTTGGCCTTGTCAAGCCCTCAAGGGGCTAACAGTAGGCCAGTAGTAACCCATTTCGAGAATGAGTTTGTGGAGCTTTGTCGCGCCTTGGTGTTCGGCGTTATGAGCTCCATGCAAAACTTCTTAGGTCGCGGCCCTCTGGCAAACATCTCAGGGGTTTGCCCCTGATGCCTCATCTATATAGCTTCCCTTCATGGACAAAGAAGCATATTGCTCACCTTTTCACATGTGTTGCATCTCGAGGTGCGCGAGCAACACTCCTTGAGTCAAATATTCCAAGTAAGGTCTCGTCCAGTCCATTGTTTCTTCGAGGATGTTACCTTCGTCCAACATTGGGAACTCTTGCATTTTTCACATTCCCTTTGGGCTATTGTGGCTTGTTTTGCCATGTTGGGCTAGTAATAACTTGCCCTCTGCATCCTTCGTTATAGACTGATATCACCTGTATCGCACACCTTCTCATGGATTTGGCCGAGGCGATCTTTCCTTTATTGTTCACTTACGCATCTCGCAAGGAGCCCTTTAGGACTGCAGAAATACGACATCCCGAGGTGGAGATAGAATTTCTTTAATTCTTCGGGGGAGAGGTTGCCTTCCCTTCCTTCAAGTTGTTCCATGATCGGAGTTCTCCAATCGGGCGTACCCTACTCGAGGAAGGTTTGTACAATGGTGCAGGGTACGGTGGTCCTGATGACTTTTATTTGGCCAGTTTTTCCCGAGATCTCTAGTTTGGCCGCCAGGGTTGCGAGGGCGTCAAGGAATCTATTTTCTAACCTCGGCATGTGTTCCATGCTTACTTCCCCAAACTGATTCATTAGGCGCTGCACAATGGCTCTATACGTGGCCATGCGTGGCTCTCTTGCGGCGAATATACCTTTAGTTTGCTTGACTACGAAGTTTGAGTCACCTTGAATTTTCAACAATCGAATGCTATGGCATAGGCGGTCATTAATCCCAAAATGAGCCTCATACTCCGCTTAGTTGTTGGTGCAAAGGAAATCTAGCTTGTAGGACTTTGCCGCAATCAAAACTACACATGCTCCTCCCCACTGGCATTAGCCGAGCCATCAAAGGAGACGATCTGTAATATCCTACATCTTATTATTTTTATTATACTTTATTGCTATATGTGAATTCACTTCAAGTAATGATAAAGTGTGGATTAAAGTATGCTTTAAGCATGATTGTGTGATTCAAAGTGATGAGTTTACTAATATGGATAGTGAAGCAATAATTAAAATCCTAGTAGGAGAAATTAGGAACAAACGATAGTTCTAGTAGGCTTTTAAAATGATTCTTGAGTTAAAACATAATTAATTAGGTTAATCCTTGTTCTAAAGTTAAGCATAATTAGAGCATATTTAACTAAACTAACCTACTTTGTGATAGGTTATTGGAAGGTTCTTAAAAATTGTTATATCTAAACTAATTATGTTTAATTAGTAACCTTAATACATGAGTAGTGAATTAAGTTAATCCTGATTGGGTTAATTAGGGTTTTTAAGTGAGATAGACTTGTACTAATCCTAGGTTAAAACCTAAACCTTATAATTACCCAAGTTAATTTTAATTAGAGAAAGGTAAGGAAGACAATTGTTCACATGTGCAAGAGACACAATTTGGAATATCTGCCCACCATTGTTGACTATTTTTGAAGAGCTTGTGTAACGATTTGTCTATATATATATGTGTGTGTGTGTGTGTGTGTGTATTATACATATGATATATATGTATATATATATATATATATATGTACACAAAAGGGACAAAAAAATCAGATTATTAAGAGAGAGGAAATATAGAGATAATAAGAGTAAGACACTTCAAATCTGTGGGAGTTCACAAGATGATACCTAGCCCACATATAGATACATGTTTGTATCTATTATGCCTTACAAAATAAATTGTAGAGACAAGCAAGAAGCTCTCTAAAATGTGCTGGACAGAATAATAAAGCGAGGAAGAAAGTAGAGAAAACAAGAGAACAAGAAGGAGAAAGAAAGAAGCTTAAGGAGGACTAACCTAAAGGTTGAATTCTTGAACAATCAAAGTATGAATTCTAGTCCTAATCTCTAATTCTTTAATTTAATCGCAAAAGAAACATTTAAAAATGACTAAGAACTCAAATTCAATTAAGAATTAAATAAAATTCTAAACTAGTCTTAAAGTCCTAACAAGTTTTGCATGGAATAGTAATTATATGGATACAAGAGCAACATATAAGATGTAGAAGGATGCATCATGATTAATGAGTATTGATTAAACTAATTGGCTAATGATTAGTGGTGTTAAAACAATCCTAGCACTACCTAGGTTATAATTAGCATGATTAGATTATCAAAGGAACTCTAAATGCGAGAAATGGTAAGGAAAAATGCTGCTGGAAATTAAAGAAAAACACCTTAATTAAAGTTAAATGATTTGTCTAAATGATGATTCAAGATGCTAGATATGTGTTGAAACGACCAACACTTGGAAGTTAAAAATAAAGCTTATAAGCATAATAAATGGGGATGGTGCAGCTGTTGTCCCAATTGTTTAAAAACCTTATATTGATGTAAATGAATTCCAACAAGAGTCAAAAGACGCTCCAATGGAATTAAAATGTGAGGGATTTTATCATAATCCTAAATTGTGTTGTTTGAACTATAATGGGACAAGCGTAACTAAATAATGTTACATTGCACTCAAATATGGTTCTAATATGAAATATATGTATATAGGGTTCCTTAGGAGAGAGAGAATCAAGGAGTGCTTTAAGAGCACAAGGTGAGTAATCTGGTTCCCTGAAATGGTGAATTGAATGCGATATTGTTAAACATGCTATTCTGTGTTTTAACAAGTAAAGCATTATGTTATATTCTCTATTGATGAAATTGAAGTACATTTTATAAGTATGTTTGATAAATAGATTTGCAAATCCTTGGATAATCACATGATTTAGAATGTGTTTCTGTATATGCCATTACACGGGCCCCTTTTATTATGTCCTTACCGGAGGACCAAGAGCCAGTAGGCCTGTAAGTAGGCCAGAGATCTCTTTAGTGTCACTATAAGTGACTATCATTATATATGACATTCCGTTTAGAATCCGAGTCGACGCAGATTCTTCTGTTCTGACCGTTGTAATGGGCATGCTAAATGATATTTGATATCTGTTATGAGCTCTATTAGGCTACTTATTGCTATTCAAATGTTTAAATAGCAAATCCATTTCTGAAAATTCATTTGAATTGTTTCAGTAATGCTTGATATCTATGGTTTTATTTAAAATTTCTTTTGCTATAAAAACCCTATGACAGGGCATTGGTATTATTCATTGAGCTTTGTTAGTCCACCCCATTTCCCAACCAATTTTTCTGGTAATGAAGCTTAAGATGAGAGAGGGAACTTAAGGAAGAAGAGTTTGTAAAATTGTATAATAAGACTTGCAAATATCTCTTTTGAGCCTATGTAGGCTTCTGTATATATACAATGGCTATTTTGTGTGTTGGCTAGTTGTAGATGTAAATGACTTGTAATAAATTTTGCAAGTGTGAGTTTGATATTAAACTTAGAATTGCTCTGATCGAATGTGGTTGGTACGAGTCTGATGTGAACCTGACAAGTTAAAAATGTTACGCTTCTGCTATATTAATAAACTATCCATTATACAGCCCATTCGATTCCGTATGAGGCCTCGGTGGCCGGTCATGGACCATAACTCCATCCTGCGTGGGGTGTAGGTCGTGACATGATCCATTCCCCAAATTTTGCGAAGTTGTTAACCTCTGCTAAATCTTTCTCGGTAGGCTCAAATTCTTCATCGGGGAACTGGGCCACGAGGTCTGCCAATGCCTGACTTTTAATTGCTTTGGGCTGCACTATGGTCATATCAAGTCCAGCTAGGGTCAACAACCACTTGGTCATTCTTCCAATCAAGACTGGGCGAGCTAGGAGATACTTGAAAGGATCACATTTGGTGACAACATAAGTGGTGAATGCCAAAAGGTAGTGCTTGAACTTCTCAGCTACGAAGGACAAAGCCAAACAATGTTTTTCAAGATTAGAGTATCTCAGCTTTGGTCCTCGCAGGATCCGGCTAATGTAATAAATTGGATTTTCTGTCCCAGCTACTTCTTGGGCCAACAATGCCCCTATAGACCACGGCATGGAGGTGATATAAAGCAGGAAGGGTTTATCCTTTGGTGGCGCAATCATGATTGAGGGAAAGGTTAGAATCTTTTTTACTTGCTCGAACGTATCTTGATGTTCATTTGTCCATAGGTACGGTGTCTTCTTCTTGAGCAGGCTTTCAAAAGAATGGGTGATCTCGGCAAGTGTGGGTATGAACCTTCGTAGGTATGGGACTTTACCTTCCTCGGCGGAGCCATCCTAGTTATGGCCTTTGTCTTGATAGGGTCAGCATCAATGTTGTGGCGAGGGATCATGAACCCTAAGAACCTTCCCCCCGTCACTTCGAATGCACATTTCAGTGGGTTTATCTTGAGCCCGTATTTCCTGCATCTCTCCAGGACCACAGCCAAGTTTTGCATGTGACTCTCCCTTGCTTTGGATTTAACTACAAGGTCGTCTACATAGTCCTCGACTTCCTTATGCATCATGTCGTGGAAAATGGCCATCATGGCCCCTTTGATAAGCCGCCCCGGCATTTTTCAGACCAAAAGGCATTACCTTATAGTAAAAGTTCCCGAGGGGGGTTCAAAAAGCCGTTTTTCGAGTGTCTACCTCGGCCATTCGTATTTGGTTAAACCACTGAACCCATCCATGAATGAGAATATTTGATGTCCCAAGGTGGCGTTGATCATGAGGTCTACGTTGGGTAAAAACAATTTCCTCCGTGGTTTCACTTTTGCTTAAAAAATAGAAATAAAAATGTCTAAAAATAGTCGGGAATCAACAAGAAAAGAAAAGTAAAGGAAATGACGTGCAAAATTTAAAATTTCTCCATTACTTTTCTCATATTTTCTTTTGCTCTTTTTTTTCCTCCACTTAGTAACAAAATAAGGCAAAACAATTTCCCTTATATTGTCTTTTCCAAACCTTCCCAAACCCCGTAATGCTAGAAGCCTCGTGCATTGGGATTTCCCTTTAATAAAGAATTAGTATATAAGAAAATTTAACTTTATGATATCGGAGTTTAATCTACTATCTTATGAGGGTAATATGAAACTTTTTTTGATCGGTAGAGATGTGTATTAATGGCGCCCAAGGAGGGTGAACCCAATTTACAAGAAAGGGGAAGGGCTGCACAAATTAATGCCTAAGTTTCCCCCAAAACTCTATAAAGTATCTAGATACATGGGATTTGCTTCCCAAATCCAAGAAAAAAAAAACATCATAAAAGGTAGTCCTTAAATTTCCAAGAAGGTAACATGAATTTGTGACATGTGAATCAAAATAATCAACAACTTTGGGCAAAGAAACAGCAGGTATGCAACAAATATGTGCATGTGTGTATTTTATGTGTAACACATAATTATGATAACTTCTTTCCTTCTATGTCAACTTCTTCTATAAAATCTTCCCATAGCATGCTTTTTTCCGTTGCTTCAAAGAAAGTCATATTTGGCTGCCTAGGGTGGGTTTGTCCCAGATTGGCTATTGTCCAAGAAGTGTCACTTGTCACGAAAAAAAGGCCAAGAAGTGTCAGCCAGGTGTCGAAATTAAGAATTTATCTTTGAATTATGGACATGTGCAATATATATCAGAGATGTCTTTGATAGAGTTGAAGAAGTGTGGGTGTCAGATTTGTGTACTATGGGTGTGTGTGGGGACGGGGGGGACAGAGCCCCTTATTAGAAATGTCTGTGCTTCCTTAGACACCATGAAGGAAGCTAAGATACAGCTTTTCTTGGGAAACTGAGTATTGAACCTATGTAATGAATAATTTCCACTGTATGGTTCAATTGTGTATTAGTTTTATTCTGGTAATCTATTATTTTATACTGTGTGTGTGTGTGTGTGTGTGTTGTGGGGGGGGTGACTATCCTTCAAACTCTTATAATCTTCTTTTGAAGGTATACATGGCTGTATATCTATTTGCATTACAGTCACTTTATTTGTTTGTAGGGTCACAATCATGGTATCGGTGAGGGTGGGTCTACTTCTCGTGCTGAAGTTTTTCAACTGAAGTCATCCATAGGCAGATCCTTTGAGGTTATAAATGTGAGTTGTCAATGTTATTGTCTTATATTTTTGAACTCATAATCATAATGGTAGTCTTCAAGATTGTGTTTTAAGTATTTTGAGTTTCTGCCTACTAGAAAAAAAGAAGGTATTTTGTGTTTCTATGTAAGAATTTCATGTCAAGAGCAACTCCACTAAACGTCACAGTCAAATGACCAATTATATTAAATTTTTCTTGAATAAAACTATGTGGTCATTCTGTTTTACAGATATTGACATGCATTCTGACGCTAGGACTACTCATGTATTTAGCTTAGCTTCTTGATGGCCCCTTGTCAATGGTGGATCTACATGGGAACTACCCCCCCCCCCCCCCCCTCCAAAAAAAAAGATCATATATCTATAAGGGATCCCTATAAATTCTTTTTTTAAAAAAAAAAAAGTTGCCCCCTCTAAGTCTATGGTCTAGATTCGCTACTAGCCCTTGTTTCATGTGTGATAGAAGGACCTTGGTTTCTGATGTTAATTTCAAACCGTATTTTAAAAGGCATTATTGATGCTCACCTCAAGCCTTGCCCAAACCATGTTTTAAAAGGCATTGTTGATGCTCACCTCGAGCCTTGCCTTGCCAAATGACCTGAAGCAGCATACACCTCAAATTCAAAGGCATTCAAAAAGTGACACCTCAAATGCATTTTGCACATCCCAAATGCTCTTGATGTTAACTGTGGGGGACCTCAAAGAAACTTAATAGGATATAAACCTTTATCCAATAAAGATTGACATAGAATGAGGAAAATTTGAAATTTGTTTATTTTAATAGCCTCTAAGATTCTTGTTATAATGGTTTTAAATCGCGGTGTCAGGATACGTAACGATCGCCATCACGGTGTAAAAATATAGAGTATTGGGTGATACGTAATGGGAATCTGGATCTGTCCCATGAATTTTTTTCAATCACTAGCAAATCCTTAAAAGTTATTGATGTACATATTTTTACTCCAATTGATCACATTTTTATGTTTTTAATTATTTTTAGTCAAATTTTATAGCTCATATGGAAATTTTTTTTCCTTATTTGAAGGGGACTTAATATTGATTATAAACTAAACCAACAAGAAAGTACAATCTATCATGAGGAATATTATTCCAACTATGACAAATAATACCTAAAAAATGCAAAAATAAAGAAAAATACAGACAAAGAATACACTGTGTGAATATTAATTGTTTACTAATAGCTTAAAGCCAAATGAATAAATGACTTGGCAAGAATATAGAACATGTTAGAAGTAACAAAAAATTTAAAAAATATGGATAAAATTATATATTTGATGAAGCAGAGCTTATATTACAATACTCATGTTTTCTACCATCCAAAATAAAAAAAAAAATATTCTCAAGATTTCTTTATATGATTTTAGAGCAAAAACATTATTACAAAAACAAAATAACGAGAAATAATTCTTAAAATTGGAAAGAAAAAAAAAAAAAAAAAGATAGAAGTTGACCAGTGATTAAGATCATTTCATTTCTAAGAAAAATCTACCAAATCTAATAAGATAAAATTTTAATTTTAAGTTTGAGGTTTTAAGCAATTAGATATAATTTCGGGACTTAACAAACACTTCAATTATATCCATTGTTCCAAATCTTGCGTTTAGTACCGTTACATATTGGTTTGTAACGGCCGTTAGTATATTGGTAGTTACACCAGTAAATTTTCTACACACCGATATATTGGTTTGTAATGGAATTAGAGGTCTCAAAGTCCATTACATAATGGCTGTTACATTACCATGCTTGCTATTGGAAACTCAGATAGATGGAACCCCATGATCGAGAGGAATTTATAACATTTACAGTTGGATGAGTTGGGAAGAGGCTTGAGTAATATCCCTAAGGTCTTCACACATCAAGGGCCACTTACCTATCAAAAAAAATGATTGAGAGGAATTTACAATCAACAATAATGCTTGCTCATTTTCATGGACTTTTGAAACCCTAACATATAATTTAAAGCGGCTTTTAGAGAGACGATTCATCCTCTCCTATGGCTTTCATATGATATTGGATCTTTTTTCTCACAAGGGAGAGGGAGAGTCTG
Organism: Nyssa sinensis; assembly: GCA_008638375.1. Lineage (NCBI taxonomy): Eukaryota > Viridiplantae > Streptophyta > Magnoliopsida > Cornales > Nyssaceae > Nyssa > Nyssa sinensis. The sequence goes on along the minus strand of CM018031.1, from coordinate 64,833,844 downwards.
TTGAGACTCAAGATATGTCTCGTTTTATCCCCCCCCCCCCCCCCCTTTCTTTTTTTCCTCAAGGAGATCATCTTATTCTCTTACATCTTATAAATATTTCTATAGAAGCCTCTCAAGTAGAATTTTTCTTATGAAGGAGACTCCGGGCTACTCTACTGTCATTGTTTAAGTAATGGTACCCTGTTTTGGAAAGGTTGTTCCATAAGTGTTTGGATGTAAAAAGTACTTTCAAATACATGTTTTTGAAAGTACAACTAATCCAAATATCTAACCTTTTCCTTCAACTTAAAATTATAATGATGGTTCAAGTTTCAAAAAAACCAGGAATTCCCATTTTTCAACTAGTAATAATATTTATTTATATTTTAAAATAAAAAATTTAAGTCCAGAAAAGCTTACACCTCAAATGTCTCGAGGCTTTTGCTTTGCCTTATAAGGGAACAACCGCCTTGGCTTACAGTTGGGCCTCTTAAAACACTGATTTTGAAATACCATGGACCCAATTTTGTAAGTAGCGCTTTCCAGGGAAGGAAGTGATAGGTTCTTTTTCAAATTTAATTTAAGTGATGTTCAATTTTGTTGTGTGACACGAAGGTCTAGTTATCCCTTTTTGTTGCTTGAGAAGCTCTGAACTCTAAAGAACCATGGCTGAAGATGAAACATGGATCATCTGTGTTTATCTGCAGCTCAAAAAGACATAATTGAGTGGGCAGCACAGAGTAACAAATTTTTTTGGATTAGCTAGTGTAGTAAGGAAAATACATCCCAATATAAAATGGTCATGGCAGCCAGCTTCTTCTACAGGATCACTTTGATGTGAATCATGTACCCTGTGGTGATTGAAGTGCTGACCTATTATCCTGGAACTTCAAGTGCAATCTCCATAGGTAATTTGTTAATTTATAAAACCATAAACCAATGGCTAACATTCCTCATTCAAATTTTTGGCGAGATCAAGGTTAGTTGAACTTGAGTTTGAAATTCAGTCACAATCACAAATGATGCTCAACTTCAAAAAATATATTTTGGAGTATTATTGAAACAATATAATGGATCCTGCAGTGGCGGGAGCTTCATGCACTGGGGGTGAAGGCAATATAATGCACATATTCTAATGTCTTCGTCCAGATCAACCAACTTAAGCTGCAGAGCACTTAAAATTTTGAGTGTTCAAGTTGGTTTTTATCAAGTTTCTCTTATCCTCCTGTATTTTTGTTCATCTTTTTAATTAATTCAAGTTATAGGAACATAAATTTACTTTGTTTAAGCTCAAAATGATTGCTTTTTTATCCTTTCATTATCACCCATGTTGTTTATTATTTCTAGGGTTGGTGGTGGTTGTTGGAAATTGTGTTTTGTGGTCTATGGTGGTCAATTTCTTTTCAACTTTTTTTTCCTCCCCTTTTTTCGTCTAATGCGTAGAATCAATTGTAGAAGTTGCATGAAACATGAACAATGAATACGAGCACGTCGGCACCTAAAATCTGGAATCCACTAGTAAATAAAAGAAATATTCTCTATAAATTCTATTAATGATCAAGAATCAAAGATGTTGTAGTTTAGACTTAGAATCCTATACATAGATATTGAAAGTTTTAATCCCACTAGGATAAAGAAATCTTACTTGGAAAGAAACCAGTAAATAAAATAAGAAATTACTAAAAATAAAAAATTTGAGGTAAGCTCAAATTTGAAATCTAGAGACTCAAAATAATTATGAAACATAGATGCATGATTTTGGCAAGTACAAAATCTGTCCTACATCACTTCCTAAAGGAGAGGAAAAATGGAGGTAAGTAGCGTGATTTCTATTGACTGCAACCTGGTTTGCTTCCTCTTCCTCTCCCTCGCTCTCTCTCTCTCTCTCATGCACACACACACATACTGACAGTTTATAGTATCGTTTCATTCAGCTTACCAATTGATCCCTTTTTTAGGTAAAATGATTCCCAACACATCATTGTCGAACATTGGTTTACAACTGTTGTTGAAGACTCAAAATTGAGTTTAAGTTGGATTACATGCTATTAATGTGGACTGATCTTTTTCTACCAAATATAAACACCTGCAGAAGTAACTCTTGGGCTTGGATGAGTTGGGAAGAGGCTCGGGTAATATCTCTATAAGAGTCAAAAATTATTCATACCGAAGCACTCTCTCATATATTCGCTTTTTGGAGGAACCCCACTCACACGATCGAGAATGTCGTGGACACTGATATAGTTGATCGAGGATTTCTGAAGTATTGCCAGGGAAGCTAATGGCCCACGAGGATATCCGTTAGTGTTGGTCTAAGGCGGTGAATAGACAACATGGTTGCAATGCACCTGCATGATAGCGGTGTACTCGAGTCCACAGCTATGGTGTGCTTCCATGAGTGTGACGTGTTGTAGCTTTGCTGTTATGATAATCTCCTCTCAACGAGATAACCCTGGGACAAGGTGTATCCGCACAACACCTTGGGTCTTGTGGTCATGGTTTCACTCCTATGTGCGGCAAGTCATGACCTCAGGACAGTTTGGTGAGAACTATGATACACTAGGCTGTAATCCCCTAGGAAACAAGTGCTTAAGTGGATTGGAGGCTGGCAGAAGGGGCTAGGTATTGATTGAAGGGAAACATCCCTTCTGCTACTCAGACCAATGTGATAAGGAGAGATGTCATGGCATGCGCGAAATAAGGGAACCCAAGCACCATACACCTAAGAAGTTATAAATAGCACACTTGATAAAAGGGGAAGGATATTCAGAACCATTAGGAAGGTTCCCTGTTCCCTGGTATTTTTCCTTGAGTCCATCGACTACAGTCTACCACCACCCTGACGCTTGTTGCTCTGTCCTTCTGTTCACCCTTTTCTCCACTTACGTTTGTCCTCTGCTTCAATTTTGTCCTCTCTTAGCTCCATTCTTGGAGTAAGGCTCCTTTTCACCCAACTCTTACTTACAATCTCTAAGGTCCTAGATTCAACTCCCACCCTAATGACCACTTACCTATTAAAAGAAAAAAATAAAAAATAAACACCTCCAGAAGTCATTTTTGGTCAATCAGGTCTGGTAGACAAGGGTATAGTAAAAACGGTTGTGGACTGTTGTTTTTTTCCTGTTCTTTTTCTGTCCTCTCTACTTGATTTTGATTTGTAGTACATGAGTGCCGTACATCTGGAGGGGTATACTTTAATGATGATCTAGAACTGAAGCCCATCTCTCCCAATCCCAGGTTATTTATGAATCAGTGTTAATATTGGGTTGGCTGATACATGCCAGCATAATAAATTCAAATTTTTATTTCAGATTCTATACATGCTTGAACTGTGTAAATTAATTGTCAATAAAAGCATGCCCAAGTAGTTTAATTTCAGCTTTCACTGAATTAGTAATACCCATTAGCCCACCTAGGAAGTGATACTTTTCATTAGTTCTTTTAATTAAGTTCCATACTTGCAGGATGAGAATGCAGTAAGCCAGCTCCAGAGCGTTTGAATTGGAATATGTCATCTGTGAAGAATTTTTGGCTTGGTATTCACTCCATATTTTTTGTTTGGAGAATTATCTCTTTACTCAATTTTGTCTGGATTGTGCAAGGGAATGAGCTTTGTACAGCTACCAATTTATAGCATTTTTCCAGGATAAAAGACACTAATGTCAAAGTGAAAAGGAGAGGTGGAGAACCACATGTCCTGTTTAACCCGTGAGGATTATGATAATGTCAAAAGGCTTCGCTATATGTGAAAGCACTATCTCAGTCCCTAACGTGGTATTGGCAGGGATGTTTTGCTGGCTAGGTCTATAGAAGATTTGACCAGGATCCCAGCCTAACATGCAGGTCAGCCGCACATGGGTGCATGAAATTGATGCAGTTTTTGGCTCATAATTTATCCTGATTAGCCAGGCTGGCTGTCGTTTGAATTGTGAAGGTCATCGTGGTTAAGAGCCCAGGTTAGTATATTCTGCTATTCGAACAGATGAAACTGATCTCTGTTAGAATGTCTAAATTCTGTTACAAGATATATGTAACTGTAGATGGAAATGCATCAAAAATTGAAGAAACACACTTGATCTGATACGATGGATCTCAAAATTAAGAGAATCGCTATGTTTTATGACAAAACATACTTGCTCACAAGCATGTTTACAGAATTATTATATATAATCAGTCATTGTCTAAGAGCAAGAAATAAGCTATAACATACTTTTGGGAGGCTCTTCGTAACAAAAATTATTAGAATCACAATATTTTGAAATGTCCAGCATATGAACTCTTTCATGCTCTGTTTGGTTTTTAGAAACAGAGGAAAGAAAAGAAATCATTTTGTGAAATTTTTTGATTTTGGCTTTAACAGGGTGTCTACATATATTCTTCACTGTTCTACGAGAACAATTGAGTTTGTTCAAAATTATTTTTATAAAAAAAAAAAAAAAGCATCTATCTCTGTCTCTCTCTCTCCCATTCATTAATTTTCATTCTTAGTTGTCCAACATCATCAAACAAGGGAAAAATGAAATTCTATATAATTTATTGTTGTTCTTTCTTCATGGTTTTTCAAGGTAGAAAACAAAGATAGTGATGATTGAAGCATAACTTGCACCTAGGCTGAGTAATCATTGAAGCATAACTTTTTTGTTTTTAATCTTTCTAATTTAAGTGCTGACATGATATGAAACGGGTGAAGGGCTCAATTGTTATTACTAGAGGTGATATATGTTATTTAAAATTCGTCAACTTACTCTAACCTATCCACTAATTAATGAATATGAATAATTCATTTAGTTAATGGGTCATCAACGAGTTGGATAATAAGGAAGCCGTCAATTTAGTGGGTTAATACCAGTTAAATATAGGTATTTGACGGATTGAGAATGAAAAATAACAAAATAGTATAAGAATATATATATTTTCATTTGAGAAAGAACAAAATAGTAAAACATATACAATATCTAGCCATAACAACTAATGGATACTTTATAAACAATTTGGTAATTGTAAAACTCAAAATTCATTCTCTCACACTCTAAAAATTAATAAACTCTTAATGATTTAAAAATATTAATAAGAGGTTTCATGTAATTATCCATGACATATATATAGTATATTATATATATGTATACAGTATGTATATCTATATCTAAATATATATATACTAATACATATATACATAATATTGTAATACAATACAAATTTTAATACTTATTTTTATCTTACCTAAGACTAATTTTTGAACAGGCCATTGTTTAGGTTAGGATTTTTCTATTCAACCAATATTTTTTTGAAACAAATTTTCTACTCACAAGCAGTTTCATATTTATTTCTTAAAATTGGTTCAACCAGGTGTGCTGTTCAAAAGCAATAAAATGTACGTTTAAAGTCATTGAAACATTACATAGTCCAATTTCAAATTCAATTGGGCGAGTTGAAGAGTGAGTATGCAATCAAAATTTATCTAGTACTAGTAGGTTAAGTTTATCATATTACTTAAAAATTAAATATAATCCATGAGTCAGTGACCCACCCTATCCATCCAGCTATCATCCTAGCGCCACACTCAGTTCACTACAAACAAATGATGTCATCCAATTTTCTTCTTCTTGCTGGCTGCAGCTTTGAGCCTCTAATTTTCGTCATTAAAAAGTTACGTGCAAATTGTTAAAAAAAAAAAAAACATAAACTTGTATGAATTATTATTGAATATTTTTTATATCAAATATTCATTCATTTTAGTTATTTTATTTTTAATTCTTAAATTATTTAATAATTAAAATGATTTTATCTCATATAAGCTATTAAAATGATTTTTTTTATTTAAATAGAGTAACTTCAAAGAAAGTTATTTGAAGGGGAGTTGCCCACCGGAAAATGCCAAATCAGCCAATTGGAATCTTCTGTTTGTGGCAATCACTGTTTCTCATTCGTATTTGTCCGCCCGAGTCTCGACAGTGGGCCATGCCTATAAGTTATTGCCTTTCATTCTAATATTTTTTTTACATTTTTCTATTTAATTTGATATATGCCGTTGTCAATTTATTTTTCAAATTTATATTGTCTTTTAAATTGCATCTTTCAGATACAACAAGAATTTAAGATGATTTGTTTAAATTAATAAAGATTTAAAATAATTTTTAAATTTTTATTAGTTTTGATGCTGCACTTTTTGACCCACGTGAGATCCAAGCTCGGCTTCCCTGCGAAACACTCGAAACAGAAGATCAGAGGACCACCGGGTTGGCTCCGGCGGTAGCCGCTCCGATGCTTAAGTCAATAAACTGAATTGAAAGACTTAGTAATGAAAGCCAAAATAATGAGCATGACCATAAAGCGTACCTTAAGGGTTGAATTTATAGGTGGTTGTTCTCCCAAGTTGATTAGGATTTGGAAACCATGAATATAGGGATTAGATCTTCGGAGATATAAGTTACCTTGTTGAATATGGAAACTCAATGTGGCAGTTCCCTTGTTGGAAACAACTTCCTTATTCCTTACTCGGAGCTTGTTGAGGCGGTGATAAGATCTGATTATTGACTTACTGTACTGCAAGTTTGCATCTGTATATATTTAGCTTTGTAGGAGAGCTACCTTGCTTTGATACTGTGAGCTCGGTTTATTTGGGCTACGCCTTTGTTTGACGAAGAATGAGTTATACGCCCGAGCATGAACTGAATGACAGAACATAAGTCATGTGGCCGATCATGAACTGATTGACCGAGCCCAGGTCGTATGACCGAGCATGATCTGAATGACCGAGCCTGAGTCGATCCGTACTTACACGTGTCGTGCAGTGGTTGATGTGTCACATAGTGGTATATCAGTTACTCCCCCCCAAGCCTTAGTTTGAGCTCGGGTCGTAACTAAGGTTTTATGAGCGTCCAAAAAGCCATGCGTTCTGTTGTCTCGTTTCTCGAGACGTCCGTTGGTACATCATTTATTGCGCAGTCGGATTCTTGGGTTTCTCAAGTCATTATTGTTGCGATACTGTCGCGACGGTTCGCCTGGGTAGCAATTACTCTCTGGATGCGTATAAAAGGGAGAAAGAGCCTTGTACAATTCTTTTTACCATCTTCTATTCTACGGAGTGAGATATACATCCGACATTGTCGAACCAGCAAGCTACCTTGTGAAGAATCCCATCCATCCGAAGTCCCTTACTTTGATTCAGGTTCGGTTTTAGTATTTTTGTTCATCTTTTCACTTTCTCTTCCTCTCCTTTTGGTTATTTTGAAATGTCGACTTCTTCAGCATCTTCTGATGTTGGTAATGGGTCGGGGAGCCTCCCGGAGGCTCCTTCCTTGTCACAAACCCTAATTAGGGGCAGCAATTCCTCGGGGACTGGATCGGAGGAGACTCACTCTAGTCCCTCAGTTAGAATCGTTGATGCCTTCTCGGAGTCTAGGGATAGAGAGGGTGAAGTCTCGGGTCGGTCTTCTCAGATAGAGAGTACTGTAACATCCTCTTGGTTGGAGGTTATTAGGGAGAAGTATGAGATTCCTCCAAATGTCACCCTTAGGGCTCCCGATGATCTAGACTACCCTTGGGAAGTTCAGGAGGGAGAAATCTGTGTTTATGCTGCCTGGTTTGAGATGGGGTTGCGTCTTCCCTTCCCTAGCTTGCTTAGGGATTTTTTCTGCTTGGTTTAACCTCTGCCCGGTCGACCTGCTTTTGAACAGTTGGAGGCACCTGTTAGGGTTTATAGCCTTAGGTCGTCTGAACGGTGTTGGGGTTTCTTTAGATCTGATCCGTAGTAAAATGGATCTTAAGTATAGGAAGGCGGAGGGCCTCTATTACATGTCGTTCGACAAGGGATTCCGGCCTTTGACCTATGTACCGTCCTCCAATAAATTTTGGAAGGATCGGTTCTTCTTTGTTGGTGGAGAGTGGGAAGGGACCGACCCCGAGGACCAGTTCTCCACGTTCCCCCGGAGCACGGGGTTTATGGGTGAGACACCCTTTTTCTTTTGCAATGTTGTTCTGTGCTTGTTTTTGTGTGTCTGACTAACCTTTGCTCAAAATTCTTTTGTGCAGCCAAGAGCGTCAAGAAGAGGCCTCACTTCACCCCTGTTTTGAAAGACCAATACAAGAGGCTCCTCCAGACTCCAAACAGGGACTACCGAGCCATTCTTCATTCAGGCCCTACAATGCCTCCCAAGGACAAGAATGTTATTGATGAGGTCCTTAAGTCAGTTGCCGGTAAATGGGGGGCGTCAAAGAAGAAGAGGGTGGCGAGCCAGCCTCCTCCATCTGCGTCTTCTTCTAAGAAGGCGAGGACGACTGACCCGTCCTCTTCGGCGCCTCCCAAGAAGGGGGCTGTCTCCTCTGCTTCTCCCTCTTCCCGGCCTCCTCTGAAGGGAGTTGCAATCAGGGAACCCTCCTCTGCCCCCCAAAAGGGGGTGATGATCAGGGAACCCTCTTCTGCCCCTCAGAGGGGTACGGCGGTACTTCGGCCTGTCCCCTCTTCGGCCCAAAAATCTCAACAGAGGGGTAAGGCAAAAGTGGGTACCGAGATGCCTGATGGATATAAGGCCGTCCATCAGGCTATTGAAGATTTTTGGACTGAGGCCCCTTGGACTAACATCCCTTCCTGCAGCACCAGGAAGGGTACTGAGAAGACTGTGGCTGGTGCCATGAGGGCCCATTTGAAGGTAACGACCGACCTTCCTTCCTTTGGTGTTTTTCTTTCTTTTCCTCTTTACTGATATGCCTCTTGTTTTGTTTTTGCAGACTCTGCATAGCTTGGCCGCTCTGATGGAGGCCACGGTGGATCTCCAGGCCTTGGAGAGGCTGGAGGAAGAAATTGATGACGTCTGGCTACAGCTCGGCACGGCTTAGTCCCAAGCTACCTCGGCCGAGGACGAACTCAAGGAGGCGAGGAATTGCCTCTTAATTATGGAGTCCGAAAGGGATTCCATTAAACTTGAGAGGGATTCTTTGCAATCTGAACGGGACTCCCTTCGTCAGGACCTGACCAAGCTGAAGGAGGAGAACAGTGCCCTTCAGGACTCCATTGCTCAGAAGGTTGAGGAGGCCAAGGTTGAGACCGAGGCCAGGCTGAAGACCGAGCTTGAGAAGATGGGAGATACAATCGCACAGCTCGATTATGACAACTTCAGGTCCAAGCTTCTCGCCAAGTACCCGGATATTGATCTGTCTGGGATTGACGACGATGACGAGGATGAAGGTGGTGATGAGGATGATGGACCTGCAAGCCCCCTAGTTTAGGGAAAAATTTTGTAGTCCTTTTTCATCTTCTTTGTAACCGAGCTTATATATTAATGAAAATATCTTCTCTTCGGTTTTTGTCTCTGTCCTTCTTTGACTGTTGGCAATCTTTGAGTTCTGCTCTAAAGATGTATCAATGTTTTGTTGTGTGTAAACGGATTTCGATTTTTGATGTTTGTAGTATGACACAAGTAAACCTGTTCGGTTTCTAGAGTACTGTTTCTACCGACCATGGGTGGTCTTCTGAAATAATGTGAGAAAATAACCAACTTGTGCCGAACCCTCGATTTTGGAGGGGTTTTTGAATCACGGACTTGAATAATAATCAATCAATCTGATTACTAATCATCAGTCGGCATAAGACAGTTATTCTGACCCCTTAGAGCAAGACCCGAGCTTGATTGCCGAACAAAGGGACTTGTATTTGCAAGGATATTTTGACGGTCAATACTTAGAGTTGATTCTTTTATAGCTTCTGACACAGAGCCCTCGCGTACTTGTTATCAAACATCATCCTCATATATTAAGATGGATCAGACTTGAGGTCTGTGCATTGAGACGGACCAGACCTGAGTCTGTGCATTGAGATGGATCAGACCTTAGAGGTCTGTAGATGGACCAGGCCTTAAGTCTGTACATTTGAGATGGACCAGACCTTAAGTCTGTACATTGAGATGGACCAGACCTTAGAGGTCTGTTCATTTGAGATGGACCAGACCTTAAGTCTGTACATTGAGACGGACCAGACCTTAGAGGTCTGTTCATTTGAGATGGACCAGACCTTAAGTCTGTACATTCGAGATGGACCAGACCTTAAGTCTGTACATTAAGATGGACCAGACCTTAGAGGTCTGTTCATTTGAGATGGACCAGACCTTAAGTCTGTACATTTGAGATGGACCAGACCTTAAGTCTGTACATTGAGACGGACCAGACCTGAGTCTGTGCATTAAGATGGACCAGACCTTAGAGGTCTGTTCATTTGAGATGGACCTAGACCTTAAGTCTGTACATTGAGACGGACCAGACCTGAGTCTGTGCATTAAGATGGACCAGACCTTAGAGGTCTGTTCATTTGAGATGGACCAGGCCTGAGCCTGTGCATTTAGATGGACCAGACCTAAGCCTGTACATTTCGAGATGGACTAGACCTTAAGTCAGGAATATATTTAGAAAAAGAAATTATTTTATTGATAATACTTTCTTAAATGCTCCATATTCCATGGTCTGGGGACAGGTTTCCCATCCATGCTTTCCAACCAATAAGTGGTTGGTCTTACTGTCTTGGTAATCTTGTAGGGGCCCTTCCAGTTCGGTGATAACTTCTCCATGGTGGGATCCTTGGTGTTCTGGAAAAACCCTTCTTAGGACGAGGTCCCCAACTTGGAAGCTGGCAGGCTTGAGGCCAATTCTTGAGCAGTTAACCATCCTGCGCTGATATGCTTCCATTCTGATTACGGCCTGCTCTCTCCTTTCCTCGAGCAAATCTAAATTTTCTGCTAGTTGTTGGTCATTGGTCTCTTCGTTGAAAGCCTCAGTCCTTAAGGTAGGCATGCCGATCTCAACAGGGATTACTGCCTCAGTTCCGTAGGCGAGTGAGAAGGGAGTTTCTGATGTTGGAGTTCTCCTGGTTGTTCGGTAGGCCCAGAGTGCCCCAGGGAGTTCTTCAACCCATTTCCCTTTAGCTGCCTCTAATCTTTTCTTGAGAGCGTCCAGGATCGTCCGGTTAGTGACCTCAGCCTATCCGTTTGCCTGAGGATGACCAGGGGAGGAAAAGTGCTGGTTGATGTTTAGATCTTGGCAGAATTTCTTGAATATTTTCCCAGTAAACTGTGTGCCATTATCTGAGACGATCACGTGAGGTATGCCGAACCTACAAACTATATTTCTCCAAGTAAAGCTCTGGACCTCTTTTTCGGTGATGTGAGTCAATGGCTCTGCTTCGGCCCATTTTGAGAAGTAGTCAATGGCCACCAATAGGTATCTCCTGTTCGGTTTGGCTTTAGGCAATGGTCCTATGATGTCCATTCCCCACTGTGCAAAGGGCCATGGGCTAGCGACAGGGATGAGCTCATGTCGTGGCTGATGCTGATAAGGAGCGAACCTTTGGCACTTGTCACACTTTCGAGTGTATTCCTTTGCTTCCTTCAGCATTCCAGGCCAGTAATAGCCTTGAGTTAGGGTTCGGTGGGCTATGGTTCTCCCTCCGTTATGATTTCCACAAATTCCTTCGTAGATTTCTGCCAAGACGTACTGAGACTCTTCAGGTGCTAGGCATTTTAACAATGGCTGAGTGTAAGATCTTCGGTAGAGCTTTCCGTTAAGGACAAGATACCGAGCTGCTCTAATGCGGATTCTTTTTGCCTTATTTCTGTCTTCTAGGGAGGAGTCCTTCTTCCAGGTACTGGAGTATAGGAGTCATCCAGTTCTGAGGCTGTTCTGTGACTTGGGCGACCTGGATCTCCTCGGTGCTAGGCCTCAGCTGGTGAGAGAATTTTATCGTCGACTCCACCCCTGTTTTCATGTGAGATGCCATGTTTGCTAAGGCATCGGCTCTGCTATTTTGACCTCTTTCTATTTTTTGGATTGAGAATGTTCGGAAGGAATGTTTCAGCAAGTTGACTAGCTCCGAATATCGAAGGATTCTTTCATCCTTAACGGCGTATTCTCCTTGAACTTGGCTAACCACCAGTTGGGAGTCAGAAAATACCTCGAGGTTCTGTACCTCGCACTCCTGAGCTAGCTTCATCCCTAAGATAAGGGCCTCATATTCTGCTTCGTTGTTGGAGGCTTTGAACCCCAAGCTAATTGCCCTTTCGGTCGTAAGTTCGTTAGGAGAGTGTAATACTAGCCTGGCTCCGGCACCTCGGTCAGTAGATGATCCATCAGTATACAACTTCCAAGTCCCCATATCGTCCGAGAGTTTTGTTTTGCTTAGCAGTGCGGGAGTGAATTCTGCGACGAAGTCTGCCAAGGCTTGCCCTTTAATTGAGACTCGAGGAACGTAGGACAAATCGAACTCTCCTAGTTCCACCGACCATTTGACCAACCGTCCTGATACTTCTGGTTTTCTCAGGATTGTTTTCAGTGGGTAAGCAGTTGGAATCTCAATGGGATGTGCTTGGAAGTAAGGTCTCAGCTTCCGTGCAGATACTATGAGTGCAAGGGCTAGCTTTTCGATCTCGGGGTACCTCTTTTCTATGTCTAGTAATGCCTTGCTGACATAGAAGATGGGCCTCTGCACGCTCCTGTCTTGCCTGACCAGTACCGAACTGACAGCGTTCTCAGAGACTGCAAGATAGAGAAGCAGCTTTTCTCCTTGGACCGGTTTTGATAAGAGCTCGGGCGAAGCCAAGTACCTTTTGAGTTTCTGAAAGGATTTTTCACACTCGTCAGTCCATTGCAAAGATTTGTTACCTTTTAGAGCCTTGAAGAATGGTAGACACCGATCCGTGGATTTTGAAATAAATCTGCTAAGAGCTGCTATCCTGCCGTTCAGAGCTTGAATGTCTTTCCGGGTCTTTGGGGATTTCAGTCCGATCAGAGCCCCGATCTGAGTCGGGTCTGCTTCTATACCTCTTTGAGAGACTATGTACCCAAGGAATTTCCCTTTTGTTACACCAAAGGTGCACTTTGAGGGATTGAGCTTCATTTTATATTGTCTGAGAATATCGAAGGTTTGCGCTAGGTGCTGGAGATGACTGCTTTTCCTTAGGCTCTTGACCAGCATATCGTCGATGTAAACTTCCATAGTGCTGCCGATCAAGGAGCTGAACATCTTATTAACAAGACGTTGGTAGGTAGCTCCAGCATTCTTTAGTCCGAACGGCATCACTCTATAGCAATAGAGACCTCGTTCGGTGATGAATGAAGTCTTCTCTTGATCGGGAGGATGCATCTGTATTTGATTGTACCCAGAATAAGCATCCATGAAGCTCATGAGCTCGTGCCCTGCAGTTGCATCGACTAACTGATCTATTCGTGGAAGAGGGAAGCTATCCTTCGGGCATGCTTTGTTGAGATCTGTGTAGTCAACACAGACTCTCCATTTATCGTTCTTCTTCTTGACCAGAACAGTGTTGGCCAACCAATCGGGATAAAATACCTCTCGTATCATGTTGGCGTTGAGCAACCTTTGAACTTCGTCGTTGATGACCTGATGCCGCTCTGGAGCGAGTGGCCTTCTCTTTTGTCTCACTGGTGGATGATCCGGATCCACCATTAGTCTGTGTGTAATCAGGTCGGGATCTATCCCTTTCATGTCGCTTGTCTCCCAGGCGAATACGGAGAGGTTTTTCTTCAAAAACTTGACCAGCTCATCCTGCTCGGCATGTGTCAGGTCGGGACCTATTTGCAGGTAACGTCCTTGATCCTCTGAGCTGACCAGGACTTTAATAGGTTCCCCTATAGGCTTGGCTCTGCTATCCCTTCCTCTAGGGCTTAATGGTTCGTCAATCTTGGAGGGACAGTCTTCTGCCTCGTGACAGCAAGGGTAGATTGCATCCTTGCACTCACGGGCGTGCAGTAATTGCTATTTGGTGGCCTTAGCTTTGAGTGCGAGGGCATGGCATTCTCGGGAGGTCGGTTGGCATCCTCTGATGGAGTAGACTATCTGATTGTGAACGTATTTCAAGCATTGGTGGAGAGTTGAGGTGACTACTCCCATCTCATGTAGCCAGGGCCTCCCAATTATGACGTTGTAGGGAGATTTGGCTTTTATGACCATGTACTCAGCTATCGTGGTCTTCTGTCCGTCCCCTTCACCCGCAGTTGTGGCCAGATCGACCCTTCCTAGTGGAGTGTTAGTGTTTCCATCGAAGCCCGTCATGATTATGCCCGTGGGCTTAATGTCATTGGGGTCGAGTTTCATATGCTTGAAAGGGTCGTAGAATAGTACATTGGTTGAGCATCCAGTGTCAACGAGGACTCTTCGGATCTCGAAGTTGACGATCTTAAGGGAGATAACCAGGGCGTCGCTGTGAGGACAATGAACTCCTATAAGGTCATGATCCGTAAATTGGATTTCTGGTACGGGCTTTAACCTTTTCTCCAAGTTAGCGACCTGCATGACGTTGGGAGCAGACCTGGCCTCCCGAGCATATCGTTTCCTTGACCTGTTAGAGGTGCCTGTTGCAGGGGAATCTAGCGTGTAGAACGAAGATCACCTGATTGTTCTGTCGTAGGGGCTCGTTCCTGCCCTCTTTCTGTTCTTGCCTCTGGTCGGCCTTTCTCTGCTGGGATCGTTCGTCACGGGGGTTCTGTCCTCCGTCCTGCTTGACGAACTCTTGCAGCCGTCCTCTCCTTATTAGCTGCTCAATCTCATGCTTGAGAGCTTTGCAGGTATTGGTCGTGTGCCCTCGGTCCTTGTGAAAATCACAATATTTGGTCTGATCTCGATAGCTGGGGTCTCCTTTCAAAGGCTCTAGGCCATCTCAGATTTTCTCGAGATTTTACTTGCTTCAATATGTTGTACGGAGAGGCGTTTAGAGGAGTAAAGTGGTTGAATTCCCTCAGCCCAGAATTGTAGGAGGTTCTGGGGGCCCCCCTTTTTTCTGGGCTCCTGACTCTCTTCCTGGCCGAGTTGGTGTCCTTCTTTTGGTCGTCCTTCCTTTGACTATCTTTCTTCTGATCGTCTTCTTGAGCTTGCTCTTTGACCTTTCTAGAGGTGTCCCTGACCTCTTCCAGGTTAATGTACTTCCTTGCACGGTCCATGAGTGACGCCATATCCGTAGGGGGATTCTTGGTCAGGGAGTCTCTAAAGCCTCCTTGTGCAAGTCCAGCGGCTAGAGCAGCCACTAGGAAACCAGGGCTGCAGTCTGTCACCTCGGTGAGCTCGGCGTTGAAACGTGCTATATACCCCCTGAGTGATTCTTCCCTTGTTTGCTTTATGTTCAGAAGGAATTCTGGACCCTTTCTTAGCCTTCTGCTAGTCATGAATCTGTCCAAGAACCTTCTGCCGAGCTCATAAAAGCTAGATACTGAGTTCGGCAGGAGGTGGTGGAACCACTTCAGGGCGGTACCATTGAGGCTGGTCACGAACGTTTGGCATAGAAAGGCATCAGAAGTACCGTGCAAAGCCATGGTATGCTGGTAGTGAAAGAGGTGGTCCCCCGGGTCCCCAGTCCCATCATAAGGGGTGAACTTAGGGACGATAAACTTCTTGGGTCTTTCTTCAGCCATGATAGCGTTGGTAAACGGGGTGGCCGACCTCCCGAGTAGTCTGGCCAGCTCGTCCTGTTCCGGATACTGGGCACCTCTTATGACGGCAGTACGGTCTATTGATTCAGCAACTTCTTCGGCTCTTATTGACCCCCTTGGCGGGACGGGCTGCTGTGAGGCAGGTCTCATGACCTCAGGGCCTACATGGGTAGGCTGATCTTGGCCCATTACTGGGGGGTTGTTTTGATTCTCTGGCACCGGTGGTATAGGAACCACTCAAGGAGGTGACCCTTGTGGAACGTGGTTTACTCCCGAGACCCCAGGGATGGGGAGTCGGGTAGTACTTCGATAATGGACCTCCGGGACAAAGGCGGGAACTCCTCGGCCGGCTACCATCGACAGCTGGGGGTCTCCATGAATACCGGCAGCCGTAGGAGGCTGCTCCTCTTGAGTGTTTGTGACAACGGGTGGATTTTGAGGATTGGTTTCATGATTCTGGGTGAACATTGCCAGGGTCCTGGACATAGTTAAGAGTTGTTCCCGTAGCAACTGGTTCTGCCGCCTAGTTTCGATCAGTTCTTCCTGTACAGGATTATTCACTCGCCCTCTTCCTCGTCTGGCAGTTGGTTGAGGATGAGGGTTTTGGGTGTTCTTCCTAGGTCGCAAGTTGGGAGCCATGATCCTTTTGATAAACGGAAGATGAGCTTAGATTGAGTAGAGCACTTGGTGATTGTCTTTCCCACAGACGGCGCCAAACTGATGCTGCACTTTTTGCCAAACTGATGCTGCACTTTTTGGCCCACGTGAGATCCAAGCTCGGCTCCCTGCGAAACACTCGAAACAGAAGATCAGAGGACCACCGGGTTGGCTCCGGCGGTAGCCGCTCCGATGCTTAAGTCAATAAATTGAATTGAAAGACTTGTAATGAAAGCCAAAATAATGAGCATGACCATAAAGCGTACCTTAAGGGTTGAATTTATAGATGGTTGTTCTCCCAAGTTGATTAGGATTTGGAACCATGAATATAGGGATTAGATCTTCGGAGATATAAGTTACCTTGTTGAATATGGAAACTCAATGTGGCAGTTCCCTTGTTGGAAACAACTTCCTTATTCCTTACTCGGAGCTTGTTGAGGCGGTGATAAGATCTGATTATTGACTTACTGTACTGCAAGTTTACATCTGTATATATTTAGCTTTGTAGGAGAGCTACCTTGCTTTGATACTGTGAGCTCGGCTTATTTGGGCTACGCCTTTGTTTGACCGAGAATGAGTTATACGCCCGAGCATGAACTGAATGACAGAACATAAGTCATGTGGCCGATCATGAACTGATTGACCGAGCCCAGGTCGTATGACCGAGCATGATCTGAATGACCGAGCCTGAAGTCGATCCGTACTTACACGTGTCGTGCAGTGGTTGATGTGTCACATAGTGGTATATCAAGTTTAAAATTACATTTTTAACATACGATGTTAAATTCACATAGTCCAATTAAATCAAATTAAAACAGTGTGTTTGGTAAAAAAAAATTTATCATTCCAATTCTATCATCTAATCAAGTCACATGGCAATGTGAGAACCTTCATAATTTTTCAAACTCTAACTATTTCTTTTTATTAATTTTAGATATTTTAAATAGTAAGAGAAATTAGGCTCATATTTATTTTTTGGACACCCAGAATTTAATTTTAGATATTTTACACATTAAATATATGAGTTAGTGTGATTTGAACCATTCTATGGAAATTATGTGCATTTTTATATCCAAAATTTTGGAAAGTAGATAAATGTCTTTAAGGATTTGGACATTTTTTTGGTTAATGAATTTGATGTTTTCAGTTTGGTTGGAAGAAGGTGAAGTGAATAGGAACCTAATCACAAGGGGTTAATGTGTAATTTTCTAAATATAATATAATATAATCATTGCTTTAAAGTGAAAATAGAAGACAAAATGGAAGAAAATAAGAAATATAATAGAAATTTTGTTTTGATGGAGTGAGAGAGAAAGAGACACGTGTTCTCTTTCTCAGCCCAATTCCCCCATTTTCTTAATAATTATAATATTTATGTGAACCCAGGAGGTTTGAGATTATAAGTCAAACTCCCACCGCCAACCACAGAAAACAGAATTGCATCTAATTTCTCAAGTCCTCCTTTCCTTTGAGAGAGGGGGGTAAGGGTAATATTTGTGTCTTCCATTCCAGTTTATATATCTTTAGACTTTAATTTAATGTTTGATATTTGAAATGATTTGCGTGTCCACTCTCAATTACTTCCTTTCCATTAATTCTGATTCTAATGTTGTTTCAACACAATCTCTCTCTCTCTCTCTCTCTCTCTCTCTCTCTCTCTCTCTCTCTCTCTCTCTCTCTATATATATATATATATATATATTCACAGGGCAATTCATTCTCTTTGGATCTACATTTTCAGCGCTTTTTCTTCGGGTTTTAAGGTGAGGTAAACAAAATTATTGTGCTTTCATATGTGGAATTCTTCTGCAAATGCCTTTTCCTTTTTTCTATTTAGAGATTTGGAAGGGAAAAAAATTATCTGAGTCGTTTTATCCCTATATTCCTTTTCTCTGTGCTCACCAATTTAGTTTAGAATTGATCTATCTAATAATATATGGTTTCCCACTGCGTCGATCTGTATTTTTCAGCTTTTTTTTTCACTGATTTTTAGATTGTTGGGGTTCTTTTTTTAATTCAGTAATGATTTTTATTTTCTTCTGCTGATTCGCACGGTGTTGGTGGGGAAGGCGGGAGGGAGAGAGAATTATATCGTTAGATCTGTAACCTGCTGTTCTTTTTTTCTTTTTTTTTGGTGAGAATTGTCTGTATATTAATATATTAGAATTGATTGCTGTGAATGAAACAGAAAGGGTAAAGCGGAGGAGTAGAGGAGAGAGAGAGAGAGAGAGAGAGATTGAGACACAAAGAATGGAGGAAGCAGAGGCAGCGAGATATTGGTGTCATATGTGTTCCCAGATGGTGGACCCCATCATGGAAGTCGAGATGATCAAGTGCCCTTTCTGTCAAAATGGGTTCGTGGAAGAAATGGAAAGCACCCCTTCCAGAAGAGAAAGAGATCCCTTCGACTTTGGAGGATCGGACCCTGATCGACCTCTCTCCCTCTGGGCTCCTATCTTGCTCGGCATGATAAGCAATCCTAATCGCCGCCGAAGAATAAGACGACTGGAATTTGACGATGATGACGAGGAAAACGATGACAACTACCATCGCCAACGTGAGGGAGAGACTGAACTAGATCGCGAACTTGAATCAATCATCCGGAGAAGGAGAAGAAGCTCGGCCACTATTCTACAACTCCTCCAAGGGATTCGAGCTGGAATGTTATCCGAATCCGAGAATTCGGAAAGTGACGGGGGTAACAGGGACAGAGAACGGGTAATTTTAATAAATCCCTTCAATCAGACTATCATTGTTCAAGGTTCCTACGACTCGATCCAACCCCAAAACCAGAATCAAAACCCAATTGGATCTTTGGGTGATTATTTTATAGGTCCTGGTTTAGACTTATTGCTGCAACATTTGGAGGAGAACGATCCTAATAGATATGGAACCCCACCAGCCCAAAAAGAGGCCGTTGAAGCACTGCCCGCCGTCAAAATTGAGCAAAGTCTGCAGTGTTCGGTTTGTTTGGATGATCTTGAGATTGGCTCCCAAGCAAAGGAGATGCCGTGTAAGCATAAATTCCATAGTGGGTGTATTCTGCCGTGGCTCGAACTTCACAATTCGTGTCCAGTCTGTAGGTATCAGTTGCCTGCTGATGAATCGAAACTTGATTCGGATGGGTCAAGGAGCAACAGTAACGACAGTGGGGAGGGTAACAGTGGCAATGGTGATGAGGGAGATGGGGCTGGGAGAAATGATAGCGGGAGACGGTTTTCAGTACCCTTCCCACGGCTTTTTAGGAGTTTGTTTTCTTCCTCGGCCAATGGGAATTCATCTTCAACAACATCGTCTGATGCACCTGCACCTGGAAGTGCTTCTCGTACAGATGAGAATTGAATATGTTCATTGTAAGTTTTATTATCTGCTTCGTGCGCTCGATGTTACTTAGATGTTCTCTTACATTGCTTATGTACATAGTATTTTACTTACTAAATGGTAATCTTTCAAGAACAAAAATTGTGCTGCTTTCATCTGCCTGTGTTCCTGTTCTTTTGCCTTGGCAAATGAATCGCTATGATATCTTCGACTCTTCTTTATTTGTATGATCATTTTCATTTTGAGATATCTTTTTGGTTGTAATGCATGAAATATATATATATATATATATATATATGTATGTATGTATGGATGTATGTATGTTTTGGCCTAGTGGGATTCATTGAAGAGACCAAAAGAGGGATAAATTAGAGAGGCAATTAAGATTTGACGTGCTCAGGGTGACAGAAACAGAATGCCTCGATCTGTGGGCTGTTGTGTTTCCCGATCCATTTTACATACACATACACGGCGGATTGAGGTCAGGTACAGATTTCAAACTCATTCATTAGGGATACATGCAATTTGCTGGTATCTTAACTAGTTGAGATACAAATTATCTTTTTGTATGGTTGGGAGGGTGGATATTGGAATATAGCCACCTAGGACCAAGAGTCTATTATATAACCGGTCAGGGTCTGCTTTGAAAAACTCAACTTGTGTAATAAAAATAGTGGATGGACTTTGGTAACTTTAATAAGCGTTGTGGAGCCATTTGAAGTTTCTTTTATTTGTGGTATCTGACTCCTCCTCGTTACCTCTCTTAACTTCACGCATTTGGGTCGTATTTAAAAAAGCTTTGATTATTAAATATCCAATCCGGCTAATTTCCATGCTTTAGTTTCGTGTAAGGACCTGTTTTAGTTTGGTAGAATTTACAAAACGTATACTTACTTTTTCATTTCCAAAAGATTTTGAAACTGAGCTATATTTTATTGCATTCAGTTTACTGGATTTCACATATAGTTTCAGAAGAAAGAACCTCCATTCTTGCCGTTGGATGGTCCGGTTTGTTCTTCAATCTGCCATGATACTTAATTTCTCCGAGTGAAGGGAACTGGGAGATTATATTTTTGATGCTGCCTTCAAAATTAAAAACCTTGTCATCATTTTGGCTCAGTGATGCCCTTTAGATGCTTTTCTATATTTTGTTTATTCTCTTGTCCAGAAAAGAACGATTAAGTTTCCCTGTGTTTAAACAAATGCAGGAATAGTTGCATCAAGAAATGCTAACCAAACAACCCGAAACTGTCCTTAACTGGTACCCAAGAAATCGCAAAGAGAAATAGCAGAGTTCCCTTCCATTATGAGGGTAAAATTATGCAGGAGCAAACATTTGAAGGCTGAAGCCCACACCTAAAAAAAAACACCAAAAAAACATGTAATAGTAATCATAATTCATTTCTCTCACCAGAAGCAGATATAAGCAGACAAAAATTAGATAATCATTTCTCTTTCTTTCTTCATAACCACCACCCCATTGAGAGGGGAAAATACCATCAAAATCATCATCATTACTTAACAGTAACGATCTTGATTACAGATGCAGTTCCAACACGGTGTAGGGCCACAACAGAGTCTCCTTCCTTGCACAGTCCCTTTGCTTTGGCATGTTGTAAGGCAAACTCCAATGCTTCTTCTGTTGACTCTGCATGGGAAGCCCTAGCAGATCCCGCACATAAAACAGGAACCAATCCCCTGAAAATAAGGCTATGCCTTGCCGGAGATTCATCACTACATGACCAATCAAAAGAATCAGTCTTGATTTCAGGGACCACCACTGACAATATTGGCATGCCTGGCCTGTATTTGGCCACCAGTTTTGCTGTACTTCCTCCTCTGGTTAGGACCAATATAAGAGTTGCTTTTGCTGAGTTTGCTGTTCGAACTGCAGATGAGGCTAGACTCTCTAACGGGCTCATGGGCACCGGCGCATTTGCCATAATTCGCTTGAAGACATCTCCATAATCAATTGTGCTTTCTGCTTCTACACAAATTTTGGCCATGGTTCGGACTGCGAGTTCTGGATAGGCTCCAGCAGCTGTTTCACCACTCAGCATTACACAGTCTGTGCCATCGAGAACTGCATTGGCAACATCAGTGGCCTCTGCTCGAGTTGGCCTTGGAGATTTGATCATGGACTCCAACATCTGGGTGGCCGTGACAACAGGCTTTCCTTGGATGTTGCACTTGTAGATCATCACTTTTTGCGCTAAAAATATCTTCTCAATTGGAATTTCCATTCCCAAGTCACCTCGTGCCACCATAAAGGCATCTGAGTTAGCAAGGATTTCATCAAAATTTGCCACCCCTTCTTGATTTTCAACCTGAAAAGATCACAGAGAAACAGCCGTATCAGAAACAATTTGGTATAGAATGCAAGTCTTCTACATTTGGTCAGAAAAATGCCTCAAAAAACATTGAGGGAGACTCTGGAGGATGAATACTAGACCAAATGATGATGAAACTAACCATTTGATCCATAGATGATTTTCAAGAGAATGCCATATTTAAAAGCCAATCATGCATTAGAAACAATATAGAAAGAATTCCTTTTGTGTGTATCAATTTCCTAACAATTCCCAATCCAATATGATGCATTTTTTCACTTTCTGGTTCTACCATCCAACTCAAATGTGAAATTGAATTTTAACCTATTCACAGGATTCCTCCACATGTTGAATTAGTCGAAATAGCAAGCAGCGCCAGTTCCCATTCTCTAGTGGCACTGACCACTAAGATACACGACTTAAAAGCATGTTGTCAATAAAATCAGAATTTAAGTTTCCAATTGTTTTTCTGTTCATAAATTAACACACCTTTGACATGAGGAGGATATTCTTTGCGTGCCCTCCAAGCAACTTCCGAACCTCCACCAGGTCTGAACCTTTGCGAACAAAAGACAGAGCGATCATGTCAATCTTATTAGGAACCCCCCACTTCAATATATCTTCCTTGTCTTTCTCCGTCAAAGTTGGGAGATCCACAACCACCCCTGGGAGATTGACATTCTTTCTCTCACCAAGAACAGCAGTGTTCTCACAGCGGCATCGAACCAAACCCAATTCTTTGTCACAAGACAGAACAGTAAATGAGATTGTGCCATCTGCACAGAGTATCACACTCTGCGGCTTTACATCCTCAGCCAACTTTTTGTAGCTCATGCAAATCATGTTCTCATCACCCTTGATGCTATAATCAGTTGAGATGGTGATCTCTCGACCCTGTTTCAATTGTACGGGCTTGCCATCTTTCAAAAATCCAGTTCGAATCTCGGGACCCTGTGACAACAAAAATGAAATGAACAGATAGGAAAATCCACACATCAAGATTCCAAAGTATTCATAGAACAATAATGATATTCTGAAACGCAGATTTTTCCCTCTTGCCGATTACAAAGTATTAAAACACTTCAATGAGATAGCTAAAAATGCAATCACCCAAACACCCCTCGACAGTGAAAGCTCACCAGTTTAGATGGCTGTAGAGCTCATCAGCTTGAATCAAGGGTGACAATATGAGCCATTGAAACTACATTTCTTGTCAGTTCAAGGAAAGCAAATTACAATCCAACGTCATTGGATGTGGTGAATAACCCCATTACTGATGAGCTCTCACCTCAAATGCTTTCTAAAACAACACGGGCTCTACATATTCTAGTGAGCAACAAAGTACGCCTGAAAATAATGTGTGTTTGCAGAACCTATCGGAACCATTATACCCTTGACTTTTCTTCATTTTTTTAGTGAATATATAAAAGAATACAAAAAAAAAGAAGCCTAAAGAAGTTTCGAGTGTAGCTACCCTCACTATCCAAGAAATAAATATATAAGATTAAAACTTAAACCAAAAAAAAAACAAATAAAATAAAAAAATTAACTGCCCCCAATATCAGATATCAGCAATTGAAAGTAAAAAAAAAAAAAAATATATTAATAATAATTGTAGTTCACAAAAATTGGACAAGAGGTCTGTTCAAGCAGCAACACCGGACCAATGATGAGGCAATTGATTTGAACAAATGGGAGGATCCTTAATTAAAACTCACTCACATAGTTAGTAATATACGTAACTAATTCCAGAGATCTTGTTTGCATCAGGAGTGCATATATAATTCATTGGAAGTGTGTGAACTCCACGAGTACTCTTTTGTTAGAGATGAGACCAAGTTGATTTTTTTATTTTTGGATCGGTAATGAGAAAAAGTTGATTATTTTCTGGAGTATATGGATTCAAAAGTTCCAATTGTCAGGCCTGTGAAAGAGGAGGATTTGCAGATCTGTCTAATGGCGTCTATGCTAATAAATGGATTAATTATATAATTTCCATATATAAACAAGGGAAAAAAAAATAACAGCATTACTTCGCAATTTGAACGGGCAGGCCGAACCAAATCACATCCTAAGACAACCATTTACTCATAAACATACTAGCGAAGATAACTAAGCAGCGCGTATCGCAGGACCTATACAGTAAAACTAGGAACATTCCAAGGAAAAATAAGAAAAATACATCAAAGAAAAAGGTAAATATATATATATATATAAAAAAATAAAAATAAAAAACAGATGACAAAATAGAGGTAAATGGAACCAATAGTAAGAAGTGTAAAAGCTATAACCGTATGATCGAAAGTTTAAAAAAAAAATGGAGAAAAACTTGATAAAAAGATGTACATCAGCACCTGAATTTAGATATACAGGTTCCAAAGTAGCATGTGAAAAGAACTCCAAACCCCCAAAAGAAGACCGCTAACTTGTACAGAGACAATCCACCCAGACAATCCAATCAAATCCGATCAGAGAAAAAAAAATCAAGCAGATCAATAGGCAAGACCCACAATAAGTAACCCCGCCTCACGGCGAAAGAAGAAAAGCAAAAAATTCTAGTAAGGGGGGCGGTACCTTTGTATCAAGCATGACGGCACAGAGGATGCCGGTGTTCTCCATGGCGGCCCTGAGGTTGTTTAGGGTTTCCTGGTGGTACTCGTGTGATCCGTGAGAGAAGTTAAATCGAGCAACGTTCATGCCGGCCCTCAACAACTTCTCAACCATCGGGACCGACCTCGACGCCGGTCCCAGCGTGCACACGATCTTCGTCTTCGGCCTCTTCTCGAATGCGTCGCTCTTCATCATTTCCATTGATGGATTTTCCCACGCTATGATCTGAGAGAGAGAGAGAGAGAGAGAGAGAGAGAGGTGTTTTCAATAGTCAAACTAGGCGCAGATTTGATTTATGAAGTGAAAGGGATGTTGAACTGAAATTGGGGCGAGAGAACCGTGCTCCTTCCTTCCCACGTTATTAATTTATTATTATTATTGTATTTTTTTTTTTGGGAAATCCAATTTTCTATTCTTATTTTTCTTAAGCAACAAGCTATAAGAATACACAAAATACAGCGTTTGGTTTCCGGACCTTCCAAATAGAAATTGGCTGTGGATTCGCTTGGCGGCTCAGACGGGTCTAGTTTTGTAAATATATCAGTTAACCCGTAAAAATGGATCGAACCGGCTAATTTTATGACTCGGGACTGATCTTAGTCAACTAGACTGGGTAACAGACAATTAAAAAATAATAATTACTTTTTCTTGTTTTTTTTAAGGTAAGCTTATGTCCCTTTTTTTTTTCTTTTTATATAATAAGTCTTAAAATTGAATTTGGAGATTCAAAATCAGATAATTAAAGCATAACTTTGTAACTCAAACATGAATGACAATGTAGGAATTTCTATAAATTAGAACTTTTTTTTCATTATTAATTATTAGATATGATGATTTAATAACGTATAAATAATATGTTATATTCATATTTTTTTATTTATTTACTATGTTTTACTTTAAAATATATGTTTTATTTTTAACTTTTAAAAATATTTTAATACTATGATCAATCCGATTAGTTGACTTAATTAAACCAATGACTCATTGATCCAATCTCTTTATAGAATCTAAACAAAATTTAATAACGATTGAAATTAATTCTAAAATATCATTAAAACCAATGACTCATTGATCCAATTTTTTTTTATCAAGTCTACACAAAATTTAATAAGAAAGAAATTGATTCTAAAATCTCATTAAAAAGAGTTTTTTGACTTGGTTAAAAATAAACAAACTTTATTGCCCTTTTGGGAGGGATAGGAAAGAAAGAAAAGAAAAGCGAGGATTTTCATAGTTTAACATGAGAAAAAGGAAGGAAAAGAAATATAATAAGAAAGGACATTCCCTTTAGTTTCCTCATATTAGTCTAGGAATGACAAAGAAAATGATTCTCTTCTTCTTCCTTTGTTTTTTTTTTTTTTTCAAAAATAAGAATTCACGACACTATTCCTTAAAATGATGGAATATATGTTTGAGAAATATATAAAGGTTATCTCAAATTTGTAATAAGAAAATGTAGTAGCTACAAAAAAAAAAAAAAAAAAACTGATTATTAATTTCAATAACTATAATACCTCCTCTTGCTAGGTTAAAAGTCTAATTTAGACTATTGTAAGCAGCGTTATCAAACATAACCCAGCCCGGTGGGTTGACTCGATAACCCAGTGTTACAACTCGGATCCCAAAAACTCAAATAATGATGAAAAATTATTAAGGAATATTCATAGATGATATCACAAATTTGTCAGATCAATGAGGGTCAATCGGACTCCCGAACACTTAAGTTTAACCAATGTGTTGTCATGCTAAGGCCCATAAAATTTGCTATTTGAAATTCTTTAATTGGCCTTACAAAAGTTTCGGTAATTGTTCCTTAGGTATTCAATAGTCTAAAAGTGATTTTTAATAAATTTAAGTTATAGGGTAACCCACCAAGCTAACTATGATTCAAGGCGCCATTTTCACAAACTTTAGAATTTTGTTCTAAGAAGAGGGAGTTGACTTTTTATCTGTAAGAAATTAGGGCTT
Organism: Nyssa sinensis; assembly: GCA_008638375.1. NCBI lineage: Eukaryota > Viridiplantae > Streptophyta > Magnoliopsida > Cornales > Nyssaceae > Nyssa > Nyssa sinensis. The sequence continues at coordinate 64,807,556 of CM018031.1, read as the reverse complement.
GAAACTATTTTTATTAGTTCCAAATGGAGAGCACTTCCTTATTTACATTATAATTTCTTAAGTAAATTAAAAGAAAATCAAATAATACTATTTACATAAATGACATTTAATGTAAATAATGTATTTAACAATAGTACTGTTTGGGATGCAGAGCAGAATCGAGAGTTTGTGAGTTTCAGTTGACCTTCCAATCGACTGAGTTCAGATACTAGTCGACTGATTCTTCCATTCAGTCGACTCGAAGTTCGAAATTTATGGATTATTCAGCTTCTGTTAGTTTCAGTCGACTTGCTCCAATTACTAGTCGACATAAAGACATCCCCAGTCGACTGATGGAATGGTAGATGTGACCTGAATTTCCAGGATGAAAATCTCACAAAGAGTAGAGGTTGTAAGGATTCAGAAAATCATAAAGGGTAATTTGATAAATTACCAGTATTGACTAAGGTCAGATAAGTAAGTCATCGATGTTGTGTCAAAATAATTATGAAATTGACTAGTAAATCACCAGTATGACATTGTAAGACTAAATTGAGTTTTTGGTAATTTATTTGGAACCGACATGAATCACGAGACTACACAATCATTTACGGAACGTAGATACCTATGAAAATGCAAATGATTGAATTTAGGGAAATGGATAGCATATTTGGAATCAAGGCGTCGAAATTAGTTAGGGTGCCAGTTCTGGTGCGATTCCGAGACAGTTCATGTGCAAACGCGTGTGCCTGCACATTTGACGGACTGGTCATGTGACACATTGGAGAGCATGCAAGGCTTCCTCAAGAACCTTGATTGGACTTTTCTAGACAAGGACATGTGTCTCATTGTGGTTGGTTGTCAAGGCATCCAATATTAGGAGTGTTAGTGTGTGTGTGTGTGTGTGTGTGAAGATGCGCCATAAGAGCATGGATTGAGTCTGGTGTTTGGTGTGGAGTAACATCAAGCCTATCAGTAAAGTATGTGATGTTTGCACGATGTATGTTTTGTAAAGCTTGAGTGGTGAACCGAATGAGATGTATCTGTTATGCATATACATGTGTGTGGTATGAAAGCTCCTCGGAGCTATGTGTTTACCATGTAGGCATCGTTCTAAGCCATGTTGTGAATACGTATGAATTAATGGTACCAGTAGTGCACTTGAATGGGTTTGTTGTGACACTATGGGCATAGTAGACTGTATGCTTGATTGAATATGCATAAATTACTAGGTGTTAAGTGGGATGTGAAGTAAATGTTGGGTGTTATGTGCCTAGATAGTAAAAGCATGCTATTATTAATTTGCCTATTATGTCTGTTCTATGTACAGGGAGATACGCACTAGGAAATCTATTTAAAATTTCTTGAAGGTGAAATAGATGTTAGATGTGACTCGATAAAGTGAGTATGACATAAGTGAGGATATGGAATGTTAGATGTCATGTTGTGAAATAGATACTTGAAGTTGAGAGTGGGTTGTTAAACCCTATGTCATAGGGGAAGTATGACACCATTGTGAATGTGGGACATTAGATGCTACGTAGTGGAGTTGGGTGACTTATGGTGATACACGGATGTCATGTGTAACACTTCTGTGTATCACGTTTGTAATCATGAGGGTCGAGTTGTACACTTATGAGCATACTTACTTGAGCGTATTGGTTTTGCGACCTTGTGGAAGTCAATCAGACTATATCTTGATTTTGTGTTACCTTGGAGGGCGACCATTCTAGTGTTGTTACCTAAAGTTGATAAGGATTTTCGTGACATTCCCAAAAGGAATTAACAGAAGGAAAACACATAATAAGCAACATGACCAAGGCTGTGGAATTATTGAGGGGATTGGTAAGAGATGGGATTCTCACTCATCACGAAAAGGGTAAGCCTAGAATGATGTCAGCGATAAAAGAGTTTCGACTATTGGAACTCCTATGTTCAGTAGTAAAATGACTGTGTAGTCTTGCAAAGTTGGTTGGCGTGGTTCACGATGATCTCGAAATTCTTCTAATCGAAGAGGTTGATCCTTGGTTTTTATTTATTGCACTCTAGTGGGATGGAAATGCGGCATGGTAGTAAGACCAAGGATTCGAGGATTTAGACTTTGATCTTGTGATCAATATCAATGGTGACATGACCTTGACTGCAAGGACAAGATGGTAGAAAATTTGTAACATCGGGGAGATGCGAGTTATGTGTTTATGTATTGGAGGCTATTGTGGGAGATGGTGAGAATGTGGCTAGTGTTAAATTGGTGACAGCGATGCTTCCCATCCACCGGAGGTATTGAGTGTTTCAATTAGAGTGACACTTGACTGGAGGATGTTCATCAAGGAGGGATGGATGTGAGACTCTAGGAAAGCTAGAAAGACCGTGGCATTGTCTCAAAAGCCTAGTGGTGAAGATTCTCACAATGAATAGGGTCACAGTGACCCTAGCTAGTTCTAAGAACTCTATGTAGTCCTCAGGTTTTGGAGAGGACTCAATTGAAGTCAAGAGTGTGTTTTGACTACAAGCGAAGTACGCGTTGTGTGACGGACTGTCCTTGGGGAGAGGTATTCCAAGTGATTACCGAGGCATAACAACCTCCATTTCAAGGAGAGTTAGGTTGGAACTCAAAGTTTGTTTTTTGTTGAGTAGACCCAACATTGTAAGAAGTATCTTCAGGAAGGGAGTTAGAGGAGTCTACGTGAGCCCAACGTTGTAGTGACAGGTGGAGTGTCTCAATTCTTGTAGTATTTTGGGCGTGTGAGGTTATGACCTTGTGGCATTGAAGTCATGTTGCATGTGTATGTAACAGGCATCGATATAAGTACCCTCAAAAGGGAGAAAATCAATGTTATATGAGTTGCGGTGGGTTGAGGGGGCCTTCAGAAGGTCCCTAGGACTTGAGAAATACTGAGTTGTATGTGTGCCTTGTGAGTGGCATGAAATGTGTACTAATTTGCTGAGCTAACAGAAGAAGTCGGACGGTGTAGTATGAAATATTAGACCCAACACATAGAGAAGAATAACGTTGTTTGTCATGATGATGATGTATTATTATTACGTGTCATTCTTAGTTCAATACAAAAAAGAACAGAAATCAACAATATCAAGATCAGTTTAACTAAACTCCACTGCTTTAAGTGTTCCCAAGCCTCAACACACCGCTCCTTTTTTGTCTTTCTCCATTTGAAAACCTCACTTCACATTTCATCAAGAATTTTAACTGTATTATGAAGTGATCTCAAGAACTAAAACATAGCAGTGAATCCTTTTCATATGTTGCTTGCAGCTTCTTCAGACAACCTGCAACAAGGTTGCCTCAAGTGTATCTTAATCTTTCAAGATGAAACTGATTCGTTCTTCGGAAGTAAAAGAATCAGTTTTAAGTGGTCAGCATACTCTGAAGCAACTTCATCTAAAACCCTATCCAAACGGTCTAAAGTTCATCGTGACCTTGAGGTTGTTTCTTGTTCATCAAGTCTAGTTTATCTAGAAGTTCCTGTCACATTTCAACATTTACCCAAAGCCCATTAGAAGTTCAAGTACAGAAGAGAATAGATCAGAATTGCAAATTGTTAAAAACAAGTACCTTAAGTTTTTCTTCCAGGCAAACAGCTGGGGTAGATAACAATGCTACGTATCTGCCATGACAAACTAAAAGTTAGATGGCAACCACATGCACATGCACATGTGAGAGAGAGAGAGAGAGAGAGAGAGAGCATGCTTACTCGCAACGGCTTGGCTCATCGACATCGGTAAGCTCATTGTTCAGCCCACATCTTAACCTGACCTGTACAATTAAGAAAAAAAAAATCACAACCTTCAAAAAGTATCATTAACTGCATGTTGCTCATTGGCCCATAATACCAGACAAATTATACAACATTAGTTTGACCACAAAATCATCACATTAGCATTGTCAGTTAACTGGAATAATATTAGTTTGACCATCTCAAGGACACGCAAAACTTGGAAAAATCAGGACAGGTTGTATGGCTGCTAATTAGAAAAGTGAACTAGGAGATTTTGAAATTCACTTCATCCAACAAAATAAGATGATGGTCAGTACCTTTAAACTTCTATCAGGTCCATTCCAGCATTTATCACCAGTTGAAAATTGCATGATTCTGTACGAGTCCTCAAATTTCTCCCAGTTCCTATTATTCAGAAAATGGTGAGAAATAGAATAATAACTTGCAAGCTAGTCAAAATGAAAGAAATGTTGCAGCAAAGGACGTTGTGCATGGTGGATCCACTATTAACTAGACATGAGCAAACTCTACGTATCCTAAAAAATTACAAAATCAATTCTCAGAAAGAGAGTAGCGACATATGAAATGTACCCATCATGGCTGGCTGTCACTCTACAGATACAAAGTAAAAACACAAGGGATTTATAGGCATTAGAATGGGACTCTTATTATCTGCTGTCAAAAATAGAAGATATCCCCATATGAGAGCTGACTGTATTACATGATCCTTATCATCCAATGTCTCAGTTTTTAGCATGCAAGGAAAAAAAATAGAACTAATAATTGCTTGGATAGCAATGGCACTCAGTTTCACATCCAACCTGGATCTCCAAGGTGGAAGAATGTATAAATGGTTGCTTCTATACCCAGCAAGAACAAACAAATGGTAACTATAAAATCACTTGATGCACCTTGCAGGCAACCCAAAAATAAACTCAGGTTTCTTAATAAAGAAAGGATCAGGAATGCTATAAATTTAAGGAAGAAAATGAATGCAATAGATGTATACCCCAAACGAGTTGTACTGTGGCCCTCCACCTGCAAAGCTTGTTTGAATGGACAGATTTTGTAAACATACCTGAAGCAAGAAATTTTGTTGTCCAAAAAAGATGATGAGAAAAGTTATTATATCACTAAAACGTAAAATCGATCACAAGATAACAATAAGCGACAAGATAATAATAAGCGAAAACTTTGTTACTTGTTCTGCTTGCATTCCAAACATTTATCGTAGAATGAATAGAACTCCTTCTCTGGTCCTGTAATTGTAGAGTGTGAGTTCAGTATAGTAAACAAAGCTAATAATTGTATAACCTCCTCACATGAAAATAAACACTCCAGCATAAGAACAAATGTTTTCAACCAACGTACCAAAATCATGTTTTAGTTTTTTCTTCAAACTTGATATTCTTGACTCTATCTTAGACAACTTCGCGCTGGATTCATCATATTCCTTGCGTACATGGGCAGCCTCTATAGAAGCCAAATGCAACAGAGAACCCATTAAATGTACTCATTGTGATCTTTAGTGCTAAAAGAGCATAAAACTTCAATTGATACCTGATGTATTCACTGGAGTCTGGAACAAATTTACAGCTTGTAGAATGTTCCGCACAGTTTGTTGTATCTTCTCCAACCAAGATGGGTTCCTTGTGGTTGTTATATCTGAACATGTTATTAAGCAATTACAATTAACTAAAAGATCAAATCAGAAAATAAAAGCTTGGTAATAGCTAACAAGCATAGACCAACAGTTCACAATTCCACAGGGACCATTGGAAGAAGCAATTGCAAACCTGACAAGTCTAATTCATCATCAGACTCAGATTTGTATGAAGAACTAGCATCCCCACGATCCTCGTCTCCAAAATCTTCCATCAGGTCTTCTGTGTCATCGTCGGCATTGTATCTTTGGCTGTCATCCTCAGTTTCTGAATCATATCCTTCATATTCTTCATCCTGGACATCTTTTGGTCCCTCTTCATTGTTTTCATGATCATCATCATTGGCAGCATCAACTTCACCAGTTTGCTGCTCTGTCTTCTCTCCTGTCCAACGAGAAGCAACAAGACGACCCAACTCTTCCCTTGACAATGACTCGGTATTTTCAGACACATCTTTTTCCTGCAAACACCACAGAGCAAAACATTGCAACGCGAGTTTACATCATTTTCCTTCAGTGATGATTTTTAGCTATTTTATGTGATTTTTTTTTACTTAAACTACTAATAAAGTATCATTTGATTTGAATAACATTGCAACAACTACTACAAATAATAGAAAAAATTGATTATATATATATGAAAATCATTTTAGTGTGATTACTTATGTAATAAAAAAAATTCAAAAATTGAGGCCAAAAGGCCTTTTCAAAGTTGTATCAGTCTGAATTTTCAATTTTTTGAATTAGTATCTCTCTTGTATTAGATCTCATAAAAATATGGATAATAAGAATTCTGCAGAAAAAAAAAAAAAAAACACAAAATAGCCATAACCGCCATAATGGTCCTACAACACCAACGCCCGTAACGGCCGATGCGGTTGTGAATTTTGATATCACCGATATATCGGCCTGTAACGGTATCGGAGGGTCAAAAAACCAATACATGTCGGCTGATACAATACGTAACGACTATTATTTAAATCCATCATAACTCATAAGACACTAAAAACAGATAAAAGCAATGACCACATCTACCTCACAATCACATAGGAGGTGTATCACACTCACGCTCCTTGCACATCATGGAACTATTAACAAAGATCTTCCCCCTCCTCTGGAAATTGTCTATAGTGTGTATTGCATCACGAGAACAGTCCATGCAAAAAATGAGACTTCCAATGGCCTTAGGATGGTATCAAGTATTTGTTTTGGTTGTAAGTTTTTTTTTAATAACAAACGTCTACTAGAAAATATGAATCCCAATAATGAAAAACTAGAGAGAGATAGAGATAAATTAATTCAACCTCAAAAAAGAGCTCTTGATAAATCTATTATAAAAAGACTAGATTCTTTTCAAATTCATGCATTACAGAATATTATTGACAATGCCCTCGTTGCTTCTACACCAAAAAATAATTCAAAACTAAAATTAATAAAAATACTACTAGCTCGACAAAAGTTAAATACAAAAATTTAATTAGTCGTTTTACATATTTGAAGTCAAGAATAGTGAGTTTTAAACAATAAAAAAATTATTGTATAAATATTTAATTAATATTATTATCTTAAATATCAAAGAGGCCACATTTAGAATTTTCTCCGTAGGCCTCAACTTGTATCAAACCAACGCGGACTATTTATAGTTGACTGTCTTCATCATTTGGTTGTCCTATTATCTCCCTTTCTGGAGTGAGGTGTGCGATGCCAAGAACCATATTTTAGTGGAGGGTTGGAGTGGATTATCTGTTTCTTGGGATAATGAAGCAGCTTCTTTTTGGCTCTTTTAGTGCATTAGGAAATAAAGGAATAGCCTGCACATAGTGAAGGGCCCAATTCATAATTTGAAGCACAGGTTTACTAAATTCTGTGTTTTTGGCTCTAGTGATAGACACCCTTTCTTTGAATCCTTGGGGAAATATATTATCCTTTAGGTTAGGTGCTTGACTTTTGTTGCTCTTGTATACTTCAAAGTGTACTTGGGTTGTGTTCCCTTGGGCATAATCTTAATGAATTTTTAACTAATCAAGGGAATAACTTTTTGGATTCTTTTTGGTAGAAATAAGAATGGATTGGGATTTTTTCTTTTCTTTTAATAAGTAAAATGGGTTGGGTTATCAAAATATCACAAGTGCATATCATCATTGGGCAGTAAAAGGTAGGGGGAAATTTCACAAACCTCCCGTGAGGTTTGACCTAATTATTTAGTCACCCCTTCTTTGGAAAATATGAAGGGACCACCCCCAAGTTTTCATTCCATTAAACCCACCGAATGGTGTAAAGGTAACAAAAGTAATTTGATTAACCAAAAAAAAAAAAAAAAGTTGTTAGGAGAAGTGACTGATGCGTACACAGTCCTTTCCCTCCCTTCACTAATCTCTCGATTCTCAGTCTCTCTCTCTCTAAACTTCTCAATTCTCAACCTCTCACTAAACTTCAAACTAAATCAAAAGCTAGATTCATCTCCCATTTCTAATTCTAACATCCCCTCAAAATGCCTAAACCATCACTCTAAACCATTCTAGGCTTCTCTTTCTACATTTCTGTAACCTATCTCACTACCTCCTCTACTACCACGGTCCAGACCACTCTCTAGAATTCAGAGAAGCCACAGAATTTTACAATTCTCTAGAGAGCACTTCAGTCAATGATGAAGACGACAACAATGACGACTGCCATCCACGCAGTGATCACCCTCAACACCACAACATTCGTGGCCACAATCCTCTCCCTCAAACTCTCCTCCTACCCTCAAAGTACTTCTCCGGAATTTGTGGCTTGGAATATAAAATATAGAAAAGGTGGGTCATAGGTAGTGTAATAAGCCCTTTAATGGCTGTAGAATCTATGGACACAAATCCATGAGTGATTGTGTTATATATATACTCATCAAACAAGATAATAAAGCCCTTTTCATTCAGATTTCAGGCAACTAAAAATTATCCCCAAAAATTAGTTACAGCTTTTTTATAAAGCAAATTGTGTATGTCATTCAATGGTTCCAAAAAATGGGGGTGGGCCCATGTATACAATAAGAATACATGTGTTCACCGTACTACATAAGCATATCACTTAAAAACCTCTACAAAAGAATCTTCTGTCCTATAATAAATTTGTACAACCCAAAAGTATAATGTGTTAGGCAAAATCCCTTTCAACTCATTTGCCATCCATGGCAAGCCTTAAAAAAACCCTCCTATTCCATTCTTAAAACAAACATCACATGAGACGTAATGGGGCTGTCCCCCAAATCTGACGCCCGAACCACCTCTCCAAGTGCTACTCCAGCACCTAAACAAATCCATGATTGTTGCCGGCATGACACAAACAATCCCAAAATCGACAACAGTATTCGCCACAAATCATGCGCCACTGAGAAAGTAAAAACAAATGGATCATCAATTATGTTTAGTCACCTAGTTGCTCTAAAAGCTTAAGCTGTTAGAGAATGGGCCAACAATATATATCAAGCTTTCAACACTCCCCCCACACGTGCAACCCGGACTCACACAGTGAAGAGGCAAAGAAATCAAAGACAAATATGAATTAGAAGAGAATGCAAATGCAAATGGAGAATAAATGCAAATAGAAAGACTTGAACCCAAGACCTCTCACAACCAAGGCATTGATACCATGTTAGATCACTCCACCATGTTAGATCACCAGTTGTTCTAAAAGTTTAAGCTATTAGAGAATGGACCAACAATGCATATCAAGCTCTCAACAGATTCCTCCTCTGAATAACACATATAGCAACGGTTTGCAAAAGCAAAAAGGAATAAAGAAGATATTATAAGAAATTTCATTTTTCCTTGTTTGGTTGTATTGAAAATCTGATAATATAAAAAGAAAGATAAAGTGAGAAAATTGTTAATACCTTTGAACAAAGCCAAGTTTTTATAGAATAGTAAGAAAAACATGGGAAAACACTTGAAAAAGAAAATCAATTTTTTTATAAATGTATTCCTTTAGTTCCTTCACATTTTTGCATTCTTTCCCTCACTATTTTTTCAAAACAAAACTAAACCTAAATCATAAAAATGTCTATCTTGCAAACTCAACTCGGTGAAAGACAACAAAATTTATTCGACAGAAAATCAACAAATACTAGGGCTAAAAAATTCAAACGAAAGTCCAAAGGAGTGTTGGCAATTCAGAGAGAAGTATACTGTTAGAGAGTCAGAAAGGTTCCAAAAGTAGTGAGAAGGATTATGGGTGGTTCTAGATGGAGAATAGTGTATAGAAAGGGACATTACTAATGGGTACAATTGACTTCTCCATTTTTTTAAATCAAGATAAGGCTAAATAGGACATTTACACAAAGTCAATAGGTCAAAGGCCACTTTCTGTCATCAAGGGTGTGACAGAAGCTAACGGACTAAAAACTCAAGAGAGGTCCCTGGGTATTTTCCAAACAAAGGGCGATCATGTGTAATTAGGTCAAACCTCAAGAGGGGTTAGTGAAATTTTTCCAAAAAAGAAATAATAATTTTTTTTTGATAAGTGAACTTGTATTAAAGGCGCCCAAGGGGAGCAAACCCATATTTACAAAAGGAAGCACAACACAAAATTAAATTCGAAGCTCCCCCAAAAAAATCTATGAAAAAAGAAACATATAAGGATAAGCTTCTTTAATCCAAAAGTGAAGCATCCTCAAAAATTATCTTTAAATCCACTAGGTACGTTTTCTTTCCCCTCAAACAGCCTCAAGTTTCTCTCCCTCCATAGACACCAAAGGAGACAATGAGAAATCATTCTCCGTGTCTTCCTCAAAAAAGGATGCCCTTGATTGAATATGGCATCACCCAAGCAATGCAAAAAAGAGAGAAGATAAGACACCAAGTATCCCAAGCCACTCAACAATGAAGCAATAGATGATTAGTCTTCTCCGCCTCTTCTTGCATCATGGACACCTTCTAGGAAGATGAAATCCCCTTCTTTGTAAGTTATCTAAGGTTAAAACTGCCTCGGTGCCTCCCACGTTGCTGTCAACAAAAAACAAAAAAGCAACCTTGGATGACACTTTTGACTTCCGAACCATCCTCCAACGAAAATCCCCACCCCTCCAACCTTCCAATGTACCATAAAAAGAATGAACTGAAAAGTTCCTAGTCCACACCACCCGTCCTCCTTATCTCCCCTAATAGGCCACCTATTACCTATGCAAAACCTCCATCAATTTCACAACATCTTTCACCTCCCAATCTTTTAAAGTCATCCTAAAACAAGGAGCCCATACCAAAGAATCACCACTATGAGAAATAAACTCCTCAACCAAAGCATCCGGGTTTGAAGCAATTCTAAATAGCTGCGGGAATTGCTCCTCCAAAGTCATATCCCCACTCCATGCATCCTTCCAAAACCTTACCCTCAAGCACCTTCTCACCTCAAAACGAAAATTTTTTGCTGAATACTTGTCGTCCCTTGCTAATAGTCTTCCACAACCCACAACCATAAGGTTCCTACACCTCTTTAGGAAACCACCCCAACTCCTCACAATAATATTTATACACAATCACCTTTCACCAAAGAGCATCCTCCTCCACTACAAACCTCACAATCATAATTTAAAAAAACAAAAAAACTATAATTTTGCCTATATAAATGCTTCCTCTCTCCAAGCTCAATCCAAACATTTAAATTCAGGCCCCCCAAAGACATAACCAGTCTTTTGTTTTTGAAACCTTATTTCACATTGATTACAGGTCTTTCTTCCCTAATCCTTCATTTGGTTTCAAGCAATTTTGACCTTTTCAAGAGACTTAGTCATGTTTTCTGTAAAAGCACTCCTTAACATCTCCACAAACATGATGCATTACAAGAACTACATCAAAATGCAATCTTATCGAGCAGCAGCAGCAGGACCACCAGAGCTGTCACTCTCCAGGGAATGCAAGGATGAATTGACAGAAGAGAGACTGTGCTTCAATGTTTTGCATGATAGTATTGGGTTGAGGGGGTTTTCTGAAGTTTTGCCTTGTTGAGAGGTTCGATTGAAAGGTACGTTTGATAAAAAAAAGTCATTGGATGGATCTAAGTAGTTCTGTGGGTGCAAGAGTTTCAAAGCTACAGTATTCTTTGTAGTTGTTCAGGCCTCCTCATGCAGAGGCAATTAGGGTTCTGTTGGAAGGGCAGAGGAGATGGGTTAATGCTTTTTTGAATGAGACACCTGTTCCATGTGGTGGTCAGGACATCTAGCAAATAAACACAAAAGGGAGTATCATACATGGTCTTCCTCTGCATCTGTGGAACTCTACATCATTCGAGGCAATCGGAGATGCTTGCAGTGAATTCATGGAGGCAGAGGCAGATTTGAAAGTTAATGCAAATAATGGTTGCCAGTCAACGATGGTGATTAGGTGCCCAAGTTCTTCTTCATCTTTGATGAACTAGTCTGTTACAAGGTGTATTTAATGGTGGAGGAACACTCAAAACTTGTTCCTACTTCCTGGATCACTGGAGGTTGGATTTGCCAGGGAAGGAGAGTAGTGATTTAGCGTGTCAAATTTCTCATAAGGGATGAGGTACAGATGAGGCCAGAAGTCAATTATCAGGGAGGAAAGAAGATCTGAAAGGTGGAAATGTGGGAACTACAACTGGTACAACTCTGGAAATCCTACTTTCAAATCAGGTAAAGAGAAGAAGAGGGTGATCATCATGCACTTGAGGCACATGGAGGGCAGATATGGGTAAGGCCAAAGATAGGGCCACATGGAGGTTGAAAGGTTAAAGTACAATGGTATGGTGATCAAGTGCAGCCAGCTGGCAGATCTTATCAAAACACTGGAGGAGATCATGTGACAGCCAAGTGGATGAAAGTTAGGGGGACTTGGGTCTAGACCCCACCCCAATCATCAGGGGTCAAGGACATGGCCCAGATTCGAGTAAAGGACCAAAAGCTCAGGCAGCAGGTAGACTTATTAAGTCCACCCAGGGAAAGAGGAGAAAGAATTTAGAGGGCCATCACTTAATAAGATGGGCCACTTGCTCAGTGGGCCCAGTCCCAAAACTGGGCACTTGAGTTATACCAGGGTCAAAAAGAAGTGGCCTGTACGGTAGAATGTGATAGAGAACAGGTTGCCCAGGCAAAGTAGTGAGGTTATAAGAATGCGAGAGTTCCATTTGGGCCCAATGCTTTATGCCAGAAAGCAGGTTACCGTGCTAAGAAAACAGACAGAGCTGGACCTCTTGGAGCAGGGTTGGTGCAGCCCAACTCAGTAATCACAGATCAGTTAACTGCAAACAGAGCTCTTGTGATCCAGTGAAGCAGACCCAGGTGACTGAGATTGCAGTATCAGGACCAGGAGTGGTTCCAGTCTCGTCTCACATGCCAGCAAGTATTCTAGAGTATAAATTGGTTTCGTGTAGCTACTATGGCCCCTCTCACCTTTCTATCCTTCCTTGTGTTGCTAGGAAATCGCTAAGCCTTTTTCAAGGCTTTCACCTTGAAAACTGAACTAGATTCCATTCCCTCTATTTCCATTCAATCCAAATCTTGTGGCATAAATGCATTGTAAGACCAGGAATGCCCTCAATGACGTGAAGATCCAGAGAACTTACCTCTAGTCCCTTGCACAATTGGAGCAGTTCAAGGGTGAGGTTTTGTTTCTTTCTTTTTTTTTCATGGGGATGGAGGTGGAGGTGGAGGTGGAGGTGGAGGTGGGGGGGAGCAGCAGATAGGTAATTGAGAAGATTCAGAATATCAAGGTCAGTTTCCCAGAAAATTGAAAAATACTCAGGTATGATTCATTTTCCTTGGCAAGTGGTGGGACTATGCTTTGCAGTTAAGGAAAATAAAAAAACTGAAAACTATATTAAAGCTGTGTCAGGGGTATAAAGCCCAGCTTTGGCAATAAGCAGATTTCTATAAATTTGGAGTGCTGTAATATAGAAGCCAACAAATATAGGTTACTAGCAAAAGAAAAACCTTGTTGACTAAGGTGTATGAATCATAGTGTAATGTTGAGTTGAAGTGGAACATTTTCTGCTTTCTTCACAGCTACTTCTCTGTTCCCTTGAACTCCCAAATTTAATAAGGATTAATTACAATTGATTGTGGATGGAAAGCATATTATCATCTGAGATTTGGTCACTTGTGGATTGAAGAGGTGGAGTTGAAATGGGAAAAGGAGGTGAGGGAGGGGATCCTTGAATTCTATAGTAGACTGTATATTAGGTGACCTTTGGTTGGGGAGCCAAGGTAAATCCGTTTTTTTTTTGTTGGAGGGGGGGTTGGAAAGACATTCCCTGAGGATGACGTAGTGGAGGCACTGAAGAGTTGCAATGGGGATAAAGCCCGGAGACTAGGTGGGATGACCATAGCTGTCTCTCAAAGATGTTGGAGCATTATTCTTGAGGATGTTATGGCAGTGATTTCATCATTTCCACGAGACTGGAGAATTAAAGCATAGCCTAGATGCATCCTCCATTGAAAGGGGGGGAGTGTAGGAGAGTTAAAATGACTTTAGGTCTACTAGTTTGGTGGGGAGTGTATACAAGTTATTGGCTAAAACTTTGTGAATTCATTGAAAAGAGAAGTTGGTAAGGTGATTTATAATTTGTCAAATGCTTTCATTGGTGGCCACCATTTTTCAGTTGCGGTTCTTGAGGCCAATGAGAGCATGGAATCCAGGATTTGAAGTGGAAAATCAGGCCTCATTTGCAAACTAGGGATCAAGAAAGCTTATGATCATGTTCATTTGATTTTCTTTTGCATTTATGGAGTGCATAGGATTTGGAGCCAAATGGAGAAATTGGATTAAAATGTGTATTTTGATAGTGTCTTTCTCTACTCTCATGAATTGCTCTCATGCTACATTCTTTCCAAGTTTGAGGGGGCTGAGGCAGGGGGATTCCAAGTAGTATGATTAGGAAATGAAGTGCGAGTATTTTGGGGGATGGGGGGACAGGGCTTCCTTGAGACGGGAACAATGGAAGAAAGACCTTCAGCTATATCTCATCTTCTCTTTGTTGACAATGCCATTATTTTTTGTGGAGTTGACAAGGCTTGATCGAGATATCTACATTGTATTCTTCTATGTTTTGAGGCAATATCTGGTTTGTGAAAGAAATTTAGCGCAGAGTGAGCTAACTACAGCGGAGCAGGTGACTGATATTATTAGCTTAGCTAGAAATTTGGGTGCAAGGTAAGTTCCTTACCCTCTTTCTACTTGGGGTTGCCTCTCAAAGCATTCTTTAAAGCAACCTCTTCTAATAGGATAGAAGAGAATATCTTACAAAGGGTGACTAACAGACTCTTGTACTCTTATTAAGTATACTCTCTTGTCTGGCTACATATTCCATGTTTGCTTTTACTATTCCAGCACTGTGACAGAGATTTGAGCAGATTCAACAGAATTTCCTCTAGAAGGCAGGAGTTCAAATATCATTTGGTGGCTTGGAAGTTTGTTCTCCTTTATAGTCACGTCAGGGAAAGGGGGCATTCATACTTTGACACAATTCAGTCAAGCCCTTTTAAGGAAGTGGCTATAGAGATATGGCATGGAGATCAAGTGTCTGTGGAGGAAGGTGGTAGTAGCTTAATTTGGGAATATCCCCGAGGACCGAGGTTGGTCTTCAAGAGATGCGTCTACTAAATATGGTGATGGTTCATGCAATAGCATCAGGAAAGGATGGAGAGAATTTTCCAAATTCATTGGCTTCAGGGTGGCGGATGGCAGAAGAACCAAGACTTTGGCATGATGTTTGATGTGGGGATATACCCCCTTTCTCTTTCCCGAAGGGTGGGGGTGCTTGTTTCAGAGTATGTTCAATTCACAAATAGTGGAGTGGTTTGGGATTCTCATTTTTCAGAAAACTTCAGGATAAGGAGCTTCTCGCGATGGTTTTTTTTTTTTTTTTTTTTTTTGAGATATTACAGAGTTCTTGAGTTAATAGGGAGAATGAAGATGTCCTTCATTGAGGACTGCATAGGAGAGGCTAATTTGGGGGTGAGATCTATTTATAGTATCTTGGGTGAGGATCAAAGGCAAGGCTTTTATGGAAAGGAATTTGGAAGGCTAAAATCCCCCCCACCCCAGAGGCCTCTTTCTTTGGTTGGACAGCAGTGCCAAAGGCTATTCTGACATTTGACCAATAAGGCAGGAGAGAATACAATTCCAAATCAATGCTGCATGTGCAAACACGCAGAGGATACCACCAATCATCTACTTCTTCATTGTATGGTTGCCACAGTATGATCCTTGCTTTTCTCAGTTTTAGTGTGTAGTGGATCGTGGCCCAATAAGTGGTGGATCTTTTTGGTTGCTAGTATAGAGTTGTGTCAAGACTCAGGAAAAGGATTCAGCAATTGTGGTGAGTGGTGCCTCTTTTTTTTGTGTGTGGACTATCTGGAGAAAGTGAAATAAACACACTTTTGAAGATTTTAGAGTTGCCAAAGAATAAATTTATCAGAATCGTGTTAGAGTCCTCTAATTTTTGGGTGTTTGAGAGATTCCTAGATAGATGCAATGGTTGAGACTTGAAAAACATTTTACATGGGTTGTGTCCTCTTTGGCACTTATATAGAATATATCATATGTATACGTAGCAGGAAAAAGAAATTGTTTATCAATGCTCAACCATTGCATCTCAAATTCATATTTCTTCTCCTCTCAACTTAATTTTAGGGGAAAAAAATTGTTTTTTCTATTTTTCATTTGTTTCAAATTTATTAGATAAATATAGTATAAAATTACTTCAAAGAAGTAAAATGCTTAGTCGAAATGAAAGTTCAGTGAGCACACAAATGCTGAGGCGCATGGAACCAATTACCATCATCACCTTCCTACAACCTAATGTAGCATATGGCCAAATTAGGAGCAGTGTACCAGGTGTCCTCCGGGCAATGCTTTGATTACCTTGAAATTATGTCATTCACGTACTGCATTATCCATTTCAGGTCCATAGCATCAGGCTGATTGTAATATACGCTAAATTTTGCTTTCTAGATTCTACTTGTGGTACGAATATCACTTATAATGTTGTTAAACAAACTGGAGAGGTGGAAAGATTTCTCTTGCGGAATTATACCACAGCCCACTTCAAACAATAAAGTGACAAGTAATATACTAAGTTGAAAATTTGATATAAAGGTGAATTCCCAATAAACAGGGTAGAGTTGGGTAGAGAAAATAAATTACCAGTTTAGACACATGATCGTGAGATATTTCACTTCCATGATCAATACCAGTTTCATATGCAACTGGAGACTTTTCCTCTGTCTTTGAAGCTTGCTGTATCAAGATCAAAATATGAGTCCATAAACATGTCAAGATCTAATGTGTAAGCTAAGGAAATCACCAATCCAATGAAACAATGTTTATAGTAGAAAAACATACATCTGCCGAGTCCCCATTCTCCTGTTCTACTTCATTGTTTGGAGATCCTTCATTTCCAGAAATATCAATATCTTGTACCAAATCCTATTAGAAAAATGCGAATGAGAGAAGTAGAAAAAAGAAACTATTGCAATTCAAGAGGATAGTGGAGGTAATTATTGAGTAATCAACCCTTGGGGTTGGATGAGTTGGGAAGAGGCTTGGGTAACATCCGCAAGGTCCCAAGTTCAACTCCCACCCCAAGGGCCACTTACCTATCCAAAAAATATATATATTTATTGAGTAATCACAGGTCATGTAGGCATGCAAAGGCATCTAGATATGCATAAACACACAGAGGAAAAATAAAACAATAATAAGCAGAAAAATATCAAATATCACTACAATTATCCCTGCCATTGTTGAATGTTCACATAGAAAGATACACATTCTATTTATATGGAATATTTCATACAACGTGATGGAGTCATAAGCTACATCCCACATGTCCATTCTCATCTATGTATGCTTGGCTATATTTAGATATATGTAGCCCTATAAAATCTTATGCAACATTACTTATAAAAATATCTTATACAATGTCAAATAAAAAAATGAAAAATTATGCATACAAGTAGAGTAACTAAATTCCTTATTTGTATATAGCCAAAGCCAATTTATTTTTATATGGACCCAACACAAGCCACATGCTCGACAAGTTTACAAGTTTGAAACAACTCAATCAACAAACATATGCATCTTTGGATGTAGCTGTTGAGAAACAGTAAGCAATACTGTTGTGAGGAGCTTAAAAATTGTGACAAATAATCTCGGAACAAATAGGAAAAAAAAAATTGAAACAAGGGATGAAAGGCGGATTGGCAAGACAAGATTCGTGTAACCAACCCAAATAGTTGGGATAAGGCTTTGTTGAGTTGAGTTGAGTTCACAAATAAACAAGGTTTGCTCACCAAATTAATTTCTAATCATTTGAAATTAAAGACTCGTACTTTGCAGGATACCAATCAACCATGCGCTCACATGGGTATGTCAGAACTTTAAACCGCTAAAAAAAGCATAAGGATTTTATAATTCTGCACTTGAGCTTTTCATTTGTTAGTGACAGAATATGTGGTCTATGAAAATGCAATACCAAATAGTACTGGTATCAATTTAAAAATAGGACATTATCTATTCCTCTGCACTTATAGAGTTAATAAATACTATGGTTACAAGCTATCAGATAATAATACACTAAGGCAATAAAATGGAACCAGTGTTTCTAATTGCTGAACAGCATTGCAAAGCCCTTGGATTAATTAAAAAATATTAACACATGTATAGGAGCCGAAGATCAACATACAGAATGTAAGGATTACTATTCTCACACCTCTCTATAATTTTTTGTACGACTCAGTTTGGCAAAGCCTACTGATGGATTTGATACTCCAACCATGCTTTGGCTTGTCATGCACACCAAATATCAAGATGAATGGTTATGAATAGCCATCTGTCCCATGAACTCCTTTTTTTCTTTTTCTTTTTCCTTTTTTTTGATAGGTAACACACACACCCACTTTTCCGAATTGGGACTTGAACCCTCAACCTCCTTTTTGGAGGTGGATGAGATACCACTCAAACTAACTCTTGGTGGTAACTCATTTTTTAAAATAAAATATTAACATAAAACTCAAATATGAAGAATGAAATAGATGGGGCAGCTTTCAATTTTCCAATTAAATTCAGTTAGGAATGAATGGCAAGCGTGGAAGGACATTATCCAACAATTGATTCAATGAAAGATGAATTTTAGATGGTCTCATACCATGTGTACAATTACCCTGTTTCATGTGTATATATATATTTGATTGGCAAGACACGCACACTCCCATTTGTCCCAATTGAAACTTGAACCCTCAACCTCCCATTTGGCAGGTGGAGGAAATACCAGTTGAGCTAACGCTTGGTGGTATATATATAAAGATACATATGAACATATATATAAATACATCTATATATCTACACCTCAAACAACAAAACTAAACAAGAACCAGTCCAACCTGTTCTGAATGAGAGAGATCCAATAGCCCAATTTCATCATCATTTTTGCTTTCTGTTGGCTTTCCTTCTTGGCTATCAGCTTCCTCCACAGCTTTACTTTTCTCTACGTTAGCTTCCTCGGCTTCTTTTTTTTCCTTCTCTTCTTTTTCTTTCTGTAAGCGTTCTTTCTCCTCTGCCTTTTCTATCTGTTCCTTACGCTCTACATGATAGGTGAAGCAAGAGGGTTGTCATATGAAAGCAAACTTCAACTACATAAAAAACCATCCACTCATCTCCTTGAAAGATTCTACATATCAATTATTGCAAGCACTGAAATAATTGTAAGGGTAATTAGCAAAATATATGGTTTTACTTTGTTTACAGGATCAAGAACAGAATATGCTACAACATATTGACCTTCATAAGCGACAATGAAGCAATTTGACCCTTCAGCATGTAGGCATTTTAATGAAGATATAGAACAAGAATTTCTCTAGCTTTCTATGAATAACATACACACACACACACACACCCACACATATATATATACTAGCTAAAAAAAGTACAAGGATCTCTTGCAAATTTTGATCCATAAAATTTGAAATTTTCAGGGAAGGGGGAAAAACAAAAACAAGGCTTCAAAAGTGATGCAATTTCTGTACCCAAAAAAAAGGGTACTGCAAAATTTTATCAAAAGCAGGAGGAGTGGAGGGTAAAGAAAATAAATCTTACTAAAAATATAAGCAATAGTACAAAATATTTGTTTAATTTGAGCAATTAGCGGTCTGTCACATAAAGAAATTCCAAACAGTGGCACCCATATCTAATGCAGTTTTGCCTGTTCACGGCATCCATGTCTCATGCTATTTTACCTTTTCATAGACAAAGTAATAGGCCATTTATCAAATAAGACTTACAATTAGTCAAGACCCTCAAATTAGAGTGGTGACAAAAAAAAATTTAAATGAATTAAACAACCCTATTCATCAAATTACAAGCCATCACTCCTGATTCTATTTTCCAATCCAAGAAGGCAAGTAACAATTTTTCGCATGAAATGAAGAATTCATTAAAACAAAGAATTTACTAAACGGAGAAATACAAGGGAAGGACAACAATTCTTCCATTGAAGGGGAAAAATAACCTGAAAATTGAAAAAGAAAAATACCCAACAAACAAAAGCCGGGTGGGACTAACTAAAAAGGAAAGAATTCCTCCACAAACTCTTCCAAATTCATTCAAGTGTCTTAATAAGTTGACAAAGGGATCCAAAAAAATAAAAACCCATAAGCCTACTAAGATTAGCAGTTTAAGCAAATTAATCACTCATAGAGCAATTTGGTCCATAAGTCATAGGCCTAGTAAGATTAGAAAAACACAGTAGCCATTAGTCGCTATGTAATGTCTTTATTTTGGTGGTGTTGAATTATGGGAATTTGATATTATGTTTGTGAGATGTAGCTTACCTTGCAACATTGAAGCAAAAGCTGCTTCTCCTCCTCCTCCTCTTCTCCTTTTCTTCAAGTTTCTATTCCTGCATTATTATTCACAGCCCTAATTCAGCTTCTATTTCAGGGACCAAAATCCTACCCTAACAAGTTCTTATTAACCCTAGCCCATTCCCCTACCCACTGGTCTTCAGTTTACACTAAATATCACAATATACTCACTGTCCAGTAATGCCAGCACATTTTCTTCGGCAAATCCTACAACCAATCAATTTTTCTATTAAACCAATTATATCTCTTTTTTGAAGCCCAAACCCTAAAATCTTCATTCAAACAT
Source organism: Nyssa sinensis (assembly GCA_008638375.1). Taxonomy (NCBI): domain Eukaryota; kingdom Viridiplantae; phylum Streptophyta; class Magnoliopsida; order Cornales; family Nyssaceae; genus Nyssa; species Nyssa sinensis. Next base: position 64,787,037 of record CM018031.1, on the reverse strand, counting down.
ATAAAATCCCCTACAAGCTTTCCATAATTAAAACTCACAACAAAATAAACTGTGGGCAGCTCTATTGTAAGTTTCCTACAATTGTCCTACATTAGTTTAGTATTACAGCTTGTAAGAAAGCTTTCCTCACACCTGTTCTACATTAATATTTCTATTCAATGGAGCTGAATTTTAAGAATTTGAGAGGAGTTTTGAAGCTTTATGTAATGCATCATGCAACTTTAACTTCAGAGGTAATTCCTAAGCAATTCTTGGTGGGATTCCTAAATTGCTATTCTGCTTCTCCTCCTCTTCTTCTCTTAAATTCTTGTTCAAGTGCTAACAACCTTTATATCATTCCCAAAACCCTACCCTGATAAACCCCAATCAATCCTAAACCTTTCCCTTACCACCTTTTGGCCTTCGATTCAATACCCTAATAGCAATACCATAATTATTTGGAGTACTCTTAACATTCCTTCTCTTTTGGGACCTTGTGCCAAGGGGGTCACACCTATTTATAGAAGTTCCAAGAGTAAGGAAGGCGACTCTAGCTAGCGCACTAGGTAGACATGCAAATAAGGCAGAGGAGATCCCACATAGGCGAAGCAGAATTCAATGTGATACGTGGAGAGAAGGTGTCCCATAGAATACATGGCATTTTCCTCTAAGACAAAGGTGCAAACTGCGGATAAAGTGCACTTCAGTGAACCTTCAACATCAACCACCAAGCCAAAACCCCTCTGATATTGTGGAAGAACACAATGCAACTAGGGATGACAATTTTTCCCGCCCCGCCCCGCCCCTAATGGAACGGGTTTGGGGAGAGTTAAATAGGGATGGAGCAGATTTGGGCAGAAGTTCCATACCCCATCACGGGTTCGGGTGGGGTTGGGATCGCCCCACCCCACCCCACCCCATTTGTGTTACAATTTTACTAAACTACACCTAATGTTTTATATAATTACAAAAATACCTATACATATAAATACTAATATTTGCCCTCAGTCCCCTCACACCGGAAGCCGCTGCCTTATGCCGCCGCCCCTGTGTCACGCTGTCGTCGCTGCTTCACGCCTTTTTAGGAGATATCTCCATCGTCCATCCATTTGCCCTAACATCGCTGCTATTGCGTCATGGCGCCTAACGGCTATATACATGTATAATTTGTTGGGTGATGATCATTAGTAGAAATTGGTTAGTAAAATTTTTTTCTTTCTATTTGACTTGCTTGGAAGATTATATATTAATGTGTGTGTGTGTGTGTGTGTGCATGGATCTACTTGAATGTAGAAAATAAACCAAGCAAGGAGGGGAGGGGAGGGGGGGGGGCAGGGATGGGAGAGATGAGTGGCAGGTGGGGTGGGGTCATTTACGCGAGGCGGCGGAGGGGGAGGGGTTCCCCGCCCCAAACCTGCCCTGTTGCCATTCCTAAGTGCAAACAACAGGTCACTTTGTTGCCGATCACCAAACTTAAGGTACTTCCTGGACCTTGCTCCCAACCCAAGCAAGCAATGCATCAGGGTCCAAGTGCGTCCAAAGGCTGTTTAAGTATGATGGAAGTGAAATCATAAAGAATGAGAGTGAGGTAGAGATGTATGTGGCGAAACCACCTACCTTTGTTGCCATGGTCATTTGTGTGGTGGAGATTTTCATCACACAAAGTTACACTATGGAGACTCGCTCTTGCACCCTCATGGATTGAGGTTGAAGGTCAATGCACTATGTACTTTTATTAACGAAGGACCATCATATCACACATCAAATTGGCAAACTGAGATGAAATGAAGATCAAGGTGGAGAACAATGTTGAATAGAGACCAAGGTGAAAAGGGATCATTGGTGGAATGTCACCTCATGGAGCAATGCCACATAGCGAGGTCAAGGTGGAACATTGCCTGGTTGCATAGTGTTACAAGGGCTGGTAGTTAATAGCCACATGGGCTAGTAGATTATGATAATTTTGTACATAGTTGAGAATGAAGAAGAAGAGAAATAAGAGAAATCTTATTCAAGTAGTTGTAGCTCTTGAACCTTACAAAGAAACAAAAGAAAGCAGCCTTTATAATAGTACTAAATAAAATAAGACTAAAGACAAATATAATTATATACCCTTAATGATAAGTAAACATAGCTAACATATATACCAATCTAACACCCCCCCCCCCTCTCAAACTCATCATGCAACAGCAAGAAGCATCGAGAGTTTGTCAGGCAAGAAGCAAAAGCGCATAACCATGTGGGACTTCGTAAAGAAGTCAGCCAACTGCAAAGTAAAAGGAAGGAAAGGAAGAGAAAGAGTGCCAAGCTGCAGACGATGGCACACAAAATGATAATCAATCTTAATATATTTGGTACACTCATGGAATACGGAGTCATGAGCTATCTAAATAGCACTCCTGTTATCACAGTACATAAGAGTAGGAGCAGATAGAGCGATGCCTAAATCAGCAAGTAACCAACGAAGTCAAATGATCTCAACAGTAGTAGTAGCCATGGCACAATACTCAGCTTCAACAGCAGTCTGCTTTTTGCTTTTCCAAGATATAAGTCACCAAAAAAAAACACAAAAGTCAGTAGTGGATTTGCGATCCATAGAATCACCAACGTAATCTGAATCAGAATAAGCACGAAGCTCCAATGAAAAAGATGAAAAGAGTAGTAAACTTTGATGTAAGGTGCCACGAAGGTAGCGTAAAATGAGAAAAACAACAACCCAATGAACAGTGGCAGGAGAAGAAACAAACTGACTGAGACATGCACATCATAAGCAATATCAGAGATATACCAAATTGCCAACAATTACTCTATACAAAGTAGGATCAGCTAAGGGGATTCCATCCGAAGGAGTATATCAAGCATTGAGTTTCAAAAGGAGTCTCAATTGTGCGAGTGTCTAATAGTTGAGCTTTTTGAATAACATCGTATGCATATTTGGACTAAGAGAGAAGGTAGCCTTTAGGAGAATAAGTCACTTCAATGCCCAGGAAATATCGAAGAGGACCCAAATCCTTGATTTCAAAATGACGCTACAATTGAGATTTTAACGATGAAGTCCCAACAATATCATTGCCTAATATTGATCATTAGCACAAAACCCAAGGTCACTGAGAACTATGGAGAAATAATAGACCCAATACCAACCAAGGACATAGAAGTGTCATTTGCTACAAGTACATAAACATAAGGGGGAGAGAAAGTAGATGCAAACAAGGAAGAATCACTGGTCATGTGATGTGCAGCACCTGAATCAAAAACCCAGATGGTACAAGAGATACCTAAGGGGCCTGAGGAGAAGGAACCTGCAGAATGAGAGACTGAAAAAGCATTAGGCTGAGTAGTAGAAAGAGGTTTTTGCAATTGCTCGGTTATCAAGGATAGTGTGGGAGCTGATGAGACTGACTCATTAACTGGTGGTGCATCTGTTGCAATATGGTGATCCCAACCTCTAGAATGTTGTTGTAATCCACGAACTGCCTTATTCACCAATTTAGTACACTAAGCCTTCCAGTAACTCTTTTCACAGCAAAAGCCACACTAATCAATACCAATGGGAGGTTGCTGCCAAGTTTGTGAGCTAGCCTGGGGCTTAGAGGTAACTGCCAAAGCTGCTGGAGTGGAAAAAGGGTAGCTATTCCCACTCAACCTCGTGCAGATGGCTAGAGAACCAAAATTGCCACTTTCCATGGTCAAAAAAGATGAACCAAATAAACCGGAGGAGAAGAAAAGGCCAAATCCCAATCAAAAAAGCAAAAAAAACCTCAATCAACTAAAATACCAGTTCTAGCAACCAAAACAATATCAGAGTAACAACCAGAAGCCTTAATTGCACTGGATAAGTCTGATGAAAACATATCAGAAGAAAACCCTAAATTTGCAACAAAGGACGAATCAAATGGGCATGGATTTGAAAACATACTCCCCTTCCAGAAGCAAACTAATCAGCAGAGACCAAAAATAAAAAGAAGAAAACTTTATGACAGGAAAAAATTAGTTGGCCGACCACTTCAAATCATCACTTTGCATTCAAAAACAAGTCAAATGTCTATAGGTAAATCAATCGAACCGCCAAGGCCCTTAGACGCACCTCCTAGAAGAGATTAGAAGCATCAAAAACAGATTTATTGCCCAAAAAACGATCCTATTTTTCAAATTAAAAAAAAAAAATTCGAAAAACCTAGCAAACAACTTCGAAAAATTTTGAAAAAATTACAAGAATACTGCCCATGAAGTTTCGATCAAAACCCTAGTTCTTCTCTTCCAAACTACTGACATCATGCTGGATTGCAGAAGCCCTATTTTGCTCTCCTATGATTTCTTAATCAGATTTGGGTCTTAATCTGCTCTGATACCATGATAATTTTGCACACAATTGAGAATAAAGAATAAGAGAAATCTTATTCAAGTACTTGTAGATCTTGAACCTTACAAAGAAACAAAAGAAAACAGCCTTTATAATAGTGCTAAATAAAATAAGGCTAAAGACAAATATACCCTTAATGATATGTAAACATAGCTAACATATATACTAGTCTAACAGATTAAATGTAAATGTACCAACACCCATAAATATCAATGTAATCTTTCTATTCAAAGGAGTTGAGTTTTGAGAGTTTAAGACAAACTCTAAAGATTTGTGTGATGCATGCTGCAACCGTATATTAGGGGGGCATTCCCAAAGAATTCTAGGTGAGATTCTTAGATATCATTCTTATTCTTCTACTTTTTTTCTTCTTTTCAGTTAATGTTCACAATCCCAAAACAGCAGCTATACCATTCCCAAAACCCTACGAAGCCCTAATCAACCCTAACCCTTTCCCTACTTTTTGGCCTGTGAATCAACACCCTTAACACCTTAACTAGCTACTGTCTAGAATTTCCTGAAACCAATTCTCCGCAATTCTTACAACTGATCGCTCTTGGAACCAATCCAAATCCCACTCCTTTCCATCCTCAAAGCCTATAACCTTCATCAATCTTTTAAAAATTAAATTAAAAAAAAAAAAACACAAACTACAAACTCTTCATTGCTAAAACTTACCACAAAAACATCCGAAGGTAGCCCTATTCAAAGTTTCTTAAAGTTGAAGTTATCCTACATCATGCTATTTTAAACTTTCAAGAACTACCAACCCTAGATTTAGAGCATGTTCGGCAGGGCAAACCCAAAATGAATTATGATGACCGTTTAGCAGGCCGACAAGGCTTTGCTTTTAATTTCCCTGTAACAGCATTTTGCGGCAATTGTTCATACATGCTTCAGGAACTCCATCCATGGGCCACAGAAGGACTGATCAATATTTCCCTCCAACTTTTTTTTATTACGAAGTACTAAACGTTTAATGTCCAAATTATCCTCACCTTTTTCCTTGACTCCTTCCCGAGCCTGCCATCTCTCTGTCAATATTAATCACACAATAGTGGGTTGCCTACGCCAATATTGGGCATTACATGTAATTTATCTCACTTTCTGTAAAAAGTCAGTGGTGAGCCTATACCATGGTTACCACAATTCACTCCTCTCCTAGTGAATTGAGAATTGAGATCTAATGATCCAAAACATGAATCATTAGCAATTTAGAACGCAAGATTTAGCGTTCCAACCTAAAATATCAAAAGTCCCAAAAAAATCATACAAAATACGCACACATCATTAGAATTTTATTTTATAATGGCTTGAATTCGTTGAAATCTTTTTGGTGTTTATATATACATACCAATAGTATTACAAATACAATCAAAAAGCATATCACGTTCCAAATAAACGTATTTCGTTCTAATAAAGCGATCCAAAAAAGTCTACCCCTAACGTACCATGTTTTATAACAAGTGACGATCTACATTCCCGTTCCCCTTCCCATTCCCCTTCCCCTTCCCCGTACCATAACGATCCATTGGTCTATACATATATAATTTATATACTTATGATATATATCTATTTAGAGTCCATGAGTTGTTATGCTTTTCGCACCGAAACTTTAACAACCTTAAAAATCCGCACCGAAAATTTGTAAAACCCTAGGCATCCGCACCTAGGAGAGGGAAATCTATTGGAATCCACACCAATACAAGAGAAAAGATTTCATTCAACTAAAATCTAATAATTCATTTACAATCAACCTATTTATAGGCATGCTACAAAAGGATACACTAAAAAGATAAAAACTATAAAATTTAAAAAAAAAAATTCAAAAATATAATGATAAAGTCCTATCCTCCAAAATCAAAGATATATAGCTTGTGTGGTGGTCTTTCATGTTCCCTATCAGACTCGAGATAAATGTAGATTGGAAAGTGTCCCGAATTGACAATGTGGATGTTCTTCAAAATTATGGTGATTATACAGGGGAGGATCATACCTATGCTTAGGGGAAACAAATGTGTCACCCCTTTGGTCGTCCACGGGGCACTTTCCTAAAGCTTTAACCATGTTGGCAAACTCCATTTGAAAACCCGCACGAAGTTGGATTGAGTCTGTGACAACAGTATTCACGGTATTTTCAAGGTGCTAAAATCTTTCGTCCATCTCAATTTGGCTCTTTTCAAGATTTCAAATGGTCGCGATTGATAACAAAATAAGGTAACAAGGACAATGGGGTATAGTCGATATCTTACTCAAATTGCAACAAGTAATGATATTGTTTTTCTTTTTTTAGGGCAATGCTAATGTTCAAGCAATAAACAAGAAAATAATAAAGCAACTAGATAAAGTATGTGCACCAGGGTGACTAGTGGGAACTAAATGTCAAAAGGGAAATGTTTGATGATCGGTTTCAATCTTGGACCCTTCCACCTATTTAAATTGACTTACAAAGCAAATGAAATATTAAACCAGCTTTCAAAGAGGGATCCGTTCCTTACGAAGCCCAATAAGCACACAAAAGGAAGGAAAGGATCTATTTTTTTATTTTTTCTCTTCTTGCTAGCTTTGGAGTCAACTCGGCTGACTTGGTTGGCTCTGCTGGATTGGTCATGTCGACCCTTTTTTTATCACTTATCAGTCGCGGTTCCAAGCCTTTGGTGTGTGCAACCCTAGTGAATGACGACAAATGTGAGGACGGAGAGGAGATGGTCAACGACAAGGGCAGTGTCTTCCAGCAGCAACGACACTAGGATGCCCGATGATGCAAGATCTATGGGATGTTGTGGACATTGGGTGCCTACAATGGACTGCAAGATTTCATCAAAAGATTTGCAGCAGGTGATGCAGACGATTGCGACTGTGGAGGTGATGATCGGTGTTAATGAAGAAGATCTGGGATGACGACAGTTGATGTTGATCGAACAGGTGATGCCATGATGTGTGGACGACGACTATATTGTGATGGCTTTTGATTGCGTTACAATGACCAATATTAACAATCGGTCGAGATGTTCGGGTCTACGATTGCTTTATTTCCTTTTTTTTTTGTTTTTCAGAATCTTCAATGAAGAGTGATGGTAGGTAAGAAAATGATGTTGTGAGTTTGTTTTCTATGACAATGGGGATTGTGATGACACAAATGGTTGAGATCTGCAAGGTTCGATGATGAACAAGAAAGTGTTGGTTTTGGCAATGCAATAGTCAATGCGACTTGGGACAAAAGGTTCGGCAATGAGACGAAAACAGCAACAGAGGATCTATCAAGTCAAAACAATGAAGACAGTGACCATGTGCAGTGTTGTGCTATGACGATGATTTGAGGGTTTGGATCAAAGTTTTCTCTAATACCACTAGGTGTGGAACCAGAGAAAAGAAGGGAGAGAGAGATAGATAGAAGTAAAATTTTAATTATTCAATTCATTCAAAAGTACCAAATTCGTTACACCCAATGCCTTTATATAGGAAAATTCAAAATATGGAAAACTCAATCAATTACTAAAAACATGGAAACTAAATCATATCCAAAATTAGATAATTTAAATAATTATGTTAAGATATAAAAGCTTAAATATTCTTTCAGTGCCTAAAATACGTGTGAATCCCACATTTGTAATCCTCATCAACCCCCCACCCCTGGGCAACAAAGAAAGATCCTTGAAACCTCAAGAGTCGAGGAGGTTACCCAACAAATTCACTGAGTCCAATATGTGAGATGATCCAGTTTGCACTAAGCCAAAGGTTCTTGTCCAACACAGATTGGTTCACAGGTCACGGGAAAATTTAGATTCCTCTCAATCACATATGTGGCCTTCCGCCCTTTTAATCTACTAGACATGTATCAATACACAGGTCCACAAATTGGGGAAGCTGACAATCAAGTGCCATCTACGGACTGCAGTAGGTAGTTTCTCCCTCTATTGATTTAGAGAGTCAGGCAATTACTCTTCGCGTTTTCCTTCCATAACACCAATTTTTTGTGAACTTTATTGAAATTGGAATAAGCAGTGCATATTGGAATAGAAAAGTAAAAAGAAAACAAAAAATAGTGGATAGGCCGTATGTGATGACAATGATAATAATAATTGAATTCAGTGAAAGAAGATAATTGCAAATAAGGATAGGGAATTGAATTAACAAAAATTATACCCTTAAGTTGTTCAACAAGGCTTTTAAGTATTTTCTCTTCATTTTCCAGCTTTGACAATTCGGACTCATCTTTGGCCAGTGCTAGTTTTGCTAGTTCTACTTCCCGCTTTCGCAAAATGACTCCCTCCTTATATGTTGCAATCTTTTTCTTCAACTTATCTCTAGCAACTTTTCCAGCCTCCCAGCACGTATTTGGGCACTTTACCTTACCATCATACTCATCACTCCCATCGCAGCAATCTGCTCATCGCGAACAGGTCAAAAATCAATGCTAGTAGTAGTAATAACTTTTGGGAAAATTAGGGGGGAAAATAAGAAGCTATGAAATTTTTGGAAATGTACAGTATGAAGAATCAAGTTTCAAGACCACAAGTAACAAGTTAAAGGATTAAATCAACGCCAGAACATGGATTTATTGTCATCAGCTCCTGCCAATATCAAACAATCAGGAATGAAATAACTTGAATAAGGGGGCATATGGCAGTTTCTTGATAATTTTCCATAATTATATGTAAAAAAAAAAAAAGGGATAAAAATAAGTCTTCATCATTCTCCATGATTCGGGAACTTACAACAAGAACCAATAGTAATTACTTTCTCCATTTTGGGCACAAATAGAAGCAAAGGAACTGCCAGATAGGAAGTGAGTTACAAATATTCCCAAGGTTATGTGTAATGGCAAGAGAAATCACTTTTGTTAATATGGGTATTGTGACCGGCATATGAATTTTGAGAATTTATGGGAGGGCACTGATGTGTATTTGCGAAGGCAGATATAGGAGAAATGATGTTCAGAGTATCATAGGGTGACGAAGAAACTACTTGGGATTGGAGGAATGCCAGCCGCATTGCAGACATGCATGTGGAAAACTATACATGTCATGGCAAGAGATAGTGAGTTGTGTTACATACATTCCCCCTGTCACACATTACCAATATTATCTTCAGTGTGGTTGAATGTTTATTTATCAAAAAAATAAAATAAGCAGACACAAAAGCACACACACAGGCAAGTTGAAAGTAAAATGCATGCATAAGGGGATTCTTACCACAGATACCATCATTGACCTGGGAAGAATATAAAGAAAGTGGAACATGCCCAGCATTTCGACAATAGAATTTTCCATTGGGGCATGCCGATGTTCCTGCAAACCCACAATAGTAATTTTTCAGCATAAAAACAACAAAGAGAGCATATAGACTTCAATTTCCAGCCTAACAACTAAAAGAACAGTATGCCAAGAAAACAAAATACGAGATGCCCCTACAAAACATGAAAAGAAAAAGTAAATTGAAAAAGTCCCCACTTTTTCTGTCTGATAAGCAAATGATCGATTTTTTTTAGAAGCAAAATATATTAAACTGTGACCAAAAAAACTATATAGAATAGAACCCACCTCATTTTCCAAGAAAATAACAACAGAAAATGGAAGGTGGAAATCAGGTTAGCGTGTGTGTAAATGTGGTGTGTCTGTGAAAATGGGGAAGAGTGAGTAGACCTGGCTCATCGGTGCCATCGAGGCAATCGCAGAAATCGTCATTGAGCCGAGATTTTGTGAATTTATTGGATCCGTCCCTGCATTTGATAGAATCGGATGATGCCTTGTAATATTTCTCATCTGTTGTTCATCAATGTAACAACCCCGTTAAGATTACACTAACATGACTTCACGAAGTATCTATATCTATGTATATATTAAAAGGATGATTAAGGGAAAGGACGGCGGACCTTCAGGGGAAATTCCAAGTAACTCTTTGGACGGAGTATTGGCCGATCCACCAATTGAAACTATACAAAACACAAAAGCTATAAAGATGATATGTTGAATCTTCATCTTCTGCCCAAAAATTACAGAGAAATTACTACAAGACTTTTGTATTGAACTGTTTATCAATCACAATAAAATAAAATAAAATGAAGAGAGGCAATTCGCTTCCCAACCCCAAATCAGGTTAATTGTACCAGAAATTGCTCCTCTTAGATAGACAGTTAAAATGCCCGTAAATCGACTCTTGCAGATAAAAGGCGGAGTGAGGTTTTCTCCGAGAACACCAGAGCAGTCGGAGTGAGAGCTGCGAACCAAAAATATTCCGAGTGTTTTTTTTTTTCACATAACAAAGACAACGGAGTCTTGGTGTAAACAATGAATTAAATAATTAATAAGAATGGGCGATGCAAATAGACGACGTCTTATGATTAAGGGTAAATTGCGAATCGGTCTTTTATTTGTTATTTGAAGTTTAATTAGGAAAAAGTTGGTGTGAGGAAAGAATTTAAGAAAATCTTTATATTTGTGATAAAAATTAAGAAGACATTAACTTTTATTTTTTATCACTTTTTAATCTAAGATTATTCTTTAAGGCTACGTTTGACATGCAGGAATGGAATGAGCATTTCCTGTTCCTATTACATTTTTGCGTTTGGTATGCTTAAACATGATAGAATGACCATTCCATTCGGAATGGCTATTCCACTTAGCACAGGAATAAGCATTCCTTGATAAAACGTAAGGAATGTCCATTCCATTCCTAGCAGAATGACCATTCATCTCTACAGTTCACAACTACAAGTACAGTTAATTTTCTTATAATTAATAAACTTGGTGGAAGAAAAATTTATTAATTATTAAAATTAATAATTATAAATTTTCTTATACTTTTATTAATAAAAAAAATATTTTATACATGTAGATGAATTACAATATATTTAACTCTAATTTAAATAAAATTACAAATATACTTGCCAAAAATATTATAAATAGGATATATATAAATATATGTATAATTATTTTAATTTTTTAATAATTAATATTATAAAAGATATATTTTTAAAAATATTAATTATTAAGTAATATAATTATTAATTATTTATCAGTAAAATTAATTATATTTCTTAAAAATTTATTAATTTATAAATATTATTAATTTATTAAATATTAATTATAAGAAGTTAACTTGTACGTGAAATCAAGATGACTATATAAGTTCTTTTTTTTTTTGCTAATAAAACAAATGCAGGTTGAATTAACTTTTTTTTTTTTGCCAATAAAATAAATGCAAGTTGATTTTTTTTTCCCAATAAATTTTTTTTTGACAATAAAAAAAAATGTAGATTGAACGTATTTTTTTTCATTACTGGGTATCCAAACAAAAGAATGGAATTAATTATTCTCATTCCATTCCAACAATTTGATGGTTCAAACCAAACACAGGAATGAAATTATCATTCCATTACTAGGTATTCAGCCAAACAAAAGAATGGAATAATTATTCCTATTCCATTCATACTCTATTCCATTCCTGATGCTATTCCATTCTTGTCATATTCCATTCCAACGTACCAAACGTAGCCTTAGTGAATTATAAAAATGTCTTTATTGTCTTCACGAGAAATAACTTGCTATATCTTTAATGTTTACAGATAAATTCTTTAGTTGAACTTTCTCTTTCATATTTATAAAAGATTTTTTGTTTTAACAATAAATTAAACATTATTACCAAGCAATTTACAATTCGTTTTCATTTTTTTTCTTCATTCTCAACTCTTTCTCTTCTCTTTTCTCTTTTAAAGTTTTTATATATACACAAACACACATTTTTACATATATATGAACAATATGTGTAAGTTTATATATATATATATATATATGTGTGTGTGTGTGTGTGTGTTGTGTGTCTGTATTTATGTATATATACATGCTACATATATATAAAAATAATGTGTAGATATATACGTATTTGGGTGTATATATATGTTGTATTTGTGTGTGTGATTGTATATTAGTGTGTATATACACGCTACACATATTTTCACATGCACTAGGATCATTTAATATGTTATTTGAAATGGTCTTTTTGAACTCATTTGATTTTTCTTTGTTTATGTAAATGAATTATTCAGTGTTATATGAATTGCGCCAAATGCTATGAAGAGTCACACATTATGTTACAACTATTGCACCCAGTGTTACGAGGATTGTATCTATTTTATAAACTTTAAACTCACTTTTATTTTGTTTATGTACAAAATTAAGTTTAAAGGTTGCTTACATAGCTAAACTTAGTTGTAAGGTTTACTTCTATTTGAAACACTCTAGATTACATATATAATATATATACATACACTCATATATACACACGCACACTATATATAGACATTTACATTTTTTTAATTTGTATATGTTAATTTTCTTAAACTAATTATTTTGTTCATGCACAGAATAATGACAAACAAACAAAAGTAGTATGTGATCTCCATTGGACAGAATCCGAGAATATACACAAATTGGGCTGCATGTAATACCCAAGTGTATGGATATTTTGGGTGTTGTTTTCGATCTTATCCGAGTTACACACTTGCTAACGAAGCATACTCTAAGTTTGTACGAGACCAACACTCTTTCATAGTGGTTCCGACAATTGCATTTCAAATGCTAGAAGAACATTGGGATGTTTGTGAGATAGAAAGGGATGACGAAGAAGAAATTGCACCCCCATTTGCTCCTTCACCAGATCCCTATTTCACTCCAATTGCACCACCTGCTCTTGCATCTATAGTTGTATCTACAACCGCAGTAGAATCACATGACACTTTCATTTCTTATTTCCTTCTTGGTGTTATATTTGCAATCTGTATGATCTTGTTTATCAAGTGGTTGTAAATGGTTGGATATTCTAACAAATTATTATTTCTTTTTACAATAAATGGACAAAAAGTAAATGATTTGTTTATTTTGATATGAATATCAAAGAGTTGCATTCAATTTAAATTAAAGGTGCAATTCGGGCAGGCTGGATTCGGGTTGAGGCATGTCCAAGCCCAACCCAAGCTCTAAGACAGCTAGTCCAAGCCCAACCTTGAGCTTGAGGTACTCAACTCGAGCCCAACCCGAACTATAAATCAATAATTTCGGGTTTAGCCTGAGCCCGACAATACACAACAAGACCTACCAACAAGAGATTATCCTCAAATTTTCAAATGAAAAATCACATAATATTTCTCAAATAAATCAAGTTTAAGCTTAATAATTTCTTACTAGTCATGCTCAAAGATTAAAACCACTAAATGATTACCCACTTTGAATTTGGGTTCTATAAGAAAGAAATATTTTCCAGATAACCATATGATAAAGAATCACGAGCTCACAAGACAACTCAATCCTTCTTCCTTGTAAACAATGTGCCGCTGCTAGTGCTGACAGATCCCATTTAACAGATGCGATTAGTCTACCATAGACAAAAATGAAAGATGAAAAACTTATAGAAGACATTTGTGGGTCGACAAATTGGAGAAAAACCTTCGTAGAGTCGATGGCCAATGGAAATAGAGAAAGATATTAGCAAAGTTGATTGTCGGCAAAATGAAAAAGACTTTTGTTATAGAGTATCCAACAAAGTGGAGGATGAAGAAATTTGTAGAAGAGTTTTGAAAGTTGCGGCTAGGTTTTTCTCCAACTAAAAAGGTAAAGACCCACTGGGCAATATATATTAAATCAAAAGAACGGTTCAAATTTGATAAGAATTGATCGAACGACTTATAAAAAATATGTGTGAGTATTCGGGCTCGGGTTGCTCAGGCTTTCAAATCCCAGGCCGAGCCCAAATTAATGTCAGGGCTTGAGCTTTAAAGCCTAGGCCTATCCCGAATTCTAAAAAAATGTGTCTAAGCCCTAACAATATCGGGCTGAGCTCGGGTTCACCCGCCCAACAGGCAACTCTAATTTAAATTAACTTGTTCGTAGTGTTATTTAAGTTGTACCAAACATTGTGTAGTTGTGAGGGTTGCACTTGGTTCAGTAAAACACTTATATTTGACTTAAGTACAATGTTATGTAAGTTGCACCAAAGATTGTGTAGGTTGTACCTCTTCCTCCTATAACTAAACAACCCTCCGGTAGATCAAAGATAAAGCACATTGAGTCCTAGTACTAGGACAAAATGGTTATTCATTGCTCTCGTTGTCATAAGGCCGATCACAATCGAAAGATTTGTAAGGAACCTATTCTTGAGTGAAAACTTTGTTCTTTTATATAATTACCGACTGTGTTTGTGTAATTTGTCTTGGTGAAAACATGTAGAATGTATGATGGGGTGAACCTTTTAATGTATTAGTTTCGATAACATTCAACAACTTCCTCTTGTGAACTAATATTTTGCATAAACTTCTACACAATGTTATGAAATTTACACCTCTGTTATCCGGGTTACACCTGGCGTTTTAGTGAGTTGCACCATAACATTTTGAAGGTTGCACCAAGTTCAGAAAAAAAAAAAAAAAAAAAGGCAAGTTAATTACAATGATGTGTGTACAGTGTCACGACCCCAAATCCGGTCCATGCGGATCGAGGGTTCGTGATCGGCCACCTGAGGCCTTTTTACCAATGATCATAATTCCCTTTAATCAAATGCAGCGAAATAAATTTTATTTTTCTATTGCGGAAAGCGCTAATCAATACACAAGTCAACATCGGTCATCTATTTATACATTCCATAGTAATTACAAAAGTACATGATGTAATTTTTCCAAAGCCTGCTGATGTCATATTCAATATACAGTCCAAAGTTTCCAAAAGTAACTACATCATGACTAGCAAAATTCCTATTACAAAAAGGGTCCATAGCTTTACAAGCTTCCAACTAGTTTGACTGAACCTGCTATTTCTTGTCCAATCTCATCACCTGAAATAGGATAAAAATATCCTATGAGCTCAACAGCTCGTGAGTATCCCAGCTCAGTGAGCATTCCATAATATACCAAGGGTTTCAAAACTACTATGTAATTCAATACTGAAATGTCGATGATC
The DNA here is from genome assembly GCA_008638375.1 of Nyssa sinensis. Taxonomy (NCBI): domain Eukaryota; kingdom Viridiplantae; phylum Streptophyta; class Magnoliopsida; order Cornales; family Nyssaceae; genus Nyssa; species Nyssa sinensis. The sequence goes on along the minus strand of CM018031.1, from coordinate 64,771,746 downwards.
ATATATCATATGTTATCGTAATTACAGTACAAGATAACGGTATCAAATTCAGCTCCAATATATCTCAATTCAAAGATAATCGTAAATCGATAATCAATAACATAGTTCAATAAATCAAAATCACAGTTCAATATCATGGTTCAATTCTCAAATTCATAGTTCAATAATTCATAAGTCAATAATTCAGATTCATGGTTCAATAACCCAAATTCATAGTTCAATAAATCATAGTTCGATAATTCAGATTCATGGTTCAATAACCCAAATTCATAGTTCAGTAAATAATAGTTCAATATCTCAAATTCATAGTTCAATAATTCAGATTCATGGTTCGATTTTCAATATTCAGATTCAAAATAATATATTCCACTTCTATGGTCAGCAAATTAACCCTCGCTGACTGAGATCATAGGCTAGCTAGTTCGATATGCCGTATCAACACCGGCTCACCACAATATACCCTATGGGATGGGTTCGATAAATCACAACCTATTCGATAGTGACCAATCATAGAAGAGTGTTCTATTCAAAGCATCAAATTCATATCCAAATCGTATCCAAAATCGATAATCATCAATAGCAGTTCAATTATTTCAAATCAAGGTTCTTTATTTGACATTTAGTTTAAACAGTTCAAACATTTGTAAGAATATCGTAAAACATTTGAGTATCTTTCGAACACATTTTCTGAAGTCAAAGAAGACAATATAGTTGTCAATAGATCATTCAAACGTATACAGTATAGTTCGATAAATCATAAAAGAGTTCAATATTTATATCTATACTGAAATTATCTACCTCAATATGGTATGAAATACTCACCTGAATTCCAAAGCTTAACTCCAAAAGTCCTTCCTTTGAAGTTCCCTAAAATCACATTTCAAATTCTGGTTACATTCCATAATATCACTTGATTAGATTGTCACTTAATCTCTTTTGGTCAAATAGACTCTACCATTGAGTTTGGAATGTCCAAGAAAGTCGGTTTAGGCTTTTACCGATCTTAAATTGGGCTTCTGGATCGAAAAGGGGAAAATAGTCTTTTGATATATTATGGTCACTTTATTCTCGGGACCTTTTTCCATAAGTTTGACCCCACCGTTGGATTCAGTGGGTCCGAGATAGTTGAAATACATATATGACTTGCCTTGTTTGGATACAGGGGTATTTTAGTCATTTTAGTATTTGTGTCTTATTTTTTAGAGTTTCGTCTCGTGAAACGGACCTCACCATTGGATTCGGAATGCCCAAAATAGTCAAAATGCACTATTGGTTTACTTTATTTGGACTTTGTTTGACTAATTTGGCTTAAAGGTATTTTAAATAATTTCCTGAATTTAAAAAGGGTTTTAAATTAATTGTTATTTAATTTTCTGGGCAATTGTGTAATTAACCGAAAATTTGGGGGGTCAAAATAGGATTTTCGAAAACTGTTAAGTGAACCGTTCGGTTCAGTCCCAATTCAATTGGGCCGGTCCGGTTCGATCAGAAACCAAGGGTTCAGTTTGGTTGCCTTATGTCATGCTGACGTCTTGATGACTTCAACCCTAAATTACATTTCAAATCCACTTAAACCCAATACGACGTAGTTTTGCATAACCCATACGCCCGGTCAGTCGGATCCCGACCATGACCCAAACCAGACCCGGTTCTATCTTGACCCGATAAGGCCTCGACATTCCGATCGTCTTCTCCGGTGGGTTCCGGTGGTAACAGTCGCCTTCTCCGGCGACGGCCACCTGGATTTCGATCATTTTTTAATGCTTTTTAAACGCCTTCTTGATCTAAATTTAATGTAGATCTCATTTCTAATATTGGTTTTCAATTTAAAGTACCAAATCCTCACGAAATAGGGCAAACCCAGTAACTCCGGTGGCCTGAAATTTCCATTTCTACGCTCGGTTGCTCACTGTTTTGACTCCTCTTTTTCTCTATCTATTTTCTACACTATATGGGATCAATCCCATGAAATTTAAATCAAGCTTTATGCATAAAATCATGGTGCAACCGAGACCTGTAACTCCCATTTTCTCAGTCATTTTAGCATCTATTTCTATCATTCTTTTTGCATTTAAAAGTTTAACTCATGCTTATCAAGACCCTAGCTTTAAATCAAACTATCATGCTTTAAATCATAAAAACAAAATTTCACTTGAGTTACCTTTTTCCTGTTTGTTCTTGCTGCCGTATCCTCCACTTCTGTTTCCAACACTTCAAGTCGCCCCCAGTTTTTATCCCCTTTGTTTTCTTTCCATTTTTCTCAAAGCATACGTATGTATATATATATATATAGCAGCCACTGCCCTTGATTCTCTCTCTACTTTCTCTCTCTACATGACCTCACTTCTCTGTATTCAGCCTCCAACTTTCACTTCTCATCAAGACCTTCCCATCCCAATTAAGTTTACTTTTCAATTCTCTACCCTTGCATTTAAGTTTTGCAAGATATTTTGTATCTTATATATATATATATATAATATATATCTACACACACATACACTTGACAACACACACACACACATACACCAGCCGACACACACACACCTACACACACATTACTGTGCATATATATACATACATATATTTAACTATTTATTATTATTATTCTTATTATTATTATTATTTATTATTATGATTATTATTATTTTTATTTTTAATTAATTATAGTTCGGGTTTTTATAGCATGGCCCGGGTTTACCGGGTCGGGTACCAGGCTAACTCGGGTCGGGGTATTACAACAGTGTTACCCGGTTGCACCAAACGTTATGCGAGTTGCACCTGACGTTCTAGTGAGTTGCACCATAACCATTTGAAGGTTGTACCAAATTCATAATATTTTTTATCGACATTCCAAGAATTGACAAAATGTTAACATTTCATCCCATATAATTACAATACAAATTAAGTTTGTTACATCATCAAAATCTCATGCAATTACATAAAATCACACATGCTATGAAGGCTTCCTATTTTCTCTTGTCAAATCTATGTATGGAGTTCTTTCTTTCGTTGTCATTTCTCTCCACCAGTCCGATGCAAATTGAGAAGCTTATATAACATAAATATAAACACAATGAATAAAGATAGATTATTGATAAATTACTAACAAACTAATAAATGTTAGGTGTTTAATTGATGATTTTTGTAGACATCTCCGAAAGGTTATAGTCAATCTCAATTTTCCTTCGTTAAGTCCCTTGCATACTTCTACATTGGAATCCATCATAAAAATCATAGCACTAGTCGATGAATATGTTACAAAACAAATGCATTAGTAATAAAAAAAAAATACAAGATGCAATTCACTCACAGTAATTTTGATCAACTCGTTTGTTTTTTTTTTAGCATTTCGATCATGACGTTGTGGAAATGGGTTGTTTCATCCACTTCTTGTTGGGGATAATTGTTCCGGAATTAACTCCCCGCTTAACGTAGCCTCCATCTCCATTGAGAGTTTTTTACTGGCTCTCTTTTTATATCATACCATTTTTTTTAAAAAAAAAAGTAATCTATGTTTATTTCTATATTTTTTGTAGATTTTATCTCAAAAGAACAAAAAAAAATAAAAATAAAGGCATGAGGATAATACCTTTAACAATAAAGAAATATCAAACCTACCAAAGAAAAACACACTACCGTATTACCCAATAAATTTTTTGGCAAAGATGAACTATTAGAAAATAGCAATGAAATGTAATCCAACATCATCCAATCAATTCATATTATAAGATTTTGAGACTATGTACTTTTTAAAAATGTTCTAGTCAAAATATATTGAGACCATTATCACTTTTGAACTAAAATCCAATAACCTAGTATTATTTTTGTTACGGGCATGAATTTTCTTCAATTTTTAAAGGCTCATAAAGTGCCTCTATGCACAACATTGTAAAGATCATTTTTTGGGATTCTAGGTTTAAGTAGGATAGGATAAATTTGACGACAGAGAGAGAAAGAGAGAGAGAAACAAAGAGAGTAAGGGACTTACCTGTTAGAGATGATAGGGACAGGGTAAGAAGCGACAGCGACAGTGACGACGAATGAGTTGAGCTCGTTGTGGGTTGAGTTTGGCAATGACAATGACAATGACTCGAATAGTTCAAAGATGACGACCACGACAACTTGATCGATGAGAAGACGATGGAGAGTTGTCCAGTTTGGAGACGATGTCGATTGATTGGATTACAGTGGATGATGGCAACTCGCGAAAGAAGAGACGATGGTGGACAACTTCAATTTTCTATCCCTAAATGGATATGGGTATTCTTGTCAATTACTTAGATTTTGTAAAAAGGTATTTTGGTCTTTTAAAATTTGAAGATTCCAAAGTTGATTTTTTTTTAAATTTTTTTGATGTCTTTTTAATTTCCACCACAAAGATAGAGTTTTTCTTAAATTCTTCTCTAACACCAACTGATTCCCAATTAAGCCTCAAATAAGTGACTAATTCATAATTTTTCCTACAATTAATACAAAAAGGAATGTTTGGTGGCACATGTAGGGCTGTAATTTGGGTGGGCTAACCCGAATTCAGCCTGAATTTTGACAGGTTTGGGCTAAAAAATTTAGATTTTGGGTTGGGCCTAGGTTTGAAACTTCAAGCCTGAAGTTCATTTGGGCAGAGCCTAGGTTGTATCTACAAAAACCTGATGCAAGCCGAGCTCAATGTCGTCTTCTTTGCTGTATGTTCAGCAGAGTTGAATTATTTAAATCATCTCAAGTTTAATGCATTCTTCAATGTGGGATACATCCAAACTTAAGTCCACACGCGAAATATATTAGAGAGTGTCTTCTCTTCTCTTACATTTTCATATCTGGGTACTCTAATATTTTCAAGTATGGGTGTTCCTCTATTTCTTCAGTGTTTTTAAACTCTATCCTCTCTGCTGTGATTTCAACCCACTCGGTTAGTATATAATTTAACTTATAATTTTAAGAAAAAAGGGATGAGAGATCCAAAAATCTTTGAACCAATGAATTTCCAATTATCAACACTATATCCAACTCTCTATCTATATACATGAATTAGTGAAGCAAAATAAAGACTAACATTACCAAATTTGGATCGAAAACGATGGCGGCCTTATTCTGAAGCAAAGCCACCGAAGCTTGAAAAACCCCATTAACGCTCATAAGAGTCTTTTTGACCTGAATTTGAACAAGCTGCAAAAGTCATTCATGATACTTTCACCTCAATTCTCTTCATACCAACATCTAAACACACAAATCTCTTAGAATTCTGATCTTCATACACATCTAAAAGTTGAACATCTTCAAGGTGGTTCGCAAAGACCAACTGCTGCTTCCAGCCACCATAGAAGGTCACCATAAACTTGACACTATTGAAGGAATCGAGAAGGAGAGATACGATGAAGAGAAAGAAAGGAAGAAAAAATAGGGATAGAGAAACTTTTGAATACCACACCGACATTAACATCGAGAAGCTTTAGTCCATATTTGTTGCTTCCAAGTATTAAAAACTAAAAAACACATTGTTAGTATCTTATAGTGCCCACGTCGGAAGAGAATGCTTATCCGTGAGTTCTCTCATTCTATAAAAGGTCTCTCAATGACAACTCTCTTAACCTTAGTGCACCACCACTATAACACCTGTCAATAAAATTAGAGTTTTAACTTTTTTAAAAAAAAGTTGGAGCTTTAATAAGAAAAAGTAAGAAATTTGTTTAACTTGTTGGGTGTTGGGCAACCGTAGTAAACCCGAAATTATGTTTATGTTGAGCTCAGGTTGGTGTGTTCGGGTTCAGGACGGGCTTGGACAGATTGTCACATAGTTCAGGTTAGGCCTAGACAAGCTTCTAGCCCGGCCCGATCAAGTTGCACCCGAAGGCACATGTACATATATAGTGTACATATATATATATATATATTTATATGAGTGTGGGATTCACACCCATGACACTTACATGGACCACACACCTATCTGAGTATATGTGTCTCACATGTGCACAATCACATGTGTTATGAAACATTATTCTTAATACAAATCAACCAAATCAAACTCAAATAAAAATCTCTTAAATATGAGTGTTACACAAACAAATCAAACCATACTCATCAATTAATTATTTCTTAAATATGAATCTGGATAAATAAAATAACCCAACCCATAACTAAGTTAAATAATGCTCACATCTCAAAGTGAGACTTAAACCATACCTCCCCCTAACGAGAAGGGCTAGCCCTAATTATTTACACTTTCACTTATATACATTAAGAGTGTGATAACTCTAGGAGAATGTGAATATATTCACCTTTCAATAAAATGGGTTAATGTTACTTAAAAATGTTGAAGTTCTTACCTTTATTTTCCACTATTTCATGTAAGTGGGTTCACTGGTCAACCTCACTAAGGATGAACTCTACTTATGTGAGAGGGTAAAAAACAAAGGAAGGACGACCCATATTGCTGTTATATTATAATTCAATAACTTTCTCATACTTCTCCTTTTTATCTTTTTATTTTTTGATATTATACTAAAGAAAATGCCTCATAATGGAATCGAATGAGTTATATATCTAATAATTGAATAAATTTTTTAATTCTTCAAAAACATCAAAATCTTATTTCAATTTCATACACCTGCGTCCAATTAGAACATAAATTATTCCATACTATCAATTTCTTTGAGAATACCTTGCAATTATTGTCACTATTGTTGATAGGCATCGAAATCTCTTATTTTGTTTACCCAGCAAAATATCTATGATCAACTTAGAGTCACCTTCTACAACCCAATCTCTGCCATCACTAATATCAATCTTCAGCAATCTTTCTTGAAGAGCTAAAACTTCCAATTCAGGTACTAAGTAGCTCCTATCATACCAACTTGACAAAGCCCCACAGATATGTCCAAACTAATTTCTAACTATGATTCCTACACCACCCTAATTTCCATTCTTCTTCTTGGAACCATCAAAAATTAAAATCTTCTTACCAATAGGGGCGATCCATCTTATAAACCTAGTTATTTTACCATTGTCTATTTGAGGTTGCCCATGATTAAGCCAATTTTCAGACTTTCCATAATCTCTAAACATATTGGTAGCCTTTTCAATGATTGTATAGGGATTAAATTTTTCACATTGAAACAGCACATATGCCTCTCATTATCAAGAATATTCCTAATACTCAAGCTTTCTTAATTGTATTTATCTCGTCTAACATGAAAAAAAAATATGGAGAAAATGGATGAGCTACATAAGTCAGTGAATTACTATTAATCTCTTATCATAGAGCTTCATACATACGTGTAATAAGGATACCATCATACACGTGTCATAAGGATACCATCAATAACCATTTATAGTAAAGACAATTTAAAATACTTTTCTAAAGCAAAGCTGTCCACTTTTTTAGAAATAGAGTTGCAAATACTTTTAATAAAAGTAGCATAACCAAGAAAATCCATGTTGACTAAAATTCTAAACACCAAAAAGGTCATGTAATATAACCATGTCACTTATACTGACAACAGGAGAGAATTCTAGCCTAATTCTAAGTCTTCCGACTCATAAAATTTCTTAAAGAGACAATATCACATCATTAAAGATTATCGTATGATGGAATTTAATAAATCAAATATTGAACATTCAATTATTGATTGATTTTACAAAGCATTTGTCAAATTCACTTTAAACTTACACATGTTCAAATGTATCACAATGCTTTGTTCAAAAATAAGTTTAGACATACTTATCAAAACATTGCAAAAAGATACCACTTTAGGGTATCGAGTTACTCGTATGACAAACCTAAATCTTCATTGGTCGTCACTTTTCTTATAATCCTTTTTTTCTTAACCTTTCCCAAAGTATATCGAATCCCACATATAAATATCACCATTTTTTTCAAGTGAGAAACACTTGTTATTCTTTAGCTCGATCTTCAATAAATGTTCCTGATTAGCTATCACATGATGCTCCTAAATATTTCATTTATGTACTTATTACTATATGTTGATGACATGTTCATTGCTACCAAGGAATGTCTGAGCTCAATAAGTTGAAGATTTAGTTGAGTAATGAATTTAAAATGATAATTTTGGGTGTAGCCAAGAATACTTTGTGTATGGAGATTTACAAGGACCGATAAGTATGTAGATGGTGTTTATCCAATACTTTATATTAAGAATGTGCTTGTGCAGTTTTTCATGCAAGATGTGAGGCTTGTAAATACTCCATTTGCTACTCACTTTCAGTTTTTTATAGCTTTATCACCGAAGACCAATAAAGAGAAGAAACACGTCTCGTGTTTTTTTATGCTAGCGTAGTTGCTAGTATCATGCATACTATGATGTGCACTATTCATACATATCAAATGTTGTTACTGTTATCATTAAATATATAGAGCATACGAGAACAGTTTATTGGCAAACAATGAAATGAATTATTTGGTGTTTGAGATGTATTGCATATGTGAATTTAGTGTATGATAAGAGAAATGATACTTTTAGCGATGTTATTGCCTATTGATTCTTATTATATAGGTGATTTGGATTGAAGGAATTCTTTAATGGGTTATGTCTTCACTCTTAAGTTACGATGTAGATAAAAAGTGACCTTACAATCCATAGTTGCTTTATCCACTTCCAAAGAAGAGTACGTGGAAGCTATTGAGGCAATAAAATAAGCTTTTTTGGTTGAAAGATTTGTTTTCTTATTTGGGGTTATAGAAAACTTTGATAGTGGTACATTGTGATAGTTAGAGTGTTGCTAAGATATTTACCCTAGAGAAGGTGAATAAGTGTATTTATAAATATTGACAACTTTACAAACTGTAAAAATGACTACTAAAAATGCACAAGTATATAAAAGAATAAAAAGAGAGAGAAATAACAAATATAATGATTTTTACGAGGTTCAGAAAAAGTCTTACGTCCTCGACTCAAGCATCTCCACTTGAATTTTTTCACAATCTTGATCTCCTTGTATGTAGAGGTCAAACATTTACAACAAGAACTCCTAACTCTTTGCCTAGCAAGATATTCCTTTTTGACTCACAAGGGTAGCACCTACCTGTAAATCTCATCGCAATGAGAAGATACAAAGATTTTACCAAAGAATGCTCTCTTTTAGAGTTGAATGGTATAATAAAAGTTCACTCTCTAATGAATAATCAATAAATGCTTGAGTATTTAAGAGTTGGGAGAACTTTGAGATCTATATTTGAAAATTAAGAGATCTCAAGTCACTTTCAAGGATTTAAATGTAGGAACAGATTTGTGAATGTAAAGGATACAATAAATGCTTCCAACAACCTCTATTTATAGGCCTTTAAAGAATATAGTTGTTTGATTCAAAAACTAGTCGTTCCCTCCTTTTTGATATGTTTGAAATTTAAATTTGAAAGTGTCAGATAGACAAAATCAGTCGATGGAATTCATCTTTCAATCGACTGAATCATAATTCAATTAACTAAAGAACTCATAATTTTTCTAGAAAGTAGAGGTTGATCTATGTTCAAGTCATTCAGTCGACTGAGTTTTAGGTCCAGTCGATTGAATCTTTTAGTGTGGATTTGTATACAAAATGGCTTATGTGATTCAGTCGACTAAATGTTCAATTTAGTCAATTGAGTTGGATAGTGTGTTAAGGCCTTATGAACAAATACTCATTTAGTCGACTTAGTCTTGGATCCAATTACCTAAATTTAACAAAGACAATATAGGCATGTTTTATGAACAAGAATCAGTCAACTGAATTTGATAGTTTTGCACCATTGCCTATTTTGTTCAGTGTTTTCTTTTTCCAAGCTTAGGTTTTAACAATGTTATGCCTTTGAAAAATCATGTTATTGATTTATTTATTTGTTTACTTAAATACTTTAAGCATTATGTTTTGCTCAACCAATTCTAGTTCACTAAAAAATCCAAAATAAAAGAAAACAAAGTCTTCACTTAATTCCTTGGGCTTGAGTGCTTCTATTTGTCTTCTGTGTGACTTGATATTTGATCTTGTGAGAATATTTCCATGATGTTTATCCTTTTCATTTTTAGTTAAATCTTGGTCAACTATTCTTTTAACTTATTGACCTATTTACATTGTCACTTAAAATAGATCATTAGTCCACATCATCAATGCCTTGTTATCATTAAAATTACAAAAATACTTGTCACGACTCGGGACCAAGCCTATGCGGATTACGGAGACGTGACCGCCACCTTTCGGCCCGAAGGTTGATGGGTGGACTAGAAGCGGCAGTGCCAGACAGTGGTGCGAACTTCAATCTTGTATACAAAAAAGGGTTTTGCGGAAGCTGTGAATTTTTTTTTTTGCCTTTTCGCACGTTTACCTGGAACTGCCACTCACATACAGTACAATTAACAGACATACAGAACTTGCTAAATTTTTAAAAGTTAAAACATATTATATGATCATCGTCCTTAGGGACTTAATTACATAACTTTGTCCAAAATAGAATACTACAAAAGGCATTGACCAACTATTGGTCCTGACATTCCCAAAAATGCTAATCAAAAGTGTGAAGCTCCCGACACCCTTCCTTAATACGGGCAAGGTTCCCATTCATCCTCGTTACCTGAAAAATTTATAAGTAACAAAACCATGTGAGCTTTATGAAAAACTCGTGAGTAATTCTAGTACCTTGCCCTGAGTTTTTAACTAGAGTGGATTAAGCGTAAGAGAATTCATAAAACAGTCACTACCAATTACTCGTACACTTCAGATACAAACTATAGGAATCTTAAAATAGATAGCATGAAACATTCAAGGCATTCAGACTGGGCATTTAGTTCATCAATACAAAATACATGAATCTTCAAAACATAAAATACGAAGCATTCAAGACATTCGAGTAAAAGCATTTAGTTCATCAAATACGGAACACATGAATCTTCAAAACATATAACACGAAGCATTCAAAGCATTCGAGTAAAGCAGTTATTTCATGATACAAAATATGAGGATTCAATTTTTATTATAATTGGAAACATAAATCCTTTGATCATGAAATCAGAACATATAAATCACGTTTAAAAAAATGGGGGATAAACCTTCTCTTTTCACTTTTGTTTTAATAGAATCCGTTTTGAACCGGACTCCAAGCTTAATAGATCAGTGGAGATATCTCATGCCTGAGAGATAAACATTCCACTGGGAATTTTCAGGATTTTGAGTCACATAGGGTCTCGATAGCTCGTGGTGCTTATACACAATTATCTTGCATTACTAGTTTGCAAACAGAAAGCATTTAAAACATTTCTTTTCAAATAAATGTTTTTTAAGAGCATTTAAACAGAACTTTTAGAAGTACTTTAATAGAACTTTCAGAATACTTGAAACATTACGTTCAAGAACATTTAAAACATGACTTTCAGAACACTTAATCACAACATTCAGGAATATTTAAAACATGACTAGAATGAAAAATATTTACTTTTAGAGAGGCATTTAACACAACTTTGAAGTTGGAATAGACATGCTGAAGTAAGAACTTATAAACAGTTGGCATTTAAAACAAATACATTTGCAGTTCATGATAGTATTTGAAAATGGAAACAAGTAGCATTTTTAAAACATGAGTCATATAAATACAAAAATTTGAATTTAAAACACTTCAGGAATCATGGAGTTAAAACCTCCATTTCAAAGTCCAGGATTACTCACCTTGATTTCCGGGGTTGGAGTTATTGATGGGCCTTTTTCTTTCCTTTGCAATTCCTAAGAACAATTCATGAAAAATCTAATTAATTCCACATTTACTTAAATCATCACCTATTTAGTGTTCTTTATTTACTCTTAGACCCGGTGAATCCTAATTTCCTAGGATAAACCTTATTTCCTTTAAATCGGACTATTCGTAGTCAAGTTAGACTCTTAGGGATAGTTTAGTAAACTTGCATTTTCACATGTCTTATTTTTCAGTATTTAATTTGATAATATGGATCTCACCGTTGGGTCCGGAACGTCGAAGAAAGTTAATTTAAACCCTCTCAGACTTCCATTTGGCTTCAAGCATCATTAAAGGTAAAATAGTAATTTTTACATTTTACGTGTCTTAATTTTCAAAATTTCATCTTGTAAAATGGATCTCACTGTTGGGTCCAGAATGTCGAAAAAGTCAGAATATACTATCTTTTTATTTTATTTTGGCAACGAAACATTTTATCATAATTAAATTAACTAAATTAACTAAATTAACTTATTTAACCTCAACCCAAACCTGCTAACTCCATATCGTGTTCGTGTCGTGTTATCGTGTCGTGTCATAAATTAACACTCTTATTTAGTTGCCACCCTATGTACATTCAGATGTAGCACATCACATATAATAAGTTTTATTGTACTACTATTGCTAAATCGATCACTAATTATACATTTTAGAGCAACTAACTATTTGCTGCAAAACATCAAAGATAACATTTAAAAATAATATTGCTTTGATACAAGTTCTCTTACCAACAATTATAAACATGGATATATAAATATGATAGTGCTATGTTACAAGTTCGCTTACCAACAATTATAAACATGGATATATAAATATGATAGTGCTATGATACAAGTTCTCTTACCAAAAATTATTATTATTATTATTTTTTATCAATTCTCTTACCAACAATCATAGACATGGATATAAAAATATAACATTCTCAAAGAGAGAGCATATAGTATACCTGCCCACAAACCTAAAATAAAAGCACAATTGACTGAAGACAATTTCTCAAGGTAGTGATTATGTTACAAAAACATAAACATGACAAAAATAGTGTACAAGTGCATATATTATACCTGCCGACAAACATAAAATAAAAGTATAATTGAGAGAACACATATCAAGGTAGTGATTATGACACAAAAACATAAACATGACAAAAATAGTGTACGGGCATTCATGTGTTTCATGTGCCAATATTCTCATGCTTTTGACAAAATAAGGCTGGGAACTCTCTTTTTGTTTCTTCGTTTTTCTTATAAAATGTTATTGATAATAAAAAAATATTTTTTTAATAAGTAAATGTAATCATATTTATGTACCATGCCTAAGGAAAGTACTGAAAAAGGCTATATAACAAAAAGCCTCGAAGACCCTAAAAACTCTACAAAAGGTCCTTCATACAAAGGAAAGGTCTCGTTGGCTAAAAAATGCAAAAAATTATCTTTCAAAAGAGAATGGGGTTTCTTAATCCCCTCCAAAGTTCTACTATTCTTCTCCCTCCATGTAGGAGCCATTCTCCACACCACCTGAACCTCGTTTCTTGCCCTAACCCCCTCCCAACTAATATGCAAGTTACTCAAGTGAGCCAGCATCACCCACTAGCAATACCATACTCTAGCAATCACTAGCCACTGCATACTGAATTAATATGTGGTCTACAGTTTTTGTCCCTTTCTTGCATATGTGATATCTACTCCTCCCATTTGAAGATTATATGTGGTCAATATAACTTCCCAAATTGTCGTCAAAGAAAAAAAATGCCACCTTTAATAGGACTCTCGAGTACCATATTAGCTTTTAAGGAAACTGTCCTCCTCCACTGCCCACCAAGTCTCTATAAAATGACTTCACCGAGTAGAACACCTAGCTATTCAAGGTCCCCACAAAAGTGTCTTCCCTTCTCGCATTCATCCAACACCAGGTCAGCTCCTCCAACAACTCCATCACCTCATCAACCTCCAATCATGAAAGTTCTTTTTAAAATGCAGATTCCACACCACCTCTTGACAATAGTTTACAACCATCGCATCCTTATTGGTAGACGTTGAGAGTTTGATATACATTATTGGCCCAATCTCTATCAACCTAAGCTTTTGGAGCAATTGGTTGCTTACCACAGTATAAGAGCCTCAATCAAATGTAAAACTTTAGGAAAAACACTATGGAGCACAAAGGTGTTCCACGGCTATTGTTTAGTTCTTGACGTCATAGTCTGTACGATGACATCATCAATTTCTGGTAGAGAGTTGCATGGTCTGGATTAGTTTTGCAAGGGGAACATTTTGAAATTTTTTGAGACGATGTGATAGGGTTTTTCATTTTTCAAATGTCTTTCCTAATAATGGGTTTGATTTTGTGATCTGTTGATTTGATCATTTTTCCATGAATTTGTTGCTTCTAACCAATCACAGAGGATGCGATTGGGCCTAGAGGGGGTTCGGTTGTGCAGCTCTTAATCAGTTTGATTGTTTTTGTTTGAGTTTTGTGAAGAAATGTTGGAAGGTTGTGGCATGTGCAAGCGACCTTGTTGTGTACAAGGATCTTTTCTTGTTGTTTGGTCTTGATTCAGTCTTGGTTGGTTGTTTTGAGGTTATTTACTGAGACTAGAGGTTGATTCCTGGTTGGGTAGTGAAGATCTGGTCTTGATTGGTTGTTTTGATTATTTTGGGTCTATTTTTCTTTTATTCTCTAATTAAATATGACAAGTGTTAATTTTGATTCACTTCAAACTATTAGTGTGAAGTTAATGGGGAATAATTATGTCTATTGGACATGTTATAAAAAAGTTTTTGCTAGGGAAGAATATGTGGGGCTACATTACTTGTGTAATAAAGGTCCTGATCGATACTAAGGCTGAAAATTTCAATCAGCTGCTATCTAATTAGAAAGTTGATAATGCAAAAATTATTACTTTGATAAATAATTCAGTTGGTCAGTTTGTTTGGATTCATTTGGCCAAATTTGACACAACTAAAGAAATTTAGGAGTATTTATCTAGGTTGTTTGTGCAGTCTAACTTTGTTAAGAGGTATCAATTGGAGCAACTGGTGATCTAACATGATATCAGAGTCTTAATTATGAGAGATCTTCGAATCAAGTCTCTCCATTTGCATTTATTTCCCGTGTACATTTGCATTGTCTATGGTTTCTTTGTCTTTTCTCGTACGAGTCTAGGATCCCAAGTGAAGCACATTTTTGGCTCATTCCCTAAAAGCTTGAGCTTTTAGAGCAATTGGTTGCTTAACAGTAGCCAAACTGAACAAATGAGAAAACCTCTCATTCAACACTCTATCACCACACGACACCACACCACACCAAAGGTCCTCCCAAAACTTCACCCTCATTGTCTCCCCAACTCGAATTCATTTCGAGTTGGGGGACACTCTATCACCACATATCTCTTAAAAAGCAGCCACCCCACTCTGAATTCATTTCCATAACCCACAACCCAATGCCCCAATTACCTAGCAAGGGAACCAACTATCATCCTCATACCTATATAATATGATCATCAACTCCTTGGATAAAGTTTGAGCCTCCACTCTAGACCTCCAAAGCCATTTGACTAACAAGGAAGAGATTTTTTATTTTTTATTTTTTATTTTAGAAGAAAAGCTAGGAATGTCTATACTCACAATTTCAATATAAAGAAAAATTGCATCATACTTGGATGAAGCATTACTCTAAAGACTTCAAAAGTGACTTCTTTTTCTTTGACATCAACGAGTGGAAATTAAAGATGAGATTTTTAATATAAATGGGTGTTAATTCACATAATTGTACAATTATATAATTGGAAACTGAACATGTAACGTGCTATGTTGTGTTCCTTGAGATTATAAGTGGCTACTTTTGTGCAGGAACCATAACAAAGTGAGGAATCTAGAGGGTTCTAAGGGCCCCATACTTACGTATAGGCTATATACTATGTACTACTAAGCTAAGCTAAGCTTATCCAAGGGAAAAAGAGTGAATCTCCAATTGAACACAATGATACTTTTGTTTATCTATAAAGCCTCAGTGGACCAATGACCTTTTATTCTGGTCAAACCAATTTTCAAGTTGAAAAATCAAAGATGATCAAGATAAGAGTGACCGACTCAAGGGCGGGCTGTACTCAGCAAGGTTTTGACTTCCTGGAGATTATTATGAATGAATCCCTTCTACTTCTAAGGCTTTGTGGAAGAACAATGCTTTGATGGATCTGTTCTTGTATTGTACCTATATATAAAAAGGCTTCAGTTCTTCGAGTATGGGAGTTAGGGATCATAATCCCCTCAAATAATAAATACTGTATTCCTTACAATTGTTGGTTGCATATATACTCACAACCTTTATATACACATCTTGCAATATGTTCTGACTAACATAATTATATCACCATATTTTTCTCAGTGGACAATGAACGAACACGAGGACACAAACAATCTTAACTCCAAAAAACACCAAATCAACAACAACAATATCTGGGCATCGTAAAGTAACAATTGAATTAATATTTCTAAGATTACTAGGATGATTACAGCACAGTTTTTGATCCTTACTTGAACTGAGTTTAAATTGAACCATGTCAAAGAGTTTTCAAACACAATCTCTGAGTTCGCATATCATAAAAATTAAAATGCTGCAAGAATCTGATTGTACCAACCCAAGGTCAGTTCACATTTTTGCTCTTTAACTCAAGGAAAGAACGTAGAGGACAAGGAGTAGCATGATTAATCAATGAAAACAAGGCCAAATAAAGAGAAAATTGCCACAGAAAGATCTCAGCAGTTACCTTTTCCCAGTCAAACAAAATCAAGTTTGGGCAACGAAAAACGAAACTGCATGTTCGGGATTGGCACACCGCACCCACTTATGATTTAGCTGGAGATTAGATCTATACCTCCTCCACCCCTCCTAGTATAGAGGTCAACAAGTAGCATGATTAATCAAATGGCCAAAGTATGATAACATAGCCAAATAAATAGAAAATCCTGCAGAAAATTTGTCAAAGAAAGATCTTTTAAGTAAAAATTGGGCAGTGAAACGTGAAAACAGCATGTTAGGGATTGGGGCACCCACTTATGATTTAACTGGAGATTAGATCAATACCTGCTCCACCCCTCCGAGCATCCAGGATTGGCAGGACCAGCTCAAGTAATGGCCTGATTATTATTATCACTACTATTTTGGCTCCAGTTTAAATAAGTTGCCCTTCTCTGATAATGAGTACATACGGTGTCAGTCCACCTTCATCTCATCAAGGAATTCATTAAGGAATATAAAATGCCGAATTCACCTCACAAATTGCATCCGCGTCTCTCTTGGATTGACAAAGAGATATCTTTTTTACCTTCTGAAATTCTTCATGTGTTATAAAGTTCTCTCAAGATTTTATTGGTAATCACTTTGTCAGCACAATTCGCCACCCCCTAGAGATTTGTGATTTGGATTGTAAGATCATAATTATGGATAAGAATTGGCATTCCGATCTAAAATATCAAAAGACCCAATGAAAAATATGCAATAACATTAGTAGTTAATACACACACATGCCTTCACTAACTTATCAGAAAAAAATATACATAATACATGTATAGACTACTACACCAAATAAAATTTTACTTTAGAGTTTCACATCATGAGAGCAGTGCATATTCTTTAAAAAGATAATAAGAAAAATGATAATGATACAATTGAAAAAATACGTATGAGATATTGACAAAACTCAGAACTTTATGAGCATTTTGTCATTTTAGATTTGAGTAGGAATTTTTAATACACATGTATATAATTACAAATACGATCTAAAAGTGTTCCACGTTACGAATAAACGTATTTTGTTCTAACAAAGTGGCCCGAATAAGTCTACTCTTTACGTACCGTGTTCCATAACAATCGACAATTTACATTCCCGTACCCATTCCATGTATCATAATGATCCGTGTTCCAGGTAATTGATCAGGCTCCAGAAGATGAAGATGTCTTTTCTGTTGATCTAGCCAGTCCCCCACATCACCACTTTCTTCAACGATGCCATTTACCTTTTATCAAAAAAGTATTTCAGAAAGGAATCCATCTCCTGCTTTCACTAGAAGGACAAATAGAATGTGGTTTTTTTTTTCTTTATTCATAAAATGCATAAGTTGATCTCCAAATGTGGAAACTGAAGTTGTAGAACAGAACCTAGAAACACCAAAGAAGGAAGGACACAACCTCTTTTCAGAAACAACCTGGACACCTTGATAAAAATATGCAAAATATCTAGCTTTCGATGTTAAAAAAGAAAAAAAAATTGCATCTGCAAGGGAGAATCAAAAGGAGATGGAAATAACCATTATCCCATGGAAAGCTTATATAATGAAGCATCTCTTGGGAACTTGCTTAGCTTCAATGAGAGTCATCACATAATGTAATTGTATGCTATTCAATAGAGAGCTGCTAGCCTGCTAGACTTCACCCATATGACAAACATATCAAAACATATAAACTAACACTTTAGAACAGTAACTTTATCACAAATATTAATATCGGAAGTTGGAATGAAATGGGTAGGTGAGTAACTCGTGCTTCACAAGACTCATCTCCATGGTATCAAAACATAAAAGGGCAAAAGAATCTCATCTTCTCCTTGGGAACTGCTGCAGAAGTCAATGACCATCCCTGTGAAAAGAAGTAAGAACACTTGTCCACATGCATTAACTTTCAAAAAAGAAAAAGGAAGAGATGGCAGCAGCAGCATTGTGAAAAATGATAAAAAGTTTAAGACTTGTTTTACAGAAAAGAGAGATTTGAATAGATGTAATGCACCCTCAAGGTAAAAACATACCAATCTTGTTTTAACTTTCTATGGTCCACTTTCCTTCTAGTTTTCATGCACAATTTGTCGTGCAGGAAGTTAAGAACAGTGACAACAGTGCTGCAAAAATTTTGATAAAAAATAAAATAAAATAAAATGTTGCCTAAACACAATTATCAAGTTTCCATTTTACAAGAACAGATGATGTAGAAAAAAGTGAGATATTTCTTACTGGTTACTTCCGTTGTGGATATCAAGCAATGAAAAATTTCAAACTCACGTGCAGCAGATATGCAAGAGTAATAACAAATAGAGAACTGCTAGCAAAACTTGAACAAATAGTTATTAACTAACCAGTAGAAGCCCAGTTAATTTGGACATAGAAAGGAACCACTAGATGTTACCTTGAATGGCATCTCTTGCCACCTACGAAGGGGGTAATGGAAGGACTGAAGTCTCAGTTGGGACACCAGACATGAGCGTGTGTGTCTTATTTGTCCACAAAAACACACGCGCACAGAAAAAAGGTAAAACATAATTATTCCTGCAACAATATGGCATAAGAAGCTTTTGACAGTGAGATATGATGAAGTTTTTGGGAAAGAACAGCAGAAAGTGCAATTCAGTATCTTTGCCAGACACATCAACATTTGATACCCAAATCGGAAAGTGAGCATCATCTTAACTTATAGCACTCAAGGCTCTTGAATAAGAAGTAATAATGATTAATGTATATCTCTCATTGTACTCTTGCACCGACAAGCAATCCACTCCCTGGCAACTCCATCTAATATGAGCTTTTGCTTCTCTGATAGTAACTTTCTTGGGTTCAAGGGCTTTTTACAGCTTCCCATTGTTCAAATTTCAAGCCTAGTTATAGATATACAAAATCAAAGCAATATAAATTGCCAATTCTGATTATAGTTTAAAGAGAAAAGAACTGGGATATTAAATCAAATTTCTCATTCAGAGAATTAATTATTGTTTACATACATGGTCCTTATTTATCATATACAATGAGAACCAAAAATGGAAATAACAAATAAAACTAAAAATGGAAACACAGATGGTCAACACAAATAATTAGCCTAAATCTCCTACCACGATCTTCTCCAAATCTCATTCAAATTATTCGGGATTTCCACACTCCCCCTCAAGTTGGGTCATAGATGTTGATCATGTCCAACTTGCAGATGAACTCTTCAAAGCTGGACCTCTGTAATCCCTTAGTGAATATATCTGCTAATTATTCTCTTGTAGGGATATAGGTCATGCAGACTGTCCCTTTCTCAATTTTCTCCTTTATAAAATGTCTGTCAACTTCTATATGTTTAGTCCTGTCGTGCTGGACCGGATTATGGGAAATGCTGATAGCGGCTTCGTTGTCGCAGTAGAGTTTGATGGGGAGCTCTATTGCGATATGTAGTTCCTCCAAGAGCTTTTGTAACCACAGCCCTTCACACATCCCTTGTGCAACAGCTCTGAATTCAGCTTCAGCACTACTTCTGGCTACTACATTCTGCTTTTTACTCCTGCATGTTACTAGATTTTCCCAAACATAGGTGCAGTAGCCGGTAGTGGACCTTCTGTCTTCTACTGATCCTGCCCAATCTGCATCTGTATAAATTTCTACCTTCTTACTGTCTCTTCTCTTAAAGAATAGACCTCGCCCTGGAGACCCTTTGGTGAATGCATGTGCTGACTGACCACACTCACAGCGAAAGCAATGTCTGGTCTGGTGTGAGATAGGTAGATCAATCTACCTACTAGTCTCTGATATCTTTCTCTATCCACAGGCTTTCCAGCGTCTTCCGTTCTTTTTCCTGCCTCGATTGGAGTATCACTTGGCTTGCAACCAAGCATGCCAGTCTCAGTCAAAAGGTCAAGAACATACTTTCTCTGAGAGACACAAATTCCCTTCCTTGACCTGGCAACTTCCATTCCCAGAAAGTATCGCATTTGACCTAGGTCTTTTACCTCAAATTCTGTGGCTAAGACCTTCTTCAATCTCTCCATCTCTCCTGTGTTGTCTCCAGTGAGAATGATGTCGTCGACATATACAATCAGGATGGTCTTGCTTCCATCACTAAATTGTTTAATGAACATCGTATGATCTGACTGTCCCTGTTGATATCCTTGATTCTTCATTACCTTCGCAAATCTATCAAACCATGCCCTTGGTGATTGTTTAAGTCCATACAGGGATTTCTTCAATTTACATACTCTGGTTTCTTCTCTTTTCTTGTAAAATCCTAGAGGTAGCGTCATGAACGCTTCTTCCTCTAGCTCACCATTCAGAAAAGCATTCTTGATGTCAAATTGGTGAAGGGGCCAATCCAGGTTTGCTGCCAAGGACAAGAGAACCCTTATAGTGTTCAGCTTTGCTACTGGTGCAAATGTCTCGGTGTAGTCGATACCATATATATGAGTGAACCCTTTTGCAACTAGGCGGGCTTTGTATCGTTCTACTGTACCATCCGCTTTGTACTTCACTGTGAACACCCACTTATAGCCTATTGATTTCTTCCCCTTTGGCAAAGTCATCACTTCCCAAGTTTCATTTTTTTCCAATGCCCTGATCTCTTCCATCACTGCTTTTCTCCAATCTGGAATTGCCAACGCCTCTTGAATATTCTTAGGAATCTGGATTCTGTCAAGGTTAGACGATTCTTTGAGCCCCTATTTTCAAGCCTACTTATAGATATACAAAATCAAAGCAATATAAATTGCCAATTCTGATTATAGTTTAAAGAGAAAAGAACTGGGATATTAAATCAAATTTCTCATTCAGAGAATTAATTATTGTTTACATACATGGTCCCTATTTATCATATACAATGAGAACCAAAAATGGAAATAACAAATAAAACTAAAAATGGAAACACAGATGGTCAACACAAATAATTAGCCTAAATCTCCTACCACAATCTTCTCCAAATCTCATTCAAATTATTCGGGATTTCCACATAGTTTTTCAGAAAGAGCCAATTCCAGCATAGAGTAAAGCAAAAACATCAAGCTTTGCTCAATAGTGATAAGCTACCCCAGTTATCAATTAAAAAAAAAGTGATAAGTTACCATAATTACTTTAAAAAATTGATAAGTTACTATAGCAATATGCAACAGCACCCCTCTGACTTTAAGCATTTGTATCTCTTTATTTGATGCTCAATTTGATTGGCCAGAAGTCATTGGAAAATAAATTTTCAAAGCTTACAATTGCTCATCCAACCCCATTCTGAAATTAAAATTTCAATTTTAAGCATGTGTGTCTCTTTATTTGCTTTCTAAGCAACCAACTAGAGCAGGAGCTGGGAGAAGAAAAAAAAAGTGCAAGCACCAGTGCACAAATCCCTCCCCCCGCCCCCCAATCTTGGTCTTATCAAAAGAAAAGCCATATTTATACAACCACCATAATACAATCAATTGGCAAGCTCAGGTTGAAAAGTGGATTTTGTTTTCCTTGATAAGAAAAAGAAGTTGAAAAGAGGATTTAATATGAAAAATGATGCAAGAGGTTTGTCCACCACAGATCCATACTCATATCCACACTCTATCGTGCCTAACAAGCGACATGGTTACTTCCTACATTTCAAAGTGTGCATGTGGCAAACATTGAAGTTTCTTTGATAGAATAAGATGTGCTCATAAAAATTAAAAATAAAAACTTAGAGAGGATGAGGAGGCATTATGTTACAATCTTGATATGGTGAGATTATTGAATTAGATTGCATATACTTCTTTCAAACTCCGTCGATATAGATTTCACAATGGCCACACTTAATTATCATCAATTTTGAGTGTTTATTATTATTTTTTCCAGTAAGAAACTAGAATAATTTATTAGGAAAGAAAAGGAAGAAGTAGAAACAAGAAGGATGCTGTCCTGAACGAAAAAGGAAAAATTCTCATCAATGCATCACTGAAGCAGTGAAGCTACACTCCCTAGGAATAAACCAACACTCCCCCAAAATGGCTTGTCATGGTAACCAAAGAGGACACCTTTTGTTTAGCCAGAGTCTGCTCTCTCATTGGCCCAACTAGGGATCAATCTATCCAAATCTCTCTCATAAGATAACTATATTACTGCCAAGGGCCAGAAAGTGTATTTCTCCAGCTATTATTCTGAATTTATAAGACATGAATTCATAATTGTGGTACTGATAGTATATCTTGATCAGTGTTTTAAAAAGCATTTTCAAGATGCGCCTCAAGGCGAGGCGCAAAGAAAATGCTTCGAAGCCCAAAAATTTAGTGAGCCAACTGGAAAGTGTATGCTTTTAGGGACTAGGTTACGCGGCTTACGCCTAGGGCAGAAAAAGCACAACTTTTTGCACCTAAAGTGCAAAAATCGCATGCCTTACATGTAAGTTTGCTTGTTTTTTATTTTTTATTTTTCAATACTTTTTTCTTGTCTTCAATCTTCATGAATCTTCTCTTCAGTTATTTTAAACATCTTCTTTTCTTACTTTCTTTTTTCCTATTTCTGCTTATCCTCCATTTCTAACATACTATTTCTTCTTCTCTTTTTTTCCCCTTCACAACTCTTGCTTTCAAATGTAATTGGTCCATTCCTTTTATTTGTGTATTAAAATTAAATACAGTTGTCTATCTTTTACTTAAATTTATTTGTTATTTATTATTTATTTATTCGTGTTAATTCTTTCCACCTCTCTCTATTGCCCTTCCTTCCTTTAGCAGCTCATCTCGAATCTTGAATGTTTAGCGAATCGTTCTGTTTCCTACAATACCTGGAACACAGCTACTGCAATGAAGCCAGGCAAAATAATTGGGTAGCCGAGAGCTCCTTTGCAGCAGAAACTGAACTGAATTTAGCTCAAGGCATGAGCCCTCTGTCAGTGGATCAAGTAGGCGATGTGGCTCTGCGAAACCAGGTTTTATCGGAGAACCCAGCAGATTACCACCCCTTAGCAGTTGTACTGCCGGCAGATTATTCCAATGACTCCAACGAGGCTCAAGTGGAAGCGGCATCAGCAGAGTTCCTAGGACACCAGCAGACCAGAGCGGATGACTGGGTGCTTCGAAAAATGGGAAAGGTGAGCAAAATTCTAGGGGTTCGGTGCGCAGGCTTTGAGGATCGTATGATGGAGTTATTTAGACAAATTGTGCTGTGTAATTCCCTGTCAAGAACCAGTCCTAGAGTTGTTACCGAAAATGTAAAGGAGGTTAAGTCAGCAAAACACCTGTGAAGAGTAATGAAAGAGCTATCATGCTTGATTAATTATGGGGGCAGTAAGGAGATGGAGGTTTTTACTGAGGGCTCTGAGAAGTTTTAGTTCCTATGAATGTAAAAATTTTATCCTGGAATGTGAGAGGTCTAAATGATCCGGACAAACGTGCTGTTATTAAAGGATTATTACAGGAATGGAGGCCTATAGTTATATGCCTTCAGGAAACTAAAATGGGGGGTATTTCAAGATCCTTTGTTCGTTCCATTTGAGGGTCCCGATGGGTTAAGTGGGCTGCTCTGAATGCCCAAGGCATGGCAGAAGGCATTTTAGTAGCTTGGGATTCGCGGTGGATCAGCTGTATTGAACATAGAGTGGAAGAGTCCTCCATCTCTTGCAAGTTTAACTTGCTATCCAACTCTCTTGTGTGAGGTTTTTGTGGCACCTACGGGCCAGTGGATAATGGTGTTAGGGATTTATTTTGGGATAAGTTGTGGTCGTCACTTTCCTCTTGGTGTGTCCCTTGGTGTATAGGGGGGGATTTCAATGTTGTTCGGAATCCGGAGGAAAGATTGGGGGGTTCACTTGGTCCAGAGGAGGTCATCAGTCGGTCATGTCCCGATTGGATAGATTCTTAGTATCCCACAATTGGGAGGATGTCTTTCCAAGCATCTCCCAAAAGTGTCTCCCGCGGCCTTGTTCTGATCATCACCCCATCATGTTGCAATGCGGGGGTTTTAGCGCAGGAAAGAGCCCCTTTAGATTTGAGAATATGTGGCTTGAATCTGAAGGCTTTGTGGAGTTGGTGAAAAATTGGTGGGATTCTTATATTGTGTCTGGGTCTCCAAGCTACTGCCTCGCCAGAAAAATGAAGCTCCTTAAAGTTGATCTGAAAAAGTGGAACCATGAGGTTTTTGGCTCTCTTCAGGTTAGGAAGCAGTCTTTGCTGATCAATCTTCTGAATCTGGACAGGAAAGATCAGTTGGGCTCTCTCTCTGCTGAAAAAAGGGTTGAGAGAGAAGGTTTGAAGGGCCAGCTTAGGAAGATGCTCAAGATGGAGGAGATCCTTTGGAGGCAGAAGTCTAGGGCCATTTGGCTTAGAGAGGGAGACTACAACACTAAATTCTTCCACAGAATGGCTTCTACTCACTACAAAAAGAACAGTATTTCCTCAATTGTTATTGATAACCAAGTTCTCACTGAGCAAGATTCCATTAGAAAAGGTATTGTTGATTTCTTTTCTAGCCTTTATTCGGAGCCGCAGAATTGGAGACTTGGGGTGGACGATCTGTGCTTGGAAAGGCTGAACGGTGATGATTCCTCTAATTTGGAGATTCCCTTTTCGGAAGATGAAGTGGAGAAAGCTTTAGAGGCATGTAATGGGGATAAAGCCCCAGACCCTGATGGTTTCACTATGGCTTTTTTTAAGAAATGTTGGGGCGTTCTGAAAGCAGATATCATGGCGGTTTTTGAGGACTTTCACGGGGAAGGGGGTTTTGAGCGTAGTCTCAATGCCTCTTTCATTGCTCTCATTCCTAAGAAGGAAGGAGCTATTAGAATCAAGGATTTTCGTCCTATAAGTCTTGTGAGCAGTGTTTACAAGTTAATTGCTAAGGTCCTCTCCCTAAGGATGAAGAAGATTATGGGCAGGATCATCTCTTCCAGTCAGCAAGCTTTTGTGGTGGGTAGGAAAATTCTGGATGCGGCTCTCACTGCTATGAATGCATTGATTCTAGGAGAAAGCAAAAAAGAACGGGTCTCGTTTGCAAACTGGATATTGAGAAGGCTTTTCATCATGTTAGTTGGAGCTTCTTGATGGATATGCTAGCAAAGATGGGCTTTGGGGTCAAATAGAGGAAGTGGATACAATCATGTATATCTTCAGTCTCTTTTTCAGTTCTTGTCAATGGATCCTCTGCGAGTTTTTTCCATTCTAGTAGAGGGCTAAGGCAGGGAGATCCCCTTTCACCCTACCTCTTCGTGATTGCTATGGAGGCCTTGAGTCGCTTTTTGTTTCGCGCGGAGGAGGTTGGTCTTGTCAAAGATTTTCAGCTGGGGGTCAGAAGCGGCGGTGGAGTTGATATTTCCCATCTTTTGTTTGCTGACGATACCATCATTTTCTGTGACTCTTCCATCCGCCAACTTCGTTTTGTCCGGTGTATTCTTATTTGCTTTGAAGTTGTGTCAGGTTTGCGGATCAACCTTGCAAAAAGCAGCATCACTCCGGTTGGGTCGATTCCTGAGTTGGATTTGTTAGTCAACACTTTGGGTTACAAAGTGGGTAGCTTTCCCTCGACTTACTTGGGTCTTCCGCTGGGTGCTTCTCCGCGTTCCGTTGGGATTTGGGATCCTATAGTTAGAAGATTTCTTAGCAAACTGTCAGGATAGAAAGCTCAACTCCTGTTTAAGGGAGGCTGACTCACCCTTGTCAAAAGCAGCCTAGCCAATCTCCCAACCTATTTCATGTCTCTTTTTCCTATTCCAAAAACTGTGAGCAAGAGGCTCGAGAAGATTCAGAGAGACTTCTTATGGGGTCATGACGGAGAAAGTAAAAAGATTCATCTTGTTGCTTGGGTTAAAGACTTAGGTACCTTCAATTCAGCCCTATTAGGGAAATGGTTATGGAGATTTGGAGAAAGAAATCGGGAGCTTTGAAGGGAGATCATTGCTGCCAAGTATGGGTGTGATTCTGGAGGATGGTGCTCAGGCAGAGTGGAGGGGTCAAGGGGATGTGACCCCTAGGGTTACATTAGAGATGGATGGTCGATCTTCACGGTAAGATACCGTTTTATCCTCGAAAATGGCGGTAGGGTGAAATTCTGGAATGATGACTGGACTAGGGGACGAGTCGATAAGGGCGAAATTCCCTAGATTATACAGTCTGGCTAGCAATAAAGAGGCTTGGGCTAGTGAGTGCTTGGAGAAAGTTGGGAACAAGCTTATCTGGACTCCCAGATTTAGGAGAGATTTTTTTTATTGGGAGCTTCAAGAGGTAGGTTCTTTCCTTTGTTATCTCAATGATTTCCCAGCTAGTGAAAACCGGGAGGATAAGACTGATTGGCGGCCGAATAAGAAATCCTTCTCTGTTCGATCCTTCTATAAAAGCATGTGTGATTCAAATAACTCCTCTTTTCCTTGAAAGCTCATTTGGTTCTCAAAAGTCCCTCCTAAAGCTTCTTTCTTTGCTTGGGAAGCTTCTTGGAAGGCAATTCTGACGGCGAACAACCTGAAGAAAAGAGGCTTTCCCTTGGCTAGTAGATGCTACCTTTGTAAGAATGAAAAGGAAAGGGTGGATCACTTGCTCATCCACTACCATGTCTCATGGAGCTGTTGGAATATTATTCTTGCTCTTTTTGGCTTCTCATAGGTAATGTCAGGCACAGTAAAAGATCTTTTGTTGGTTTGGGAAGGATGCAACCTCCCAAAGGAGATTAAGAAAGTTTGGAGAATAGCTCCAATTTGCCTCATGTGGAGCATCTGGACCGAAAGGAACAACCGTGCTTTTGAAGATTTTGAACTCGCTACTCCTCTCTTTAAAAATGCTTTTTTGCGTCTTTTATTTTTTTGCGCCAAAGAGGTTTTTCCTGTAGATGTCTCTTCTTTTGTAGATTTTTTGGATTCTCTAAAGCAGATGTAAGATCTCGGAGTTTTTGCCCTTGATGCCCTTCTTGGGCACCATTATATATACAAATTTTACTTATAAAAAAAAATATTATCTATACACACACACACACATATATAAAAAATTCAAAACTCGAAAAGGTTATGCCTCAATGCTTCAAGGCTGGTGTCTCATCTCACAAGGGATAGAATTACATCGCGTCACACTTTTGCTTTCTAAAACATTGATCTTGATGGTATGTTACTTAAGTGAAGTTTCACAAATGAGATGGACAGTCAAGAAACATCAAAGAGACATTTCCACCGAGAAAAACTAGGACTACAGTTAGGTACCATATATCTTTGCTTCTACACCAGTAGGTAAAACAGTATTTTTATCCTGAATTCTCAGATGAGATCTGCATCGCACATATGTGTGAGCTAGCTCAACAACTTAATACTTCTTTTAAAGTTATCTATCCATGATACTACTAGATATCCCCTAATGCGCTAATTTATGATATACCAATGACTGATTCATTGAGAGGCATGGAAATCCATAGAACACCTTATTTGATAGAGATGTAGAGATTTTTTTCTTTTCATAAAAATAAAAAAATAGAAGAGGAAAGAAAGGAGACTGAATGGGATCAGGGGGGTTATTTTTTTATCCAACAATAATAATCTATGATATCTTTTTCCTGCTCTATCAATTTATCAATGGAAGCGAACACATTACTATGGGAGATATAGTAATGTTCCCCGTGAAATAAAATACAACATGAGAAGACAATTTTTAAAAAAAGAAGAAGAAGAAGAAGGAGAAGGAGAAGGAGAAGGAATCACGCACATATTTTATGGCAAGTTGTTCAACTAAAAGTGCGTGAGGTAGCAGCTCCCCTTGTTTGATGCAATCACATCTCCATTCGAGCATATCTTTGGTACAATTGTCCGACACATACTCTTTAGTTGGTTTCCTGACCTTCAATTCTATATAAGCATGGAAGGTTTTACATTGCAATCCACACTGCCTCAGAGAGTTACACTAGCAATATGGGGTTTGACATTTATAATAATGACCACTTTACCAGCCCGACAAAAGTTGCATCCACAATTAAAACATGAAATTAGATCTCCCTCTAGAAATTCTATCAGTTAGATCACCCTTCAAATTCAAACCATGATTCCCCAACTTATCTCCCCATTTCAGCGCCCTCTTGAACTAACTCCTAAGGTGGCTCAAACTTTCCTCCACTTCCAATCCGCTTCCAAGAACAAAATATGAATTCTGCTGAACTTGATTAACCAAACCCAATAAGAACTGGGCTGAGGAAGAAGCAGTTGAATCTCTACCATAGAGAAAGACACGAGTTGACCTAGACCTTTCTAAAAATGCAAGTACTAGTTAAAAACCAGCATTGATGGCAATAAATAAATGCATTATCATGTTCATCAGAAATACTAACCCCAATTTTTTTTCATAAATACAAATTCCTTTCCAAATTAAATATCTGCTTCAAACGTGCTCTCACATTTTCCCCATAGTTGATGCACATCAAACCCATAAGACCTAATTGGTAGGGTTCCATGAGAAGTATATTTGCACCATAAGAAATGAAAGCAATAGAGGTTGGCAATATAATCATTAAACAAAGGTCACAAAGATAATGTGAATATGCACTCACCATCGAAATACATAAATAAATGATCAGGCCAATTTCATGCAAATTGGATGTAAAAAGTTGGACTGCTTTTATGGAAAATCTAATCATATTATGTCAAAATGGGTTACAAAATAAGAGTTCCCGTAACATGTGATTATTACTAGACCACAATGGATATCACTTATTATATAAGTCAAAAGTAGTTGTCCAAAACAACTTCAAACTTCATACTTTATTCAGGTAAAGGAAGAGCAGAAACACTAACAATGACAAAACCTAGTTCATTTCTTGATTCTACGGATTTTCTTAGGCCCCCAAACCTCCATTCTACCTGCAGGGCATCCACATGGTGCTCGAAAGATAAGAACAGTACGGCCATTGAGTGGTGCCATTCTTTTCAACTCTGCCTCCAGTTCCTTGTGATCCTGCCCTAGTTCCAACGGTCTCACCCCATAAGAAGTTGTTGGTAATGGAGGCAAGTACTTCACACACTCTTCTGACTCAAGCTGGATGTCGAATTCTACTGCTTTACGCAAACCTTTACAAAGAGGATTCCCACATTTTCTGGATTTGATATTAAAAATCTCCCATGCAGCAATTATAGTTATCACCCCAGTGAATGCTAAAGCCAAACCAACCACATATGCAACCGGTGCATTACGTATTATATCTCCCACAAGATCACAAACTGTTGGGAGAACCTCTGAGGCTTCTTGAAAGAGAACTTTGAAGTATGGGACGATCAAGAAGCCCAGTGCTCCGAGTACCAAAAGCAACATAAAGACGTCAACAGCAGCAAGAGGTGAGAGATCGCAAAACGGGTGAGCTAGAGGATTCAAAGGATTGCCGTGCTTCTTACCACGAGAGTGATTTTGGTTGGTTCGATGATCAGACATGCCTAAAGAATTGGCCATGTTCTTATGTTGCTCGAAGGCTTTGCAAAACTCAATCAAGCTACGACAATCAACCATTGGTAATCTCATTAAATCCACCTGAATTTGACGATCAAGCCGATAGTTAAGAATTATATTATAATTCAAAAGAGTCCTAGAAAAACCCAAATCTCATTCACCAACACGGTCTCAATTCAACCGATTTAAAGAAGAAACGAAATCAATTAATCAGATAAACTATTCGTTCAGATATCAATCAGATGAAGACGAATAAGATCAAATTAGTGATACGATGAACACCTGATCCTGCAAAACTCAGAGCCGCTCTGATCAATCTTCAAGGCATAAAATCAGAATCGACCGGGCCTTGATCGAATTCAAGGGGCTCGTAATCTCAAATTTCCTCAACCAATCTTAAACTCACCGACTTAGCTGCAATCAATCGGGAAAAAAAAAAACCCTCCGGCTTTCGCTGGTATAAGGCGTGGGTTTCGGAGACAGATCGAAGATACCGAAAAGAGATAACTATATATCTTGATATTTAGATTTGGCGTTTCTTCTGAACCAAATCGGCTGATTCAACGCCATCTGACAGGGACTGCAACTTCCCACCGACCCACGTTTACTGTGGCTTCCGTTTCCGGGTGATTAAGGAGAACTAAGAAGAAGAAAAAAAAGTTTCACGAAGACGCGCCCACGGTAAGATCCATGTATTCTTGTTCCCTCTCTCTTTCAGCTGTTAACTGCAGCATTCCTGCTTGTAGTCTTCGTTGATTAATCTGTGAAACGGTCAAAGAAAGATAAATAAGTAAATTACACTTTCACCCACGATACTTTGCATCAAATTCGAATTGCATCCCTCAACTTTAATTATAACATTTATATCCCTCAATATTTGGAGTGAGTCAATGTGACCCTTACGTCAATAAAACGCCATCAAATATTACGAGAGTTAATGATGTGATAGTCACATGATCCAAATCTTTTTCAGTATAATAATTATACTCGTTATTTGTGATAAACTTAATGAATAACAGCATATAACCTTCATCATCATAAATAGCTTCAAGTCTTCTTATGTCCAAGACAAGTTTCCATCGATCCATTTATCTGATAACTTTTGTTTTAATTCATTTATCTTCTTTTCTAATTTTATTATATTCTTCTTTTTTATAACATCATGTCATATTGAGAATGAAAAAGAAGACAGTGTTACGGATAAAAAATTCGTCGACCACCCTCAGATCTGATTCGAAGCTCCTACACTTCACAAGATATTCACGTGATGAACGATGTCGACAATGTTCGTTTCCATGCGCTATATGTTTCGATTTTGAATTCTCACTGGTCGTTTGGTGGTGGCACAACATAGATTAGCTGACCTAATTTTTATTTTGGGGAAGTTTATGTATTTGACACTCTTTTGCCCATAAAGATTTGGTTTTTGCTTCTAGTTTTTGGTCAATTTCACAAGTTATCAACTGAATTTTGTGTATTTAGTTAGTGTTATTTTTGCTGAAAAAATGGTTTTTACAGATGCTATTTCGTTAGTTTCGTGAATTGAGTCAAAATGGTCTTCACTGTTGTTGAAATTGAATGGTATCATTTTATGTATGGGTTTGGCCAATTTGTGAAAGTGTTTTGAAGTTTCATGTACTTGTTAGTGGCTTACCCGAAAAGGTTTCAATATTTTAATTGATTCGGGTTGCATTTTGTGAATTTGTGGTGTTTTTGGTTTGGTTTCAAGTCAAACTGGGTTGTTTAAGTAGTAGAATGGGTTATGCCTGTGAATGGTGGTCAATTTGTGCATTTTTTATTTGCATAATTATATGAATCAAAGTAGATCATCTTCGGTTTTGCTTATATTAATTTTGTTTTATTAGATGAAGTAGGTTATTTTAATTTTTCATACAAATTTGTTAGAAAGGATTATGAAAGGAATATAAACTTCTTTTTTGGTTTTTTACAGGTGCAAAGCAGTGGTATTCTTATAATGAAGGAAGCTTTCATGTGATGTTGGTTTGTGTTTATTTTAACTATTTCATATGCAATTTTCTAAGAGTTTTGGTTAATTTGGGACTGTTCCTTTCACTTTGAACAGAGCCCAAATGACTTCCCCTGTTTTCTCTTATTCTCTCATAATCCTTAATTCTTTTTCTCTTCATTGTATCTCTACTCTTCGGCAAGCCTTCCCTGTCCAACACTACCCTCTACACCACCACCCGCACTTTGCCCATCACAATTACAGAGACGCTCTTACCAAATCAATCGTCCTCTTTGAAGGTCAGAGGTTAGGAAAGCTCCCTCGTAACTAGAGGGTCACTTGGAGGAGAGCTCTGGGCTCTCAGATGGCAGAACCACGTACGTATTATGCTATGCTGTTTTGATTTTCTGTTAACTAAGTTTTGCTCATTTTGGTATGAAAGCTTAATTTGGTCAGAGGGTACTATGATGTAGGGGACAATGTGAAGTTTGGATTTCCAATGGCTTTCACCACCACTACCATGCTTTCATGGAGTGCGATTGAGTTTGGTGGGTTGATGAAAGGTGAGTTGAAAAATGAGAAGGAAGCCCTTCGTTGGGCTACTGATTCCTTTCTATTTGAACAATAAATAAATTTCATATTAGGACAATAGAACATATGAAAGGGTATAAGTGTCATTTTTCACTTATGTTTGCTCCATTTGTTATTTAGGTCCTTGGATAATTTCAAGGGGTATAAGTGTTACAATTAAAACTTTAAGGGTATGATTCGAATTTAATCCAAAGAACAGGGGGTGAAAGTGTAATTTATTACCAAAAAAAAAAAAATAGAAACAAAAAGTCTTTAATGCGTTTGTAAAAAAAAGGGAGGATCTTATTGCTAATTTTTCTCTTCTTATAAATATTTATATTCTAGGTTTGATTATAATTTTATTATATAATTTTTCTTATTATAAACAAATAAATTTTTAAATTTTCTTTCAGTTAATTTTGTTTAATTTTTTAACAACTATTTTTTCACATAATATTTCTGATAATCAAATGAAACCCTATAATTTAATTAATATTTTTATTCATCAAAATTTTTCTTATATTTTAAGTGGGTAAAAGATTTTAATTTTACATTTTAAAAAAAATAAAATTAAACGAAATCCCTTAATTACAAATAAACCTAATGACTTTATTAAGGCGCGAAAGCAACTGAGTAATTTTCATTTTAAAGTGAATCTCCTTACCATAAAAAAGAGAAGGCAAATAATATTTTTCAACTACAAAGTTTATAAACATTTTTTTTTTAAATTTAAAATGTGAATAGATTAATTTTATTGAACTTATTTTCTTTTAAGTGACAAATTAGCACAATAATTTCAATTAAATGACATTAATTTCAAAAAAATATTTTATACAATTTTTATTGAGGTCCAACTTATACTTATAATGCTAACAAAACAATAGTTTTAAGGCTCACTTATAAAAAAAAAATTTAAATTTTTAGTATAATCTAAATAAAAAATTTAAATTCATTAAAAGTCTAACTCTACAAAAAAATATCTTATAAATTTTTTTAGAATTATTTGATAATACAAGAAACCTGTTAATAGAATTTTATTCAATATATAAATTTTTTCTATAAAAATATTATTATATATATATATATAATAACGCATAAAAAAGTTATATTTATTAGAGTTTATAATATTAATATTAAATAAAAATAAAACAACCGTGGTATATGTTTCATGGAAAGTAACATCTGAATACAAAGTCACCCACACAAACACGCGCGCGCACACACACACACATATATATATATATATATATATATAAAATAGACGTGTAAATTAGTTGATTCAACAAAGGCAGCGCGTGCATGATGGGCCGCAAGTAATAAAAAACTAGAAGCATGATGTCAAATACATTTGGACGTTTTATTAGACCTCTTGATTTGTTCACACGCAGGCGGCCCATAGCTAGCAATAATACTGTAATATATTACAATAAATCATGAATTAATATAATCAAACCATATATAAATTACTAACTTCTTGAATATAGATTTTAAACGAGGCAAATCAACTCAACTAATGATTGATTGAAAATAATACTTACATTTAATTGATTGAAAATAATATTTATATTTTTAATAAAATGAGTGGGACTTAAATTTATGACTTTTCCTTAATAAAAAGTCAATAAAAATACGATGTAATGTGAATAAAAAAAAAAGAAACTCATCTCATTTCATCATCTCTACAACCTCTAGTCCAGTAAACGAGTTTACAAACAGTCAAATTTTTAAGTGTTCAAATAGTATTTTGTGTCAATTTTTATAATAGTAGTCATGATTTTAAATTTTTTTAATATGAGAAAATGTGATATATTAATTTTTTAACAATAAATTGGACTTATTAGTGATATATTTTCATGTCAGCCTTAAAGAAAAAGATCTCGGCTGGTCAGTCAATCCGTGTTTTGAATCAGGGTACCAATATGGTATATCGTCGCACAGGTGAGGAAATTATAACCATAGCGTATAACTTTTTCTAAGAATATATGCATTTAACAGAAAAGTCATCCACCACGGAACAATTAACTAGTTACTAGAAATGAGGCAAGGCAATATTTAATATTTTCCATGAATTTTAGTTAATTTTATAATTGGTATTAGCCAATTATTAGGTCATAAAATTAATATTCTGATATGAAACTAGAGTACCTATGGAAAACATATAATTAGAGCACTGATATACTATGATCCCACCTCATCGCCGATAATATGACACGTGTTTCTAGAAATGGTTTTTCTCCCTACAAAGCACAAGAGTAAATTCTATCAGAGTAATCAACCTACCAATTTTAAAATAAGAAAATAGAGTTAAATATGATAACTATTATTTATAGATATTTTTAAATTTTTATTTTCATGACTCTTAATTCTACTCAACTTGAAAGATCTACAGTTTATAAATAAGGTCACAACATACGTTTTCAATTCATGTTTAATTCTTCTATTAAATTACTATCTTTATTTATTCTCTACAATTTATAAATAAGGTCTAAGTTTTCAATTCATGTTTAATTATTCTCTTAAATTACTGTCTTTATTTTTTTACTAACTTATCATCTGATCTCAAATTCCTGACAAATAGTTCAGAAGGAGAAACTCTAAGACCAAGAAAGTGTCACATCAAGCACAAAACTTAAAAAGGAAGTTACAATAATTAAGGTTTTACAAATCGTATTAAAATTAAAAAATTCGAATTAAAGTTGTGTTTTTTTAGAAAAAATCAGAACTTTAAACGCAAATTTCATAGATCTGATGGTGGATTGTCATGAAATTTTAAGAGTTACCTATTAGAGATATTAAGAACACATCTACCGTTGCGGATCGTTCAAAAGGTGTTCTTATAATAATATTTTAAAAATCAGCCATATGAATATAATGCTTAATTTTTTCTTTTAACAAATACACACACATACAACACATATATTAGCTATTATACATGAATATAACACATATATTAGCGAACACAAGCCTCTCTGATACCAATAAAAGAAATACATAATAGACACAAACAGATGTTGATCCAGTTACCTCTTCGGATCAAGAATAGCGAAAGCAAAAGAGATGGCTTATATTACGACCTTTCTTTGAACACTCTCTTCAGATCAAGAACAACGAAAGTGGAAGAGATGGCTTGTATTACAAGCTTTCTTGGAACACTATGAAGATCCTTAAAATGTTGCAAAAAATTCTCCTCAACAAATAGAACAGTTACAATATTGAGTCACCTATATATTTCTACGATTCAAGACCAAGAGTATTATGATGGTTACTAAAAAGAATTTTAGAGATAACATCATTCAAAATATCGAGTGATCAATTGGGAGATTACCCATTGATGAATTCATTACGCTTAAGCAATACATATATGTTTATATCTCATGACCACAACCTAAAATAGCCGCATGACTTAAGTGATAATATCTAAATCGGTTATTTTATATCCCATGACTACAACTTGGAATAACCGCAAGACTTAAGTGATAATATTTAAGTCGGTTATTTTATATCCCATGACCACAACCTAGAATAACCACAAGACTCAAGTGATAATATCTAAATCGGTTAAACCAACCATAATGTATAAGAGTTTTAATCACATATAAACTCTTATTATAATTATCACGATATGCACAAATCTTATGAATGCCAAATAGACTTGGGTCCACATGACCCATTGTCTAACAATTTAACTATTTAGTTTTAACAAAAAAAATAAAAAATTAAATAAATCAAAAAATACATATGCATTGCATGTGAGTGTATACGTAACCCACTAAAATTGTGACACGTACGTGAATAAAAGGAGGTTCCTCTTACCTGATTTGTAACCAAACATTGTCATTTTTTTAATAATATTTTGTCACATGTGATACGACTCACATTTTTTAATTAGACATAATACATGTGGTATAATATAATTAAAAAGGTGACATTGAAACATGGTGCACTAGACAATTAAAAATTATCTAGTAAATGCTAATGTTGCAATAAAATTGGATTGACGAAACACGCATAGCAATGGAAGATAATTCGATGTTGCAGCAATGGAAATTTTGGAAATCCGATGGAGAGAGAAGAAGAGTAGTAGCAAGAGATAGTGAGATGAAGATTTTTGTTTTTGTTTTTGTTTGGAGATGATAAATTTAATTAATGAGAGAGAAATTTGATAGGTTGAAAAGATAAATCTAACTGGTTGTATTAATTAATGCGAGAGAAATTGAAAAAATGAACCCATAAATGATGTAAGCTTGCTATATCACAAAGCCACAAATGCGAAAATATAAATTGAAAAAATAATTTAAATATTTGCCATACAACATATGTGGTGATGTAAATTGAAAAAAATTAGTACGGGACACATTTTTTTAACCCTATTTAATATAGTCATGGACAATAATTTGTTAAGACATGAATTAAATTTAAATTTGAATCAATTTTTTTAAAATTTTTTCTAGCAACAGATACAAATTTATCTTAAATTTATAAAAAATTATTTATAAACTCAAATTTATAATAATTATAAATTATTTTTTAACTGATGCAGATTATCAAACTCAAACGAGCATTTTACTAGGGGTGTCAATTCGTGTTATTGTGTTGTGTTCGAGTCGTGTTAAGGCATACATATTCGCAAATATGTGTGAACCCAAATCCGACACTATTAACTAATAGTGTCAAGTTTCAAAATTCAAACCCAACTCATTTATTAAACAGGTTACACGTGTCAACACACTTAACCCGTTTATTTTAATTTTTTTATTTTTTAACTAACAAAATTTACATATTTTTTAATATGTATAGATAATTTTCAAGTTTAGTAACTTTGGATATGAGCCAAATCAAAGTAGAAACCTCTTTTATAAATAAAAAATCTCAAAACCTTGATAAATATTTGATATGAGATGAATTACCTTAACTCATAATATATTTTATAATTAAACGTGTTAAGTCGTGTTAAACGGGTTAACACTAGTAAAACTCAAATTCGACTTGTTTATTAACTGTGTTATACATGTCAACCCATTTATGACCCAAATTCATTTATTTTAAACCCAAACTCATTAATTTCGTATCGTATTATCGTGTAATGATAAAAATTAACACCCCTACATTTTACTTAAATTTGTGTAAATGGCCTTTACTAACTCAAAATTTAAACTGTAATTTCGAAGATACACCAATCTTAAAACGGAGATCAGGAAAAGGAAAGACAGGGTTTGTAAAAGAATATTACACGAGGCAAAAAACTATTGGACTTTGGTGAACAAATTTTGGGAATTATTGTCACTTAGACATTCTCCTTCATGACAACATTGAATGACTGATATACCCCCACCAGGAGTTGACTTTAGGTTTTGGAAGGAGGTTACTTTGGGGAAGTACAAGTAGGGCAACACGGCTTCGCCTCCATAAGCTCTCCAGATCTTTCCTGACAACCTCCCATAAGCACCCCCCGTCTCTTCTCTCTCAATCTCTTCCTCCCTCCCTACCTCTTAAGCCTTTAAATCTTCTTTGCCCTATATAAAACACCCCTTTTCAAAATCTTACCGCTCCAATTCCCATTTT
The DNA here is from genome assembly GCA_008638375.1 of Nyssa sinensis. NCBI lineage: Eukaryota > Viridiplantae > Streptophyta > Magnoliopsida > Cornales > Nyssaceae > Nyssa > Nyssa sinensis. Next base: position 64,733,805 of record CM018031.1, on the reverse strand, counting down.
TCTCAATCCTTTATCTCAGAAATCTTCAAATCTTTGCTTCTAAATATCTAGAGAGGAGTCAACAAACCCTAGAGTTGCATACATAAGGTCCGATCTCTCGTCGATCGTCAGATCTTCCCCACTCGACTCGGTTTTCGACTGGAATTTTCTATATTATTGATTAATTTCTTTTTTAAAATTATCAACATTCAAGTACAACTGATTACAAGCTTCCCTTAATTTTCTTTCATATCACTTGCTTTTCTCGGTTTTTTCTTTTCTTTTTCTTGTATCCAATCCACACACATACATCACACGCATATATGCGAACACAAATGTGAATATGTGAATTTATTTTTGAGAAAGGTGCTTTATTGATTTTGTTGAGAAGAGAATAATTATAAAAAAGTATTTGATAATTTGTTTTCTTTATTTGAATGAACTGGGTTTCTAGTATTGATTTCCGTGTTTAATTTGTTGTTGCGTTGAAGAGAGAGAACGATTCTGAGTAGTGAGTGAAGGGGAATCGATGGCAGACCAAGTCTTGGAAGGGAGCCAACCTGTAGATCTCTCCAAGCACCCATCTGGAATCGTCCCCACACTCCAGTAAGTTACCCGCCACTAACGTCGCTGTTTAATTATACCGTCAAGGTTGCCTGAAATTATTTCAATTATTGTAAAGGCTGAAAAAGGATGATTCTGTCCATATGTTGTAAAATCGTGGGTTTATGTAATAGAAGCTAACTAGTATCCATTTTGGTTGATTTTTGGGTGTTAATATGTTCACACTTTCCTGTTTTATGAGAAAAGTAAATTTAGTATGGTATCCTTGCAAGGGACAATATATTGTTTTAGATGATTCTCTTTTAATACCGCTTATGGAAATAAAACAAAGAGACGACAGTATTGTATCCTCAAATCTGGAGGGATGTGCAATTTGCTTACAGATTCCTACTTAGCTTGCATAGCATGAATTTCTTGCACGAATTGTGGTTTGGTCATAGCCCCAGTGCTCACTCTTTCTTTCTGCTGTGATTTTTTGGAAAGAGTGCCCACTTCATCTAGCAAAAGTTGAAACAGCAGCTTAAAGCCACATTGTCCAAGAGCATATGCATCGGCAGTGTGATTGTACAAACGGTTTTCTATATGGGTATCCAATTTACATGCAATCAGGGAATAAAATGTTGAAAATGTTGTTGACATATCACATATTGTATTGGAAATTTTGATATATTGATACTGTGTTCTAATTTATCTAGGAAATCACCAAAACTGGTCAACATAGCACAATATTAAGGGTGGTATCCTATCCTTTTTAATAATCCAAAGTTATTGCAAATGTGACCAATATCTCTCAGATGTATCACAGAATTGTTGACCCTCTCCATGTTTAAGCCTCTTTTAGCCTGTTTAAAGAAATTTTCCCACCTTCCTAAGACTTTTCTGTTTCAACCCATAGCACAATATTAAGGGTGGTATCCTATCCTTTTTAATAATCCAAAGTTATTGCAAATGTGACCAGTATCTCTCAGATGTATCACAGAATTGTTGACCCTCTCCATGTTTAAGCCTATCTTAGCCTGTTTAAAGAAAACTTCCCACCTTCCTAAGGCTTTTCTGTTTCGGCCCAGTACTTTAAGGGGTGGAGTGGGGTGGCCTTGAACCTTCTTCATTGATTTTTTTATCCTATTCTCTCTACCTTTTTTTTTATAAAAAAAATGTTTTATCCCTTCTCGTTGGCAATCTGGGATTCTTCTCTTTCTTTCATGTTTTATGACCAATGTAAATTCAACATGGTATCTCTGCGTAGGCCAATATGTTTTTTGTATGATTTGCTTTGGTGCTTTTCAATGAAGTTCATTTTATCTATAAATGATATTGTTAATATGATTCTTTGTTAGTATTGTTTATGGAAACGGAACAAAGAGAGGATAGTATTATTGTATGTTCAAATCTGGAGGGATGTGCAATTTGCTAATGGATTCCTACTTGTTCGTGCAGTATGAATTTCTTAAATTGTGGTTTGGTCCTAGCCCTAGTGCCCACTCCATTGAGCAAGAGTTTAAACAGTAGGGTAAAGGCACACGCCCAAAAACTCATGCATGGTACTTAATCATGGATTCATGTATGGTTTTATAAAAAGGGTATATCATTTACATGCAATCATGAAATAAAATGTTGAATGCACCGTTAACATATCACATGTGTTGGAAATTTGGATCCAATATACTGATACCATGTTCTAATGTATATGGGAAATGACTAAAAATCGTCAATGTATCACAATAATTGAAAGATATATCATCCTAAGGAAATATCCTATCATTTTCGCTGAAAAATCCCAAGTTATTGCAAATGTGACCGATAGATCTAATATTTTGCGAATCACTGAAAAATCCCAAGTTAGTGCAAATATGAACCGATAGATCTAATATTTTGCGATGGTGATCCCTCCATATTTAAGCCCCTTTTTTGGGCCTGTACAAAGACTTTCTGTTTCAGTCCAGTAATTATTGTAAGAAGGCCCCCCCCCCTCCCTTCTTTGTCCCTTGAAAGTTTCTTCTTTATTATTTTCACCCCATCTTTCCCCCTTTTATAATTCCCCCCTCCCTCTCAACTCCCTGCAGCCGGTTTTTGGCAAGACCTATCTATCTCTCTCTTAATTATGCCCATAGTACCTTTGCAGGTGAACAAATTTAGGCATTGCCCTTGATCTGTTTTAGGTTGAATAGCTTAATTGGTCCAAGAAGGATGAACTTTAGTACACTTGATTTACTTTTTTTAATAATGACAAAAACCTTGTGGGTATTTTTGGCTTAATGGTTGTTTATTTAATTATGCTGTGGCACTTTTTTTGGCACCATTTTGCCATATTGTTTTCAAATGTAATTTTTTTGTGCAATATTTTGACTCTTTAACACCTTGCTTGGATTGAAGGAGTTGGAAGGAAAGGGGAAGGCATGATAGCTTATTTCGTGCTTGGTTTAAAAATAGGGATGGAAAGGAACTTATTAAAAAAAAAAGGGATGGAAAGAAAAGGAGAGGGAGGGAGGAGGGTTTCTTAACCCTTATTTAATCCGTTTTTCTCTGCTTCCAAATTTGGGAGGAGACGGAAGGAAAGGATTAGAGTTAGTGATTACCTGGTTTGTCCCTATTTTTTTAAAATAAGCGAATTCCTATTTTAACCTTTATACTTGCATTATAAGACATCTCCTTTTCTTTTCTTTATCTCCTTCTCCTCTATCTTCTCCAAGAAAGATGAGAGGATTACATTCTCTTCTTCTTTATTTTTCCCCCATTAACTATCCAAGCATGAAGTAGGGATTACACTCTCCAATCCCTCATAATTAATGTTATCTTCTCCTTTCCTTCCCCTCCTACTCATCCAAGCACAATGTAAGAGTGGTTCTTGTCTAATAACTTTGTGTAGCTTTATAGTTTTAGTAGTTTATATAACTTCACTTTTATTCATTTATTGTTAAAACAACCTTAATAGTTTAACTTTCTTGTGTTTATGATAAGTTTTTGATTGTTATACCCCTTCCATTGTACTTCCTTCTTGGCCAAGTTGGGTATTCAACTTTAAAGGGAACCTTGTTTTGAATACGAGCAGTTGTCTGCAAACAACCTTAAAAGTTTAACTTCCCTGTGTTTATGATAAGTTTTTAATTGTTCTACCCCTTCCATTGTGCTTCCTTCTTCACCGTGTGGTATTCCACTTTAAGGGAAACATTGTTTTGTACACGAGCAGTTTTCTGCAACTAATGCAACAATGATTTACTAAATGCTGTATTTGTGTCTAATTATGCTAGATGGAGTATGATCAATGGCTGTATACATTTATTGAGATGATTAATTTTTATGTTTATGTTGTGAATGATGAATTACATGTAAAGTGACACTTGAAACTATATTGGAACATCTGTAGATTGGCTGATGTCATGAAGCTAGATAGAAAATTGATGTTTGAATATTTCAAGAATTCTAAACTAGTGTTTGGGGAGAGCATATTGAAATTATAAGTTTATAAAGTTTGAGAAGACCAAGACATGTCCTTGTGTGGGGAAGATTTGCAACCTTTGATTTAAGTGTTTAATGATCGACTTTGAAGAAACTTCATATCCTTGCTCTTGTAATTTCATTCTCATGTTTGATGCTATGATATTTAAAGACTTCAGATAACCAATTTGCCTTTTGGGCTGAGTTGTTACATTTTGCAACTTTGTACCTTGATATGTTTCTACTTTCTAGGTACTAAAGATGCATTAAACAAGAACTTAGCAAGGATTTTTGACTTTTCTTTGACTGATGTTTTAAGGAATTGCCCTTCTGATCTTTTAGGCAGCTCCTCTTTGCTTCCAATATATTGACTACATCAAATTATGTGAATGACTCTTGGATGTTATAATGGACTGGATGCTAGGTTTCAAAACCCATTGCCAACCAAAAAAAAAGTGGAATATCTTTGTGAACAGATTATTGGATATGCTTCAAAAAGGCTTTTTGTTCGACACCCAATTGGTGTGTCCACTTCATAGGTGTGCTTGCGTACATGTTTGTATACATTCTTAGTTTTTTAGATGATCTCTAGGCTATGCTTAATTAGTCTGTGCAATACATAGATATCTCAATATGAATATATTATGCATAGTGACATAGTTATTTCAAAAGTGAGAATTCTGCGTTGATGATCATGCCACTTTACATAATACTAATTTTTCCTTGCACTATAGAAGAAGAAAACATCAATCCTTTGAAACTCAGCATTGTTTGGGTCCTAAATTGAAATTCAGTATTGTTCTTGTGTCCTAAAATTTGGGGTATGGATAAATTTGTCGCCTAGATACTTTTCTGCATGCAGTGTGCTTACTGAGCCTGTCTTCTACCTGAATATTCTGCCCTTGAGTTTGTCTTTGTAACGAGCGTTGGTCTCATTGTGTGTGATTGTTTTTATCACTTTGCTTTTTCTATTGATTTGCATATTCTACTTGGATGCATTGGCCTCCATATGATGGCTGGTTAATACACCTTCTGATTGACCTGAGCAACATTTATGGATCCCCTCCACCCTTTTCTCATTACTAATGGAATATCCTTCACTATTTTACTAAAAGTGGAACGAAATAATCTTATTTTGTTTCAGTTGAGAAGAGGTGTCTTGAGCATTTGCAGCAGCATTTTGATAAATGGATCTATTGATATGCATATTCTACTTGGATGAATTGGCCTCCATATAAGGGCTAGTCTATTAACCACATATGTGTACGCAAACGTATATGATATATTTGATATAAAATATAACATATATTAGGAGTGACCTAAAGAGATTATTATTAGCTCAGAAAAAGTGAAATTTCAGACCCACCAATTACTTCATTCCTTGAATACACATTCAAAATATTCAATATTGAGGAACTTAGTGTGTATGACTATTTCTTCTCCTGTTAAATACATTAATAATAAGCATGGTTTTGTTCACATCTAGGAACATTGTCTCAACAGTCAACCTGGACTGCAAGTTGGATCTTAAGGCCATTGCACTTCAAGCTCGTAATGCAGAATACAATCCCAAGGTATGCAATTTTTAATACATAGCCAAGGCCATTGCACACTTTTTATTATTATGTATACCTAACATTATTTTAATTGTCCTTTTACAATTATGATGAAATTTGACTACATGTTCATAACTGGAGCTTATTATATTGAAATATTTGCTGAGTCCATTAAATGTTTAATTTGTTGCCATTCCAACTGGCACATTCTTGTGAGACTGGGTCGAATAAGTTATTAAGAAGTTTAGACAGCATTTGGTAATGTTTATTTTATTTTATTTTTGTTTCAAAACAGAATAAAACAGAAGCATGCTTCAGTTTTAAAATGGAAATAGAAACATGTTCGGTAACTATTGCGTGTAGTAGTATGTCTGCGTGGGTTTAGGGTTAAGGTAAAAAAGAAATGGTTCGCTGCCAACAGGGATTGAAGGCATACGCGTTTTCATTTTGTTGAAAAACAAGCGCAACACTTCTTTTTGATGTTTCCAGAAACAGCACAAAAGAGAAAATGCCTCTTTACAAAAAAAAAAGGAACGAATTGACAATCATGTTAAGTCTTGCTTTTCAAAATTTTTTGAACAAAAAATAAAGGAAAAGAAAAGGAAAAGCCGAAAAGGAAAAGGAAACAGAAATGTTACCAGATAGGCCCTTAATTACTGGGACTTGACAAATTTTCAACAGTTGTAAGCTTGGAATCTGATCCCCTCTAAGAAGTCTAACGTTGTACCTACAAGGAATTAGTATGTTATATTTCCTCTTTCATAGAAATTTTCAATGATTATTTATATTTTATGTTATAATGTTTTTTTGCAGCGTTTTGCTGCTGTAATTATGAGGATAAGAGAACCGAAAACCACAGCACTAATATTTGCTTCTGGGAAAATGGTAAGTTCTCCACAGCATCTCCTATCTTTATTGTTTACAACTGTGGAATTCTATGAACAGTGCTGCACACAATTGTTGGTTTTGTCTTGGGGTTGGACTCTCTTCTCTGTTTCACCTATCTTTGTGCGAAATTTCTTCTCCTTATTTTAGTCATGCTAGCCAAGTCTCGATGAGAAACTGTCTTTATTAATTTGACATGTAATATGTTATTCCCTTTTTATTGGGTTGGAGGAGGTTTGGATGGCTAGAGCTGAGATAATTTAGGAAGAGAGCAGCCCACAAATGGGTTGATTAAGGCAATTGATTTCTTTTAATCCTTTGTTCTTGAAAAGATAAATGTGCAAGAATAAGAGCCCAGTACAAAAACAACAGGTGAAGTAGATTGGCTATTTGGAAAACTAGTTATGGCTAGATGATACATATATATACATCCTTGTGTTTAGGAGCCTGGACACCCTGAGCATCGTGATGTTGAAGCTCGACTTGTTAACAAAAATGAGCCTTAGAATTGCACACCACACGGGCTAGGCTTGGGTATCCTATCTGCTGTCTTTTTGTATCATCCGTTAATTCAAGTTCTGCTATTGCTGAACTTTTAACTTGTGGCTGTAGTGCGAAGTACCTTTGTTTGGCCAACGTGATCAAGATCAAGGAATTACTTGGCTGCAAAGGAAGATTGATTAGGTTTGGGCAACAAAAATCCAGGCCCGATGTTGTCTCAATTTAACTTGAGATGAACTATTGTAAATAATCAAGTTTTAATTAAGTTGCTTGGGCCGATGTTAAGTGACTCCTAAGTTACCCTTAACTGCAGTTATGAACTGTGATTTTCCTGTCTCTGGTCAATAGAATCCTAATGCAGGATATAAAGGAATGTTTTTCTCTGTGCTACATAAAGATTTGGACCTTAACAAGTCTTGAAGGACGTAGCAGTTATAGGCAGTGGTAATGGACAAGAAGAGTTTTGGAAAAGAGATATTCAGGGTGGAGTTGCCTCAAACTTTTTAGCCCTTCCCTGCATATAATAACTATCTTGTAAGCTTGGTTTTCGGTAGTGGGATGTATGACTTGGAAGGCATTATTATATCCTTGTGATGCGGTAGTGCGTCCAATGTCCATCATTTACTTGACACTGTTTCTTCATTATTTCTATTTAGAGATTTGATGCTGTTAAAGTATCTTATTTTATGCATGAAATGACCCTTAAATGCCCTGATAAAATATTGGAGTGTTCGTTGTGGCTGGAAATTTGTTGATTGGCCATCTTTCTTATGGTTTTTCTTTTTGATGATGGTGCTTTAATTCTGATTTTACTGTGCTGCTTCAGGTTTGTACTGGAGCCAAGAGCGAACAGCAGTCAAAATTGGCAGCGCGGAAGGTATTTGTTATTCTTTGTTATGTATGAATGAATCTTTCGCCATTCATTGCCATTTTTTGTGATTGGAGGCTGCTGTCTGAATCTTTAATAAGGGGCAGTATTAATATTTTATGCGTTCTCTCTTCCCCCCCCACCCCCCTAAAAAAAAAAAAGGCCCAGATTTTATATTCTAATGGTTTTTGGTGGTTTTCAGTATGCTCGAATTATTCAGAAGCTTGGTTTTCCAGCTAAATTCAAGGTATTCATTCCTGTGCAATAGCCCTGCATGTCCCAAAAAAAAAAAAAAAAACCACCGCAGTTGTCACATTATAAGTTAGATTCTTTCATTTACTACATAGCATTTTACCATTCTGATTCATGTTAATTTTGTTATGAGTTGTAGGATTTCAAGATCCAGAACATAGTTGGTTCCTGTGATGTTAAATTTCCCATTAGACTTGAAGGCCTTGCATACTCCCATGGTGCCTTTTCAAGTGTAAGTGATGATAGTGTCTCTCCCCCTCTTTTTCTCGTGTCTGTGTGTTACATATTGTAGACCATAACTGGATTCTTGTTCCAACTAAAAGTTTTGCAATTCTGTAACAGTTAAAGAGTAAGCCTTGCGAAGCAAGGTTGTGTTCTGCAAATCTTTTGTTTATGACAAACACTTACTCTTGTGGACTGTTTTATTATTATTATTTTTTGGTTGGAATGTGGCACTTCTCTTGAATTCCCTTCTAAAGGATTTTGGAAGTTGGGAATAGTTCTTACTGGATATTATTCAGATTCTGGAAAATTTTCCTATATAAATTATATTGGAGAAGATAGAAGCCAGTTTTAGTAATCAATTTTGAAATTCCTTGAAATGGTTTAATTAAAGGCTACACAAGCCATTCTAGGGTTGCTATGAATTATTTGGGATTTGTGCTTATGATTTTGAGATTATTCACAAGATTTTGGTATTTTCTCAACTGGTGTGGAAATTGCTGAGTCAAAAATAATGTTATCAAGTTTGTGTGCACTCATGGGTGGTCATGTTTAATTTGGAACTTTTTATACTTTAGGCAAGTTTGTCACAATATTTGTAGTTGAGCTTTTCTTGTATTGATCATAATTCACTTTTGTTGATACAGTATGAACCAGAACTGTTCCCTGGATTGATTTATCGGATGAAACAACCAAAAATTGTGCTACTTATCTTTGTTTCTGGGAAAATTGTTCTCACTGGAGCTAAGGTGATGTCACCTGATTTATCAGTTCATGGGATCTTCTGTTCTACAATTTTTTTTCTTCTATATGCTATTCTGGTCGTTTATCTATTCTGAGCTACAGTTGTTTCTAATTCTTCAGGTTAGAGATGAGACTTATACAGCCTTTGAGAATATATACCCAGTTCTCACAGAGTTCAGGAAAAATCAGCAATGGTATGACTTTTGATGTTTGTTTGCGTCTATAAATGTGTGAGAAGGTGTTAATGGTTACTAGGCTAGTACCCAGCAACTAGTGGTGGTTAGAGCCTGCTGCTAGTTGCTTGGGCAGCAGGGTAACTGAAATTGCCAAAAGATGATTAGTGTTAGGCTGGGGGGCAGCAGGTGAAACATGTATCGTTCCATCACAGCATAAGAATGTTCAAGATAGAGACCTAGTATTTGGTGTCATTTGTCTTTTATGAATCCATCCCATATCATACTGATCATGTAATGGGCAAGCAGGGACTATTAAATAAAACCCAATGTTCATGTACAATTAGTGTCGACATTTATGGGGTCAAAAAACTCAAACTTATCTCATTTGTATATAATTATTCATTGGCAGATTTTGATGGAAAGAGCAGCTGGAGTGATTGTGCTCACCTGAAGTTTTGAAGTGGAATATCTGGCATTGTGACTCGTGAATATTTGGTCTTTTAACTGTAAATTTGTGGAAGAGACTGCTCATAGGCTGTTGTGGCCGTTTCCGACATTGAAATGAGTAGATGAATGGCTTTTCTTTGCCCTCGTCTTTTTTAAATTTTATTTTTATTTATTATTATTGTTGGCAACTAGTGTATCACATGTAATGTCAAAACCACAAAAATAACTATCCAAGTTATAAGAAAAATAACAGTTGTTTTCTCGATTTGTATGACATGAAACCTTACTGATACATTTAGGGTTTGATGAGTTAGATTAGTGATGGGGGGATGGTCTTCTTATAAGCAAAGCACTGTCACGCCAGGGTTTCACTTCATATCCTTTTTGAGGGGAATAAAATGGCCCATTCAAATCATATTTCTCCAGCAGCTTCGTTTTTGCCTCGTTGATCGATCAGATCAAATTGTGCATTTATGTGTTTTATCCAATTAAATCAGAATATATATATATATATATATATATATATATATTTGTTGATGCACTTTAGCATATTATTATTAACCATTGTAGATTCGAGACGCAGGCCTGTTCCAATTACAGATAACCGTGTTATGTTTTGAAGGGTAGAAGATTTCAAATCCGGGGAACAGTACATACCCCTCTGCCTCTGATGATAGAGGGCAGCATGTAATCGTGCTTCTTGGCGCAGGAGATAAGAGATAGAGATGGAGATGGTTGTTGAAGAAGGTGTGATGTAGTATTTGCCCCTCCGGTCCAGAGAGTCCACATTAAGTGATTTGTGGGCAGAAGGAATTTCCTCCAAGTCAAGTCTATATATTCAAATTACGATGGAAACCCACCCAAACAGTATAATTTACTCTTACAGACAATCCTTGAATGTCCACTTAGGCCCCTTTTCAACCTCAATGGGAGTGGTTTGTCAATTAGAAAAGAAAAAGAAATGGGGAGGAGGGTTGAGTTCTATTTCCATAAATAGGGGGGAATGGGATCAACTAGGTTATAGAGAATTATATTTTTCTCTTAAGATTTTTGCTTCAATGGACAAGGAGTATCTTTTCTTGAATTTACAAGTGTAAATATATCAATCGAGTGAATTTTATTCTGCATGCAGATCAATTCAATAAAAAGAAAAACACTAATTTAATGCATTTAACCCTAGTGTTGCTAAGTAAATTAATGAGAAAATTACACATGACATGAATTGTTTTAGGCAAATTATAAGTGAGCTTAATAGTTTTGATGATTTGTACTTGACCTGACACATAAAACAGAAGAAATTGCAATTGCATTAAACATTTTACACTAAATTTGATGAGCGCACACACTAAATATAATTAGCAAAAGGCTAGTAGTTATTGAGTAGATGGTATTACATTAATGATCATTACTGGTACACTCCATATAGATAATGTTGGGATTATTCATTGTGATTGACCAAAAAAACAATTTAAGAGGTGTTACATACAAAACAGATAATTGAATGTTGGATTTGTAAAAAAGAATGTTAGGGTGAATATAAAATGTCTTAAAGAGAGAAAATTGTCTCAGCTAACAAAGAAAATAGATTCCCCTTCTTTTTTTCAAAATCAAAATAAAGCATTTTACAAGTATTATGTTATCTTAGTATTGGAGTAATCACTTTATTGATTGGATGGAGGTATCATTTGTGATGGTCTAAGGAAGGCCAAAACTATCTTATTCTTACCCAAATTTGTAAAAGCACAACAGCAAGAGACTTATATATTATTAACATTTCTGATTCTAATGGCAGAAGATAATCACGGTGCTTTCTTTTCATATATCATTAACCTCTTTGGAGAAATGTTAAGGCCTATTCAAGTCAAGTGGCAATGGCAAATCTCTTCTTTAGATCCTTATCATAAAAGCAAAGTCCTCAACACCTATGATTGTCTAGACCAATAACAAACTTCCCTATTTATAACAACTGAACGAATAGGGCGAGGCAAATACCCGGTTCCCAAACCCAACAAATGATAAAATGGCCAAGATGTTACTGTCATTTCACAGGATATTATAGGCCACAATCTGTCCAAATGACAGGATACTAGAGGCCGAGTTCCATGCATGCAAGAATGATATGCCCCAGGTCCACAAAAACAAAAAGAATCGACCATGTGGCCACATTTATGGTGATGATGTATCAAGCAGTTCTGGCACTCAGGCAAATACAATAAATAAACAGAAAATCAACTATGAAAAAGCTTCTTCAACTCCCAACTATATTGCCACTTAGTACAAAGGCATATGAAAGATATTAATAAAGCTGAACTAAAAAGGAACACAGGGAAATACAAAAAAAAAGAAGAAAGAGAGAGAGCAATAGACTACTAGAAAGATATTAAAACCACAAAAAAAATAGAAAAGCAAAAAAAAAAAAAAAAACCCTAAACCCAAACCCCCCAAGGTAAGGAAACCTGTTAGAAGCTAACAGCTATATAAAATGACCCATCATGAGGAAAAATGGGGCTTAATACTTAGATTCTCAAAACAAGTTCACACAGCCTTGCCACGTTCAAGAGCCTCTCCCCAAACTTTACATTCTGTTCAATCTTTTAAGCAAGCAATTGGGCGGCCCAACTCTAAATGGAGAATTTGCCTTTGTATACCAATATAGACCAGCAGAACTTCTGTATCAACCTCTCGCTCCAAGAGACCCTAAAAGACCATAGGCCGCCCTCATGCAAGGCAAAGCTAGCAACCATTTGCAACCCCATTTGCTACAATCTTCTCTAACACTGCAACTGGTTTAGCACCTTTTGGCACATCTCCAGATTTTGTAACGGAATTATTTTCTGAAAGCTCAACGTCCCCGTTGGTCTGGACAATGGTAGCAGGTTCCTTGATTAAATAGGAGGCAGCTTCTGATGACTTCTGCAATGTCAGTTCTCCATTAACACCTTCTTTGCTCTTCTCATCAGTTGGCTTCCCTTCCCACACCTGTTTTATATTGGTGTGACAACAGCACGTAAACCAAATTTAGCTTGTGGTAAACAAATCTATAATTATGTTCCAACCAAATATGGGTTCAGAACAATAATGAAGATAACATAAGAGGGTAAAAATGGACTCTTCAATTGGCTTCCCTTCCCACACCTGTATATATTGGTGTGACAACAATAGGTATAACCAAATTTTGCTTAGGTGATAAACAAATTGATTGTTACCTTCCAACAAAATATGGGTTTGGTGCAAGTTACTGATCCTTTGAGAATGAAGTAAATTAAACCAGGATACAGTACAAATAAATAATATAAACTGGGCAATTATATGTCTTGCCTGCTTCTGGAACTGCTGTTGCTTAGCCTTCTTCTCCTGAATTGTCTTCTGACGACCCTCGTAAAAACCAAAATCATCTAGGATGCATGTTTTGCTGGTGTATTCCTTGAATATTTTGACCACTTGAAGCCCCTGCTCTAATTTGACCTGCACAAGACCATGAAAATATTTGTTAAAAAAAAAACAATAAAGAATGAAAATTAACAAAACATCCAGCAGAAAACATACCTCCTGAGTGTCCCGACTATTTGTCACAGGTTTGTTATCATTGTTTTCAAGGGTAATGTGCTTCAACAAATTGTTGGGTACATCCTTGACAATGTGCCACTTAACCGGGAAATTACCATTCCATTTGTCTTGTTGCCAGTACTCAACATTCTTGTGAAAATCAACTGGACCTACCATCTCTGCAACACCTACAAATTGCCCACTGGTATTGACCTAGACAACAATTAAAAAAAATACTAAAAACTAGGCAAAGTTGTGAAAAAAATCATCCTGATAAAACAAAACATTATAATGCTTACGGAGAAGAAAAGAAAAACAGGGCAGCCACCAGACAGCTGCTGAGCTTCCTGGTATGCAGCATCAAGCTTTTTGTTACCGTTTGGTGTGCTGGCCCACACATTATACTTGATGCTCTTGTGGACATCATCCTCGCTATATGACTTAATAATGAAAAACTTGGCATTGGCATAACTCTCAGGAAAATCTGCTCTATTGTATTGTTCTCGATCTGGAAGCACACTCAATTTCTCCTTCTCATCGTCATTTGTTCCATTTAATGGGATGTTCTGTCCCTTGACTGCTAAGGTGATGGGTGCAAACCCCTTCTGGTTCTTAGAGTTCTTGGCTCTCGGTCCCCGGTTCATCTCATTCAAACCATCAATGTTTTCATTGCCATAACCATAAAAACCATTGCCTCGTCCCCTGGGTTTGTACTTGTTATCAATAGCCGCCCATCCACGTCCATTTGCTCTTGAATCGTAACCATTGGATCCAAAGGCTAAACCAGATCTGAAAGCATTCCCATACTGGCCATATAATTTGTTTGGGTACATCCTATTTATATATCCATTAGCAGTGCTCATGCCAGATATTGGCTTTGGATGGTGTAAACCCTGTGAATAAGACGCGGAAAAAAAATAACAAGAAAAAGAAAGATCTTTGAGGCAACCTCTAAAATATTAGAGCAATCTAGAAAGTTCTAATCATTCACGAAATTCAAAACCAGATGCAACAAATCCTTTAAAGATCAACTGTTTCTAACTGCAGGATCAATATAAGTTATCCAAGAGTGAATAGCAGAAAAAGAACACACATTAGGGCGATGTGAATCTTACATACCATGAGATGAGAATGAGGACGAAGATTCTGATTCTTAGATGATGGAACATTATTTGCATTTGGTATTGACGAGGTGATAGCAGTGCTAGTTAAGGGCCTAGGCTGCCCTTCAGAATATATTGAGCCATCCATCCACACAATAGGAGTCCGTAAACCATCAAAACCAAATCTTGGATCCTGATAACCAGAAGTAGGAATTCCTCCAGGGAGGGCACCCCTTCCATAGGAACCATTTGAATTGAAGGATGAATTCTGATATGTTGGTCTCATGAGTGCTGCACCATTATTTCCCTTTGCAGCCCCACCATTTGTAATGCCATTAGAATTTCCATTAGCAGTATCCACAGGCAAAGGTGTTTGGTCAGCAGCAGCAGAGATGGAGATATCACCTTTGGTAGGTGCAGCTAAACTAGGGTTGTATGGCCCACTAGTTGGGGTCATGGGTTGGAAATAGGTAGTAGGATACTGGTAATGCTGAGCCCCATAGAGCTGACCGTCATGTCCCATAGTTGGAACTGGAGTCCCAGTAGGTGAATATGGGCTATAGGGTGCATACCCAAAACCATGGTGATACATGAGCGATCCATTGTCTCCATAAACCCCCTGAATATAAGCAACAAGTCCACCATGAGCAAATTGTTTAATGAACTACCAAAATTCAAGCATGACAACTAAGAGTCCAGATTAAATCAAGAGACATCCAAGCAAATCACATTTCATTCTAGAAAACAACAAATTATAATCACAAAAAGCATAAATGAGAAATCACAAAAACCTACAGGAGGCATCTCAACTCCGTCCAGATTTAAAAATCTTGGGTAGTCATCCCACTCATTACCGGTCCCATCATAGCCTATAAGAATTCAATAATCAGAAGAAACCAAAATACCTTTTCCAGTAATGATTAAAGAACAACAATATAGTGTCTACCAAAAAAAAATTATCAATAACATTTTAAATATCAAATTACCTCCATAATAATAGGGAGTAGATGGATAACCATTGGGGAAATAGCATATTGCTGGATCCATGCAATCCTGTAATAAT
The DNA here is from genome assembly GCA_008638375.1 of Nyssa sinensis. NCBI lineage: Eukaryota > Viridiplantae > Streptophyta > Magnoliopsida > Cornales > Nyssaceae > Nyssa > Nyssa sinensis. The sequence goes on along the minus strand of CM018031.1, from coordinate 64,718,464 downwards.
GGAGTCATAGACCTCTCACACGATTGGATCTGACCATTTGTAGCGTCACTAGAATCAACCGAGGTCTGCTGCACGACAAATAACAATAAAAAAATCTGATAGTAAAGAAATACAATAACAGAAACAGCTAGAATTCAAATTACCTTTTTGGTGGGCTCAGGAATATCTAAAGTCCTCGTTTGAGAATCCAATGATAATTTCTGCAGTAAATCTGCGGCTTCTGTGGAAAAGAAAGTAAAGGAAATCCATATTTTTGTAGAATTAAAATTAAAATAAAACAAACACTATGGAACACTTGAACTTCAATAACTAACAGTTCAATTCATTTCTGTGGCGAAGCTTATGTAGAAACAAAAATAAAGGAAATCCCTATTTTTAAAGAATTCAATTAAACACGATTGAACTTCAAGAACAGATTGTCCAATTTGTCAAAAGACCCACTAGAATATAAGGCCACTGAAACCTGAACCAACAAATCAGAAAAGAGCTAATTTTGAATTCTATAAATCGAGATCCTTTCAGAAGAAAAGAAACAGAAATTCTTGTCTAATAAAACAAAATTTTCAGGAATTGTTCATTGAATTTCCATTCTGTTAGCAGTATCAGCACCATCGGAATAGTGAAAAAGTTAACCAAACCCAGAGTAAGCCATCTCAAAACCAAAAGAGCAATTAAAAAAAAGAAAAGAATTGAACGCATGAGAAAAGCTTCTGAACTAAACAAGCATATCACATCTATACAAGAATTTCACTCATCTCACATACACATAGCTAAACCCAAAAATTCAAAAGCAAACCCTAGATAACCAGCACAGATGCATCATAACCAGATCTGTACGATTAATAATAGAAGACAACCCCAAAAAATCAAACAAAGAAGACCATTAGTACAAACAGAACTGATATGTAACAATACCAATTTGATCTAAGGAAAAAAAAAACACGGATCAGTAGAAAACCAAAAAAAGCCGAAAGCAAAGTGTACCCAGATGGTGGGACTTGGTAAGGATACGATCTGCAGCGGGAGCAACGGTGGCCATGACAAGATCTTCGATAGGTACGATCTGAAAACCCTAAAAATCAGATCGGGGGGTTTCAAGAGGAGGGAGAAACCCTAGATTAGAACGGCGAGTTTCAGCCGCCACACGGAGAGGGGGGTTTGGGTTTTTGGAGAGAGGGTTTTAATCGACCGAGAAGTGGTGATTCAAATAGCACCACGGTGTCCCAATTTGAAAACCCCCTCTACTCTCTCATATTTGCATTTTAGCCCCTAATCATGTTACCCCCTGGTGTATTCTCATTATCTCACAGCAGGATTTGATTCGTTTAGGACGCCACATGGCAACGGAAGGATTGGCTTAGCTGAGCAGATGGTGATGGGTGTTCCAGAGGGAGGAAATGTGCTCTTGGGAAAACCCTCAACACAAAAAAACCCACATGGATGTCCCTGTCCTATAATTAATGGATTGGTACTTACTTGGTATCCCATAGACTTTTCTCCTTTACTTCAATTGGGAATCACACACAATACAAGAAAATACTATGAAATAAGTAATGTTATTTTTGTCTTTGGGTAATGCTGCTGTATCTCTCCATGTATATGTTAGAGAGTGTTTTGATTTTTAAATAATTTTAAAATATTTCCAAAATTAAAATATCATGTCACTCAAGATTATAGTAACATTACAATATTTTAGTTTGAAAATAATCAAACTTGGGTCAAATGTGTAAAAATTAGACACTCTCTTATTCCAAATAATAATAATGTTGTTATTAATAAACGACATATGAACACTCAAAACATTCAGAGGCTTAGAACAAAGCTTAACATGCACATGCACTAAGCTTTTTAATTAAGCGTTTGTATAAGAAAAGTAATATGGTTTTATGTGTTGAAAGAATCTCAAGCCTAGTCTAAGTTAATATTTGAAGAACAATTTCAATAACTTCGATATTTTTAAAATTTGAATCCCCCGTTGTTGAGTTTTTTACTTCACCAAAAAAAAAAAGAAAAAAAAAGAGAGTTGTAATTTACCATTATTAATAATGAAATATACTCTACTCTCAGCACAGCAAAATGAATACAAGATTGAGCACTAAGTCTCATTTGAGTCAAAGACTTTGTGATAGAAATTAGATCATAAACACACTGTTGATGGAACATTTTAGGGGAGTTGGTTGAGAAAGAAATTTCTTATTGTACGACTCATGACTAGTCACTAGAAACTAAAAAATGCCTACTTTTCTTGTGATCCATATTTGCCAAAGATTTGGAATCCTCTAAAACACTTTGGACCGTCTCTTACTCTGTCTCTCTCTCACACACACACACACACACACATATATCCACCAGAAGATTCCCTTGCTTCTTCTATCTCTGTCCTTTTGGAAGGTCAGACAACGGATCTACCATAAAAAAAAACAAAAAATCACAAGTGACAATAAAATTGAGTTTTGATGGCATTTGGAATGATTAAAGAAATATATATATATATATATATATATTATTTAATTAGTCCACCTCATTAATGATATTCATTTTTACTTATATATATATATTTTTATTTATATGATGTGATAGAGGTGAAGGAGAGAGTGAGAGAGAAACCAATAGAGTTCCCTCACTCAATGACACATTATATGGATGAAGATGAATAAATCATTACTCTTACATGACACTCAAAATTTGATGCTACAACATGCAATTTAACATAAGAATATGTGACAAGAATTTTTTACGGAGCTAGGCTAGTTATTGCCAAATTTCCCTGTATCTTTCTAATTATATTTTGGATAAATTACACTAACTTTTTTTTAAGATTTATAATTATATTGATTTCTGAAATTACATTGACCTCTCATATTTTACCTGACAATATATAAATACATCTCTTCAGTCATTTTTTTTCTTCAAAATGATGAAATTATCCATTTTATTTATTTATTTTTGCATTTTTCAATTTTAACAAATTTTTTAATTTTTTTAATTATTTTATTTTAAAAAAAAATTTAAGATTCATATCAATATTTATTTAGAAAATGAAAAACATTTGTCAAAATTTTAAAAATTGAAAAAAAAAATATGAAAGAGATAATTTTGTTATTTTGAAAAAAAAATTGATTAGAAAAAAATATTTATATATTATTAAGTAAAATAAGAAAGATAAGTATAATTTTAAAAATTTTAAACAAAATTAGTACAATTGTCATAAATACGAAAAAAAAAAAACTGTCATTTTAATTTACCCATATATTTTTACTTAAGGTTGCCTATTCAGTTTGCACATTATATAGTTTTATGTGTCATTATCAGACATCAAACGTAAGGAACCTTCTTGTCTGCTTTGGTCATATAAACACATTCCCACTTGTGTCTTAGCTGTAATCATCAAATACAGATGAGATCACAACTTTTGGATCATGTGTCCCTCATCCCTTTTAATCTTCCTCCCACCCCCACCATTTGTTTTAATCTAAAGCCATCTATTTGGGGTTTCATCTTTTACAACAAGTGAAATTACTGAGGTTTTTTTTTGGGGTGGGGGTAGGTAAAGAAAATTTATAGAACCAAAAAAAGAAACTATACAACAAAGAAGAGCTAGGGAGCATCCCCCAGGCCAAGAACAAAAACAGACAAGTCAGGCCTACAAAAGAAACATATGCAGCAGGCCAACCCTCCAAAATACATAGAGAAGAAGAAGAAGGAATACCAAGAACCAAACACCAAAAACAGAGGTGTTTGGATGCCCATTCTATATGAAAAAAATGTTATTTCCACTAGAATGTTGTTTGTTGAGGATGAGAAAAAATAAATTAGATCATCTGCTTTTGTTAATTTTGAAAAGAGTGCAACTCAAAACTCTCAACAGGAAAAAGAAAAGTAAGCTCATCTGTTTCAATTAGGCCAACACATACACCCCATACATATAAATATTAAAATTTTCATGTATTTATCAATACATACACACACACACACTAAAATTTTCATGAATCATTTCCATTCAAACATATCGTTAAAGAAGGATCCAAAAGGTTAAAAGAAAACATTGACAAAAAAGGCTACAAGCTACAGAATGTCATATTACACAAAATTGAGACCAACCCCCACTTATTTATTTAAATTGGTCTTTCATCAAATGCCCATTTTCCATGTCAACCTGCAAGTAGTATTCCACCGAATTAATTGCACCCCAGCCACCAAATACCAACCCAAGAAAAAACAATAGAATGGAGGGAAACTGTTTATATATCATGTCTCAAGAACATAAATAAACAATTTTAGGGAAGGAAAAAAAAAAAACACAACAAAACAATGCCTTCAGAAAAAGCTCTCAAAATCTCACAAAATAAGTTCTTTTGTTAATTGTTGGACATTGGGTCATGTGGATTTGAGTCCATTTGGCATCCATATGATTTGTGCAGATCATGATAATTATGATATAAGTTTATATGTGGTTAAAACTCTTATTTGTTCTGGTTGGTTTGATCGACTTAGATATTATCACGTAAGTCTTGCGGTTGTTGGTTAAATACGATCAATCCATCCATGTGTAGTCTCCCAAATTATTACCTAAGGTTTTGAGTGACGCTCTCTCTGAGATTTTTCTTGGATGACCAAGATAGTGTCATTGGTTTTGGATCGTGGAAATATATAAACGACTCGATATTGTAGCTGTTTTATCTGATAAGGAGAATTTTTTTTAGCGTTTCAAGAATGTTTGTGGTGTTCTAAGAAAATTCGTAATACAAGCCACCTCTTCCTTTTTTGCTTCTGCTAATCTTGATCCGAAGAGATAACCGGATTGACAACTTGTTTGTGTTTATCATGTATTTCCTTCCTTAATGAAATCCAAGGCTTCTAACATAAGCCCAACAGGGCTTAAAAGAGACAAAATGCAAGCAAACTGCTCAATTACTGGCATGATCCCATACTCAGCTCTATTGCATTGAATGATAAAATCCATATTCCCCATCGACTGGATTAACTGCAAGCTTGATGAACACCCAATATCATGATCTCATCAGGTATGAATCCTTGTTTTATTGTTTCTTCAAGAAGCAAAACTGCTTTCTAACTTGTGAAGGGCATATACAAAAACCATGGAATTCCAAGATATTGAACACTACGTACGAATCTTGAGTGCTTCCACATTTGATATACATGATGATTACAATCAACTTCAAACATTGTCTTTATGGTGTAAGCATGAGGACTTTTCCCTATAACTACATGAACTTGATCAGAAGATAAACTAAGGAGCCGCGGAAAAGTCACAGAATCTGGTTTTATACTATCTAATTTCGGCATCTTCTTCATCATCTCCTTCCATATCTGTAATCGGACCGAAATTATTCCCCTAAACTTTTGATGTGTACCTCTGAATCTGCCACTGCCTGCCTTCCACCAAATTGCAATCTCTATTGCAAGTACTTCTTACACGAGTAAATGTATAATCATTTGGGTCCAAAACCAAAATTTAGCAACTCAAGAAAGTCATGAATTGCTTTCTTCTTGTATCACCCCTACCATATTCTAAAATCATAAGATTCAAATACCGGGCATCTTTGCAAGTCAAACCATTGAACAATTTCAAGACAAGGTTACTCGGATATATAAATGCAAACTGTTTCTCACTTACGAGTCAGTGGGCCTATAGCAGCGTGCAGCGTGACATGAATAGAAGTACCAAAAATAACATCCTCATAAAACCCACTTTTAATAGCGGTACCATGAAGTTGTTCCCTCAAATCCAATCAGCAAGTAGCATGTTCATTGAACTCTTCTTGTAATCTAATGCTGCATGAAAACATGAAGAAGAATGGAATACATTTTTTAGCAACCAAGAAATAAGGAGACTTTTCATCTAGAAAAAGAAAACTCTCCAATTACAAATATTAAAATATTATTGATAAGGTGAATAATAAGAAGTCCAATACATTATATTTATAGAGCTAAAACTACTAATTCTAATAGTATAATTAAAAAACTACCAATTCCTTACACTTGCATAATAAGCAACTACTAATACTAATTCAAACACAATTAGGAAACTGAAAAATACAAGAAAACAAGTAAAAATTGGCGGGTCAAAATTTTCTCTTGCCCCCAAACCCCTTGGCAATGGTCCTATTCGAAAACCTATACATTGCCTAATTTTCGGGTCATTGCTAACCCATGACTTTGCTTTGAACGGGCCTCAAAACGCTCCCATTGATCCATGAAATCAAAGGCCATTTGTTCTCCATCGGTCTCCTCCACTTGAAGAGAATTTGACATCGAGTTATAATCTAGATCAAGAGGCTCTTCTGTATGGTGCTCATAAAGACCAGCAACATTAAAAGTCTTTAAAATACCATGTCTTTTGGAAAATCAACAACATAAGCATTATTATTGATTTTGTGAACAATCTTGTACGACTCGTATTTCTTTGGTTTCAACTTGTTGTAGATACCAACTAGAAACCTCTTTTTTCTCAAGAAGACCATAACATAATCTCATTTTTGAATACTTTAGCTCGCCTATGCTTATCTACAATTTTCTTGTATTTGACATTAGTCTTTTCCACCTCAACATGCACTACTTGGACTTGTTTTGTCATATTCTCTGTCACAACACTCACACCATGACTTTTAAGCAATCGAACTAAGTCAACTAGATGTTTTGGTAAAGTGATGTAGACAACTACAAAATGTGATTTTCCTATGGCACTATGAACAACACTATTATATCAAACTTAGCTTGTGGCAAGGCATGGTCCTACTACTTGGGTCTATCTCTACAAATACTGCGAACTAAGTTTCCAAATGTTTCTGGATAATACCAATTATTATTTATTTCTTGGGTTTCTAATTAGAGAATTGGCCCGACTCGTCACTGTTCATCATCTTCCTCAGGACAATGAACAGTGACTGAAAAAACCTTAATTTTTCAATTCTGATTTTGTAAGTTTCCTCAATGTTTTCCACCCCCAAATTGATTCTAAATAGTTTATGCATGCCTAAAATTAATTTTTCCATTGGTTTCATAGATTGAAACAAGTCGAATGGCTCAGTTTAAGGTTTGATAGTTGTGACTATGTATGCCTTGTTCATGTCTGTTTCTGCACCAAAATCGATGAAACAAGTCTTGTTGAGTTTCATTTTTCCTAAAATTTTGATCTACATTTATGAAATTGAGCTTGGTGCTCGATTTCAGTTGGCTCAGTTTCAAGATGGTGCTTACAACTGAGCATTACTTACTCGTTTTAGGTCCATTTTTCTTAGTTTTTGTTGTTTTGTGATCCTTATGACATCTAGATTAAGTCACAAGTGATGAAAACCAAATTGGTTTTCATTGATTCAGACCTATTCTGCAAGGTCCATTAATGGTAGTTTATGATTCTCACTGTTTCAAGGTGTTTCTTCTTGGAATATTCGAGTCTATTACTCTTCGGAAACATAAATGAATAAACAAGAATTGGTATTAACCTTGGTTGAGTTTCAAACCGTGGTCCTTTGCTTTCTCCCTCCACTTTCTCTCTCTACTCCTTCTCAGCAACTGTTGCTGTCTCTGTCTCTCACTTACTCTTATCTTGCACAGTCCTTTGTAGGGATTTACAATATATATGTATATGTATATATGTTGCACTCCACCGCCTCTCTCTCTCTCTCTCTCTCTGCCTCACTCCATTCTAATAGCCTCTCTCAATTGGTTTGTTAGCCGCAAGGTTGCTTCCCTCAACTATGCTTCTTCACGGTCAAGGTAAGTGGCTTACCCTCCAATTTCTTTTTCTACTCATTCTCAACAACTGTTGATGTCTCCGTTTCTCTCTCACTCTTATCTGGCATAGTCCTTTGTAGGGATTTACAATATATATGTATATGTATATGTATATATGTTGCACTCCATCACCCCTCTCTCTCTCTCTCTCCATACCTCACTCCATTTCAATAGTCTCTCTCAATTGGTTCGACAGTCGCAAGGCTGCTTCCCTCAACTCTACTCCTTCACGGTCAAGGTAATTAGTGGCTTGCCCTTGCCTCATTTCCTCCCTAATCACATGAACACACATCACACACTCTTTTGTCACACACACATACACACACTCACTAACACACCTAAACACACACACATCACACTTGGGTTCTCAACCTTCTTATATATACATACATACATACATATTTATATATATATATATATATATACTTTCATATGTATGTATTAATACACATACATTTGTATGTGTATATATGTATGTATATACACATGTATTCCTCTTTCAATTTCTCACATATTTTACGTATGTGTACATTTCATAATATGGTTATATGTATATATACATATTTATATATATATATACATACATATATATATATATATATATATATATATATATATATATATAACACCTAAGTCATTCTTATGTATATGTGTTTATTTTCTTTTCCTTTTGTTACCTTCAGTTGGTGACATACTTGATTACTTAGCTCCATTAATCTAGGTTAGGTTAGTTTATACATGATTAGATTAGGTGTACTGATGGTTTTGGGTTAGATTTTAACCCTACATGGGCGACAACCTAACTAGGGTTAAGGCCTGCTATTGGGTTAGGTTAATTTCTAACCTTAGTTTGTGACATTGCATTTTTATCCCAAGAACTTTAAAAAGGTCTATTCATTGATGTAGTTTCCAATATTATGCTCCAAAAGGTTTTATTGAGGTTACTTTTGATACATTGCATGAAATTACCCAATTTATTGGGTAAGGGTGTTACAATTATTATTTCTTTTGGAGGGAATTTCGATAATTTTTCGCTAGAGTTTTATCCTTAGTAAGAATATTTTGCACTCTTATATCTTTTGGAGGGCGTTTTAGTAATTGTTCAGAGTTCCACCTTTAGTAGGACTTTTATGCCCTTTAGGAGAGCATTTCAATAATTTTGGCACTATTTTTCCTTTGGAGGATTTTTTTGGTAATTTTCGCACAGTTGTATTCTTAGTGGGACTCTTTAATCACTTGAGGGGTATTTTCATAATTTTCGTGTCATTTTACCGCTCTAAGGGGTAATTTGATAATTTTAGCCCTTTAGTGACAAATTGGGCATATTTTTATCCTTGAGGTGGCAATTTGATAATTTCCCATGCCTTGGGGGAAACTTAGAGATTCCCTACGAAATTGAGGACAATTTAGTAATCTTGAGTGGTAATTGTTCATTTGTACACAATTAAGATGTAAGGACCCAAAAAATTGCCAAATAGCAATTTGGTAAATTTCTAATCTAAATCGATGTTAGATAATAAATTAATTAAACGAGTTAAAATAATTGTGAAATCAGTTGATAAATCATCAATATGACATAGTGAAGCTAAACTAGGGTTTCAGCAATTTATTCGACATTGGTGTAAGCCTCGTGGCCACACAATCAAATACAAGACGCAGATAAATATAAAAATTCTAATGATTGAATTTGGAGATACGAAAAACATATTTAGAATCAGCGTGTCAAAATTAGCTAGGATGCCAATTTTGGTGCGATTTTAAGATATTTTATTTTCAAGCATGCACACATTTGGCCAACTAGCCACATGGCACATTGATGTATGTGCAAAGCTTCTTCAAAAAGCTTGGTTGAGATTTTCTAGACAAAGACAAATGTCCCATTTTAATTGGTTTCTAAGGAACCCAATATTGGAATGCCAGTGTGTGTGTGAGATACACCATAGTATATGTGGGTGTGCATTGGTACATATGTGAGGTGAGAGACAAAACTGCACCTCAACCTTTTCCTTTTTGCCTCTCTTAGGTGAGCCCTCATTTTTTGATTTGCCTCTCTTTCTCTCTCTCTCTCACACATACACGAGTGTGTGTGGGTTATATGTATATGTATGTATAGATATGTGTAATTTATATGTGTTTGTATCGACTGTGTAATAGACATGAAAGGAAGAATGAGGGATGAGTGTGAGTGAGACATTGTGTACGTGTGTGTGCTCATAGGATATAAGGTAATGAGTGTGTGTGTATATATTGTGCGTGTGTGTATGTGTGGCTGTAAGAGAAACAACAAAATAAGAAGAAGAAAGAAAGGAAGAAAGAAAAAGAAAATGAAGAAAAAAAAGGAAGAAAAGGGATTGTGCAGTGGTTTGGATCAGCCAAGGCAGCTATGGATGGCCACCCAAGCTCTTTCTTTCCTTAAGCTTATCTTTCTACAAGTTTCTCTCTCTCTACAAACAGGTAGGGGCTACAGAACTTTCCATTTAGTTCTGTATGCATAGTGATACTTGTATGTGTGATAATATATGAATGTGTGTAATAAATGTGTATGTGTAAAATCACAATAAAGACTTGATTTTAGGTCTTGATGGGTCTTAAATAGCCTATTTCCGATCATAAACAGCCTTTTTGTGACTTATTTTATGCAAAATGGCATTTTCATATTCTTATGGGACCATCTTTGGGTTCCCAGATACTTTATTAGACCTCAACATTAAGTCCATAACATCCAAAAGTGTTAGGTATGCCCCTTACTATTCTTTCTATGTCTATTTAGTAGCTTAACTATACTCTTTGGACATATTTGAAATTATTCCAATTCTTGTTTCACACTTTTCAGAGTATTTTTTTTACCAGAACAGACCTTGCCATTGAGTCCAAACTGTTGAAAAATGCTAAAATAGCACTTCTAGCACTTTAAATAGAAAAAAATATCAATTTATAAATCTGTTGATAAAAGTCGACTAAAATGTAATTTCTCTAAATTAAGCTACCATTTTGGAATTACTAAAAATTCATTATTTGCGAATTATTTCTAATTTTTCCACTGATTCGGAATTAACTAGCCACTTATTGAAAATTATCTTTAAATTCCCTACTAAGTTGTAATTGAATTAACATTGTATTGGAATTAAATTCTAATTTGTCACTAATTTGTGATTAATTAAATTCTAATTTGTCACTAATTCTCTAAATTACTTGTACCTCGGTTTATTAAATAAGAATAGGGTTATCCTCATTCCTATTCTGATTTCTTAAACCAGTTTCCAAACACTCCCAATTGGCAAATCAACTCATTTAAAAGCCCTTTGGAACACTGTCATTTTGATAACTTATTTTTGCGCCCGAACTGGGTTAGACGCAAATCCGATTCGACCCATTAATATTCATCTTCGTCCGAGGGTTGAGGTTTATTGTTCACTTGAAACCCTAAGGGTATGTTTAGATAGCTTTTGAGAGTTAGAGTTTTAAGAAATTTTTTGAGAAGTGTTTTGAAAAGTAATTTCTTAGAATTTGAACCATTGTTTGGATTGATTAATTTGAAAAAAGATAAAAAAGTAGGTTATGTTTTTAAAATAAGATTTTTAATTTCAAATTACAAGATATGTGTTTTGAAATTAATTTTTTTTTTTAAATTTAGATTATCATATTGAAATACATTTTTATAATTTTTAAAAAATTAATTACAAAATTTTTTAAAATATTTTTCAAAATTTTTTATCTAAATTACTATCAGGTAAACATACAACATTGATCCATTGACAAGCCATTCAAATTCTTTTTTTTTTCAAAATTATTATTATATACTGGAAAGCCTTGATTATTATTATTATTATTTTATAGGAAACGGTCATCCAATAAAAGGCATGGCTTACATGATCTTTATTTAGAAGATCAACTGTTTTTCCAATGAATAAGACCGTTGACGGATTTAAGATCAATGTCTTATTCGCTTGGGGTAAGTATTTATTTTTTAAATATATGAAATTTATATTTTTTATTCTTTTATTATAATATTTTTTAAAAATAAAAACTGCCCTCCCTTTATTTGTTTAAATTTTAAAAAATAAATTTTTAATTTTAAAACGTGGGATATGCTATTGACAAACTATTAATTTTAAATTTTTTTACTATTTTATAATTCAGATTATCATATCTAAATACATTTTCACAATTTTTAAAAAATCAATATTTTGAAACAAATTATATCTGAATTACATTTTCACAATTTTTAATATTCTTAAAAAATGTGTTTGGTTACGTTTTTACTGTATTTTCATAATTTTTAATATTCTTAAAAAATGTGATCGAAATTTAATACATTTAATTAAATATGATATAAAAAATTTAACAAATTCGATTAATTAATATAACATATATTAATTATTAAATTATATAATATTTTTTAAAATTAAAGTTATATATCATAAGTTTGGCATATTATAAAATAATATTTTATGTATAATATAAATTATAATATAATATTTTATAAATATAATATATATTAATATTATTGTCAAATCAAATTCAAATTTAATTTGATAATTAATTTCTTAGAATTTGAACCATTGTTTGAATTTAAGATTAAGTTTTGAATTTTGTTTTTTGATTGACTAAACAAACAAGTTTTTAAAATTTGTTTTTGAAAAATTTGTTTTTGAATTGATAACCAAACATAGCCTAAAAATTTGCAAGTCTATTTCTTGCAATTTTTCTTACTTGTTTTTTATTCTCATTGTTCCCAGTTAACTTTTGGAATCTTAATCAACATCTTAGCATCATTAATTTATGGCTTCGAATCAAGCCTAGAAGCTTTGTTCAAGTTTCATCTTCCTCGACCTGCAACTCACTAGTTTGAGTTCATTATTAGACCAAATCGAGTGAAATTTTCACTATTGTGATCCTCATCATAGGGGATTTCGATCCCCATGAGAAAAACTGAGCTTATTGCTCTATTTCGAGGATCCCAATTTCAAACCCATTTCTATGACTCGATATTTCTCTATCATTTTTAAGAAATTTTCTATGATTCTTATTGTTTTAGAATCTTTGTAACATGTTGAAGTCCTTAGCATTCAAAACCCATAAAATACCTACCTCGCAGTGTCCCTCCCCTCCCCTGGCGCTCAGTTGCCACATAGTTTTTTTTCCATTCCGACCTTTCAAGTCATTTCTTTGACCTATTTCAAGCTTTAACAATAGCGAGTCTTGCCATTCTTATGGTTTCGAGGTTGTTTAGCTTGGGTTTCTTAGCATATTTTACCTATTTACAACCGTGAATGCACATAAAATAATCAAATAGCCTTCAAATAGAAAGGGTCATAATGATCTAATTTCTAGTGATAGAACATCAGGTTTACCTCAATGGCATACCCTTTTCCTACTAGTTGAGCTCTTCTTTGAGCCTCCAACACTTACTGAATCACTTCATAACTTTTGGTTCGTGGGTGTATGCACACATGCATACACTGTCTTTTAACTCTCCCACTTTTTCTCTCTACACAGCTGGGAAGCCAGACTGAGTCATGCAGCCATGCTGCAATATAGGATTGTATATGCTCTTTTATATGAGAAAAGGGTAAGGGATAATTCTAGGTTGACACATGTCCTAGAAATTTGAGGTTTCCCAATCAGCCATTGCCACACCATGCCACCATTACATTTTCATTTTATATTCAAAAGTCAGCCCCAAAGTTTGCATTGTACTGAAATTTGGTGGAATGTTCCACTAACTTATATATATATATATATATATATATATATATAGATATACACACACACACACACTCACACTCACACACACGTGTTCTAGTGTGTTTATGGTGTAGATACACCATACTTGACCTATTCCATTTTGATAACACATAATTGATCATATCATCATCTTATTATGATGTTCCTAATATCATCATGTCCCAAACATCATACTCACACACAATTTGAATTAAGGACCATAGTTTTTAATTAAGTAAAGTGTGCACGAATTCACCCATAATTGCTTATGTGTAAATCCATAATTAACACTAATTAGGATATGACATCAAGCAATAATCTTTATCATTTAATCACATTTTTAAGAATGAATATGGCACACATACGTGTCTTTGTCTATTCACAGTCTATTTATCTCAAGCAAATTGCTCATCATTCATTTAGGCCTAGTCTCCAATAATAATTATCATTATTCATAATTACTCAATAATATTGGGTCAGGGTGTTATAGTTTTTGAATGCTACAGTAGCGTCTCAATAGGAAAAATGATCATTGTACGGGTCAAGTTGGGTAGGGTCCAAGCGCAAATGGGTTGAGTAATACTGTGCCGTTTTGATATGTTTTAAAATGATTTTAAATCTAGTTAAGGGGCATTTGGCAATAAGGATAATAAATCAAATTGGAACAAAATGGAAATAGTGTTATCCCTATTCTCAATTTAATAAACCAAGGATAATTAATTCCGAATTAGGGGTCACATTAATTGCAAAATAGTAAACTTATATGGAGAAATTACAAATCAATTGACTTGTAATAATTATAGAACAATAGACTAATTTGTTGAGAATTTAAGAATTGATATTTTTATCAATTTAATTTGTCAGAAATGCTATTTTAGAATTTTTTGACGTTCCGGACTACAACATTGGGGTTTGTTTTGTCAAATAAGACTCTGAAAACGTGAAATAACAAATGGAATAGTTCCAGATGTGTCATAAGGACACTATTAAGCTACCAAATGGACTCAGATGATAACAAAAGGTCTCACCCAAAGGTTTTTAGGCCTTCCAGACTCGAAGACGTGGTCCATTTTGACAAATGAGATACCGAAAAATAAAAAACATGAAGTATAAAGTTACTAAAATACCCCTAGTGACTAGAAAAGTTAACAAATGAATTTTTTAGACAACAAAGGACCTATCTTAAGGTTTTTAAGGTCCTCGATCCCAATGATGAGGTCTAATTTAACAAATCAAGTGGCGAAAAACGTGTCACATAAAATGATAAAATTACAATTATGTTCTTAATGGACAAATAAGCTACATAATGAACTTAGAAAAGTTTAAAGACCTACCTTAAATTTTTATAGGGTCCTTGAATCAAAAAATGATGTCCATTTGAACTAAAAGCAAAAGCAATAAATCAATTAAGTTAAGTTATGCCTATTTGATGGTTGACTAATTTGGTTGAATCTATAAAAATTGAGCGATTTTCAATTATCTCAAACACTTGCCCTTTGCAACCTTTCAATTTCTTTCTCTCTCTAACTGTTCGAAATCTCTCAAAACTTCTCTCAAATCTTCAACTTCTCTCCCAATGGCTCCCAAAAACCACGAATCCGTCATCTAAATCCCTAGGAAAAGGTTTTAGAGATGATTCTGATCTCGAACAACGAACCAAATCTAGGCATGATAAACAAGTCTTCCTCAACACCTTCATTGTCCAAAAGTTTCACGACGATATCAAACATTGCATTATCGAGTATAGGAAAGCCATCAACACCACCCTCTTCGAAACCCAATCCATTTTTATAGGGTCTCACTTCGATTATCTCGGATGCACCAAATTTCTCTCCACCTTTCACATCTAATACACATGTCTCGTTCAACTATTCTACATGTATTTTGAGATGCCAAATAAGCTTAATGCGTCGTCTTGGCTCCTAGACACTCCCATCTCACTTACTCTCGAGTCCATTTATGAAATCTTTCAAATTCCCCACAAGAATTCTAAGAGTTCACCACTGACTCTTAGGTAGTACGTGAAGGGTTTAATCTTCTCATGAACGTAAAACAAATGTGCGGTGAGCTTTCTATTAGCCTTAAGTGTTTTCAACCAAGAACATCTCAATAATTTTGATGATAACAAGGCATTGTCTACATGGACTAATGTTTTATTTTAGTGACAATGGTCATGTAGGTCAAAAAAGATGGTTGACCAAGGATTGACAAATTCTATCAATCTTAAAGACTCCACTCAAGTGCATGCTTTCAAAGCTAAAATTAAATCAAGTGGAATTCTCTCATTATGATCCAAGCAAATGGGCACACTCAAGCCCAAAAAATCAAAACAAGTCAAGAGAATAATTTTTATTTTTCTTGTTTTGGGTTTTGAGTGATTTAGGATTAGATTGATCATTGGTTGTAAGCTCTTACTATTTAAAATGATCAACTAAAACAAATCCTAAAATGATTTTTCAAAAAACACACATTGCTACACTTCAAGTTTTGAAAAATCAAACACTGTGAAAAATAAGTAAGAAGACCTTTTATGTCAGAACCAGTCGCCAAGTTCTAAGAACTAGTCGACTGATTCTTAAAGCTTATTTTTGCACCGAACAAACTAGTCGACCAGTTCCCAGAACCAGTCGGCTAAGTGACTATTTCAAAAACATAGCTTGAACATACTGTCCAACACAGTTGACCTAATAGATGAATCAGTCGACTAACTTTTAAAGGCTAAAACAGTGTACATCAGAATCAGTCCATTGATCTTAAGAACCACTCGACTAATTGTTCTTAAACACATGAATCTCAAACCCTCTAGAAAAATTAGTTGAACTAACTAGTTGATCAGATCTTGATCTAGTTAACTGGTTCATTATTTAGTCGACTGATTTTGTTAATTTGACAATCGAAAATTCAGATTTTGTACAGACAAAAAAGAAGGGAACAACTCTATTTTGAAATACAACGACCATATTTATTTGAGAGCTCTAAATAGAGGTTCTCTAAAGCATTTATTGCTATATCTTTACGAGCTTACACTTCTACATCCATATTATTAACTTTAGATCTAACTATTGAAAACCTAGATCTAAAACTTCTAGTCATCTTAAATACTTTGAGCTTACACCCGATCTATTTATAGAGAGTCAATATTTATTGTACCAACCTACTCTTGAAAAGAGTGCTTGTTGGTAAAAAAACTTTGTATCTTTTTATTGCAGTGAGATTTGCAGTTAGGTGCCACCCTTGTGAGTCAAAAAGAGATATTTTGCTGGGCAAAGAACTGGGAGATCATGATGTAAAGGTTTGAAGTTTTTCGAACCTCATAAAAATTATTGTGTTTGCTTTCTCTTTCTCTTTCTACTCTTTTATATACTGATATATTTTTTGCATTTATTTTTAAAGTTTGTACAATTTATCAATATTTTACAAAATATCTTATTCACCCTTTCTCGGGTAAATATTTGGACAACAAAAAGTATTTGAGTGTCGTCAGTGCCAACTCTAGCATTAAGTTAATAAAGTAATCGCTTTATGCTTCATTATAAATAAGACCTCAAATTTTATGTGATTATAATATAATACAAACTAAAAGTATACATACTTTAAAATCTAGAAGTATAAGATTAATAAAAGTCCAACTCAACAAAAAGGCCCATAAAAACTCCAGGAAAAGAATTCACTTCTATTAGTAGTCTTACTCCATATTATTCTTATTTCTTTATTACTATATATTTAAATAAAAAACTCATGAATAGCTATTTTGTATTGTTTTGTATTCTAATTTTATTTTGTATTGTATTGGAGTACTATTATAATTTTATATTACAATATATATATATATATATATATATATATGGGTAAAATTACATTGACATTCATGAGATTTATGACAATTATACTGATCTCCTCTAAGGTTTTTGAAATTACACTAACCTCCCATACTTTACAAAATAATATATAGATACATCCTTTTAGTCAATTTGTTTCTTCAAAATGACAAAATTACTCCTTTCATATTTTTTAATATATATATATATATGAATAAATTACACTGACCTCTCATGAGGTTTATGACAATTACACTGATCTCCATATGAAAAAAAAATTGATAAAAATTTCATCATTTTGAAAAAAAAAAATTGACAAGAGGGAGGTACATGTATATTATTTTGTAAAATAGGAGAGATTAGTATAATTTCAGAAATCTTGAAGAATGTTAGTATAATTGTCATAAACTTCAGGACAGGTCAATGTAATTTATCCTATATATTTATATATTTTTAAAATTTGTATACTATTAATATTAAATAAAAATTTTATATTAATATTAAAAAAATATAAAGGCCTCAATTACAGTTGCCGCTTTAGGCTTTGAGTTGTCTTAATTGAGACGGCCTGGTGTAGGGAATATATTTAAAAGTAACTACTTCAAAGAAAATATCTATACACATTAAATTTTAAGGCCAGTTTAGGAATACGGTCCTTTATAAAATATTTAATTAAACCAAGGTCTAATCTAATAAGCCCTTCAATATTTTGTTGAAAAAATTGCCCCTTTCTATAAAAACTCGCGTTGATACCACTTTTCTGCTAGCTTTCTTGCCATGTCATTTTTGTTTTGAATTTTAAATTAAATAATTTATAATATATAAATATTTTTTTTTATAAAACTTTTATCTTTCGACTCTAAAAATTAATGTTTAATATTAAATTTTTTTTTTGCAAACAGAGGAATCTCACTCAGAGCAAAAAAAAAAAAAGAAATTTCTTTGCTTATGAAAAATTAAAATTTTAATGTCATTTTTGTATTCTTCTATGTGTGATGAATATGGTGAAATGTCACTGTAATGAGGAAAGAAGTGACTCTCCAAAATCAGAGAGAGAGGCAGATATCTATATTAAAAAAGTTTTTTTCTCCTAACAACAGAAAAATAAAGAAAATTTCGGGGGACATTGCACGAAGCTTGAATTTAATCCAAAGCCTGCATAGTAATAACTTTGTACCATATATCATCTAGTCTAAATGATTCCTTACTTATTTTGATAGCCTCTAAATACAATAGTTCTAGATTAACAAATTCTTTTCTAACTCTATATAGCTCCGCCTGCAACGAATGAATGGAAGCTCGAAGAGCTTTCTCTGCTAACGCGACTTTTGTAGTGGTTAACCTTATATAGCTTGTGAATCTTCACTTTTTCATTAATTAATCTAATTTAAGTGTAAAGAAATGGATTGGAGCAATTTCTTTAACAATTTCAGACATACATTTGTAATTGGACTGGATTAAAAGTAGAGACTTAATTGTTTCAACTAAAAAATTATATATATAGGAACCTATTTGAAATTGCAAAATACAAAAATACAATTAAGCCTGTATACATATTCTTTCAAGAAAAGGATACATGAGTTTTATTTTATTATCTTTTCAATCTCATCTCATACTGCAATAAGCATCTCTCTCGCAATAATAGCCTCACAAGAGCCAAAAGTAAAAAAGGAAATTTTCTTAATTCATGATATGGTAATTTGGCCTACATAATGGCCAAAACTTGTGAACGTATTTAAATAAAAGCCTAAATGGTAAAACGAGCTTTGGAATCGCCAGAGTCCTCCGCAGTATTGTTCACAAGGACAGCCAATGGACTCCTCACGTAATGGAAGCCATCAGACCAAACTATCTCACCAAAATCATATCTCCCTTGCGATTGCTTCTGTGGTTTCAGAGTCACATAATATGAGATTTCTTCAGTGAAGCATGAGAATATGAGAACCCTAGGCCAGATCACTACCTCCACTCCATCAGGATTAGCCACGCTGACAAAATAAATTGCTGTCTTCTTCTTGCTAACGTTACGAACAGTCCTTCTAATTGTCATGGTGGATTGGAGATTGGAAACTGTGATCGATGGGTAATTTATGTTTGTATTTGTTTTGTGTCCCTCTGGGCAGCTTGTATCTGTATCGGTACCGGGAGAGAGGATAACCATGTTTCTTATTTGATCTTGTGTGTAGCCAATATTGCAAAGGAAGATAATGTAGTCGCTAGTTTTCATGTCATAAATCAGCCCTGGCTCCATTGCTTTCATAGGATCAATGTGACCTGCACCAATGTCGAAGGGATCGGCAAGTTTCATTGATCCACCAGCTAGAATACTGTCCTGGGTTGTGTCTCTTGTGTAAGCTGTGAGAAAGAAAGAGAATACATTAATTAGTTAACTGTAGTATATATAATTTCAGGGCACACAATAAGGTTATCATAATCTGACAGCTTTATCCTCTTTAATATTTACACTAAGCTCGCCATTTTAAAACAATTTAAGACCTAAAGTGACATTTTTAATTAAGGTCTTTTATTTTTTAATATTAAAAAAATTATGTTTAAAATTTATTCTTCTTATTTATTTATTAAATAAGTTTTTTGTATTCAAATGTTGCTAACATATACTTTTCAATTGATATTATGACTAATCAACATAATCTTTATTGTAACATAATTGATCTTGGGTAAGATTTTATTAATTTTAATTTTAAAAAACTTATTTCTACATAAATAATTGCTTGCCAATAATATTTTATAAGCATTATATGCATTTGAAAAGAATCTAATTTTTTTTTTACATATAATTTAGTATTTCATCTCCATGTGCCTACATTTTTTTTCCCTTTTTTATTCATGTTTTTTAATATATATTTTTGGAATCCTATTGTATTACAATAAGATTCTTTCTTCACTTTACGTAGATTTATTTATTTATTTGTGTTATTTACAATTTTTTTGTAATATATATATATATATATTATAATTAGAATAGAATATTGTTTGTTTTCTGTTTCAATTAAAACTTTGCATAGTATTAGTAAATCTATTAAATATTGTATTTCTATTTCAATTACAAGTTTACAACGTTCATGATTTTACGACGTTCATTGTATTAATAAATCTACTACTAATATATATACATACACCAATTACAATTGAGTTTTAGTATTATATACACTAATTATGATTAACGTTCTAGGATTGTAGTTTTAGTTGTCTAGTATTAGTAATATTATTTATGTTTCCTAATTCTAATTAAAACGTTACCTAATGTTAGACTAAGTCTATTAAATATTTTATTCCTATTCAAATTACAAAGTCATAGTATTAGTAAATTTATTCCTAATATATGTACAAGTCATCTAGTATATATTAGTAATCTATTTACGTTTTATATATTATTAATATTACAATATTAGTTACTTAGTATTAGTAATATCACAATATAAACAACACATTTTAGTTTTTATTTTTACTTTTTAATTTTTGGTTGTTTAAATTTTTATAATGAATTAAAATTGTTTTTCTTGATTTAGATATTTATGAAGCCTTTTTTTTAGCAATGTTTTATGATTCAAGTAAATTTATCTATGAAATATAACATAATTTTATTTACACAAAATTTAAAGTCTTATTTAAAAATAAAACTTAAAATGATTGCTTTACTCGCATTTTACTTCAACCGGCTCGGACACTAAGCTTGTAATTATTAAGGCAGTCATGATCCCATATTTGAATAAGTCACAGATTCTAGTTAATTAGCAACCATTTGCTAAAAAGGTAAAACCACTATAGCATACTGCCATACTCACTGTTAAGAGGGCTGTATTAATTGGGTGATATATATGTATACATGTTTCCTTCTTATATACCTGTAGTCATGAGAGCAGACTTAATGGCTGCCGGAGACCAATCCGGATGTGCTGACTTGATGAGAGCAACAGCTCCTGATACATGAGGGCATGACATTGATGTTCCTGACTGAAAATTCCAACTCACGGAGCGCCTATCAAATGGTACCGAAGTGGGAGGAGTTTTGGGAGGCCATGCTGCTAATATGTTCACTCCTGGAGCACTCAAGTCTGGCTGTTTGTTTTGAAAAGACAAAAATCAAAAGTATTTAGCGTATATAATATATTTGCAAAATGAAGAAAACAATATAGATTAATTGTTGATCATCCTAGCTTTTGGAAGGGAAAGAAATTCATGCTATCTAAACTTAGAGTAGAAATATAAAGCAAGCTTCCCATCATCATGTGTGTGTATCAGTCCCATCTTTATGTGAATGTATAGGTACCACATGAATATCAAAATAGGGACCATAAATCATTATTGATCCAATACTGACACACAGACAACATACCTTGAGAATATCGGATGAGAGTGAACTCGGCCCCTTAGAAGAAAAATATGCAACAGTAGGAGCTGGTGACTTGTTGATAACTGTGGTAGTCGGTAAAATCTGCACCGTGGGGAGCCTTCATGTTGGATTATATATATTCATGTTAGAAGCCCTTCCATTAGACTAATATATATATACTCACAAAAATTAATATATTTTTCTTTCTTGTTCCGTGATCTCTTTGTTTTTTCTTTTCAAAAAGAATAATAGCATTGGCATACATATTAGTTTCTTGACAAAATCGTAATTCAACTAAGATTATATATATATATATATATATATATATATATTTCAGTTTTAGATTACTGGAAACAATGTTTTCCTTGTGAAGTTGCTTCTGAGGGAGCTCCCTTATCAATGGAACCAGATCTGATCAAAACTTGGTATATATAGGTTGACTACTCACTTGAGAAGTTGAGCAAGATAATGAGAGAGTTTAGTCCCCTGGTCCATGTCTACACGGACGACAGGAAGGATACCAACATCAGGACTCTGCCTAGTGTAAGGCTCGGCAAAGATCAAGGCTGAGGCATTGGCATTCCACACTGCTGCTTCTGCCTCACCACTCGTTACGGAACCTAGTGTGGAGAAGCATAGGATTATCTTCCCCGAAGCATATCTCTTTCTCCAATTCTCCAAGTTACAAACCCTGGATGGACATGAATTCATCAACAGTATGTTATATGTATGCAGTTTACTATTACTTTTACTAATGAGAAAACAAACATAAGGAGAGATGTTACCCATTAACAAAATAAGGTCTTGCGCCCTCCAGTTTTGACCGTATTTGTTTGACAATGAAGCTTTCCCCCTGCACGTACAAGGAGTCCACTGGATAATCATCGCATTTATGAATACATGGTCACATGCCAAGTGGAAGCTAGGTAATTTGCCCCTTCACATTTGAGTATTCATATATAATTACAGTCAAAGCATTTTTACCATCAAGTGAGACACTACCACTGGACTTTTTCCGGGTAATAGGAATTGCAAAATTGACCTAATTGATCAATTCTAGGAACAAACATAAATAAATCAAATTATTACGTACCACGATTGAGATGTTATTATCCAATAATATCTGGGTTGGAAACGCTCGGTCAATAGATGAAGCGGCAACACAAAGGCTCCAGGGGGAAACATTTGTTACAAGAGATGGATCTGGCCCAGCATTACCTGCCGAGAATACTACACTCACACCCTTCTGCATGGCATGAAATGAACCTATATCACCAGTTTTTATGAAGAACGGAGGCAATGGCGGATTTACACCGAAAGAAGCCGATATCACATGAACTCCATCATTCAGTGCATCATCGAAAGCTGCTAGAATATCAGCTTCACTGCAGCTTCCACCAAAATCGCTGTTCCAACATACTTTGTACACTGCCAGTCGAGCCCTCGGCGCTCCGCCCCTGGCACTGCCCTGCGCAAGGCCAAAGAAGCTGGCGTTTTTCACTATAGACCCAACTGCTGTGGACGCTGTGTGAGTCCCATGACCAAGGAAATCGCGAGGGGATCGATACTCTGAGTCGCCATTCCCATTCATGCTCACTACTGGACCATATTGTTCCTCAAAACCTTTGAGATAGTAACGTGCTCCAATTAGCTTCTTGTTACATGCTGTTGCAGCCTCAAACTGTTCTCCTGACTCGCATTTTCCCTTCCAAGATTTTGGAACAGGCCCCATGCCAGGCCCTTCCTGGAAACTATCAGATTCTGGCCAGATACCTTATTGCCAAACAAGAAAATTAAAAAAAAAAAGATATATCTATATATATATATATTATGCCTTTATGTTATAGATATACACAAGTATCCAATTATCATAAAAGGACTATTATTATTATTTTTTTAGCATTCCATGCAGCGGCAACACAACATAAGTATCAGATGCAGAGCGATCCCACAAAGGCACAGAGGATATTTATGAGATACAAAAAGAATAAATAGAAATTGAGACCTGTATCAAAGATGGCAACAATTATGTCATCACCATGAGCTAGTTGGAATGGAGTCACTTCAGTGGTTGTCCAAGGTAAGACCCATGAAGTCCCAGCTTCTTGTTGTGTGCAACTTCAGTGTCTTGCTCTTAAACACTGATATCACTCCCTCCATCTCTGCAAATTGTTTTCTTAGTACATCAATTCCTAATTAATTAAAAACTTATTTAAGCTTTTTTTTAATATATTTTACTTAAAGCACTTGTAGAAGCATAGAAAAGAGTTTAGCTTATTACTAGCTAAGGTGGTTGCTTGGGTTGAATTGAGCTTTGCCGAGAAACCTGAGAAATTATGCTTGTAGCTATAAAGCATGGATCGATTGGCTTCTTCCTCACTATTAAATTCAAAAAGATAGAAAAAAAAGAATGGAGATCATTAAGTAAATTTGATTAATATATGGCTTTAAATTAAATTTCAGTACAGAGAAATAAAGAGAGTAAAAGAGTCTAAGCCAATACCTTGCAAAGACAGTTAGAGAGGATTTGAATATGATGTTTAGTAGTGAGGAAGAGAATCATGGATTTGGTTGAGCCCCAAATAGACTATGTAAACCTGTGCAAAAAGAAAAGAGGAATTAGATGAGATCATCATAACTAAGGAGAGGGCGACCAAAAACGATGAAGAACTTTTGGGTAACAAATTTACATGAGAAGCCAATGTTGAATGAATAAAATAAAGTGAAAATGAGAAGGACAGGCCCCAAAAACAGTGAAAGGAACAGTGAAAGGAAGTGGCCATTGTCTCCTATGGGAAAAAACCACATAGTGAGTTGGGATTAAATAGTGGCGAATTTATGATTTTCTTCAAATTAAGTGGCCACAGAAAGGATGGTTTTGGAGTGCGTGTATTGGAAGGCTTTCAAAGCTGCAAGAACACCGACATGACTGCTCCATACACCATCATGATAGTTTCCCCTCCAAGATATATAGTCCATTTGCCCTTCCCTCTCCCTTCCCTCTCCCTTCTGTCTCCTTTTTTTTTTTTCATTGATGTACCTATCTATGTCAAGTAGTTTTCTGCCAAAGGCCACCTTCACAAAACTCAATCATAGTTATTATGCATGAGCGCCACAAAGAGAAATGAATGTTGGTTTTCATCATTCTACAGAACAGACCTCTGAATCCTACCTTTCTCATAAGCCTTGTTAATTGATTAACTGCGTTAATTACCCTAATAGCTACTTAGATTCCTTTAACTACAGCGACTTTTTGCAAATCTTGGTAGATTTGTAGCACATGAGGTCAATGAAAACCAAAGCATATAGCATCTTTCACTAACTTACACGCATTCTGTGAATTTATGATTTACTTGAAACCATGAACTTTCTACAACCGGTATTTATCAAGAAATGACATATAATTTGCTCGAGGGTTCACAATTAGTTTGTTGTTGCAGAATTTTTTTTTTTTGGTTGAGTTGTAGGCTGAAGCCCTTGAAACAGGGGTTTGTTTTCTTTCTGCAATTGTTGCTGGGTTTGTTCGCTGCTATTTACTGAATGAAGGCCTTGTTGGAGGGTTTGTTTGGGTCATGCATGTCTTGGTATATTCTGGTTTCTTTTTTGATGTTTATAGTCCAGCTTGATCTAGTGTGGTTGGTTGCTGTCTTCTTCTTGTTTCTGAAATGCTGCTCTACTTTGAGCTAGACTTTTGAGGTTGTTGTGGTGTTTGAGTGCCTGGCTTTGTACATTTGTATATATTGTGTTTTAATAAAATTTCAGTTTACCAAAAGAAAAAAAAAACCTACATACACATATTTTCTTCTTGAGGTAAACAACACTAGTCTAGATCATTCAAGCTTTTAGGTTACTTTAGTCAAGGCTAATGATAGATCGATATAAAGACGAGAATCTATATAATGTAGGTATGAACTGCCAACATAAACACGTCTAGTTAACGTGTATACCTAGTGCTGTCCCCAGCTTAGCTATAAGCTTTCTTATGAGAAGAATAATCTAATATAAATTCATGCATGCTTTGTTGGCACAAAGGTCAATTTCAGAACTGAGAATAGATAAATAAAAAAATTAAACAAAGAAAAAAAACAGGGGAAAGACTTGAAAGATCCGGCAACTGGAATCCTTTCTATTTTTTCTATATCTTTCATTTGATTACATAACAACTTGTTATATAGACTTTCAGGATTGAGGACTTTATTTCAGGACTGATGACTTTATTTAAAAAAAAAAACAGAAAAACTAGGAACAAGAGATAAAAACTAATCAACTGTTAGTAGAGCAAAATCAACACAAGTCTGAGTTTGAATTAGCTTTCCAACATGCTCTCTCTTAATTCAAACGATCACAATAGCCAAGTAGACTCTGTAATCTACAGAATTTCTCCACTGGCAATGCTTTGGTAAAAATATCTGCAATTTTGATTTTTTATATTGCAGAATTCTAACTTGATTTCTCATTTTCTCACAAGATCTCAAATAAAACGATAATGTATCTCTATGTGTTTAGTTCTTCCATAGAAGACCGGATTTTTAGTCATTGCAATAGTAGACTTGTTGTCACAAAATATAGTTGTTGGCACTTCTTGCTTCTCCTTCAAATTGGACAAAGTTCTTCTCAGCCATATAACTTGACATGCTGTTTTTGTTGCAGCAACATACTTGGCTTCTGAACTTGATAAAACTATTGATTGTTGCTTGCTTGTTGTCCATGAAATCACCCCGAAACCAAGACTTAAGAGCAAATTAATCCAGAAATAAATAAGTCTTGATTTTTTGTGAAATTTTGGTATTTACATTTTGTTAGTTGGGTTAAGTTAATATATATTAGTATTTGTTTTGTATTGGAATCCAAGTAGTCAATATAGAGAAGTCTAAAAGTCTTGTATGAAAAATTACGTAGACCTGATTGTTCCCTCTTCTATTAATGTAATTCAGCCCATTTCAAATTATAATAGAAAAATAGTGAGTTTTTAAGAAAATATACAAGTTGTTCTTCATTCATCTCTTGTTGGTTGAGTCTACTTCCAACATAAATGGTATCAGAGCTTGTACAAGATCAATAACAAATTGGGCGTGACGATTTGCAACCGGAAATCAAACCCCAGCAAAGGCAAAGACAATGGCAAGTTCTAGCAACCAAATAATGGGAGTCCAACCTTCATCTCCTCTTTTTGACAGAGAAAACTATGATTTTAGGTGTGTGAAGATGAAAACAATATTTCTCTCTTATGATCTTTGGGAATATATTGAAGATGGTTATGAAGAACCGGAAGAGACGGAAACTTTGACAAATGCTCAAAAACAACAATATATTGAAGGATCACCGGAAGAAAGATGCAAAAGCTCTTAACTTGATTCAACAAGGTGTGGCTGATTCAATCTTTCCAAGGATTATTAATGCAACGAAAGCAAATGCGGCATGGGAAATTCTTCAAAAAAAGTATAGAGGAACCGTGAAGGTAAAAACCGTGAAACTTCAATCCTTGAGAAGGGATTTTGAAAATCTTAGAATGAAAGAAAATGAGTTGTTGAAAGATTATTTTTCTAAACTCATGGAGCTTGTGAATCAAATGAAGACCTGTGGTGAAAATATCATGGATCAAAGAATTGTTGAAAATATTCTAACTAGTTTGTTGGAAAAGTATGATTTTATTGTGTCCGTTATTGAAAAAACCAAATATATTGCCAATTTGATCAATATTGAAGAATTAATGGGTTCGATTAAGACATTTGAGCAAATGTTGAGTAGGTGTTCCGAAAAGTCAATTGAAAGTGCCTTACAATCTAATCTGAATGTTAGCCTCAAGACTCAAGAGAAGAATCGATCAGATTTTGATAAACCCAAAGGTGAATCTTCAAGAGGAGGAGGAAATGACGCAAGAGGAAGTGGAAGAGGAAGAAGAAGAAGAAGAAGCAATTTTGAAAGAGGTGCAAATGTGGATTCCTGACGTAGCGGAAGCTTGTAAAGAAATATGACACCGCCTGTTTCTTGGAGAATCGTCCGAATCTACGAACAAAATTAACACACTCGAATTCACAAGCTCAGAGAATAAGATCTCAGAAATAAAATTATTTATTGAATGAAAGTTAACCTTACAATGAAAAGAAAGAGCCTTTATATAAGCTGCAAAACCTAATTCGTCTAGGACTAAAACTCTTAATTCGACTAGAACTATAACTTTAGGAAAAAAATAATTAAAATAAGAAAAAAATACAAAAATTTCAAAAATAGAAATATTCTAATTAAAATAATAAATCAGAAGTCCTAAACTTAAGCAACAATCTGGTAAAAGGATAGCTCCAAACGTCAACCATAGCTCCCTGAACTCAAACAACACATTTATTACCAAAAATACCAAAAACGAGCTTTTGAAGGTCAAAACAAAGGAATTTGCCCGAAAGTGGCATACGTCATGACAAAGCGATGTGTATTAATCAGCACATCATTTCCAAGCCGCCCACCGTATTTCATGCAATTCGGACCATTATGACATTGCACGTAATTCCGTGCTAAGAATTGAATTCTTCTGCAACCTGTTCTACATCAATTCCACTCAACAAAAATGTAGAATTTGCTAAAGAAGTTGCCATGTTGATAAAAATTGTTGGTTTCGGGGAAAACCACAATGTTATAATTGCAAAAGGTTTGGTCATGTTCAAAAGGATTGCCAATTGAAGAACAATCAACAAGCCAATTTCTCCAAAGAACAAGAAGGTGAAGCAAATTTGTTTTATGCTTCTCAAGCAGAAACAAAGCAAAATAATAATGTTTAGTTTCTTAATAGTGGGTGTAGTAATCATATGACCGGAGACAAAGGCATTTTTGTTAAGATGGATGCTTTTCAAATTCTAAAGTGAAGATGGGAAATCGTGCCTTAGTCCAAGCAAAGGGTAAATGTACTATTGTCATTGAAATAAAGAGAGGGACAAAATATATTCCGGATGTTTTACTTGTTCCGGATATGGAGCAAAACTTGTTGAGTGTTGGGCAACTTGTAGAGCATGGGTACTCCATTCACTTTGAAAAAAATTCTTGCAAGATTTATGGCAAAGGAGAAAGAAATCAAGTTGTGACAAAAACCAAGATGGAGAAAAATAGAAGCTTTCCTCTTGCGTACTCATATTCCAAAAATGTTGCTTTGAAGATGGATGTAGTTGATGAGTCATGGCTTTGACATAGAAGATTTGGACACTTGAATTTTCAAAACTTGAAAAATCTCCACTAAAAGAACATGGTGTACAGGCTACCAACTATACAAGAAGTGAAAGAAGTTTGTGAAGGTTGTGCTCTTGGCAAGCATCAAGGAGAATCATTTCCAAAAGCGAAGACATGGAGGGCTAAAGCACTACTGGAGCTTGTTCATACCTATGTGTGTGGGCAGATGACAACACCAACTCATGGGATAACAAGTATTTTATAATTTTTATTGATGATTTTACAAGAATGACTTGGGTATATTTCTTGAGATAAAAATTCGATGTTTTTTTTATTTTCAAAAAATTTCAAAATCTTGTTGAAAGACAAAATGGTCATCTTATGAAGGTTTTGAAGAATAATAGAGGTGGAGAGTACGACTCTAATAAATTTGAAAGTTTAATTTTCCCTTGCACCAAGAAAAAAAAAAGAAAAGAAAAACCATTGTACGAGAAGGTGGGAATAGTTCCATTATCAATAAACAGCTTTGCTGCAAGCGAAAATAGGCACCATTTGATTTCCCTGAAATGCTGTTGAACTTCCATTGCTCCAAAAGTGGGCCCAAACATACACTAATCACCCTCCAAGCCTTCACAGTTTTGTAAGAGCATCTCTCGCAAAAAAAAACCAATTCATTAATTGTCACCTGAACATGTTAAATCCTTTTCCAATTCAGATCTCACACTCTTGTTATTACCTTTAGTGTTGTGCTTTTTTCTCCTATTCTATTTTTCCTTTCACTCTATACTTTCTCACATAAAATATTATATATATATATATATATATATATTTGCCACTAACATGTGATTCGGGGGCCCTGTTTATCATATAAGATAAACTATCCATTGGATAATTTTTTCTATTCACTAACTAAGAGCATCCTCAATGTAACTGTTAAAGAACCTGTTAGTGTCAAGTTGGGGATGTCAGTAATCAGAACAATCTCCAACATTTGTGGTAGTGCAAAAGGTGCTAGTATCAATGGCCAAAAATTTTGTAACCGTGGTTAGTTATTTAGCTAGTCACAAATGACATAAGATAATTTTATTTATTTATTTTTAATTTTGGCATAATTTTGCCAATCAATGATTGAATTGAGAAAATACTAGTTAAATAGATATTTAAGTAGGATTAGATGAAATCACCTAACATTAATTAACGTGTACATTGAAAAATAATTTAAAGACTAAAACAAGTTATCAGTAAAGCACCTTAATTTGTCCACGTGAACATGTTAAACATCACCTAACATATTGGATATTGAAATTTGGAGGCCCAACTCCCAATTAGCTCATCCTTAAAACCCAGGTGTTAAGGAGAGGTAGAGAGGACCCTTATATATAGACCAGAGGAGCTAGAGACGGGCGATGTGGGACAATCCAACACGCCCCCTGGACCACATTGCCCCCCAGGTGAGGGTGAGCGCGCCCCGTGCGTCTAGTCCAAAGTTAGAGCTCTGGCCTGGCTCTGATACCATATTGAAAATTTGGAGGCCCAACTCCCAATTAACTCATCCTTAAAACCCAGGTGTCAAGGAGAGGTAGAGAGGGCTCTTATAGATGGTGCAGGTGGGCTGTGCAGAGACGATGTGGGATTAACGCTGAGGACAATCTAACATCGGAGAAACTCTAATATCTTACTACTAACTCGTACACTACAGATGCTCTTAGGGAACTCACAATGGAAATGTTAACTCCCTTGCTCGTTTCCGATGCATATGTTAAAACATTTATTTTTTATCAGTTGTTAGAATCTTGGTTAACTGTGACTAGCCACAGTCGCAACAAAATTAAAAATCTTCAAAAAAAAAAAAAAAAAAGTCAAAATCATTTTACTCTAAGTTATCAGTCATTTTTGTTTTTTGGCTTTTAAAGAAAACACTTTTAACGTGGGAGATATATTTATGACTATAAAAAAAAGGTGTTCTGTTAAGAATTTAACACAAGCTAAAATACGAGGCATCGTTGGAGATGCTTTTAAGATATTGGTTATATGTTTCACATGTGCTTCAGAATCAGCCTTAACCATCCACTCAGTCAAGTTAGTCTATTACCAAAAATTTAATCAAGCTGGTCAACACTAAAGATCTAAAAGGGGAAATAAGAATCTTGGCCTAGACTCATAACTCAAATTCCAAAAATTCATGCTTTTCCATTTTTGTAAAAAAGGATGAGGTTCAATGATCAAATGCAGCTACAAATATAGAGAGAGAATACTGACATTCATCAAAATCAAAAACTTGAAACTAAAATCATCAAACAAAGCCTCAATTCATTTCATGGGCTGCTTAAAATCTGAATCCTCATAATATACACGAGACCGAATTGAAGATTCTAAGGGTCATAGATAAATGTATACAAATTTCCAGTTAAATCGCACTCCTCTGCAGAAACACACCAATCACATTGATGATTCTTGACACGGAGGAGTAACATGAGAAGAAGGATGGTTCTTGAAACAATCCAATTTGAATGGAACCACATCTTTAAGACCCTTCATATTTGCTCTGGCTCCATGAGCGATTAGACACACAGCAACCTGTACATGGCCGGCATCAACTGCACGATGAAGCGGCGTGTAGCCAGTATCGTCAACAAGATTAACCTGAGCTCCATGATTAAGCAACAGCTTTACGCTCTCTATCCAACCCTTGAATGCAGCTCTGTGCAAAGGTGTCCAACCATTCTGATCCCTACTGTTCACTTTCGCCCCTTCTGCAATACAACTTTTCATCCCATCTACATCATCTCTTCTTGCTGCTCTGTGCAACACATCACCCAGCTGCAAGATATCGTATAAATGTGAGTGCCCTTTTTCCACGGCAAGAGCAAACGCAGTCTTTCCATCTTTAGTTACAGCGTATTTCACAAATGTTGAACATTTCAACAAGAATTCAACTGTTTCCACATGCCCTTCGAATGCAGCAAAGTGAAGGGGAGTCCATCCGTAACAGTCTGCAAAATCAGAATCAGCTCCGACTGAAACAAGAAATTGAAGCACTTCGATAAGGCCATGAATTGCTGCGACATGAATTGCAGTTCGACCATGGGAATCGACTGAATTCACATCAATATCTCCAAAACCCAGACACAATGTCTCCATCAAGTCTACTCGATCCATCGCTGCCGCAACGTGTAGCAATCGATCGATCGAATTGTCAACTGTACAGCCAGAATCGATCAAAACTTGTACGACATCGATATTCCCGGAGCGAACGGCCAGCGTCATCACAGACTGTCCCTCCGAGTCCCTGTTGTTTAAATCTGCTCCGGCATCGATCAGTGCCGAAGTAATATAAGAATTTCCACTCACGGTGGCGGATCTCAGCAACGACGTGAGCTGCGGCTCATCGCACCAAGCAATTGCTCTTGATACTAGAAAAGCGGTGTCTAGATTTTTGGGAGGAGGAGAGATGAGGGATTCGATGACGTGAGGGCCCACCAAGGAGATGGAGATTGTGGCGTCCCTGAAGACATGGCGACCAGGCCTAGAGAACAGACGGCGGAGATCTTCCTGATGGGCTTTGCCAGTGGGGAGCATCGATGATCGGACAAGGATGGCATCTGGAGGGGTGGAGAGAGGTGGATGGTCAGACAGTTGAGAGAGGGAGAGAGTGAATGGTAAGGTAGAGAGAGGGGGGATGATAGAGAAAGGCTGGGAGAAAGAGAAGAGAGATGGGTTGGTGGTAGTGAGAGAAACTGCCACGGACATGGTGTGCATCAGGTTGGATAAGCTGAACGTCGCAGTACACTTTTGGACGGCGGTGAAGTTCAGGTTCACTTCCTTCACGTTTGGCTTAACCAGTTTGTCCATGGCTGATGAAGAAATCGAGATGAATTGAGGATGGTAATGGTGTGGTTTTCTTCTTCGTTATATCATCGTTATTAATTTCTAAGTCAAATTGTTTATATTAGCTTAATATATATATATATATATATATACACACACATATACAAACACACACACACACACACACACACACACATATATATATATAAGCAATTTTATATGCATATTTAGGTGGTTGACGTTGGTGGAGGGGAGATGGTGACAATGAAGGTTAGAGGGACGGAGGAAGACGAATTCCTCCTCAATGGGAGTTTGGAGTTGTTTAAAAAATTTAGTTTTTAACTGTTTTTAACAAAGTAGTGTCGTTGAAAAAGCAAAATTAACACCATACAAGTTTTACAAATAGAGAGCACAAAAGCTGTTCCAAATAGCATTTAAATATTTGAATTGGAAGCGCTTAAAGTGAGGACTCAGGAATGATAGATGAAAGGTCAACAGAAGTATCCGACCTGACCAGCTTTTGTGTGCTTTAAAAACTTAACATGCATTATTACAAACTGGGTGTGGATAGAAATAAACTGGGCGTCCTCCTTACAAAATGTATCGCCATTCAGGGTTCGAGGTTGGAGATCCTGTTGATGTTAACTAATAGTAGGATTGAAGTTCTTGATTCCTCCTCCAACATAATCAAAGGACCTACAAAATCTAGCGTGACTGAATGACTTAATTTTGCAATCCAATACCTCTTACCCAAAGGTTTAGCATACCAAAAATCCACTTATCTGGATCATGGATGAACTCATTAAACTATTTTGAAAAACTTAAGTGTATGATGAAAATTCACCCAAATAAGCTGAGTTTCTGGACACTTCAATTTTATTATTTTGAAAATTGTCCAAAGTTTATATCTAATGTTCACTAACCTTTGCTCACAAGTTCATCAAATATGCTCTAGCATACCCCTGAAGATAAAAACTTTGTATTGGTCTTAATCCCAAAACAGGGGTTTTCCAAGAAGCTCAGGCATTTCTTAAGTCTGTTTTCAATGACCAAATTATCTTAATCAGAGACTTCATTTTAATGTTTCCATTGTTTTCCATGTTAACAGAAGGCAGGGCTATATAAGGATATTAGCAAATTAGTGAAATTACAAAGCCTGTTTATTTATTTATTTATTTTTCTAGGCTTTCTTATGTTTTGCTTGCTCGATTCAAACAATTCTCAGTCCAGGCACCCTGTCTAAATCTTTATACACGGCTTCTCAATTTGGGCAACTGATACTCGATCCCTATTACCAATCATATCAAGGTTAGGAGTTGGGATATCCATCGTAACCTCGTCTCAACTATTTTGGCAGACAGATTTGGATTATCTCAATCATCAAACCATAAACTTTACAAGACACCGATTAAACTATGGCAAACAGACTTTCTCAAAGGAGGAGAAAAAAAAAAAAGAAAAAAAAGGAAGGCATACAGTCAACGAAAGAGATGAGAAACAAAAAATTGAATGAGAACATTTTTAATGGTGGATCATCCCACTAAATATTTGGAGCATTATGTAGATCAAGTTGAGAAGAAATATAGCTTATGATTGTGTACAACTTGTAAATTCTTAAAGAAAAAAAAAACATATAAATTCGTAGGATGTTATTTACGCCAAGAATACGAAAGCATGACAGTGCAACTGTATTGTCAAAACAGATTCTATTTAGAAATATCTGAGGGCCTGTTTGGTAATGGCTAGAACTTTTTTTTTTTTTTGATAGGTTAGCTAGAACTTGTTCTATAAAATATAGATAATCTGGTTTTAAATTTTTTATAGTTTGGTAAGTACCTTTTAACAATATATTAGTTTATATCTAATCTTAAAAAATACTTAAAACTTGAATAAAGTCAGACCAAAGAGGAGTTGATTTTCTTAACTTAATAGAGGTGGTTCTGACCTGATCCAATTTTAAGAATTTTTAAAGAGTCTCTCAGTCAAATTTCGTAATCTTCTATAATAAAAAAAATAACAAATATGACATAAGCATGACAACTTATAGAGGCTAGAAATGACAAGGACCTTTTAATTTGGTGGATTGGGTCTTTCCTTGAAGTTTCCTTTGGACATAATATGCATAAAGTTTTGACACCTAGTGTGTTTGATTAATGCTAAATCACTTGTTAATGCATAACAAATCAACATCTTAAGTATGACAATCACTACCATTTGACTAATGAAATTTTGCCTGTGGTTGCAGCTGCTATTGATCATTTTATATTCACTGGGCTTGGCTTGCAATTTGTCATGGATCACTTTTTAAGTGTTTTGTAGCAGGAAAGGACGTTCCTTGTCATTTGATTTAAGGAACCATGTCTTTAGTCTTAACTTGATTTAAGTATTTAATGTTGCTACGTTCATTTAGAAATTTTCTAAAGTGGTTGTTTAAACTCATATTCAAATAAAGTTTTACTCAAATTCAGATTTAAATTAATGCATTTTTTTTTCATAAATTCAAATTTAAATGACTATTAAAGAACATGAGATTCAAATTTAATTTTCACTCAAATTCTGACTTAAATTTAATTCGCCGGAGATGTTCTTATGATTACTTCAGCCTATGACCATCTTGTTTGTTTGTTTACTTATTTAATAATTTTTTGTTGAAGACAAAGTACAGAATCATTTTAGCAGGTTGCCGTTTGCCTCTGATTTTTTTATTAGAGAGTAGGTCATTGCTAATGAATGGGGAAAAAAACTTCTCAAATATATTTGGCAGAAAACACATCCTATAAATAAATAATAAAAAAAAGGACAAAGCAATGGACATTAATAGAAAGCAGAAATAAAATTAGCCGTTAGAGAAGTTAGTAGGTTTATCAGGTACAGGTTTTGCTGTTTACTTGTATGCCCGTACACTCCTGAGGATACTGTCATCCATTCTTTTATACTGATCTCCTTTCACAAGGTAATGCTGGTGATATCTGGTGAAATACAAGTCCGTGGTGTGTTTTTGATATCATATTCTAGGAGGAAGAAAAGATTAAAAAAAAAAAAAATACCTGGATTATTCCATGTCCTAAAGGTAAGCTTTCACTTGTTTCCCAACAAAGCTTAAAGCTTTGACTTGATGGGGGGGTTTCACTATTTTTTTCTTTATCTTTTTTCCTGATTGGGATTTGGGATTTGGGACCTTGTGGTTTTTTACTAATAATTATTAAACCATCTGTCTAGGAGAAGTCAATTTCTATAATGAAAGGGAAAGAAATAGCAAAAACAGGTGGTGTTTTATGTTTGAGGCAGAATTTTAGTGGTCCATCGCAGCAAGTAACAGTGCACCAAAAAGAATAAACTATTAATAATGAAAAAATGAAAGGAATAAAAGAGAAGATTGACTCAATCAATACGGCAATACCTCATTCTTGGTTTGCAGTTTTATCTCTATCTTCCTACACCAACATTACAAAACTTTGAGAGGAGATGCAATGCCTGGCTGGTCGAATTAATGTAACAGTAGACTTTTTTTTTTTTTTTTTTTGATCTTTTTTTGATTGGCACTGCCCGAAAGGTGGGGGGGGGGGGGGGGGGGGGGGCTAAAACAATGATGTCACACACACGATACAAGAAGTTTTCATTAAAGTCACTTGTATTGTTGTGGCCAACGGATCAGTCCCTAAACAATTCATAATGTGTAATCCAAGTTGGAAAAAGATGGAAGCCAAACTGAGAAATAACAAGATAAAAAATAATAAGACAAATGGGGTTCTGTGAGTCCCCCCCACACCACAAGCAGATTATCATTTGCTTTTTTCAATGAAAATATTTTAAGTAAGAGGCTAATTGGAGTATCTTAAATATAATTAAAACCATTGTTAGTTAATAACCTTGCTTGAGTGATCTATGTGGATTATACTTCTGTTAAAAGTAAAATTGTTGTTAATCACTTCCATTCTAGAGAAAGCTTTAGTAATAAATTATACCATTGTGAAATTTAATTATTCAGAACCCTTGCAAACATGCTTATAATTTTCATCTGATCTCTAAACTTTTATTATCTTAACCTGATCCCAAACGCCCTCCCTCCTAAAACACTAGATGGAGGGATAGCAGGTGAAGATTGGCTATGAACATAGGCTTGTGAATCTGCGATAAAGACATTGTAGATTACCAACTTTAAACTAAGCAATAGCAGTTAAATCATCAATTTCAGGTATCAAATTCCAGTCTCAGACACAACTAATTTTTTAGTCACCTTCAAAGTCAACCAGAGAAAAAATGGTCCTGCGGAACCAACAGTACAGGGTAATGTTTTTTTTAAAATCTAGATTGATGAAAAATGTAACGTGAAAATTTTGGGTTGAGCAGAAACATGAATTGTTCAATGACTCTGAAAAATGAGGGTATATTTTTGTGATGGACGGGTGAGTCTTCATACTTGTTATTGAAACTGGCCACCTAAATTTTTTGTTTAAGAAGTAGAGTCCAAGTCCAAAGTTGAAAAATCATAGCCATCAGTGTCTTCATTGCATGCCATTGACTGATTTGAGTAGCATTATTCTCACTAAAATCTGAGTAAGATTTTGCACTGCGACGAGAACCTATGGAGAAAAAAGGAAATCTTTATGGTCCAAGTAATTTGTGATGAACTAAAGAAGAATTGTTTAAAGCCTAATCTCAACTGATGGCTACTAACAGAGCATGATGCAGCTATTTTTCATGCTGAAAGAAGTTTCCTAAAACAAAAAGTACAATAAAAGGGCAATGAGTAATGCTAGTTCCTTCAACATGTAAGGAAAAGGCCTCTCCAAAGCTTGATTATGCTGCAGCACTTGGGCGGTCTGGCACTTTTTTCTACATTTTATCCTTGTCATGAACTGTAGCTCCATAGGTTAAAAAGAAATTCAGGCTTGGAAGAAGACAAGTCATAATCATGTGTCACATTGTTTAAGAACTGGCACAACATTGTTCTCCTTTCAGGTACATTTTTCATATGCTTCAAACTTTGAGCACTACTCGGTTTTTTAAGACTATGTGTGTTCCTTAAACGTTTGTAATTCCGATTCTTCTGTATTTCATTGCTGCCTGTTTATGTCTAGTAGTCCCAAAATCTTGGAACATCATTTGTTGCGATGGATGTAAATCTACCATTCAATAAATTTCATTAGCAGTCGGTTTGAAAGTTAGGGAGGAAAAAGAAAAAAAGAAAAAAATATATATATGTAGAAGTGGAATAAGACAACGATACTCATTTTTTATTTCTGTTTAAAATTTTTAATTCTTTCATTTATTTGCATTTTTGGAATTTTAAAAAAATTACTAAATATATTTTATTTTCTCTTCAAATCACTTCACTTTTTAAGAGATTAAAGAAGTGGGCTAAAACTTTCAAATCTTCTCTCACATTCTTCTATTTTCTCTATTAAAATATTTCAAATTAGAGATATAACGATCTTTTTACCTTAATTTTTTATTTTCCTTCTAATTCTCTCCATTCAAACGAGTTGTAAATCACAATTACGTAATTATTTTTTATAAAAAAATATGGCATGTCCAAATCATTTTTTAAAATTGCTTAAAATCAAAGATTTACTAGTAATAGATGAATCAAACGATCAAGAAGAATCTTGCTAATAAGTGCCCTAAGGGCATTTTTTGCAAAGTAATGTCTATATAGGTGTTAACATTTTCAAGATACTTACATAATTAATATTTAAAGTTTAAAATTAATTTTAAAGAATTTTTTTAACGAGATAGATCTGTCAATGTCGAGTTTGTTAACTGCATGATTGTCATAACAAACTCTAGATACGAGATTATAGTATAAAAAGCTACGTATCGAATAAGACAAGACACATATTTGACGAAACTCAACTAAATTATAAGCCTTGGTTAAAAATATTTTAGAAACCTAAATTATAATTTTTTTTTCATTTTACTTCAAGTTTCAAATCTGAATTATCCATATTAATTTAAGCCGTAAGTGTTATGAACTAGCTTTTTCATTATTCGAACTTTTGTCCTATTTAAAAAATAGTGATTGAATTCAATTTATCATCATATATACTGTCTATTTTGTCAAAAAATTGATAAATTATGATGATTCATGGTTCAATTGAGCTTGTAGTATTAATGGGAGATAATTTGTTTTTAATATGAAGTTTATTCAAATTTAGCTGAACTCAAAGAGGTTTAAATGTTAAATTAGGATGTTGCATTCTCGTATCATGGCATAAATTAAAATCTTATATTTGTAATTACTTTTGATTGTATTTAATGCTAGATTCTCAAATTTAATTTATTCTTAAGCATATAACATTTAACTCTTTGTAAAACATAACTCAATTTTAAAACAACCTGTTTAGAAAACAGGTAATCAAGTGCCAACTTGAGCACACACTTGAAAAACAAGTGAAAGAGAGAATGAGACTTCGAGTCGAGTGTCAACTTTGAGAAAATCTTTGACTTGATTACTTAGAATGGATTGTATGAATTTGTTGTCTTGAAAATTTTTTGAACAAGAATGGTATAATAACATGATAATGTGTCTTTTTAATGATACTCTGTTATATGTGATATGATTTACCTTTTTTAGTTAGACATAATATATATTTCAGAATATTATTAGAATGACATATCATCACACGATGTATTGAATCCATCGAAAAAAAACTCTTGTTTCTAACAAGTTCTTTATGAAATTATATTTTCAATTAAATTCAATGCAATTTTTAAAGATTGTTTGAGGTAACTCTTGTAGCTTACTTGGGTATGTGTTTAAAATTTTTCATATAAAAAAACACATTTGACTATTTTGATTAAGTTTTTTTAAAGGTCAAAAATAACTAAGGGAGATAGATATATGGGCCGTCTAGTTTTTATAAAGGGTGGGTTTGGGCCTTGGAGGAGCCCTTCTCCGACCCGTCGGGTTAGGAAAAAAAGGTCGGCTACTTTTTAAATTATTACTTTTTTATTTATACTAGTAAAATAAGAAATATGCAAGTAACTAAAAAATTTTAAAAAATGTTATTTCTTTTTATAGACTCACAACTCTATCAAGTTATCCTAAACTTATTAGGGCTTTGGGATTCACATTTTATGCTTTGGATTGAGTTTGGATAAAAGAATTCAAGTTCGGTCAAAATTAAGGTTTAGCTTGAATTGATACTTTGAAGACCTAGACTCAAATTAATATTTTTTATACTTTAATTATTCACCATTAGATTAATAAAAGTTTCTTATAAGAATTATAATTTACATTTTTATAATTTTAAAACACTTTTTCAAAATCAAATTTATGTTAAATGAACTATTTAAACAATTTTTTTATTTGGAATCAGAAATTGCGAGAAATTATTAAAACTTTTGGTGTATAATCAAAATAAGAAAAAAATAATATTTTCTTAAAAAAATTATGAATAAAATTTAAAAATTAAAATTAATAATCGAGTTTCGAGTCAGGTTCGTATTGAACCTGATATTAATTCGAGTCAGAGTCAAGTTCAATTTGAACTATTTAATTCACAATCAGATTCAAATCACGCTCAAATTAATTATTTCAGAACTTAAGTTGAAGTTAGATATGACTCAATTCAAATCCAATCAATTCAAGTTATATCCTTAAATTTAATACAGGTTGACATTCCATAATAAAAAATTTTGAGTCTGCACCAGTAGGTAGATAAATTTAAGGGTAAATTACACTTATCTCTTCTAGGGTTTCTGACAATTACAAACAATACTCCTATAGTTTTTAAAATAACACTATCCCTCTTCTAGTTTTAATGTTGGTATATAATTCTCCCTTGCTGTTATTGTCCGTTAATTGACTTAACGGAAGTTGATGATATCATCATAAAAATAACACGAAATGCCCATTTTGCCCTTATAAATAATGGAAAGACAAAATTACTTCACAATCCATATTTTAATGACATCAATGCCCAAATCTCTCTCTCTCTCTCTCTCTCTCTCTCTCTCTATATATATATATATGTATATATATACATGTAAATTTCTATACATAATTGTAATAAATAAGAAATTCAAAATCAAATTCAGTCCACAAACTAATTTAACATGAGAGAAAAAAATTGACATCTTGGGAAAAGCCAAAACACATTACAAAACTCATTGTCAGGCAATCTGTTAATGCAGCAATAAGGGATATCCTTTCCAGTTTCATATAAGCCTTCTTAATTCACCAATAAAAGATAGTGATAACTTGTTAAGTTTTTTTTTTTTTTTTTTAAGATAAGTGCACACACATTGCTTTTGAAATGACAAAGCCTTGATTAGTGTCATCATTTTCCAAGGTCACAATTAGCAAGAGAGTTCAAAAAAAATTAAGCAAATTAACCAATTTCATCCATCAAGAAAAATCCAAGCAACAAAGAATCATGAACCCAACAATTGTGTGTGCGTGAGTTTGCTTAATTTAAAGATCTCAATGCCATCAATTAATCCATCAATTATCAAAGAGGGGTTTACAAAAAGAAACCCACTATGTGTGCGTGAGTTTGTGTAGGTGGCTGGGTGTACAATGCATATATATATATATATATATATATACACACGTGTGTATGTAATTTGTATTGAATGTGTATGCATATGTATATATATATGTGTGTATACAGTAGAGAGAGAAAAATAGATGAGAGAGAGAGGGCCACCAATCTAAGAGAGTAAGAGATCGTGATTAAAGAAGGCATGGGGAAAGAAAGATGAAGAGGCAATTGCTTGAGGAACCAAGCAAGGAAGCCAGAAAGGGGGCAATGACCGCTGCTGTTAACGCTGCAGGAGCTTCCAACTAGCAAGGAAAGGAAGGATTTTGTCTCCATGGGAAGAACAAATCCGTCTTACTGTTCTACCTATGCCAAGCCACCACTAGAAAAATCCCTCACCATCTCACTTTTCCCTCTCTCAATTTCTCTCTCGAAATAACCTTCGACAAAAATCAACTTTGCCAGACTAACGTCACAGCCACCGTTGTTGCAATCGCTTGAACCCACCACGGGAAAATTCCTCTCCATCTTACTGTCATCTCTCTCAATTTCTCTACCGGCTAGAGCCACCATTGATAAAAATCAACACCACCACCGCCAAAGGCATCATCACCACCAGCGCCATAGACATTGCCGCAACTCCATGAACCCATTATCGTAGTGTGTCACCGATCATCGCACCCTTCCGATCATTGCCTCCCACCGCTAACAATGTCAGTTGTTTTCGACAGAGATCGTTCCCCTCAATTTCTTACTGTTCTGAGATATACATGAGAGAGGAGAGAGAGTGTTATAGATTTTTTTGATAAATTTATAATATTAAAATACAAAAATAAATTAGTAATTTTATTAACGAAGTTAAGAAAATAAAACTGATAAGAGAACAATGTTATTTTAAAAAGGATGAGGAAAGAATATGTAATTATTAAAAATTATAGGAAAAATAAGTATAATTTTCTCAAAATTTAAATATGAAACTAAGAATGTTATTACCGTAAATAAATACAAACAGTAAATGGATAATACTGGGAAACAAGAGAGGTTAGAAATTGGGTCCATAAACAAAGGTAGGAATATTTACTTTTTCCAGTCGGTGGGATCGACGTATTGGGCACAAGAAGCCAAACGCTGTTTCTTCTTGTTGACCTAACGCACAAGCGGCCGAACCAATGTGGTCCGCACTTCATTATATAATTATTAAAATATACACAAACATAACCCTCTCTCTCTCTCTCTAAATATATATATATATATATATATATATATAGCCACGAGACCGACACAAAAAAAAAAAAAACAAAGGAAACGAAAAGCGAAGCAACCAAGAGGGTGGAAGTATGAGGGCGATATGTTTAAGCGTGTTGCACATGATTAGCCACCTTCGGATGCGACAACTAATGCGTCCAAACCTACTACCGCTCTCCTGATTCTCGCTTAATTTATTCTTTTTCGTTTTCCAATAAAATTTAAAAATTGAAGGTATTAAGCCAACATTGTTACTAAATTAGTGTTTTATACTAATATTTGATCAATAAACCATATGATTTTATGATTCAAACTTTTGTTTCATAAAAAAGAAGATAAATTTTAAAATCAACAAATTTATGAAATGATATAAGTACTGTTAATAGGAGATAAAATTAACAAAATTTATTAAGATGGTAAGTTCATGAATAATAGCTAATAAAAAATAACACGAGATATTATTTAATAAAATGATTATTTTACATTATTATCCGACATAAATTGTCGGACTCTCACAAACTTTAGCATTTATCATAAATTGTAGAAAAAAGAAATTTAATTGAAAATTCAAAATCCAAGATAGAATTTGTGAAGAATAATTATTTCACATGAACAATGATGTCAAGTGACCATACTAAATAATTTATTTATGTTATGAAATGGATGATACAAAAATTAATTTTGGTTGAAATAAAAATATATATATAATAATATATGATATAATTAAAGAGGTTGTCTTAAATAAAAAATATGACGATACGTAATTTACGTAACTAACCTTAAATAATTCAAACAAAGTTTTTTTATTAAGTTGAACTAATTTAATTATTTACTTATATTTTATTTATTTAATATTTTACATGCATTGTAAATCTATTTTAGATATTTTTGAAATCTGATGTTTTTGAGGCCATTTCATGACTCAATTTCAAACTTAAATTTTATTTGAAATTTAAATAAAAGTTAAATTTGAGATTCATGTTCTCCAATATTCTAATTTAAATTAAATTTGAGTTACAAATTGAAGTTTGTAATATCTTTGA
The DNA here is from genome assembly GCA_008638375.1 of Nyssa sinensis. NCBI lineage: Eukaryota > Viridiplantae > Streptophyta > Magnoliopsida > Cornales > Nyssaceae > Nyssa > Nyssa sinensis. The sequence continues at coordinate 64,675,050 of CM018031.1, read as the reverse complement.
GTTTGAGTATAAATAAAAACAGATTTAGTATGAGTTTCAGTATAAGATTGAAGAAGGTTTTACTCAAATTCAAATTCAAACTTCAATTTAAATTTAAATTTAAATAACCACTAGAAATACTCTAATACTAAAATTAAAAATCTCATCTATACAAGAATAATTTTTTTCTGACACATTTGAATATTAATCTCACTCTTAAAATATTGTTTCAAAAGTGTCCAATATTTTTTCTTTTATTCCACTTCTATTCTTAAGAGCTTATATTTAGTGATTCTTTGAATCATGCTTACGATGATTAAATCATATACATTTATAGGAAATTTTTATAATTATAATTATATATATATATGATATATCATTTATAAAATATTTTTATAATTACATTACGTGATATATCATCCGTCCGTAAGTATGATAACTCGGGTATAATGAAATTTTTCCCCAATTCTTTCAGGTCCCACATGATATGTCCCAAGAAAAATCTAATCAATCAGTGTAGATTCAAGCTGGAGATGACACGTATAAGCTCATCGGGTCCCGCCACAGAGTGATCATCGGATAAACTCGATTTAAGAATGAGACTACAGGGAGTTGGGGTTAGTGGGGTTGTACCTTTTAGGTGGGACCCAAAAGTGGCTGTTACAGGTGATCAACACGTGTCAGTTTCCCCCCGTGGATAAATACGCCTGTAGAGAACGACAAAATCCAAAGCCCCAGAAAAAAGCCGCCAGACTCTGACAAAAAACATGCCGTCACGCGCTTTCCGCTAAAAGCCAAAACACGTGTCGCTCTTCATGGCAATTTCGGGGTTTAGTGGGAGTTGTGAGGGCAGTTTGGTCAATGTGGATAGTTGTTTGGCAAAACTATCTTCCGTCCATTTTATTTATTTTTTCCTGTTTCTGGTTTCAGAAATCCAACGGGTACGGCTATGGACAGACCAGTTTTCGATGAACACCTCATTGGAATCATTTTTCACTTTGTATTATTATTATTATTAATTTTTTTTTTTTTTTGTACGCAGAAAAATTAAGCCAAACCTCTCCCAAATTCTGGTGTCACATAGCACAACCTAAACTATGTACTTAAAGGGATAAAAATATAATTTAATATAATTTTTTTATAGAAATATATTAAAAAAATTGATGAGTAACTCTTAATTTATTTGTTAAAAAAACTATAAAAATAATGATAAAAAATTAAAATTTTTAAAGTTTGGACGAAAGAAAAGTTACGCCTGAAACTATAAAAGAAATCAAATTATTTGAACTCGACTCATGATTGACTCAGATTCAAACTTATTTGAGATCAGTTCGTGAAATAATCATGTCAAACAAGAAAATTTTTGAAAATAGATAATCCAATAAATAGACTAATATTATATAAAAAAAAATCAAATTACTTGAACTTGTCTCAATTAAAAAGTTGTTTAAAATCGACTTAAAAATTAATAAATTATTCTTTAATATAATTTGAAACTCATTTATTTTAACGAATAAAACTTGAATAATTCATTATTTATGTCGGCTGACTCATTTATAATTCTAACTACTCCTTACCTATATTTGCCATTGCTTTGCACCGGAGTTAGTATTTGTTAGTTGAAACTAAATCTTGACATTTAAAATAGGTTACTTAAATTATTAGGATAAGATTCATGAAATTCTTTCCCTACCCCTAATAGGGGAAAAAGAGATAATAAAAAAAATCTCTCTCTAATTTTAGGCAAGTTGAAACTAGTAAAGTTATAAAATGTCCAATTTCATGTTTGACCTTCCATTTTAACTAAATTTTTTGTTGTATAATACTAGTAGTTGCGGTGTCGGATTGAAGGTTTGATTCTTATCATCTATAAAAAAAAAAAAATCTTATTTTAATTTGATACCAATTCATTAGACACCAAATTCTTATAAAGCAAAGTAATATAATATTGATATTTTTCATGTTTTATTGTATTTGGTGCATGAATTTTGAGTGATTATAGTCTTTTATTTTTTATTTTGTGAAAGTCTTAAAATGAATTTACAGTTTCAAAGTTTTATTTAAATGACATAAAGCATAATCTTAATGCACGAAAATTATGTTATTATAGAATTTGAGTAAAATTAAATGTATGTAACTTTATTTTGACAAATAAACAAATTATTATCTAGTGACTCGAACCTATAATCTTTTATGTGACAATAAAATAAGAATAATCTTATAGCCAATCCCACCCTATAGGAAGAGTTCATAAATTATATAATTTTTACTCTCAAAGTTATACTAATTCAACCTTGTACTAAAAATTTGTACTAATAAAAAATGAAGTGGGTATTACTTTGAATTAATATATGGACTTGGGTAAAGTAGGTTTGGCATTAGCTCCATACAACTGGTTTATAAAAATGGAACTGATGAGGAGAATTGGGAGGGTATTTGATAAAAATTATAAAAAAGATAATGAACAAAAGAAATTAGAAAAAAAGAAAGAATAATTGAGTTATATTACTTTCTATCAATTTATCAAATAATTATAAAAGAACAACTTATTAAAAGAAGTTGATTTTTGCTTAAAAGTACATGAAATTGAAATTTTATTACAAACAATAATAATATACTCTTCTAATTTATATCTTTTTTTAATTTAAACAATGTGGTATTGTTATAACATTATATAATTATTTTAAATTAATTATATAATTAATATTAAAATATGATTAATAATACAAAATTATATTAATTTAATCAAAAGGTTGGTTTGAGTTTATTATAATTTTTAAAAAAAATTATAATTCATAAGTTAAAATAGATAGTTAATTTATATAAAAATATCCATTTTATATTTAAAAATTCTCATTTAAAAATTTATTAAATTAAATGAAACACGTACACATTTAAGGCACATTTTATTACGTATGGAAGTTGAAGTCTGACGTATCGCGTAAAGAGACTAAGTTTAACAACCTTTATCTATGTTTTCACAATGTTGTATTTATTACTCCTTGTTTTATTATAAAGAGTGGACCCACTGAACAGTTTATTTCGGCCGCCCGCTTTGTCGTCTCTCTCGTCTCCGTCCATCTCCGTTGCTCCTTTGCGTTTGACTCCGCGCCTCTCTCTCTACTCGCGCTCCGACCCTCTTATCCTTCACGCCACCCCCTTCACTTCTCTCTCCCCTCCCTCCTGTCTTTTGATCTTCTTCTGCGTGTCTCAGTCCTCTGTTCTTATTTCAGAACTGTCTCTTCTTGTTCAACTCAAAACGAGGAATCAAAAGGCACGGCTGAAGCGTTATCAACAGTCCAGGACCATTCTTTCGTTTGTTTGAAGCGTTATGAACAGCCAAAGACCGATCTTTTTGAAGATCACTGTTGATTTTTGAGGTTTCAAAGGGTTGAATCTCGGCGAAGACAGTCATGGCTGGTGGTAATGAAATCAACGTCAATGAATCCAAGGTAAGAGAACTCTTTCGATAAATCTATCTTCCTCTCCTGGCAAGTTTTTCAAATTCTAGCATGTATATATTATATTTCTCGGTTGTTAGGGGTTTATGTGTTGATTTGCTTGATGGGCTTGTTTGATTATTCATTTTCTTTGCATGCTTCTTATGATGGGTTTGATTTTCCTGTTCTAAAATTTTGAATTTTTGAGAAATCAAAGTTGATTTGGGACAAGAGATTGAATCTTTACTTTGATTTGAAAAATCTTGAGTTGTATTTTGCTCTATTTTTTGCAAATTCCCCTGTTTATTTGTCTTGTTTTGCACTGATTTTGCTGTTTCCTTTAAATGATCTTTGGCTTGTCTGTTGGGTTTCTGGGGTCCCTCTTAAAATTTTCATAATCTTGTTCTTGGTACACATGATTTTCTCAAATTCTCTCTTATTGTTGATATGAGATATGCGTACAAATACACATATATATGATCAATCTAGTTCTTGCTGTTTTTTTTCCTGTTTTTTTTTTTCAGTGGGGTTTTGGACTGTAATTGATATACAAACTCAAAATCCCTTAAATCGTTGCTTTTTGTGTAGAGGGTGGTTCCACTTAATACATGGATCCTCATATCCAATTTCAAGCTAGCTTACAATATGCTTCGCCGTCCCGACGGAACATTCAACCGCGATTTGGCAGAGTTTCTTGATCGGAAAGTCCCTGCCAACACGATTCCGGTTGACGGGGTTTACTCTTTCGATGTTGTTGATCGAGCCAGCAGCCTCCTTAACCGGGTCTACATGCCTGCTCCAGAAAACGAGGTTCAATGGGGCATTATAGAACTTGAAAAGCCCTTGAGCACCACTGAAATTGTCCCCGTCATTATTTTCTTCCACGGTGGGAGTTTCTCTCATTCTTCTGCCAATAGTGCTATCTATGATACATTTTGCCGTCGCCTTGTGGGCATTTGCAAGGCTGTTGTGGTGTCTGTGAATTACCGCCGATCACCTGAACATCGATATCCGTGTGCGTGTGATGATGGATGGACTGCACTTAAGTGGGTTCACTCAAGATCCTGGCTTCAGAGTGGAAAGGATTCTAAGGTCCATGTGTACTTGGCAGGTGATAGCTCTGGTGGTAATATTATTCACCATGTCGCGGTGAGGGCAGCTGAAGAGGAAATTGAAGTATTGGGTAACATACTTCTTCATCCATTGTTCGGCGGACAAGAGAGAACAGAAGCGGAGAAGAGATTGGATGGGAGATACTTCGTGACATTACAGAACCGGGATTGGTATTGGAGAGCATATCTACCGGAAGGGGAAAATAGAGACCATCCGGCATGTAACCCATTTGGCCCCAGGGGCAAAAGCCTTGAAGGACTTAAGTTTCCAAAGAGTCTTGTTGTTGTGGCTGGTTTGGATCTTCTTCAGGATTGGCAATTGGCTTACGTAGAAGGGCTTAGGAAAGCTGGTCAAGAGGTGAAACTTCTATTTCTAAAGCAAGCAACAATTGGGTTCTACTTCTTGCCAAACAATGACCATTTCTATTGCCTGATGGAGATGATAAACAACTTCGTAAATTCTAACTGTTAATAGATTACCTAACTTCATCTACAGGCAAGCCATACATAACAGAAGTTTGACATTTCACTCGGGTTCTTTTTTTCCCCTTGTGCAGTGATGGTGTGTAGTTGTATGATTGTGTAGTATTACTTCTTACTGTTGTTGTCGTGGCAGTGATATGAGAGTTGTGCACCTGCCCTGAAGATAATTGCCTTTGTCATCTTGGTGCAAAAAGGTTTCGATATGAGAAGGCTACTTGCATTGATTCAACAGGATTGTAAGTTTGTAACTCAATTCACGGGATTTGGCAGAAGCATTAAATTTCAACCTTACCCCGTCAAACCTTCCTCCATGGAGGAGGAGGTGATAGTATTGTGGGGGTTAAGGTTTGGTGATCAATCAGTGGGTTTCAGTATATGGCTAGTACTATAGGAAGCTAATTTCAGAACATGAACTGGTAAATTTATGCTATTGTGAACTTGTATGTTATACTTGTGCTCTAGTAATATATAAAAACTTGTTTGCTTACTTTTCACTTGAATTTCTTCTTTGTCCTGTCGATAATTTTGTTAGCATGTCTTGCATGCTGAACATCGGAGCTTGGGAAAAATTGTTAGACAGCAATGATAGTCCAACTTATTTGCAGGGAGATTCAAATCAGAATTACTGTAATACAGTCCTACTACCTCTGAAAACATTATGTTGCAAAATTAGTTACTGTTTGTTTCTTCCATTAAAGTTTTGAAAATGGTGTACTGTGAAAAACAAATTAGTTAACTGGTCTCTAGAGGCTGCAATTCAATTTCTGTACTTCCATCAAAAAGCTGCCTCTACTTATTGCTAAGAGAATATTTTTATGTTGTGGTGGGTTTGGACTATATGAAATGTTTTCATAGTCTCCTTTCCAGACAACTAAATAGATCATACGCCTAAACCATAGAAACCCATTTGGATTCTGAATTTCGGATCAAGTGAATGCATTACATATAATCTATGTTCATTATTTCCCAATTAAGTTCTACCCATTTTTCATCACAAACTGTAAAACCGGTTACTACTGCAGAGTACTGTTATTTTGGAAAAAAAGGCAACTAGTTGAATCACCCTAAGATTTTCCATGTTTTCTTTGTATCCCATTATGGGATTAAATTCCCAAATTCACTACTTTAGGCAGACAGAAATTTTATTTTTCTTTTCAAATTTTTTTTCGTATTCAGTCTGCTCAAAACAGGCAGGAAAGCGTGTGTTACGTGGTGGACCATAAAATTCAATTATCCTCCCAAAGCCAAAACCAAAACCCATCCAGCAAAAGGGGGGGATCGCAAATTTACAAAAGAATGATTGGACACGAGTCCAAATCATGGATTTCGTCACCTTGGGATGTTGATTTGATTAATTCTTGTCAGTTCCTGATTGCCTTTTCTTGATGGGCTTGTTTGGAGTTTGGGATAATAGCAAAAACAGAGGAATTGGCTTTGTTTTGATGGGGGGAAACTGGGAAGGAAACTCATCCATTAGTGGTTGGCAATTTTGGATGTATTCCAGGGGACCACTTAAAGAGAGAACCACACAAACACCCCTTTTATTTTTAAGCTGTTTGGGATTGCTTTTAAAGTTGTTTTAAATGGGGTTAAAAAAAAATGAAAACAGCTAAGCTTGGACAAGGACATCAAGCCATGTTTAAATTGACTTTCTGGGCCTTGCTTAGAATTTATTCTTTAGTTTAGTTTGCATCTGTCAATCACTTTGGTTTGTTGGAATCATTTTAACTTTGTTTCTTGCTTTCTTTGTTTTTATGGTTTTCTTATGTGTCTCGTTATGAAATTGTCTGCTTGTAAAGGATTAGCTGGTTTGAGTGTTTGAATATATTCTCTACTGTGACAATATGAGGGTCATTGTCTTCAAATGGCTTTTGTTTAATGGCACCATTATGGCTAATTTTGTTAGTTTGTCTGTCAGCACCTTAGTGTTAACACATTAATCTATTTTGGTGGGTTGTTCGCGGCGGCTTGTGTTCACATTTGATTCTGCTCGTGGGATATTCCTAATTGATATATATTTAAGACAATGTTACTATAAGTTCAATGATTTAAAATACCCATCTCACATGAGTCTTACAAAAATAATAAATCACAATAAAATAACATCATATTACCGTTTTAAGACTTTTCTCTCTTATGAGATCAAGTGTATAGGAACATTACCCTCGTAAATAGCTTCTCTTAGAAGAGAAGGACAATTTTGTATTCTGGGATTTAGCTATCTGGCATTATTCTACTATAATAAAATTACGATGTGACATTCAAAGGTAAAGAGTGGGGGTCAGGACTCAGGAGTTTGATTCATGAAAGTTTTGCAGATTTTTCCATTTGCTGCTTTGAGGCCACAGTTTACTGCAAACCCCAACCTCTGTTGTGGCTGAAATTTTGCCATTTAAGTTTCTGATTGAGCTTTAACACATTAACTAGCGAAATGGTTGTCAAATGTAATGAATTTGGGCAATTCTTCATTAAAGGCACTTAAATAATGACAAAAATGTCCCGCATTTAATGAGATAGGTTTGTAGAGAATGCAAATGTGATAAAATCAGAATGAAAAAAGATACTTAATTCCGATATAGATTTGGACCTGGGATGGGTTCACGAATCCCGCCTCAATTATGTTTTTAAATTATATAAATTTTTTTTAATATTCTCGTATAACTTTAAATATTATCAACCATATATATCTAATTAAATATGAGTACACACACATATATATATATATAATGTGTATATATAATTTATATTTGTAATATATTAGTGATTAATTTTAATGTTGAAGAATTAATAAAATTAATTTTTAGATGGGAACAAGATAAGGTGAGAATGAAGTCTTAAAATACGACACGAAAACACGACTCGAACACGACACAAAGTTAACGGGTTTGGGTTTAGCATAATTGAGTTGGGATCATAAAAGGGTTGACACGTATAACACGATTAATAGACAGGTCGGATTTGAGTTTTATTAGTGTCAACCCATTTAACACGACTTAACACGTTTAATTATAAAATATATTATGAGTTAAGGTAATTCATCTCACATCAAATATTTATCAAGGTTTTGAGATTTTTTATTTATAAAAGAGGTTTTTACTTTGTTTTGGTTCATATTCAAAGTTACTAAACTTGAAAATTATCTATACATATTAAAAGATAGGTAAATTTTTTTATTTAAAAAATAAAAAAATTAAAATAAACGGGTTAAGTGGGTCGACACGTGTAACCTATTTAATAAATGGGTTGGGTTTGAGTTTTGAAACTTGACACGATTAGTTAATAGTGTCGGGTTATGGTTCACACATATTTTCGAATATGTATGCCTTTTTAAATAAAAAAATTAAAATAAACGGGTTAAGTGGGTCGACACGTGTAACCTATTTAATAAATGGGTTGGGTTTGAGTTTTGAAACTTGACACGATTAGTTAATAGTGTCGGGTTATGGTTCACACATATTTTCGAATATGTATGCCTTGACACGACCCAAACACGACACGATAATACGAATTGACTCCCCTAACTAGGATGTGGGAGATGACTAGTGGGGACAGGGATGCGAAAGTTGGAGGTTGAAGTTCATTTGTGTGAGATTCAGATTAATATTATAAATTAGAACAATTGATGGTTGGCCTGGTTGGACTAATAAAATGAAATATTCAGGGTCCGCTGGGAAAAAACCCAATCGGTAATAAATCTATGATTACTACCTGTAATGTTGCCATTGCTACATAAATTAATTTTTTAATTAATTTGTAGGAAGATTATACTCATTGCTTATACATGGGATTATACTTTATACCTTTGTGTCTATGCAGCTTTGATTTTCACAATGTGGCAATGGAGGTGTCCACAAGCAGGCAGCTTCTCCACATGCTTGTCAGTCGTGGACTCTCAAGGCCATGGTTGTTAGGGGTGCTAAGAACATAACAGCCCAAGTTTTTCCCAATATTTTCTCTCTGTATTATCCCACTTTCAGCCTATTTCCAATACAAAGCACGTGGTCAGACCAGAATTTGGATTCATGGCTTGGTGTTTTATCAAAAGGGGAAGTAACAAAGGACAACATATTGGAGGCATGGTGCAGGACTCAAGAAATAGATTTCAGCTAATGGAGGAAATGAAAACTCACGCGTAGGGCAAAAAAATGGAAATGGAAATGGAAAGCAGAAAAGGGTAAAGAAAACGGATTTCACATTTGCATCAGCCTTTTCTTCTTTGCCCCCGACATCCCACGTGTTTTCCAAAACGTTTTTGGTAATGTTTCTTGTTTCTTTTCAAATTCTATCTTCCAGTCATCAAGGCTAGCTGACCACATGAAGCTGTGTTTGTTTCTTGTTGCTGCATTTTTTTAACTTGTCCGGGACACCGTTCCTCTTTGGATATGAAATCTGAAAAAAAGGAGTCAGAGGGCCGCCGGAATGGCTCTGGCGATAGCCACTCCGATGAGGAAGTTAGTCCTAGAGTTAGTAAAAACTGAAAAGAAGATAAATGGAATCCCCCCAAGCGTACCTTAGTAGCTGTGTTTATAGGCTGATTGTCTGCTAAAGTGGGTAGGAGTTGGTACCGTAAAATTTGAGAATTCACTGTTGTTTAGAGATGGCAGTTTCCATATTGCGTCATGCTTTCCTGTTTTGAGGTCGGAAATCTATACACCTCAAGACACCCTCAGCTCTGGATGCGCTAGGTCAGCTCTAGAGGCACTGGCTCTGCTAGCTCTGCCAGCTTTGTAGGCCTGGCTTTGCCTATTAGGTCTGGAGGCGCTGGCTCTGCTAGCTCTGGATGCGCTAGCTCAGCTCTGAACCCCCCTGAACCTATTTGTTCTGGATAGGAAAGCCTTTCTTGATCTGTATATGCAAGTGCTCTGTACATGTGTCGTATTCATAATGGTGGGAATATTTTTTGGCGTATCCTTTATCAACTAATTTTCACCTCCCATGTATGGTGGCATAAAGTTATATAATATCATGACATTTGGGTAAGATGTTTTGTTTTTAAAAAACGTAAAAGTAACATCTTGCTTATAAGATGTGATTAGTAAGATTTATGAATCAGGTCAATAAATATGATCTTTTAGATTGTAACTAAGAAATAAAGTCATGTGATTTTTATTTATTTTTTTTATTTCATTTCATTTCATTTCAATTTATTTTTATTTATATTCGATTGTGATTTGAGAATTATTTTAACATACGAGTGAATTCCACATTTCTGGGGTTTTGGAAAGGGTTAGGAATTTTTTTTGAATCCAGTCTTCTCTATTTCATTTTGATTCATTTGTCTCACATAATAGAACTCATAACATGTGAGGTCCACCTAAGGTAGGTCCTACCCAAATTGAAATTTTTTGGACAAATTTGTATCTTTTTGTTTACTATATCTTATTTTCTGATTTATAGATCTAGGGAGGAAAAAGAAAGGAAAAGAAAAAAAGAAAGAAAAAATGTCTAGTTTCATACATTTTCTTGTCTTAATTGGAAAGAAACAAGACGAGGTCAAGTTTTGCTAAAATGGTAAAGATTGTTTTATTATGATTTCAAAATTACAAACAACCTTTTTCCAAACTTTACGACACTCGGTTCAATCCTTTCAAGATTAGAAACAAGTGATGTACATAAAATAATTTACAAGATTATAATTTATATATACATGTACCTAAAAATATTGTAATTGTCACAATGTTTTTTAGTCTTTTTGTTTAATGAGTCAAGTTTTATGAATCAAATCAAGCTATATACTTTGATTATTAAAAAGAAAAGTCCCCAGTTAGATGAATACATAACCGATTTGGATTTGAGGCCAGAACAAACTGTCCAAAGAATGAAGATTGATTAAACAGATCCGTTCTGACTTTAATGGTATGGTAAAAATGTACAATTGAAGACTTAAATGTGAGAATTTTCTCAAAAAACTACCTTCAGTCGCAACGAAAGAAACAGGTTTAGTCCGTTGAGTCATTTGAGATTTTAAAAAAAAAAAAAGAGGAGGTTTCGAGATGACTGTTGTCAAAATATTTTTTAAAAGCATTTTCAACCACTATCACAAAACAAATTGACTTGAAATTACACTTCTTTTGTTCTCATTACTTTATAAGTTTTTCTATCGCTTGTTCTACGTCAGATTATGTATAGTACATTTTACAATTACAAGGGCCATCAGAAATGCAACTATGTTTACAAGGAATCATTAAACATGGTGCTTCAAGCCTTCATTCTATGATCCAAACATGACTAAAATTAGCATGTTGGCATCCCCTGTAAAAAGTTCAGCTGCAAGATCAACATTTTTCATTCAACCAGAAATGCTGTATTCCTCTGGTGTCATAGAAATGCTAAAATCTGCCTGTTTCCTTCTCCAATTAAAAACCTAGGGGGAAAAAAATAAATAAATAAACTCCAATAATAAATTGGGCATGACCTGAAGTTGAAGTTTTTCACCCCAACAATTTGTATAAACAGGTTCATTTTTTTTGGGTCATAAATAATTTTGCACCGTAAATTGTGTCGAACCTTCCCATGAAAGTTGTACATGTCTGTAGAATTTTACATTGCATTCGGACTACGAAGTTTTTTTTTTTTCTTTGGGTAATGCCGAGAAACCTCCGATCATGTTGTGTCGCTGAATTACATTGTGCACCGAACGATAAGGGAACTCAGATTAGAGATAAACCCTCCAGATATGACAATCTCCTGTCTTGCTCCACTAGCTAACGAACTAGGCCTAGGCCTTCGGGATGGCTCAGATTTGAACCCAAAAAATTTATTGTTTTTTAGACACTTATCTTGTTGCTTGCTACACTGCTCGAGCTAACTCATAAGAGTTACTACAAAGTTAATAGTGTAAAATGGAAGAGGCCAAGAAGGCAAACTGTTTCAACAACTTAACCAAAGCTAATCCATCAGAGTAACTCCTAAACAAAGAAGCCCCCTTCATTGTCTGATACCAACTGTTGTTGTCACTGTCTTTTGGTTTTAGGAAGGTTTATCCAATAAAGATTGAAGCAGAGAAGAGAGTGAGGGGATGCGATGGAAGCACTCGTGGATTTGGGCTGGATCATATATGGGGGCGAACAACTTCGGTTGGGATTTTGGATGGAGCCCTTAATATGGGCTTTGTACAATTACATTACGATTTAGGGGCTGTACCGCCACTCATTCTGGGCCTGGCCCAAAATATGACCATGCCCCCTGCTGCCCTAAAGACCGAAATGGACTACATACGAAAAATCATGAATTATAATGATGGTCCCCAGATTATTTATTGGGACGGTGACTCCATATCATTATCGAATTTGACCTTATTATTTCTCACAGAGTTTATAAATTTTTCTAGATTTATTATAAATAACAAGCAAGTGTTGATCTCCTATCCGTGAGGAGAATTCTCCGAAAAGTAACAAGTCGAATACAATTATTATGCGAAAATCATCGAGCTTGTGCACTCCATTCACCCCAAGGGTTACTTTCCCATGAAATCAACAACATTAAAGAATTTAAAAAGAATTTGTAGAGAGCAGTCACATCGTATCAAAACAATATGAAGTAATTTGTTATAAGGAGGAATGTTACATTTTAGGTTCGAAACGAGCTTTCTAAATAATGTATTATTGCTATATTAGTTGTCAATTACAATCAAAAAGAGCCTTCTAAATAACGTGACGGTTTCACATATTTATTTTGAGTCCCGTAACATTACTTGTTTGAAAATATTTTTTTTTTTTTTTTTGTGTTGTAATTAGTTTTTCCATATCAAGATTATTTGGTTTTTTTTTTTGGCCACTATCTTTAACAATGTCCATTATTAATTATTATTTTTCCCTCAGATCAAATATCCAACCCCATTAATGCTAAAGTTTTCAATATTTTTTTTTCAAACTCATGCAATGACTTATTAAGAAAATGAGATAAAAGTGTTGAAATTTCAAAGCATGTGGTCCAATTAAGTCTCCTTGCACACAATATGAATTTTCAACCACCAAATTGGAAAATCATGAAAAAGTAAGTACCAAAGGTCTCTTTCATCATCACGTGGTGTTATTATTATTTACTTAATGAGAATTTTGGTTAGGTAAGTTGATCGTATAAAGTAGATTGGAGAGTGATTATCCCAAGCTGGTTGGTCCAATTAAGCTCCTATGCCGCCAAGTAAAACAGCTTCAAAAGTAATCATATTTTAGTCGTAATTAAGTAATCATTAAAGGCCCACACAAATCCTTAAAACTGAAGAATGTACAGTTTTTAATTAGTATACTAATAATTAATAAAAGTTAAAAGCTTAATGCTTGCTTGGAGAAGCCTTGTTCATGAATCCTTGGACTTTGTCTTTATTAAAACTAAAAGCATACTCTATTGAGACCTACCCTAATCCTCTTTTTCCTTTTTTATTTTTCTCTTGTTGGAGGAACTTCATTGCCCCCCCCCCCCCTCCCTCTTTGTACTATCATGATTGTTGTATTATATATACTAATCTACTACTATCTTGCATTGTAAATCAAGGGATTCTATTTATTCTTTCTTTGTCGGCCAGGAAAAAGGATTGTCCAGGGAAAAATATAAAGGAAAGAAGTATAGGTGAAATGGTCTAATAATTCCCCCATCACTAATTGTATTTTAGATAAATTATATTGACTTTTTTTTTTTATTTTATTTGATAATAAACATATATTTTATTCAATCAACTTTTGTTTTTTAAAATGACAAAACTGTTTCTTTTATGTTTTTTTTTTTTTAATTTTTAAAATTCTGACCATTTTTTTTCATTTTTCAAATAAATATTGATAAAAACCTTAAGTTTATTTTTATATAAAATAAAAATAAGTTATGAACCTTAAATTTATTTTTACGTAAAATAATAATTTTTTAAAAAAAGAAAGAAAAATTAAACAAAATGAAAAATATGAATAAATAAAATAGACAATTTTATCATTTTGAAGAAAAAATTGACTGGAATGGAAGAATATTTATATATTGTCAGATAAAATAGAGAATGTCAGTTTAAATTCAAAAATCTCAAAAAATATTAATATAATTATCAAAAAAATCAATATAATTTACCATAATATTTTTATTTTAAAGGTGGAGGGTTCGTTATGATACCCTAATTGTGATTATTGAAAACCCAATCAACCATTTCTCATTATCAAAAGAACTCTCAGTGGTTCTATCATTTATTCGTTTTTCTTTGTAGTGCTTCCTTGCGGGCCTCTTCTTGAAACGTTTTAAGTACACGGTGGTAAAATAAAGGTCCATTTCTTGATATTGGTTTTGCCTTTGCAGTGAGGTCAGAGGGATTAATTAAATGAAGAACTAACTTGTGGAATTATTTTGCCTCAACTACATGTTGATCATAAAAGCAATTTATGACTGTTTTTCTTTGCACTTTTGTGTGTTTTGAAAAACAAAATGAAAATCAATGAGCTCTAACTCAGTTCATAATATTTGGTCATTTTCAATGGGGAGGTGTTCTAACTGAATTAGTATCATCTGGTCATCACCGGTGGAGAGGTTAAGGGTTCAAATCTCAAGATTTAGTTAATAATATCTTGTTATTTGGATTGGAATATTTAAGTTTTTAGGAGACACAAAAGTAATATCCGGTCACATGGTAAGATGTTATTGATTAAGTATATAAATCAAGTCAATGAACCTGGTCCATGACAAAATTTCTCGGGTGGGGTGTGGTGTGGTGTGGTATTGAATAATTTTTAACTTCATTAGGTTGGACTTGGAATTCCAGAAAAGAGTCTCTTCATAACTAAACCAAAAAAAAAAATCAATACAAAAATAGTTTTAAAAACTTGGTCAAACACAAAATTATAACAATTTTTACAAATAGAACATAAACACAAAATTAGAGGCACAAAAGCTCTCAAATGGGCAACATATGAATGAGTAGAAACTATTTTGTAAAAGACTTGCATCTGAATTATATGACCTAAACTACTGGTACCAATGCATTAGCACTCAAGGGTATCCACTAGAGCTTGAAGAATTCCAAAAAGGGCCACATATTTTGGTCCTGCAATTTTTATTATTATTTTTGTTTACGACCAAACAATATCACTAGTACCCCAATTATAATTCAGTGAAATTAGGGACAAACAATGGAGAGTTCAAGGATGCATCTTTCCTTGAGATTCTATTCAAAATTATTTTTTTTAAAACATTTCTAGTGGCGATTCAAATTTGAATTTGAATTAAAATTCACAAAACAAATTTTAGTGGTTATTTAAACCCATACTCAAATAAAGTTTTACTTAAATCCATACCCAAATCAGTGTATTACTGTTCATAGACCCAAATATAAGTAACTATTGAAAAACATGAGACTCAAATTTTTACTTAAATTTGAGTCACCACTAAGACGCTCTTGTTGCTAAAATAATGTGAACTTTATGAGAGCAATTTTACAAGAAAAAAATAATTGAATCTAACTGTTTTCTTCACCTTATTTCACTGTCTTCTAACTTCTAAAGGCAAAGTAGTAGGACCCATATACTTTCATAATAAGCTGATAATTAAATATTGTCTTTTGGAGTTTTATGACCTTTTAGGTCAAGTTTACAATTGAATTAGATTTACAAAAGAAGTAAAAAAAAAAAAGAGTCTGAGATTGCCATTGTCTAAAGATTAGGTGGTGTTATGAAGAAAATGAAAAGGCAAAGTCCCCACCTTGTTGATTTATATAAAACTTGGTCTGAGAGATTGCCATTGTAATGAAGGAAATGAAAAGGCAAAGTCCCCACCTTGTGATTACCAATATAATAGAATTGTTACATTCTGTCCAAGAAGGCCATGACCAAACACCAGACATCATTCAAGCATTCATTTCTGTGCTGCTACTTCTCCAACTACCCCCACTTTCATTTTAGATCATCTGCTTTAACAACCCCACGACCAGGCAAATGTCGAAAGAGAGAGTGCATCAAAATACTGGAATGAAAGGGCCCTTGACATTGTGAGGGAACATAAACAATGAGGGCCCCTACTTAGGTTGTTGACAATAAATTTATGACCTAACATAGAATTTTTAAGATTTCTATATGCTAACAAATTCATCATAATTTTTATTTCGTGCTATGGTTATATGATATATTTTGTTTTTCATACAAGGATGGGGGAGAGGAACTTAACCGAACTATCATTTGTGTGTCTGTGCAAGTAGTTGTGAATAGTTAAACCTGTAGTAACTGTGTGAAGAATAAACACTTACACTGCTCGAATAAAGTCTCAGTCCTCTTTGTAAATGATTTTTGCAAATAAATTACAAATGAATAATTATAATTTGCATGTTTGCTAATAAATACCTTTACTTGTCATGTCTTTGTTTTTAATGAGATAAATTTGGAGAAAAAACAAATTAAATAAGGACTGAAAAATAAATTTGAAACTGACACAAGTTTGTATTTTTCAATATTCTCATATTCTCTTAAATACTTATATATATATATATATCGATACAGATATTTGTGTATATATATATATATATATATAATAAGTATGAATATCTTATGTTTATATAATTTGCATATATAAATTTGTATTTATAATAATATTAGTTAATAAATTTTAAAATTAATTTATTAATTTTTAAGAGGGGCATAAAAAGTTTCTTTTTTTTTTTGAAATATGCAGAAATTTTCAATGCACCTTTTATTCAGTCATGTGACAGTGTACTTCTAATGACAAAATGATTTATGTCAGAATAAATTTTTTATGGATAGATACAAAACTGACTCTCCAACCGGATAGAATAATAAATAAAAAAAAAAAAAAATGTTTAAAAAGTTGCCGCTACTGAGCACGAGAAAGGCGTGTTAAACTAATGGCAGGTGCCATGCCAAGCTAACTAAACCAACCCCCAACCACTTCAAACAACAAATGATTCAAAATGTGGTTAAAGAAAGTGCGTTAGATCTCTTAGTTTGACCTTTGTGCTAAACTGCAGCTGCGGCACCAATCGTTATGTGTGTCCCAAACTTATAAATCTATTCTTCTTGCCGTATGCATCAAATAATTGTGTTTATATATATATATATATATATATATATACACACACACACACACACACACACACAGACACATACACACACCAAGCATACATATAAAAAAAAAACAAAACGGACTAAAAAGTTAAAAGTTGAATACTTATTTTAAATATTTTATAGTTTTTCCATAAATAAAAAGAGATACAAGGAAAAACAGAAAACACTTTAATGAATTTTTTTATAATATCAATAATATTTTTAAAATTATAAAAATAAAAAACTCTTTAATAAATTTAAAAATTGTATAACAGTGAATTTATATAAAATCATTTCATTCCTTTTTTTTTTCTCTATTATTTTCAAACATGATAAAAAAAAATTACACTACCCAATTCCTTCGTATCCCATTTATTAATTATTCAAATATAAAAGAGTGAATACAGTATCTTTTCCTTTCTTATCTTTTTCTCTCTCTCAACTTATCTAAAACGACTTAAAAAACTCGGGTAAAATTAAAAGCGTAGCTTTGATCCATTTTGATACCTTGTTAAGAAAAAGTAAAAAAGAAAATTGAGCACCCAATTCCATTAATGACTTTGGTGCTTTTGCCAAGTTAATCTTTTAAAGTTTGAATCACATGATTTGGTCTCCAAGAAGAAATAAAACTTGCAAGGAAGGAAATTCTCTAAGTGCGTGAAGAATGATACCAACACTCATCTACATAGTTCCAATATGATTGTTCTTCACATGCCCGTGCAAATGAAAAGCCCAAAAGCAGAGAGACGGCAAATATGAGATCTCTCACCTCTTTTTTATTATTTTTGATAAATTACGCTAATTTTCTTTTAAACTTTTTTGACAATTAAATTGATCTTTTTTAAAATTCATAAAATTATACTGACCTCCCCATTTAAATCCGTAACAAACTTATCGTTGCGTCAAAAAGTCCGGTCTCTTTTAATTAATACCAAAGACAAAGAGGATGCCAAAATATAACTAATACTGATTAATAACCAACCATTCACCTATCTCTAGCTGTTAAATTCAATGGTTTTGACTTTTGGCACCCCAGGGGCCTCTATTGCAGAGGCATGGAGACAGTTATATAAGACAGCTGCAAGCAGGTATGCCTATTATGGTTGGTAGAGATGGCCTATGACTAGGAATGCTGCTAATTCATGGGGCAGTTCTTGGAAGTTAGAAACAACATTTCAAAGAAAAACTATATCAACTTATGATTGATACTGATTTATAACAATTGACCTTTCTCTACCTTCCAACTTCAATGGCTTTGACTATTGGCAGCCCTGGGGCCTGATCTATTGCAGAGATATGGAGACAGTTATATAGGACTTGGCTACAAGCAGGTATGCCAAAGTCCAAAGTCATTATGGCTGGTATTATATTGAGACGGCCTAGGAGTGGAAATGTTGCTAATTCATGGGAGTAATTGCAGTCAGAAACGATATTTCTACATATTTCCTACCTCAAGCCAATATGGTGAATTAGGTCAGATGGATACTGAGTTGTAAATGAGCCGGAAATTAAGTTTTACTCAAATTTAGCTCATAAAAGTAAACGACTTTCAAATCGTGATCAAGCTTACTTACTTATATTTTGAACCGATCTTGAACAAGTCAAGTCTTAATCGAGCCTTTCGCATGTCGAGTTCCGAGTAACTTAGTTTTTTATAAAGTATTAAAGCACTTGTTGACTTATCGAGTTAAGTTCTATAAATCGATGACCTTCAAAATATGTTGAAGCCTGACTCGTTTATCACACGAGTCGATTTCAAATGAATTTCTAATCGAACCGAACCCAAGTAGGGTTTGTTTTATAGCCCTAGATGGATAGCAGCAGCTGATGATGGTCAGTACAATTCTACAACAGCGTGGGAAGCTATTAGAGTTAAACACCCAGTTGTGGCCATGGTGTCATCTAGTGTGGTTTTCAAAAGCCATCTTTATACACTGTATTTATTTTATGGTTAGCAATAAGTCAGATTGAACATCCAAGATAGAATTCAGAGGCACAAAGTTTGGAACTATATCTTCCTGAAATGTAGCATTCCCATGGCAAGGAAAGTTCACAAAAAGTGGTAAACAAGCTTTGTTTGGCAGCCACTGTAAGTTGCATTTGGAAGGAAACAAAATCATGAAGAGTGTTCCAAATTGATTTTACACGGATCCTTTTGACATACAGAGATCCTTGCAGGACTAAAAATCCCTGAAACTGGAGGACAGTTTGAATCATACAGACCTGCTAATTTCCAAACAACTTCCCAAGTAGAATATTGACAGTGAGGTTTAAAACTTTTGTACATCTCCTTTTGTTGTATGGTAATTTTTTTTTTTTGTTTAATTCAATATACATTAGTTGGGACCTTGGTTTCATCTAAAATAACAAAGTACTCTTATTTTACAGAGGACCCACACTTATCAAAAGATATGGCCACCTTCCACACAACAAAAACGGTTTTTCTATTACAAACCTCCTCGAAACTTCACAATCATCATATATAACTCATTTGATTCTAATTAACAGGTCGATGATGTCTTGAATTCGTATGGGGTGACTTACAGAATATGACTGAGCTCATGAAATAAATGTAATATTATATATAATCAATCATATTTTTTTATCCAAAAGAATACATAAAATAGAAGAGCAGAACTTGCTTCACTATGTGTCCATATCCACAAACAATTTTATTTGTGATTTCCCCACATTATCACAAAATTAAATAATTGAATTCAAATACTCTCACAAAAATATATAATAATAGTTAAAGGCCTATATATTTATCTTGTCTTTCAATTATGCCCTTGGTGCAGCATGAATTACCTATTTTACCCCCTCCACTCGATACACTGTCCAGTTGGCCTTGTCTTCTGCTTTCCAGCCTTCAAAGGGCAGGGCGTCTGTACCGGTGGGACCATGCAATTGTACTGCAAACACAACGAACTACTAAGAGGAATCTCAGCCGTTGGATTAATCTCGATCCCAGTAAGAAAGTTATGCTGTAGATACAGAATTTGTATGTTCGCAGCCAGTAACCGGTCCACGAAGCTGCCCGGTACCTGACCGCTGAACCGGTTATTGTTGAGGTAAAGATTCTGTACGGTCGAAAACATGGGCGAGATTTCACCTGATAACCGGTTGTAGCTGAGATCAACGGTCATGATTGTGACCTGATCAACCGGTTGAACCGGACCGGCGAATGAATTCCTTTGCAATTGAAGGTTTGTGATTGGGAAAGTAAATACATTGCCCGGAATGTTGCCTGTGAACCGGTTCATGCTTAGGTCCAAATAGTTCAAGCCGCTAAGCCGGGTTAAGAGCCGGTCTACGGGACCGGTTAATTGGTTCCAGGACAAAGAAAGGTACTGGAGAGAAGGAGGAAGTGAAGTGGGGGACACAGAACCGGAGAGATCGTTGTGCTTGAGGTCGAGCCGAGTTAGGGTTTGCGAAGCGAACGGGGGCACGGAACCGGAGAGATGATTGTGACAGAGAATGACGTTGGACAACGCAGGCAGGCTTCCGATAGACCAAGGAATACAACCGCTGAGCTGATTGTAACTGAGATCAAGAGTCTGTAGTCCCCGAAGCTGACCAAGAGTCTCCGGTATGTCGCCGGAGATGAAATTCCTGCTAACCGCGAGAAACCTGAGGTCTTTCAACTGAGACAAAGTCTGCGGCAGTGTACCGATGATCCGGCCGGGAACAACGGTGAGCTCGGCAAGAGCGGAGAGCTTACCGATGGCAGGATCAAGGCGGCCGGTCAGACCGGGGGAACCAGCCCTCGGATCACCAAGATTCAACGCGATCACCTTGTCTCCGTCGCAATACACGCCGGCGAAGTTGCAAGGGTCGGACGTAAAATCCCACGTCGAGAAATAGTTGGAGCCAGGCATGTCGTCGAGGGCTTTCCGAATCGATTGCAATGCCAAGAAATCGACGGGGTCAAGGATTGCAAATGTAAACAAACTGCATTGGAGAAGAGACAGCAGATGAATTACAGCAAGTACCAACATCCCCCTCTTTCTCAACAAAGACTTCATTATCGAATGGAACACACTAGTATAGCAGATGGATTGAGGCTTATATAGGAGAAGGGGTTGAGCTTTTTGTGGTACTTTTTTCCGTGAGAAGAAGAAACTGACTACCGATTTCTCGTGGGAAATGGGCGTGAAAGCTTTAATGGAGACAGCATCAAAGTCCAAGATTCAGGAGAGAGAGAGAGAGAGAGAGAGAGAGAGTGATTTTGATTGGGAAGAAAGCAACTCTAGCTTTTATTGATCTTCTTATTCTTGACGCTTCTAGTAATGTAAAGTGTGTGGGTTTGGCTTCTGAGAGAAGGCGCAATGACGACGACTACTACTACTACCACTGTCCTCTGCAACTACATGGTCACTCTTTGATATTCTATTACTTCTTCGATTTGTTTTTTTATTTTTAATTAATTTTGGGGTTTTGTTGTTTTATTGGGATTAGGTTCGGGAACAAACGGTTGTCCGAGCCTACGTGGAGGCCCGAGCTTTAGCTTCGGGGTGACAGCTCATCTGATTCGGTCTTTGCCCTGTATCGGACGTGTACCACGTGACCTTACGGTTGCTGCCTGCTTCAGAGGCAACATGACACAACCATATAATCGATTTAGTTTTCTTGTAATTACTAATTATACGAACTTTATACTTTGTAATTTTTAAAAATTACGATAACTTCTCGCAAGCTATATTGATAATATATATATATATATATAAAATCATACAAAATTTATTATTAATAATATCAGAATATTATTTAATTTTTTTACAAGATCAGAAAACCTTTATTACATTTTACAATGACTTTTCTTATTTTAAAGATCATTTAAATATTTTTATAATTATTAAATATCATAAGAAAGTTTGTTATAATTATTAAAAAAAATAAAATATTTTAAATTTATATTTTTTATTAACATTATCAATTGTAATAATAAAATTTTATAATTTTTTTTTATAATTATTAAATATAACAAAAAATGTTAGTGTAATTATTATTATTTAAAAATAAAATTAAAATCTAATGTTGTAACTGAAGTGGCATGCCATAAATTTGAGGGAAAGTGAGAAGGATACTGTTACGTGATGTATATATGTTTGTCTCTGAAAAATGTATTTGAATGATGTAAAAGTCATTGATTAATAAAATAATTTTTTAAAAATAATTTATGTGATAATAATTAATAACTATCTTTTATTAAAACTAAAAATATTAATATAAATATATATACATGAATCATGCATCACCACTCAAATAAAAAAAAGTCATACGTCGTGATAAGGGCAGATCATTCGGCCCCTGGTGCCAGGGTAGAGCGGATGCTGCGGATATCTGTCGGTCGTCCGATCGAATTCCCTGTAGTCGTTTTGTGGAGGGAACTCTGACTCTGATGCTTTCCAGTTTGCTTAGAAATGGGACTTGGGTGGGTCTACTTTCATTTGGGCCATGCACGTGGGCAACCAGGCCCAAAGAATAATGGGGATCTAAAGTTGTAAAACAATGAGAGAGTAAATATGAAAATGAGTGATATGGTTAAGGTTGTTCTTTCAAGGAGATGTCATGGTTCTAGTCTCACTTCTTCTCTTAGAAAGAATTGTGTAATTTATTTATTTTTTTAAATTTTGAACTTGTTGTCAAGTTAATTGGACTTGGTATCATTGTTGAACTTGAATTGTTGTGTTTTTTAGAATTCAAAATTAAAAGACTCATTAGATTTATAATATAATAAAATTGATTGTATATATATCTTCCATCCACAAAAAAAAAAAAAAAAAGGTTAGGGCAGATGCTAAAGATTAGGCAATAATAGTAATTTATTATAGAGATTATGTATTGTGTTGTATTGCATTTGGAAATTGGAAGAAGGTAGGATTAGGAAGATGGTGTCACATCAACTACATTCTTCACAACCTCTTTGTTAGATAATGTTGTCCAAGTACTGAATACGACATCAAGACCAAAGAATTAGGTTAAGAATAAAAATTAAAAGATGATTACATCCAAGGGCAAAAATTCCTTCAAAGGCCGAAGTCAGTGAAAAGCTGTTTCCCTTGTTCAGGCTGCTAGCTTATTTAGGAGTGATCAAATGATATTATGCCTACACTGCTAGAGCTTCTAGTCCGTTGGAGCTACAGAGTTTTAGCTCAACATTGACGTGTGCTGCTAGAGATATGTAACACACACACACACACACACACACACACACACACATATATTCACCTATTAAGATGTATTATTACAATCTTTTCTTTTCTTTTTTTCAGATTCAGGTTAAAATTACTCTCAATTCTATTTTAAACACTTCCATTAATATCAAAGGAGTACAATTTAGGTATTCCTAACTTCAAGTGAAAAAACTATTTTCATGGCTCAAATTCATCAACAATGGAGCAAGTTAAAGGCCCAGCCTTGCCCACTTGAAAGTGGGAGCTCAAAGTGTGGGATAGTTAATCCTAATCCAAAATCTAAAAGAATAGTTGCAGTATGAAACATTGGCACCCCATCCTGCATTGACCATTGACAAGTCAGTTTTGCCTCTCAGAAGATTCTTATTTGCCTATTATTAAAATAAAATAAAAAACACACACACACACACACACACACACAAAATATCTTTGATTAACTACAAGGAAAAAAACAAAATCCCATTAAAGCACTCGGCTAACATCAATTCTTCACAATCTCTTTGTTTTTGCCTGTGGAGGATGGAATCGATACTACTTAGGTCATCATGGGAACCGATCCACCGGCTGC
This sequence comes from Nyssa sinensis, assembly GCA_008638375.1. NCBI lineage: Eukaryota > Viridiplantae > Streptophyta > Magnoliopsida > Cornales > Nyssaceae > Nyssa > Nyssa sinensis. The sequence goes on along the minus strand of CM018031.1, from coordinate 64,651,251 downwards.
CAAGATTTGTTGCTCCAGCTACACCAAACAGAGAGATGGTTAGACCAAAAGAGAAAATAAAATAAACACTAAGACAAGGCTGATGGTCTAATGTTTAAAAATGGGGTTTGAATGAACAAGGATGACTATGAGCAACCGAGGAAAAATTTTAACAAAAATGGAATAGAAAAGAAGAAGAACAAAAAAAAACCCTTTGATGTTTCTTTACTATGGGGATATATTATTTGGATGCTCTAACAGAAATGGGTTTCAAACAGACCAGAGAATGACGGGTCTATTCAAACAAAAAATTATGGAATTTCAACAAGACGCAATAGTTTCATGTTTGTTCAAACAAAAACGAAAAAAAAAAAAACAGCTCGCTTCATTAATGTACTTACCCTGAACAGAGTTTCAAGCTTGCTCTTCATGAGATAGTGTTCGCGTTTCAGTTGTTGCAAACATCTCACACACCTGCAGCAAACATTCTTAAGCCAACTCAGCATCACAATGTGGAGTCATGACATCTCCCCATGTTGGATTAATATAAAAAGCAAAACACCACCACAAATTCACTAGGTGGAACACACACACGATAACATACACATTCCAGTCATGGTGGCGAATGGGGCTGCAGCCACAATTGTTAACAGCAGACGATGACATTGGGTTTATTTCAACAATTTTTTTTTTATTTATATTAAGATTTTCAGGCTTCTGATCTTTATAGAGTTAAGGAAATATAAACGTAATACCATTGGAGAAGAATTATCTTTCTTGAAATCATTAACTAAATTATAACTATATTCTATATTAAATCTAAAAGTTGAGGGCGGGCCTTAGCACAATGGTGAGGTCGCTCCATTGTGACCCGGAGGCCACATGTTCAAGTCGCAGAAATAGCATCCCCAACCCCCCCCCCCCCCCAAAAAAAAAAAGAGGGGGGGGGGGGGGCCTTTTCCATCAATATTAGAATGATAGTCTACTATTGAGACTGTAGTGGCAAGCATATATGCATTTATTTTTTGAAGTCACAGATTTGGATGAAAAGCAGACGAAAGTGTTAACTATTGAGCTTCATGGACATACAATTTTGTCATAATCTATGATCATGCAAAATCAGTAAAAATATGAAAAAATTTGGAGCGCAATTCCTACTTTGAAAAAAAAATTCTACAGAAAAATTAGGGAACATGACCCTTGATTCTAGCATGGACATCACATCACATAAAGCATAACGTCATATCAATTGCAGCCGACAAGGACATTATGGTTCATCCAAAATTATGGTGGGAATGAAGCAGCGATGGTTGTGACAACAATTCATACATGATATTAGATTTTTGCTTACAGTTCATCCAAAATTATGGTGAGAATGAAGCAGCGATGGTTGTGACAACAATTCATACATGATATTAGATTTTTGCTTACAGTTCATCCAAAATTATGGTGGGAATGAAGCAGCGATGGTTGTGACAACAATTCATACATGATATTAGATTTTTGCTTACAGTTCATCCAAAATTATGGTGGGAATGAAGCGGTGATGGTTGAGACAACAATTCATACATGATATTAGATTTTTGCTTACAGTTCATCCAAAATTATGGTGGGAATGAAGCGGTGATGGTTGAGACAACAATTCATACATGATATTAGGTTTTTCTTACAGATTGGTTTCCCATATATAAATTAGTCAATAATTTTCTAAGAGAATATAAGAGTCTTTCTGCATAATTTTACATGAGATGAAGGCACAAAGAAATCTGCCATGTGATGTTAAGCAAAACTCACCCTTCAGGGTCTCTCTCTTCGCAATAATTTCTGAAGGCAACACATGCATTTTTTACTCTCTGTGCACCTATGCTGTTAGCCATGGAAAAAACAATTCTAATTAAGACTTAAAAAAGAACCATTAACAATTTCTTGGGTATATCATGTAATACTATTTCTAACCCAGTAAAAAAGAAAAACAAAAAGTTAATACTACTTTTAACTCAAAGTTGGATCTGGTTTCAAAATTCCCCCCCCCCCCCCCCCCCAAAAAAAAAAGACATGATCAGTCATTAAAATTAGAAAACTATTCTTATGAACTCAGTTCATTGTATGAATTAAGGCATTTTAGTCACAAAAAAAAGAAGAAGATAAATACATACCTAGAGCTACTACCCTTGAACTGGTGGACATGGGCATCGACTTGCTTATAATCTACAATCTGCTGTTGTCTGTAAAATTGGAAAGAAACCCAACAGTCAGCCTATATCTCAGAAATTAACAGCGCACACACAGAATTCAAAGAAAGAGAAGCCAAAAGCAATGAAAATAGAGCAAAGATTCTCACAAAGCAGTGGCCAAATTGTTGAGAAGCTTCTCAGAATCTTCGAAGAAGAGATTCACCACTTCAACTACAAAATCAGGGTTGCTCTCGTCTTGCAATTTCTGAAGCTGTGTAAACTGATCATCCAAAAAACCCTTGGCACAACCAACAACAACAACCCATCACTAGAAAATCCTTAAGCAAACAATAGAAACCCATAAGAGAATATTTCAGATCTTGTTTAATGTTGTGTAGAATGAAAATACTGACATCACGATACAGAGATGTTGTGTAATCGACAAACTGTCTCTGCAACTGAACGATGGCATCCATGGAGTCGCTGCTGACTTTGCTTGTCCACTCGAGAAAAACCTGTATATCTTATAACTTCATCTCAACGAATAGATATAGGGTTCTTAGATTATATATTGAAGGAATCAGACACGTGAACCTGTGGAGGCTTGAAACGTAGAAATGGATTTGAATGAAATTAATGCTGTGATGAAACACCCATCTTGACTTGCCCAAAAAATGAACCTAAAATGATCCACTACTTTGCTGATTTGCATATATTTTACCATAAAAAAGTCTCCTTTTTTGCTGGCTTTGTACTCTCTCTCTCTCTTCGCAGAATCACACCCGCGCCTTGATTGAGGGGCCGCAGTACGCATTCAAGGGCGCACGTTACATTGCCATGTTCAATTTATTTCTACACTTGCATTTTCACCCAACTTCATTTTTTTTTCTCGTCCTTTTGATCCGTAAGAACCTCATTTCATTTAAATTCTCTCTCGGTCTCGTCCTAATGGTTAGATAATAGGACATGTACACATAGAAGACACTGTATTGATGTAATTATTTATCTGTCTAGTTAAATATCATGGTGACATCAAGGACCGTCAAATATTTGTTTCTTTGTAACTCGAGAGTTTATCTTACTCATCTCCTAACATGAGAGCCTACTAAGTAAGTTTTACGATTGCCCGATAAACTCTGCATTCTATCTTTATAAGAGAACGATGACAAAGGTAAACTTGTCCGAAAAAACATATTGGGTGTTGTCAGGACATCATGTAACTATGTCATTGTACAACAGCGATATGTTAAAAAAATATTCAACAGTCTTTAGACTACTAATCTATAGTGTAAATGATAGTTATATGTATGTATTAGTGTATGTTTTACACACGCGACTATCATTTATATTGTTGGGACCAATGATTCAAGAATAACTAAATAATTTTTTTTATTAAAATAAATAAAACATAATGCACATAACATCTCATTATTGAAGGTTGAAATTCTCTGGATCAAAGAAAATATTTTCGAACTATGAATGGCAAAAAATCTATCATTGCTCTTAGGTCAAAGGTACAAAATGGAAGAAGAGAAAGTATAGCAAGAGCAACAAAGAATGAAACCGAAGAAGTGAAACAAGGGTTATTTGTGAGGTACTTATCTCTCTCTCTCTTATCTTGCAGGTTCATCTCTCATCATTTGCATCTCTAAAGTTAACCATCAGTTAGGACTAGTGACCCATGTGTGTTATACGATCCTATGAAATAATGACCCAATATAGAGAAAAGAAATTAATCAAATACTAACTACTTGAATATTTTATTTACTTAGAAAAAAATAATAATAATTAAACACTATGAAACAGACTAGTCAAATTCATTAAAGTTGCAACAGTTTAATTTGGACTTTTTTTTGTATATTTTATGAGCATACAAGTTTCATTCCGCCTACATTTTGATACTTGGTGTTAATATATTAGAATTATTCTCTGATATGAATAATGTATCATGTCAAAATTTAATAATTATAAAAAAAATGCATACTATCTTTTACTACATTTTGACTATCATCAAGTGCCGAATGTTGGGGACATTTAAATTATTGTTTTTAAAATTTTAATTTGTTGTATTTTCTAGTTTTGGGACAACAAATTGTGCACTATTAATGCTATAATGAATGTTATTATATACATTAAAAAAAATCGATAATAAAAACTTGTAAGATAAAATTTTGATTACACTTATCTCTCTTAAAGTTTTTGATAATTATAAAAACTTCTTCTAAAATTTCTAAAATGACACTGACCTCTTCTATTTTTACTGACAAACTACAATAATCTCCTCTCTAACTTTATCTATTAATTTTTAAAATGACAAAAATGTCCATTTCATTTACTTTTTTGGATTTTTTAAATTATGACTTTAGAATTTTTTTAAAATTTTATATAAAAGAATAAAATTAAGATAAATAATTTATATCTTTTTTAGTCAAAGAAGATTTTATTCAATATTTATTTGAACATGAAAAAAAAGTAATGAAAATTGGTTAAAATTGAAAAAATAAGTGAAAGATGTATTTTTGTCATTTTAAAAAAAATAAGACTAGTGAAAAGGTCTCTGTCATTTTAAAAACCTAAAAAAAACCTTATAATTATCAAAAATCTCAAAAAATATCAATATAATTTACCCATTTATTTCTATAACAAATAACAAACACACTCAAAACCAATGATATTGTGTTTCTCATTTTGAATCGAGTCTCAATCATTAAGGAAATTGAATCTCCAATTTGGAAAGAAATCTAGTTTAAAATCTGAATTAATTTTTCTCTAATTCCAAACCAATTCCAATCTTTAGTCCCAATTTTCCAGTGCCAAACATAGGGTGTCCATAAAATTAAAATCATTACTAGCATTAGTCGTGTTAAAAGTGTTACAGTTCGTTCAAAAATTTTGGAGAAATGAAAAAAACTATTCATTTTTATCTTATTTGATAATTAAGAATTGAAAAAGAAAAAAAAATACTATTAGCTTTTGTTTGATTAATAAGGAAAAAAAATAAAAGAAAGTAAAAAAAAAAAACTTTTACAATTATAACATTATTTTCTTTATGTTTAAAATTTGTAATTCTTTCACTTATAGATCTTTTTGATATTCCAAAAAATTCTTTCTTTTTTCTTCAAATCTCTCTAACTTTTGAAGAAATTGATTAAAATCCTCAAATTTTTCTCCTATTCTCTCATACTGTTTTTTTCTCTTCATTAAAAACTTTCAAACAAAAGATTTAACCTATCTAACCACCTTGATCTTTTCTTGTCTCTCCTTAGATTCTAAAGCCCAAAAAACAAAATCAATTAACAGAATCAGTAAAGCCTGAGTTTGACAAAATATAAATAAATCAAACTCAAACAAACTGCTTACCTCAAACCAAAACTGGAACAACTGCTCGAATCATTCTTGTTTCAACCTCTTATAAACCCATATTTACTGATTTATATCATGCACAAAATCACCAATGCAAAGCTCAAAATAAGTGGCAAAAACGCACAAGACTTGGGGCAACTGAAACCTTCTGGCTGGAATGCATTTTGCAATTAACTTTCAACAGCAACAAACATGAAAAAAACAAAAACGAAATAATAAATTTATGAACATATTTCATTTCTTTCTTTTTTCATTTCATTTCTTTTTTCTTCTTTATGAGATTTTTTTTTTTTTTTTAATACAGCTTTGAGAGAACTAGTTCACACTGAAATATATGTACACGCAGGTTTGACATGAAGTTCAAGACAGGGAATGTAAACCTAAATGTAGTTCAAATTCATCCCCTTGACCCAATGCCATCCCCTCCACGAATTTATGAATTTCCATCTACAAAATGTACATGAGAGAGAGACGTACGCTCAGATTGTTTTGCCGTTCACATCACTCCTATGCTGCAAACGATCACATCACTGTTTCCCTCAACAATCTTGCAAAAAACTTTCAACGAGATATTGGATGTCATGGTTCTGTGAGGCCAGGAGTTCTCCAGGAAGCTGTAAATCAACCTGCAGCCAAATCACACAGCATGCTGTCATCGAAGCATATAAATTAACAGGAAAATAGAGAAAAAAATTCATTAACAAAGTTTTGCAACCACTATTGCCCACCATCAGGCACCAAATGGCTGCATCCACAATTTCACGAACCTACCTTCCTCAGAGAAGGAAAACACGCCACCGAGCAATTCATCATTCTCCCCATCATCGTCAGGTTTTTCCCTCTCACAGTGGCTACCGCTGCTGTCCAAATCATCAGTTACAACTTCAGTTAACCGGCGGCATCCATCAAGCTCCAATGCCTTACAGTAACCCTCCTGAAAAAACTGCTCAAAATCTACTAGATTTTTCATTCTTGAATGCCCCTCCACAGTGATGTTCATAGCCGAATCGAAATGATCAGCAGTAAACATTGTGGCCTCTCTTACCCCACAAGAGCTTGAAGTCGGGGCTCCAACACCAGCTTTTCTAGCAGACAGCAAGGTGCTCTCTACCGATGACAATTCATTTGCAATAGAGTCATCAACATGAGAATTAGTGTCCTTCGAATATTCAGAAGGAAAAGATACGGGATTTAAGGATTTCTGATTTGGTAGGGATGGCTCAACATTGTTAGTACCTCTTCTTTCCTGATATAACTCGGTCCAAATTTGCCTAGTGGGTGTAAAAGGCTTCTCAGTATTCATTTGATCCACATCAAGCAAATTCTCAATTCTTCTCGATGATCCTGAGCGACATTTTGAGAAAACAATAAATTCTAAACTTGGGGTTCGAGTAGGACCAAGACACAGAAAAACATACATTATATTGTTGCAATGGAAAATGAATCCCGAAAAACAGGTTCCTGCTTTTGATTAGGCACCATAACATTATATGTAATACAGATAAGCCGCACTATTGAAGAATTAGCAAATTAATGTCCTTAAGTTGTATTGTTAAAAAAAATTCATATTATTATATAATAAGGTCTTAAGGTTCTTTTTAGTCAGACTTGCCCCAAAAAACCAATTCCACACCTGCTCCCACTGATGTAGGACATACTTGGTACCCTAAAAATATGAAAAGTTGTTTTAAAATTGTCTTAGGATTGTTTAATTTTTTATTTTAATTTATTTATAAGTTCTCTAGTTTCCTAATTTTATTAGGATTAATATAGAAAATATATGAATTAGTAGTTTCCTATTCGAATTACGAGTCTTTATTATAGTAGGATTAGTACAAAAATAAGAGTTTTTGTTTTATAATCAAAATATGAGTATTCTAGCAAATATGATGTAATATGTCATTATGGTCATGTTTTTTTTATCAATATTAATTCAATTACGAATTTTAAAGAATTATTTCTCTTGTTTGGGCGAAGAATCCCCTATGTTACTTATTTTATAAGGAATTCGACGTGTTCGATCCTCCATCCCACCTTTCCATTCCGCATCATTTGCTATTAGAGCAAGAATTTTCCTGGCTCAATGGCAAATCGTATAGACGAAATAAAAATCTCATTGACGTTCGTCGTCAGATGGAGGTTGTATGGGCAGCGATTGATGAACAGGGGCAACAGTTAGCACAGATCAATGATCAGCTCGGTGCTATGCAACAAACGCTCATGTGGCTCGATTTTAATGCCCCTAGATACCCTCCAGTCGACAGGAACTGCGCCGGATGATTTGCCTGAGGTCAAGCCTAAAGACAGAACTATTCGCAATTACGAAAGACTTCCAGATTTTGATGGTAATTTTTATCTTGAAGACTTTCATGATTGAGTTTATGATTTAAATGATTGTCTTAATGATTTGAGACTTTCAAAAGAAAACGAATATTTTTGGGCAGAAAATAAACTTATTGGATTAGTAAAAAGATGGTGACTTGATTTACAAAAGCATAGATAGTTGCAAAGAAAAAGATGCATTCATTAATGGCCAAGAATGATGAAACTGCTTATGAATAGATTTTTGACAAGAAATTATTTGTAGATTTTAGAAGATAAATACAAAACAACATGGGAAAACACCAAGAAAGAAGCACAAAAAAAAATCTGAAATTGTGAAGGCGACTTCAACTAATAAGGTTGCAAATATTGAACCGTTGAAAGAAGTCCACATCTTTACAGAAGATTCTCTTGTCATAGAAAGCAAAGATCCAATTATTCCATGCCTTGAAGACCATCACAAGAAGTTGGAAGAAAATAAAAAGAAAGGAAACTGTTCAGAATCAGTTGATCAAAGTGTGGATCTAGTGAAACAAATAGATTCTACAAGTTCTTTATTGGCAAAGAATGACGAAATCCCCATGGAAATGGTCAATGCTAAAGATAAGGATGAACTTGCGAAAGATGATTATAATGCTTTCAAGAAGATTGAAATTGTGGTTGAATAAGAATATAATTTTTGTTTTATTACAGGAACATTATTATCATCAAAAGAAGAACTTAGAGTAGCAGACTTCATGAAGGTGGTAGAAAATTTTGAGTCTTCAATTGTCCTTGAAAAGATTCAATCGTTATTGTCGGATTATGAACGAGTTTGTGGTCGAATACATCCAGTTAACTCGAGGGACGAGTTCTTTTCAAGTGGGAGAGACTGATGTAGAACATATTTGGTACCCTAAAAATATGAAAAGTGGTTTTAAAATTCTCTTAAGATTGTTTAATTTTTTATTTTAATTTATTCATAATTTCTCTGGTTTCCTAGTTTTATTAGGATTAATATAGAAAATATAGGAATTAGTAGTTTCCTATTCGAATTACTAGTCTTTATTGTAGTAAGATTAGTATAAAAATACGAATTTTTGTTTTCTAGTCAAAATAAGAGTATTCTAACACTATAAATATGATGTAATATATCATTATGGTCATGTTTTTTTATCAATATTAATTCAATTACAAATTTTGGAGAATTATTTCTCTTTTGGGTGAGGAGTCCTCATATTACTTGTTCTATAAGGAATTCGACGTATTCAATTCTCCTTCCACGTTTTCGTTCCGCATCACCCACTCACAAAACCAAACGGAAAAAAAGAAAGAAGAAGCTTTGAAATGGGACCAATCAAGTTATTAGTACAAATTCTGTCTTTACCTCCATCCGAGCTTTCAGTGGAGCTAAGTGATGCTGGCTTTGAATGACAAATAACAGTTTCTTCAGTGACCTTATCCCTGGTTTGATGAGGCTCCAAAAATGAAGCATTAGAACATCTTCCCCCAGAAAGTCCCCTGCATGAAAAACCAAGCAAGCACTCAGTTTCATAGAGAGACCCAGCAACACAAGGAAACGTGACCCTTCAGTACTATTTTCAATAAGCCAGAAACATTCTGTTTTTTCAGTTCAATGGAATTTAAAGAAGAGCACCCTCAAGTCTACAAGTCCCCAAGCAGGCTGGCAGAGACTACCTCCCTCTTGCTAGAATGACAAACTAAAAAATGAAATACAATCTAAATCATAAAATTAGAATCAACAATGAACAGGTAGTGAGCTTGGAAGTGATAATGGTGGTGGACAAAGGGGTTGAAAATGATAATATACCACCGGTAGCAATGGTGGTAGCCATAGCTCTGTTGTTCGCCCAGTTTTTGTCAGTGATATTTGCTATAACATCTGCTCGCTTCAGTTCTGTTATTCTTATCTTTATAACTAACCGGATTCTTGGATCTGGGGAGCAGTTTCCACTCCACTTAACGGGTGGCACCAAAAACATGATGCAGAAATAAGGGGTCCCTAATCCAATTCCCACACCCAATTCCCTTCTTCATTCACGGAAACAAATGCACTCCTGGGGAACTATTTGGTATGGCCAGGACCAAATTGTAAATGATGCAAACTACATGAATCCTCCTGTATTGATAAAAGTACAAGAATAGTATTTACCCTTAATCCATTTCTCCATTGCAAACCAAATTCTAAAATACTGAAGTTCTATAACAATTGTTACAAGGGTTATTTTAATATATGAAGCAGTACTAAGTCAGCTTCCTTCCACTATTAGAAAAATATTTTCAGCAAGATATGGATATCAACATCCAAGACAAGGATAAAAAAAGTAAATATATAGAGTTACCAGAACCTGCAAGGAGCTACAAATAAAATGGTCATCACCTGTCATTCCAGCCTGATTTAATGCTGTGGAAATGTTCAAAAACAGGCAACAGATCCTTCTGTTTTATCTCCACTTCATTAAAAGGGAGTTTCTCAATTTCAAACTCTCCACTTGCATAACCTTTGACTCTTGGAGGACTCATCATATAAAAATGAATCTAGAACAATGATGAAGATGAATCATAATCAAGATAAAGCATAAAATACAAGGGCCCCATAACTCTTAACAGAAAACATACCTTAGATTTTTGCCATATTGGTAACCTCCCAGAATTTATTTGCACCTCTGCATTGGATATATACAAGTGAGATCTCTCGTGAGACTTTACTATATCACTTTTCACCAACTTTTTCCCTCCAACACAGACATTTATCTCCAGAAATTTTTTTCTATAGTTATCTTCAATTTTCTCTGCAGTTTTTTGTCTATCAGAGGTAGTCACCAAAATATTTTCCTCTCTCTCTCTCCTATCCGATCTTCTGCATACATCCCACCATTGGACAGGTTCAACTTTCACCCTTAACTCGTCATCTTGTGTATGGATGTATGAATCTGACCAAGTTCTTAAATCACTATTACTTGGTTTGATCCCTATCGATGGCAGAAGTTCATATTGAATCACTTGGCCAGATGGCGTATAAACCAACAAATGCTCCAACGAATTAGCCTTCAAGTGAAGATCCTGAAAACTGCGAGGTTTGGAATTGTGAAAAACAGCAGCAACAGCACCAGATGGCACAGAAACCTTTCCTGCCGCAGAAGCAGCAGCATTGCTAACTGAATTAAGCAATCCGGAATTACTAACTTTTATCCGGCTCACTACGGAAAGGGTAAGAGGATGTGGGGGTGTAGAAGATTGCTGGTTTGTAATGAAAGATGAAGTAGACCACCATGGTAGAGATAGAAGTGGATATAGAGAGGGCTCTTTGCCATTAGTATTAAGAGTTTGAAAGCCAGTATCACTGCCAAAAGGAGATATAACAAAAATATGGCAAGTGAATTTGGATGAAACAATGGCAATCCATTGACTATAATGACTAAAGCAAATGTCTTGGATGATCTGTCAAATACCGAGGAAAGGGAGAAAGAAACCCATTAACATAGATCATTCAGGAAGATGCATAAAAAACAATATAAACATCCGAAAATTAAATTATACTGACAGCTGTTGTCATTCCGCGATAGAGTTTGTAAAGATGGACATGAGAGGAGCACCAGTCATATGTCTGATTGCCTGATCCACTGCGTATACAAGATGCCATGATCCGAAAGACATTTATGTTATTTCCATGTATTGAGGCAGTAACTAGAAGGGTTCCACTTGGATCGAAACATAATGCAGATACTGGACTGGTATGGGCCCTAAATTGTGATATAACAGCTTGGGAGACATAATCCTTAACAACAACCTGCAATCAACCATTGTAACCAGGAAAATGTAACACTCGCATAAACCTAGTATCTTGTGAATTTCAGTTAAAGCATGAAACAAAATTGTCTAGTACCTCTCTTAACCATCTAATGCACATGGATCGATAAGAGGGTATTCGGGATTGGATCAAGAATCGTAAGATTCTACAAAATGAGAAAACTAACACCAACTAATATTTTTGCATCTTAAGGATCCTTAAAAATAAATAATAACTAATTTTAAAACTCATGAAAGTATGAAAAAAAATATTAGATATATTAAAATATTTAATTTACACAAGAAAAAAAATTATTTTAAAATATTTAAGCCACTCAGCTATGAAAGACTATAACATAGAGGAAAAAATTAGCACTAAGATTTATTTAGTATAAGAGATCAATTGGTTCTAAACAAGCATTTAAGTTTGTGCATGTGTGTGTGTGAGAGAGAGAGAGTAATTAGCCTAAAGCAATTTTTTTAAATGGCAATATTGAACTCATACTAGTCATGATAAATAGTTAAAGCAAATTAAAAGAGTCATTCAAAAAATCAAAACGTGAAAAAAGTTTTGACATAATTGTCTCACTTGGAATATTTAAGTAAACCTTAGAATCTGTTTTATAATATTATTATGGTCTTGAGATATAACTTATCAAAAACACATACAAGAATAATATTATATTGCTATATTGTAAGATCACTAAAATCGGGAGTCAGCTTGGGATCTTAATGATCCTACAAGGATTTCATAAGGATTCTACCCTCTAGGGATTTTTTATGGGATCCGGATCGATTTGGTATTTTGGATCATAAAATCGTAGGATCGTAAGATACAGATCGGGAGTTTAACAACCATGATCTAATGTTAATTTTACTATTTTGTTATTGTTAGGCCTTTCACTTTGTAAACTCCATTTGTTTTGGTAGGAAAAAAAATGCTGAAAAGAAGTCAGTTTATGTTGTTGGTCTTGTCTGCACAACACTGTAAATAAAATGTATGTAAGCTTTAGGTTAAAGACTTGAATAGTATGAGAGACACAGTGTAAATATGTTCAGGCCAATTCCTAAGAAGGGGCATCCCTGGTATTAAAGAGATAGCTAGTTTCACTTGTCCAAAAAAAAAAAAAAAAGATGTAGCTAAGTTTTTACTTGCCACAAAAAACAAAACAGAAAAAGAAAAAAAAAAGGCAGCTTATTTCTTGCATTCTGTATGTTGTTAGAATCATCATAAAAAAAAGCACCCATATTCCAATGTGGCAATGATAGCAGTTATGCAGGTTCTCCAATTCCATTTTCAGGATCAAATTACGATACAACAAGCAGAGTTCACAATCTGAAGAAAATATTCAAATTCTTTGCTTAAATGCCTACCAAAGGAATAATGATTAGGTTGTCTGTTGTTAATCTTAATTATAGATTAATGATCATAGTATATATGTATACAGAATCACAGACTGACCATCCCCGCATTCTCTGTTTCTGATGCTGAAAGCCTCCCAACTTTCCAGCCTGAACTTGATGGTACTGGAGAACTAGGACCATCTGAAAGAAGATCTGGACAGTATCTAGACAGAGTTCTGTATCCCCTGTCCCCCAGATTGATTACCCCAGTAGCCCACTGTTTGCCGGACTCCATTGCATATCGGGCCATTAAACTACCACTGCCTGGTGATGTTGAAGGGCTAACACCTGGAGAAGGAGTAAAGTTCTTTGGGCTTATGCGACCAGTGTTTGACACAAGTGGATTGTCAGAAGCATAAGCTAACCACCTTGGACCCACAGCCAATGGACCATAACCAATATTGACCCCAACAGTTCCTTGCCCTCCAAACTGAGGAACAGGATAAGTGAGAACACTGAATTTCTTCTCCAGAGTAAGTGCATCAATGCAGTATATCTGCCACAATATAGTAAAAATTAGTTACCATCAAATTCCTGGTCCCACCTGTAAGTTTACTCAACCGGACAACACATAATCTTCACATTATAAACAACAGTACTCCAATATATTAAGTAATGATTGGTACTCCAATAAATTCACTATTTCTATATGGTTAATTTGCTCGTTCTTCCTACCTACAACAAAGAACCCCGTAAAAGAAGCATAAAAATGGTGTCTGTGTAATAGTAGGTTGATTGGTACTCTAAAATTTTAAAGATGGTAATTTTTTTAATATGCACTGAATCTCAATGGTGTCTCAGACATGATGAAGCTTACTTGTGTTTCAAGACCCACAGCTGCTATACGAGGACTACATCTAACCATACACACAGCCGACCGGAACCTCAGATCTTGCACAAAACAGTTAGACCTAAGAGAGTAAAACCTGCACAGCCATAGGAGAGTTGGCAGGGCTCCCTGATTGAGCCTCCATAGTACCATCCTCTGACCAATCCACCCAGATGGCTGCAATTCTGACCCAGGCTTAAGTTGTTGGCTTCATCTCCCTGCAACAATCAACAGTAAAGGATGCGATGATCTGAATCCCTCATCACCATCAGACTTTGCAGGAGTGGGCAGCATCTGTAAGAATGTAACTGGACCATCACGCTTTGAAACCAATTCACGGAAATTAGACGCGTCCTCAACATCGATTACTTGAAAGCCATTCTGATAACCAATTAACAGGACGTGTTTGAAGGAATCTGGACCAAGGTCTAGTTCGTCAAAGCCAGCCCAGATTACCTGATTGCCAACAGAAGTTCAGAACTAGGTCATGGTAATGTAGTGCAATTAAATAAATAAAAAAGGAAGCAAATGTGTACCAAAAATAATCAGGAATCCAACACTGCTGACTTAGAGACAAATATGGTCTAATAAAATCAAGCACTGAATAAGATTTTACTTGATTCACATAAACTGGCTAAAAGAGACATCAAATCAACATGATTCTTATACTATGTATTAGTCCAAAACACCCAATGAATTTGTAGCCAAGTCATTGAGAAAATTAGTTCTACTAGGCTGCTCCACTAAGCAGTAGTTTTCAGAAGGAGCTATTCATATTCCACCATTTTTCAATTCTAAACTAATGAGAAATGTGACAACCTACTGACTAATGAGAAATGTGATAACCTGCTGATAAGAGTCCACAAAAATACTATGGCTTCTATCATAAGGTCGTCAGCCAGCTCTTAATTTTTACCTTTATTAGAGAGATCACTATTAAAAATTTACTCATATGGGAAACTTGTATGATACAACAATTAGATTATATGTTGATACTCTTGTGTTCATTCCGAATACACCACATTATGCATAGGATTGTGGCAATCCATGGTCAATTCAATTCATTCCAAGACAGGATGTAGCCAACCCCGATACAGTTAAGATAAGGCTTTGTTGAGTTGAGTTGAGTACTCTATTATATTCCATTGCCATATCACCCTGTAACCTTATATGCAACAGGCCCACAGCCAATATGACTGATACTGTGATACAAATCATGGTGAGGCCAGATCCATAAAGCACCTCACAGTGACAGTTATATTAAATTGCTAGAATATTCCCATACTACCAAAAATTGAAATCCTTCCTGCTCCTTACCATCTTCCTCTATCTAAAGGTAAGATTTTTACCCTCATCAATCACTTTAAGAACCAAATAACAAAAACAATAACATTTAATTCCTAAATATTAAGCTAACTTTTGCTGTGTAGTAACTGGCTTTTGGAAGAGTAAAACAATACCATGTGAGAGGAAGCCAAACATTAACACACCATGTAAATGCATTTCTACGCCAAACTGCATGTATGTGTGAGATGAACATTTTTAGCCAAGAGAATTCATGAATTTATTTTTGTTTTCCTTTTCTCTTTTCATTAGTGGGTTTTTTCCAATAAGGTTTCTTCTTTTTCTTTTAAAAATCTTATGAGTTCACATTCTTAAGTTATGTTTACTTCAAAGCATAAATCAGTGTAGTCAGAATAAAAATCAATGGCAGGTGGCATCTCTCTATCTCTTCCCCTCCCTCCCTGCCAACAAACAAACAAACAATATATTATATATATATATCCAAAAATTTTCTCCCCTTCAAAATATGAAATTTTTATTTCATATATACTCAGAATCATCACCTATTTCAAAAAGAACATTTTATCCCCTGTTATTCTCTCCTTTCTTACATCATTTTCTAAGAGATAAGCTAGTTTACATCAGTTACAGTTTTTCACAGGGAAAGTAATTTATAGTATATATTTAATTTTTCAAATGGTTTCAATTTACAAATACAATTTTTTCCTTGTTTGATTTCCTCCCATCTTCACCAATAGTCTTTTAATCATTTCTCAGTTTTAGTTTTACATCTTTTAGTGGTTTAGCAGATATTATATTTTTACTCATTATAAAAATATACACACACAAAGTAATGATCTACCACTGAACTTTTCTTGCTTGCTACATGCTTTAAACAGGAAGACAGAACTGAATACAACAATGCATGGCAACAGAGGACAAGAATGTATATTTATAGAGATTACCATAAATGAAAAAAAAAAAAAAAGTGTATTTATAGTGAGAAAGCCTAGATCATTCAAAATTTTACTACACCTCTCCATTGGAAAGGAAGAATATATATCCCTCAACACCTATGAAGCACATACACTCTATTTTGGTTCATGTATCCGTGTCGGACACCAACACTCTCGGACACATTCTGAACACGTGTCCGGACATTTTCCTCAACACTTATGAAGCACAGACACTCTATTTTGGTTCACATATCCGTGTCGGACACCGACACTCTTGGACACTTTCCAAACACGTGTCCGGACACTTGAATCACAAATGTTGATGATTGAATGAAGAAGTTTTATAATTTTTATTTAATGACTTTGTATTTTAATATATCTTAATAATATTTTTTAAATTTATGTGTTTTATGCTAACTCTAATTAAAATAACATTAGGTTTTTATTATATTGTCATATAAAAAATATAAAAAAAATTATATATATTCAATGTGTCCCTAACATGTTCGTGTCCTATTTTTTTGAGAAATAACGTGTCCGTGTCCGTATCCGTACTTCTTAGCTAAACACCATGTTCCATCCTTCTGGTTTCCACGTGAATATTGAGAGTTGAAAAGTGATTATAAATTTTCTTTCTAGTGAATATTAAGCCCACAATGACTGTACTTCATCATGGAAGTAAGGCATTGTTATATGCATCCTAAACATTTAGTGCAAGAAATCAATTGTATATTAGGTAATCTATTAGACATATGATTCCAATGAGAAAGATGATTCTGATTCCGGCATTCTAAATGTCATGTTGTCAAGCTCAGATCTCAGAAACTAATGGGCAGTCTAATTAGATGTATGGAAGGTTCTTGAGAATGCCACAGCCTAATTAATCTATATGTCAAAAAGTAATCTCCAAAATTCATTTGAAAGCACATGTTCAATTCCTAAATCCATGTGCATAAAAAACCATAAACAAACCAAAAAACTATCCCACTTCTCTCATTTGCTAAACAGAATTGTCAATGGATTAGGCCCCATTAATTAGTAGTGTAGTCCCATAAGTTGATGAGAGGTGGGACTTCGTGTCATAAGTTCATGAGAGACAACTTCCTAGTTAATAGGTTCCAATATGGTTTAAAAGGAAATTCACATGGATAGAGATACTTGAAATTACATTATCAGATCTTTACAGATAATTATTCCAACTCAACAAATGCATGTATATATCATATATCTTTCTCTTTCTTTCTTCTTCAATTAGGTCATCTCCAGTGATGACTCAAAATTTTATCCATATTTAACTTAAAATTTTAGTAAAAGCTGATTTTGAGTTTCATGCTCTCCAATAGTCTTACATTTACTCAAGTTAAGTTACAGTTATAAGTTCGAGTCCATGAATAGTAAGGTACAAATTTGGATTTTAGTATGGGTAAAAACAGATTTGTATGATCTTTGGATTTTAGTACGAGTAAAAACAGATTTAGTATGATATGAGTCTAGGGTTATAGAAGGGTTTCTTTTCTTTTTTTTTTTTTAACTCAAATTTAAATTTGAGTTAGGGTTAGAGTAGCCAATAACCACTACATGTATTAGAACTTAACTCAACAAATCCTTACCCCAACAATTAAATGTTTTACACAATTTTTTTATTCTCATATCCACCTGGACAAAACACAAACTAAAACTGTTACTTGCCTAAATTGGTTCAGAATTCTAAAATAATATTAAAAGAAGTTCGTATAAACAAAAACAAAAATAAAAACAAAAAGATGCCACTACCTAGTTATATTTCATTTTGCCAAACACAACTATTCCAATTTAACAAATGCAAATAATTATAAGACAACTTAGAAAGAAAGAAAAAAAGAACAAATCAAGAAGAAATAAGATAAAATGAAGACAAGTCAATAAAGACCTGATCTTTGCGATCATCGGCCGGAAGAGGAAATCGAAGCGGCAACCGAAGCACCAGCGGAGCGGACGACGGTGCTAGCATTCGTGGATACTGTCTTTAAACAAGACGATATAATCTTGAAAGAATTAGGCAACAAGCCAGTGTTCTTTCCCTTCCCCTTCTTCATCCTTTCCCTAAACCCCTCCCGACCACCAGCTCCACCGACTCACCAGAAAGTTCCACTCCGCCTCCGCCTCCGCCGTGGCCGACGACCATCCCCGATCACCGACGGTCATCTGATACTCCGATCGCAGTCTGACACGAACGAGTAACCAGCAGGATTTTCTTCTCCGTTTCGTACTACTTGTTCCAGTTTCTTAGGTTTGACCTTTAAGCTTCTCTACTTTCTCTCTCTTCACCTCTTTAGACTCCGCCTGGTGTATGCTTGAAATTTATAACGTTTGATTTTCTTTTTTATTTTTGAATTTGCCGAAATGTTAGAGAGAGAGAATGCAGCGTGTTCAGAGTTTTCGAGAGTGGAGGTTACGATTTACAAAACACGCAAATAGGAAGTGGTGGTCTCTCTTTATAACACGTCGCGGGAGCAAACTTAGATTCACTGCATTTTGGATTCTCATCCTAACATGTGAGACTGAAATGGAGAAGCTAAAGCCCATTAGTCCATTACATGTACGGCTGTCAAACCATCCACAGCCATTCCAGATTCGGCCATAATCGATTCGGTTATTAGCTTATTCAAAATTGATTCTTAAAATAAATAAATTAAATTTAAATATATTTTTAAATTTATTAAAAGTCTTGTAAACCTTGTCAATTGCACAAGGCATTTTTCATAAAAAAAATATCAAGGGTTCAAACTTTCTTAAACCTATTAAGTAAAGTCTTTTTTTATTATGTCAATAAGTTAAATTAATAAGATAGTTTGAACTTGACTCAATAAATTAATAAATAATTAAACATTATATAAAAATTTAAAGTTACTCAAAACTCGATTTGTATTTTAAATTATTTTAAAAATTAATAAATTAAATTTAAATTAAAGACAGAATTAGTGATGAGTTATAATATGACTCGAGTACAATTTTTTTTCTTACATATAAAATGTTTAGCACACTCAATTTTACACCAATCCAATCTCATTGTAAATTCTCAAAGAATTGAATTTATTTTGAAAAAAAAATATTTTAATTTTAAAAAAAAATCCTTTAAATTTTTTTTTTCAAAAAAATTTCAAGTACCCTCCTAACTTTTTTTTTTTTTTTTGTGTTTTGTTCGGTTTTTTATTTAAATATAATTTAAAATTTATTTATTTTAATAAAATAAATTTGAATAATTGGATTCGACTCATCTCAATCTTAATTGCATGTAACATCATTACAGTTGAAAGGGAGAAGATACAGAGAAGAGAGAGGTTGTGGGCCTGTCTTGGGCTGTTTTGGTAGGGACATGATATTATCAGCATGTCAACATCATGGAGCGGTGATTTTAAAAATGACAACATTTCAGTTAAAATTTTGATTGAAATTTTAAAATAAAAAATAGACTAGTTAAAAATCAACTAATTTATAAAATGTCAAAATTTTATCAATTTCTTTTCTTTTTTTTTCACATTTTAGGAGGGTTACAATCCGCCCTGGTCACCCCCACTACCCCTTCCTTCCGCCTTTGTTTACTTTGTAAAGACTTGCCAACTACAACTATTGTAAACAAAGTGCTTATCAATAATAAATTTTGAACATAACTTTTTTATATTAAGAATCATGCATTGGATAAGATGAGTTGTATCTTTTGTATAACTTATATCTTGATTGATATAGGATAGATATGATATCTTTAAATATATATATATATATATTTTATTTTAGAGTTATTGTATGATTTTTTTAATTTTTTAATTTGAACCTATATTAAATTTGTTATTTTAGATAAAACTTATGTATTTCTTAATTTTATTAAGATTAATATAAAAATTATAATTTCTAGTCAAATTAATAGTTTCTTATCTTTATAAATTCATTAATAAAATTACAAATTTTAAGTTTTGAGAATTTATTCTCTTACTTGAGTTGATTGTTTCCTGATCTGAATATTGATATTAGTCGTATATATGCTGTCACATTTTGTGTTGCATCAGTTGGTAATATCTAGCTTAACTCATTTGGAGTTTTGGACATGAGAGAATTGATGATGGAACTCGTAGTCAATCTATTTGTGGATACTTTCTATTCAAGAAGTTATGTTCAATTATAAAAGACTTTTTTGATTTTAATGATATGTTTTATTATGAATACTATTTTTTATTAGATTTATGATTTGAATGATTGTTTAGAATATATTAGACTTTAAAAAGGAGAAAAAATATTTTAAAGTAGAAAATAAACTTATAGGATTAACTAAGAACAACTCCAATGTTAAAAGTCATTTGTCATACTAAAATTAAATTTTAACAATGTTACAATATAAAAAAGTTATTTTTTGACATCTTTATTCCAAAAGTGAAATGCTATATATTTTTTTTTTTTGGCAAAACTATCATTCTTCTGTCTAATTACTATTACGATTTGAGTATTGAAACAAGAAAAAAAACTTAGGTCAAATTTAGACCGTGCATTTGGAATAATTTGAACCATTGAGATAAATAGTAGCTAACTAAAACAACAATCATATTTAAAAAAATATTTAACTCGATCAAATTTTGATAGCGTGACCAATCATTGAAACATTGCTCCGGAGCCGAGCTACTAAAATATGACAACTGAAACATTCAAAATTTTATTTTACATTATTTTCTTTTGTGATCAATTTCTTTCACTTCTTTGTATTGATCTTTCACATTCTCTTAACTATTCACATGCCTTTGCAAGCCAACATTCCTAGGTGGTGCATTGGCCTCAGTTAGGAGTGTATAATAGCTTTTCTGTTTGCATTTTCCTTCCCCTTTTCACTCGCCCTCCCAGAATAACTAAAAGCATGTAACAAAGAGGATGAGAAAAAAAAAAAAAAGAAAGAAAATTCCCCACTTCTTTTGATCTTTTGTATTTTCTCATCAGATAAACGGGGGCAGTTTACAATTCAGACGGAAATGGGAGTTCAAATATTCCCACAGCTGTCCTGTGTGATGCTTGCATTGATGAAACAGAGTTCTTAGACCAGCAATTTCAGACTTTCAAGACCATCTGTTTATGCTCTTCTGTGTTTAAGATCTCTTCGTAATACCTCTTCCAAGAGGATGACATTCGACAACCTTTCACTAACTCCAAGCTGCCATGGTTTCCTTTTAGAAGCAGAGCAACCTGCAATTGCAAATCAACTTGTTTTTCACATCTTCTAGGGGCTATAATGTGGTTGATGTTGATTTGAAGCTGTTGTGAATTTTCTCTTCTATTAGAATTATATATGGAACATTAAAAACTGCATACATGAGGACTATATATAAAACAAATGTATTTAAACATGGATCATGTCTTCTTCTTCTTTTGGAGGGGAGGCATTAAATCTTCATCTTAAGATTTCCATTTTGCATTTATTATCTAAACAAAAAAATTATTATAATTTGTGTCTAAGATCGGTGCATGCCTGTCTCATTTGAGGGCGTCGAATTGCAGACTGTTGTATACATAAAGAAGCAGTCAAGACCACAAGGTTCATCTGTAGTGAGTTGTAGTCCTCAGCAAGAGAAGGATCAACAAGCTCTCTAATCTTGTGCTTCTTCAGTAAGGGTTTTGCCTAGAACAAGCAAATTGGAATATTCAATGAACATTTGTGCACCAACCAGCATGAAAGGAGGTGGGCAAGGGGGTATGGAGAAGGACAGAGGCATACCCACATGACAAGGCTTTGCTGTGAGTAATCCAGAGCTCGACGACCAGTGATAAGTTCCAAAAGCAGTACACCAAAGGAAAAAACATCAGTTTTTTCATCTACTATGCCATGCATTAAGAACTCAGGAGCAAGATAGCTGCAATGGTAAGAAATGGAGGAAATTTTTTTAAGAAAGTATAATCTTGTATGCATTGAAGGTAAGATCAGCAGGTGTTAGATTTTCAAACCCAAATGTGCCTTCAAATTTTGATACAGTGTGGTGAGTCCATTCCTCCGGCAGCCATTTTGCAAGCCCAAAATCGCAAATCTGGATTAAAAAATTAAAATGTCACACTTTCAGGTCCAAAGCTCCCAAAAAAACACCTTAAAACATATATTTACTTTAGGCTGGTTTTGTTCATTCTAAGAAGAGTTAAAAGAACGGCAGGGTTCAGTTAATCAAAACAAGTGGTGACAAGTGCCATCAACTGTAACAAAATCATCATTTTGCATTATAATGAAGTTCAATTTATGTTAAATTAACGCTGAACCGGAAAGTTTGAAACATGCTGGATTGAAGGGTACCTGAGGTACAAAATCATCTGCAAGCAGTATATTTGCAGCCTTGACTATCTCTGTGGATTATTCTCCTTTGACAACCTTCATGAAGATACAATAGCCCTTCAGCTGTCCCACTGCAACCTTATACCTAAAACTCCATTCCAGTTTCTTCTTTTTACCTATAAGAATGACACATGAAATAAAGAATTAAATTGAATTTAACCCCATAAATCCACAACCCCTGGGGGGAAAAAGAAAGAAAATGGAATTAGTGAACCAACTCTGAAGCAGAGAAGCTAAGCTGCCATATGGAGACAACTCAAGAACAAGGTGCATTCCTCCTTCAACCCCATATCCAATTAATTTAACAGTATTGGGATGGTTAAGATGGGCCATAATCCCAAGCTCCGATAAAAAGTCCCCTGTTCTCTCTTCAGGCCGTCCTCGTGTCAGCCGCTTAATAGCAACAAGCTGGCCATGTCGCAAACAACCCTTGTAAACTTCAGCATAACCACCCTTTCCAATCAGATTTTCTACACATAACAAAGTAAGAAACTTATGGATCATGTAATATTGCAGTAACTGAAGTGCGAACACAATTTTGAAATTGGTAAATGTGCATTCAAATTCTGAAGCAAAATACAAACCATGGCTGAAATTGTTGGTTGCAGTTTGGAAGTTCAGAAAGGGTGAAGTTCTTCCACTGAGGCTTGAAATAGTTTAAATTGGAATCTGAAAGGGAATTTGGTGCCACACTGATGTACTCTCTCATACTGCTGCTCAATCTTCTTGAAAGCTTCAGGACACTGAGAGGGTGCAAGGTGACTAGGGATCTTTTTGATCTACTTCTCAATAATTGAACAAAACTACGCCATCTAGACGCGGGTTTTGAGATTTGATGAGCTTCCAATTCTGAAGTGCTCTCTTTTGAAGAGACTGTTTCAGATTCTAAGCTCCTTAAATAGTTCTCAAGAACTCCACTTGGAGAGTATGTATCTGCCTTCTTCTCCTCCTCCATTTCATGAAATCACAAATCTATCAAGACAGACAAAAATTTGCAGAATCTGTATATATAGACACTACATTAAAGAATGATAACCTATTAATGTCAGGTCCAGAAAAAACTTGAATCTGAACTATTTGAAAGAAAATTGAAACGAAGGAACCAAAAGGACGAGAGAAATCTGGTCTGCTGTTAAAGGAGAAGTAAAAATCAATTAAACCCATGAAAAAAAGAACAATAGTCCATTGCAGAGAAATCAAACGAAAGAATCCCAGGACATGGAACAAGAAGGTTATTAGTTTACATGTGTATATTTATGTATATGCATATGCTATGAAGTAGCGTAAAAAACCAAAAAAAACAAAAATTTATGCATACCCATGAGCTGATGGCAGATGAAAAGGGGCAAAAAGAGGTTTCAAATAAGAGAACAAGAAGAAAAAGGTGTCGGGCATACCATGAAAGAGAAGCAGAAAGCTGTCGGTGATCTTCCAAAAACACACAAAGTGAAAAGCAGAGACGTAGGACAGGAAGGAAGACGAGAGATGCAAAGGCTTCTCTGGGTTATCAACAAATCACTTTCTTTCTGTTGTTTGTTTCCCTGGAAATCTTATGGATGTTATTTAGGAAGACAAAGTCCTAAGGATATTTGGTGATTTTGATCCGTATATGGCTTTGTCAGTCAGATATCTCTATTTTGAATTGGTTCGTTTTATTATATACATCACGCAGAATTCGACACTTGGACCTCTGGTCAAATTATATCAAACAGTTGCTCGATTGGCTCTAAGTCGTGTCCTTTTTTCTTTATAGGAATGCGTGATGAATTGTACAACGTTGAAGTCATGAATTAGCAATTATGTTGACTGCTTTTTCTAAGTTTTATTGTATAAATTATACAATGACTAATACCATTATATATTTTAATTTTTTATACAAAAATTTTATTTTAAATAATATGACTAAGTGTTGCATTTGGCACATTAATTAATGCTCTATAAATAATATATTATCATATTATTTGAACTATAAAATTTAATAAAAATTTTTAAAATATGTAACATTACTTGTCAATATAGAAATAATTCTCTCATAACCCATGAATCATATTTTCCAATTCGGTGAATGAGATAAAACTTTGTGAACAAAATTTTAACATTATTTAAAAAAATAGAGATAAAATTAACCCTAAAACTGGTTTTTCACATCAAGGGATTTACGATCACCAAATTTTGTTAAATTGTCAATCTTTTTTTACGTAGAAATTATAATTTCTTACGTTTGAATTGAGTCATATAAACACTATATTAAAGAATGGACTAAAGATAAGATTATAAATTAATTAAAATCTTGTTTCAATTATTTTGGATAAGTTATATGAATTTTATTTTGTCCTTGTTCTTGATTTAATGTCATCGCCTTAATTAAACTACATACTATGGTATCCATTTTTATTATTTCAATCCATGTTAATCTTTGTCTTTTCCTTCCATTAACATAATTCTTACTTAAGTGTAAATAATGTCATTCTTTCATTATCAATATATTTATTTTGTTAACGTAAAAGAGTGTTATTTATAAGTTATAATAAATCATAAAATAGTCTCTTTAATACGGACATTTTATAAAATCAGACGACCATCAATAATCAAGCAAACTCATTGTGGATCTCTTAAAATTTTTAAACAATCACCAGTAATCAAGTAAGCCCGGCACATCACTGAAGATCAATAAATAATAGTATGTTTCATTTTATGAGATTTAAAATCATGACTTTTATATATATACATATATATATATATAAAGACTAATATGTGACTTACTCGGCTATTATTAATTTTATAATGTCAGGAATAATGTTGTTGGAAGTATTAATTAATTTAATACGCCAAGAATTAATGGGCGATGAGTATGAGAGGAGTACAATTATACACAGAATTATAGTCATACTGATGAATGCAGTGGTGGAGGTGACAGTGATGGAGTAGAATGTAATATTGTATATTTCAATTGCTGAAACTGTAAGACAATTTCAATCACTTTACAATCATTTCAACGGAATCGATTTGCAATCATCGCTCCACCCCACGCAAGGAATTTAGAATCATTGATTTGATTCTTCTGTTCAACTTCAACCCCAGATTGTTTCCATCAAACGGTGCCAATTTCATGATATAATAATATATATTTACACGATATATTCTAACTGTAATCTCTTGGTTTTTAAGCTTAGGATTCGGATTATTACTTTCTTTATTCTCAAAAGTCACTTTCATTTATGTGATTGATTCAGGTATAAGCAGTGTCAACATTAGTTTATTTTTGGTTGGTGTGCCTATTCCAACCTCCCTTGAGTAAAATAGGCTGCTGCTTCTGTCAACCAACACTCACATATATTCTTTTTTCTTGGTTAAACATATATATATATATATATATATATATATATATATATAGGCTGCTGCCTGTGTCAACCACCCCCCGCCAACCCAAAACACAAAACACATACACATTCTCTCTTTTCGATTAAACATATAATATATAGGATAAATAATAAATTATACAAACATTTTTTGAGATTTTTTTAATAATTATATATATATTTTTTGAAATTTTTAAAATTGCATTAATTTTTTATACTTTATTTAACAATATATAGATACACCTTTGAAGTCAATTTTTTTCTTTAAAATAATGAAATTATTTCTATATTTATTTATTTTTGTATTTCTCAATTTTGACCACTTTTTAAAGATTTTTTTATTATTTTATTTCAAAATAAATTTAAAGTAAATAACTTTTTTTATTTTATATAAAAATAAATTTAAGGTTTTTATTAATATTTATTTGACAAATGAAAAAAAAATAGTCAAAATTTAAAAAATTGAAAAAAAAAATATAAAAGGGATAATTTTGTCATTTTAAAATAAATAATGATTAGAAGAAGTCTTGTATATTGTCAATAAAATAGAATAGGTCAATGTAATTTCAAAAATCTTAAGAAATGTTAGTGTAATTATCAAAAATTTAAAAAAAAATGAATATAATTTATCTTAATATATATATATATATATGCATGTATGTATGTCTTTTTAACTGGACATGATCAATCACCCCTTTTTCTTTTGTATGTATAATTTTTATTATAAGTTGGAGCTTAGACGCGGTAGGTTTTATGAATAAAAATACAATTTCTATATGTTACAATGCAAATCACATTGCAATTCAAACGTTTTTTAGACATGGGACATCATTGGTTGGTTGTTTAATGTAGATACGGCAATTATCTTATAATTTTTTATTTATTGTTATTATTATTAACAAAGTCTTCACATGTCCTTTTGTATTTAATGCACTGTTATGTGTTAAATTTGATTTTGATTGAAAAACTAAGAAGCCTTCATATCATAAAAGTCCTTTTGCCTTTTATTGTACAGACCTAGTCACCTTGGACATTAATTTTGATTGAGAAATGCCAATCTATCTCTGTGAGGTACTAAGTTCACTAGCTTATTTAGGTTTGGAGTTCCATTTTTATTAGACTGTTGTTAGTTTTTTTAGAATTATGTTTGTAGATATGAGTTTGAAATTAATTGACTTATCTGATAGGTTATTTGAAGTGAGTCTCAACCAATTACAATAGTATCTGACATTTAATTATAAAAAAAAATTCAACTACTAAAATACTATATTACTCAAATATTAATTTTTGGAATCGGATTATAGATTTAATGTGCAAGAAGATTCTAGCTATTGGATAGAGAATTTCTTTAAAAAAAAATTGAGCTATTGAATCAAGATAACTTTTGAATGAAAAAACGAGTTAGGTGATTGTCATAAATTCATTCGAATGCTTGATGATTCGTTTGTAATTCGAAATGACCCGAAAAATGAGAGAATTTTTTTTTGACTTGCTTTTATTTTTTGGTCCGTTTTTCTGCTTTTTAAGTTATAACCCACTTATATAAGGGTATTATTTTTTGTAGTTTTGACAGAAAAAAGAGAGTCGTCATTAAGAAATAAGAGATTTCGAGTTTTGAAAATTTTTTTGCTCTTATAATCTCTTTGATACATAGTGAACAAATCATCACTATCCGTAGATGTACGCATATTGTCGAACTATGTAAATCTGATGTCTTTTTTGTTCATTTTGATTTCTTTATTTTTTTTATATTAATTTATTATTTGTTTGATTATTTTCGTACGACAAAGTGATAGTTATTATAATATACTGCAACAAATTTGACAATCATAAAATATAGCAACTGTTATAGAAGTGAGATTTGGCCCCACCTGCAATATTTTATGGCTAGTGAAAATTCTCTCTCATGGAGATAGATAATCACTGGGCTCGATTGCCTGACCCTGACCCTGGGTTTTGATCCACTGGCCGATACACAGCCCAGAAGAAGAAATCATACTGATTATGGCTTCCATGTTTCGTTTACCACTTGCACGATCACAGGCCCAATAAATCAAACCCATCGTGTTCAGTGGGCCTCCATGGTGCACGTCCAAGCCCATTCGCCAGCCCTGATAACTGAAGCAAAGTAACTAATTTGACTTTGACTTTGAGTAATTAGTTACCCGAAAGGAAATGGGGATTGAGTAGTTGGAGTAATTATTGGACGACATCATTCTGAGACAGTATCTCTTAATTATTATTATTTTTATTTTTAATTCATGAAAAGTTATTTTTTATAATTATGAATTACAAAATGACTTCATTTCGAGAACGCATTTTCACCCGTCTTTGTTTAATGGGGCATATATAAAGTATTGGTAAATAAAATTTTAAAATTTATTTAAATTTAGGGTGGAGTGAAAAAATGACCATTCCATCTCATTTACATATTAGAATTTCTCTTTCATTTCAAAAATATATTATATTTACTAATAAATCATTTTAAATAAAATAAATTTTAAGATTTTTCAGACTACTTTTTTTTTTGTGTTGATTATTTGCATAATAAGGTTTTAATTTATCTACTAAAAAATTACAAATTTTAACTTATTTTGAAAATAAAATTTGAGATTCGGGATGTAGATAATTCTTTAGGTGGGACGGAACGAAGACTGGAAATATGAATGAGATCAAGATTGAGATGGAACACGAAAGGAATACATTGTCTTGTTACTATTCTTATATATAATTCACATGATATATAAGAATTAAATATCATTATATGTAATGCGTGATAGACTCACGGAATGATTTTTTAAAATTTTTTGATCTACTCATGCAAATATTTTTTTTTAATATTCTACATCCATACACTTTTTTCCTTAATGTTCAATCCTATATAAATTTTAGAAGCTTATTTTAAAGAGACATTTTTAATATAAAAGTTTTCTTTAAAAACTTAGAATTTTATCCGATAAAATGTATTTTTTCATAATATATTCCTGTAAAAAAAAGTAATTTTTAAAATAATGTTTTAAAAAATTACACGAGTATGGATAATAAAAAAATAAAAGATTATATGAATTTAAGAAATTAAAAAATAAAATGAATGGATCCTAATTTGTCGGGTGAGGTGGGAGGAAATGGAATGCAGGGGCGGGGCCCAGTTTGGATTCGAAGAAAAATCGTAAACAATGGCTTCTCAGAAGCTACCTGTACTTTGTCCTCACTTTAACAACTCCCACAATCCTATTCTGGCAGCTGCTGGGTAATTGGAGAAGTAGAAAGTGGAAAGCTTTATAAAGTCAATTCTCCACATGTTCTCTCCCCTAAATAATCAACCTCAACCTCCATTTCAGATCCTCCATGAAACCCTGTTAGTTTCCAAATGTTCCCCCTTTTCTTCCTCTTTCTCTCTCTACAATTAGGCCTCTCTTCTTTCTCCTCCTCTCCCACCACCACCGCCGCCCTCCGGGTTCCGCCCCGCCACCTCCTCGCCGACAACAACACCGTTCCATGTCCTTTAGACTTCGACGTCCTTCGCAGACTCGTCCAAGGCTCAAAACGGCCTACCTTAGACAGCAACGGCAGCTGCCAGTACATCCTCCAAGGCCTCCGCCTCGTCCAGTCCGAGTACCTTCGGACCACCGGCATGTTCCTGCCACCTGCTCAACTCGTCCGAGTCGTGTTGGGACTCGTACCAAACCCTAGTCAACGAGATCACTCCCAACTTTGACATCCGTCAGACGTGTGGGTTTCAGACCAATTGGATCGCCGAGGGTTGCATGAACATCACCACTCGTGCCGAATTCGAAGCCATGGTCTCCAGATCGTCCTTGGATGATGTCTTCGCCGCGTGTAATCAGTCCCTCGAGAACAACTCCCCCTGCGCATCGTGCACCACCAGCCTCTCGAGCCTTCAGGCTTCCTATTTGACCGGTCCGTCAATTGGGAACGTCACCAATTGCCCGGCCTACCCTTTAATCTACGCGGCCGCCTTCGTTAACCAGTTCGGCCCCACCGATAGCGGTACCATGAAATGTTTGTTTTCTCTGGATTTTACTTCTGCCAATTCGAATGGCAAACGACGTAAGATTGTAATTTCTGTAGTTGTGATAGGTTGTGGTATTGTATTGTTTGTGGTTTTTGGTGGCTTCTGGTTTTTAAGGCGAAAACGCCAGAATTTCAGGAAGCAGAGGAGGATTGTTAGAAGTCAAACTAGTCTGGCTTCAGGGTTGGACTCGATCAGTGGAAGTACTACTCTGCTTAGGTTCACATTTGATGAAATTAAGGAAGCCACTAAGAATTTCTCTAGGCATAACATAATTGGCAGGGGAGGGTATGGGAATGTGTACAAGGGTGTGTTGCCAGATGGGTCTGAAGTTGCATTGAAGAGGTTTAAGAATTGCTCGGCTGCGGGTGATGCAAGTTTTGCTCATGAGGTGGAGGTTATTGCCAGCGTCCGCCATGTGAACCTTGTTGCTTTGAGAGGTTATTGTACTGCTACTACTCCTATGGAAGGCCATCAGAGGATAATTGTGTGTGATTTGATGAAGAATGGTAGTATTTATGATCATCTATTTGGATCGAGGGATAAGATGCTCAGTTGGCCAATTCGTCAGAAGATTGCGCTTGGGACGGCTAGGGGGTTGGCTTATTTGCATTATGGGGCACAACCGGCTATTATTCATAGGGATATTAAGGGTAGTAATATACTTTTGGATGAGAAATTTGAACCCAAGGTGGCAGATTTTGGCCTTGCAAAGTTTACACCAGAGGGAATGACGCATTTGAGTACTAGGGTGGCTGGGACAATGGGTTATGTTGCACCCGAATATGCGCTGTATGGGCAGTTGACAGAGAGAAGTGATGTATACAGCTTTGGTGTTGTATTTCTGGAGCTTCTCAGCGGGAAGAAGGCACTTAATGCAGATAATGAGGGCCAAACCTCTCTCGTGACTGATTGGGCGTGGTCATTGGTGAGGGAAGGGAGAGCTTTAGATGTTATTGAAGATGATATGCCAGATTTGGGCCCTCCTGAAGTCATGGAGAAGTATGTATTGGTTGCCGTTCTTTGTTCTCACCCACAATTATATGCCAGACCAACAATGGACCAGGTTCTGAAGATATTGGAATCAGACCTGCCAGTCCCTTCGATCCCAGAACGACCAATTCCCCTTATTGCAGATATTGATGATATTGAGAGATCTGTCAGCAATAGTGTGTTATGTAATATGTCTACACCTGGCTACCGGCCATACTCATTTGAGAATGATCGCCCGGCTGACCTTAAGGAAGAAGAGGAAAATTCATGGTGGCAGATAAAATGTGTAATGATTTACATATGATTAGATACACGGAGAATCACCTGAAGTCCTCAGTACTGTTTTCTTCTAACAATTGCAGTGCTCGCCTTGATTCATTTTGTTGGTTAAGATTTCATGGTTCCTGAAATTGGAACCAAAACTCCCATTGTAAAGTGAAATACAGATGTATAACAACAGTTGATTTTTTTGAATTCAAGACAATAGAGGAATTTTTTTTTTTTAAAGATTTTGCTGCCCAATGCTGTCTTTTTCATAATTTGGCCTGTATTCCAGATTTGGAACCTTGGTGACACCATCAATTGTACCACACCATATCAAGACCATAAAGGAATAAGCTCAAGCTCATATTTTGCATGTGGCAAGTTGTTTCTCATGAAAACCAATTCTTCTTCTTCTTCTTCTTCAAGTTTAATCCCGTGTTCTTCTTTTGGCTTGTTCAAGACTGGGTGGAATACAAGATGCTGTGAAGGTGGAACTCCGAGCTTTCTTGGGAGGACTAAGGCAGGCCTTGCATTGGCTCGGGTGAGACTCTGGGCGATTCTGCAAACATTATGGGATTATTCTACTAGTTGGGATATGTCTGTGTAAACAAATGCACAGATATAGATATATATGTGTGCGTGTGAACACTGGCGGCATGCATATTATTGCATGATACTTGGACCTTGCCTGCAGCTTGAAAACTTCCTATTCTTTAGTTCGTTGATCATACAATGACAAAGCTGATTTCTCATACTCTTGGCTGGTTTGGGGCGGGAGAGTTTGTCCACTTTTGTAGATTTCAAAGGGCAGTTCTGCCCTAGAGTTTTGTGCTACTTTCCGATTTGTTGTTGCTGCTGCTGCTGCTGTTGTTCTGTTGCGGTGGGGAAAGGAACATTTAATTTTAGTAAGGTTAAGAGGACCTTGATCCTAATTTGCTGGTGGATTCATCCTAATTCTCTTATCTACCTAAACCTTTTTCTGTTGACTATCTATATTGATCACATTGCCCTTCTTTTATGTTCCATATGTTCTAATTTTGTACTAACCTTTCTAATTAATTCTATTCTTGCCATGAAATATTGAACATGTTCATCTGTAGTGCTCTGGATTCGCTTGGTTAGCCTTTGAGAGATTTCAAATGGGATAACAGGTGGTGGACTGGAACAGAAACTGCGTCTGTTCAATACTTTGATGTATGCAGTATGGAGCTTGGCTTTATTAAACTGAAGGGTTCATCAAACACATCAGGCAAATGGTGTTGGTGAAATTCTAATGATGAGCCTACATTTCCGATTTGGGTCTTCAAGGTTTGCCAGGAGTGATGTTGGAACATTTTAATGAAGCTTCTCCATTTTGGGCAAGGGCTCCTTTGACATCTCTTCATCTCGATGTGAAATCTTGGTGATGTTCTCTAGATAAATGGAGAGTCTGCTTTAAAATCATCTGCCTTGCACTCACTCCTGAGTATATGCTTAAAAAAAAAAATCACACAATGATAAATTAGAAACCTATGATAAAATGTCTTCTTATAACTTAGATAAAGTACACTACATAGTCCGCTTTAAGAATTGGCAGCCATAGATTTGAGACAAAAGTTATTGTTTAGAAACACAGTCGGAAACAAAATACCACCGGTACTTGCTGATATCAACATTTCTGACATCATGATATCGTCAACATGACATCATCATTTTCCGGCAACTTTTTGGTTACCGGAAGATATAAATAGTCTTGTCTCAATGACCTGATATCTTTGGTGATTTGTAGTAAAATTTTTTGAATTCATTTGAATGCACTTTCCAAATTTTGAATATTTTCAGTTTACCCATTTTAAACATTCCTAAAGTAGATTTTATCAAGTCGGGTGAACTCGATAATAAGACGCATATTAGCAATCCATCATTCGAAAATTCAGTAGTTTTTGGACATGAATATCTAAACTAGTTGTTCACTATTCAATAATTCTTGCGTGGGTAAACCAAGAAACGCACAATTTTATTGATTACTAGAGGTAAGGTCAACTCAACCTCGTTAGTCTTAAATATGACTCTTAGGTTCTGATAAACTCGAAGTGACCATCTTGTCCAAGGCCGCCTCATGCTTCTTTCAGTTGTTGTTTTTTTCTTTCGATCTGGTGTTCAATCAACATCATAGGAATCCATTTCAAAGGTTGGGTTTGAAAGATGAGTTCTAATGCAACACAACACTACAAATATAATTCATTTTCTGCATAGAAAGCAATCCCAAACGAGTCTTTAGAGACTTTCGTTGCATCTTCCAAATCAATTTGGTCACGTTCTTCGGCTGTGGCCCATCAGTCAAAGATGGGGATCAACTTGGGGCTGGAGTTTTGCGGTTGTTCTCTTTTCCTAGTTACCTCCTTAATTGTTGTCGATTACTAATAAATTATTGTTACAGTAAAATATAAAAGGTCAAGGAGGATTCAGTAGAAGTGTCAAATAGACCGTGCTTATATGGCCTGTTTCAAGGAGGCCCATTAGTGTCAACGGGCCAGCCATGACTTGCCCAGTCAATCAACCTAGGCCCAGCACGGCCCATTGACAGGCCCCTACTGTGCCATGCTTGGCCTATTGGCCTGCCAATTTTTTTTTTCTTTCTAAATCCTTCCATAATATTTTTTTCCAAATTTTTTACTTACTTTTAAAATTATTAGTTGTTATGTTTAGTATTTCTTTGTTGGCTTAATTTTATTTATTTTTACACTTTATTATTTACTAACTTATTAGTGGAACAGTTAGCTTATTAATTAAATAATTTAGTACTTTATTTTTTTAGCCTTTTGTTCTAAGTTGTTAATTTTTAAGATGTTATTTATAATATATTACTTTGTTAATTGTTAGTTGGCTTTTTTTTTATAATTTTTTTTCAAATTTGTTACATTATAGTCATTAGTTAACGATTAATTAGTTATAACGGGCTCATGCGGTGCCAGGCACGGCCCGCCAGGTAGTCGAGCTGTGGCATGCCGTGTGCCATGTACTGTCATTCGGTACCTCATCCTCCTGAGCAAAAATTCTCCCAACTGAAATTAGTTGAGAAAAATTTACTTGATATAAAATTCAAGTCATGAAGCAGAAGAAGATTGGTTGTAATGTATGTAACCTAAGTGTAGCCAATATAGATAAAGATAACAGGAGCTAAGCTAACAATCCTTCATAAATTAGTTGAGAAATAATTATAGGTGACAATTTTAGCTATTGCTAAATGGGGGGAAAACTGAAGGCACGAGACTCCCACCATTGCAGGTCTGAAGAGGATAGGAAAAATTAGATGTACATAGTTTTACCCTACAAATGGAAAGAATGTTTTCGCGATTCGAACCCGTGACCTTTTAAGTCACAATGAAGCATGACAATTTTAGCTATGGGTAGATGAAAATATTTGCCTAGCATTATTGCATCATTCCAACATACTATAGCCCCTACCACCGTAGTAATCTTTAGTTTATTTCAAGGCTTTGGTATTTGTCCACATACTTTCCTTCCAGGGCAATATAGTTTCAAAGATGAAACTATTTGTTGTTTACACGAGTTCATTGAATGATTATTTCTTAGACAATTAAACACAGTATAATCAAACTTGAATTTGCTCTCCATCAGTATCAATTAGCAAGATTTAAATTTTACATTAGCAAGGTAATTTTCATCTTACAACTACAGTAAGACCCTAGTATATCAAAAGAAACAGCAGAAAGAAAAAATTTATCAAAGAGAGCAGCACCAAGAATAATTCTTACAAATGTGTTCTGCTTTCCATCAAGTCTATGACTGGAACAGCTAAAACTAAAACCTCATCCAAATTTTACATTTGGGAAGCATATATAAACCCATCTCAATAACCAGAACTTCAGTTATTCTATTCAGAGAATTTACTTAATAGTATAAAACAGAAGGTTCGATTTTAAGGTTCTTACCTTCCTCCGAGACTGAAAAAATTATTGTTTTGATCATATAAGAAGAATTCCTACAACCAAGGCCAGAGGATCCAGTTTTCTGAGACAATGCTCCATTATATGTCTGCTAAGCTCCTAACCATCCACAGAATCTCTGCACACAGTCACAACAGCAGAGACTTCCATGAAATCAACAATCTCGCGATTTCTTATAATTTTGGGTGGTTTATATTGACTAGCCGGTGCTCCATTTGCTATGGCTACTTGTAATAACCTATCGAAGCTTCCAGGCTTTACAACGTATACCAACAAAGGGGCAACTTCTCCTCTTGCTTTCATCACCTTATATATACCTCCTAAGCCATCCTCAAGAGAGGAACAACACCTTTTAAGGGCCATAACTGATTCATGCAACTTCTCTTTCTGGAGAAATAGACATCCCTCTTTAGCTTCTACAAAAATCTTCAACTGATTTGGACTCAACTCCAAGTCCAAGAAACTTGCAAACTCCATTATCTCCGCTGTCATCTCATTTCTTAGCGCAACTTGGAAACTAGCCATGGCAGACATCAAGTCCCTTTCAGTTATTATCTCACCAGGAGTTTTAGGAGCTCTCATCACAAACTCAACTTGTGGGGATGAATTATAAAAACCAACAACTTTCACAATATCACCCAAACGATATCGATAAAATCCTCTATAAGTAGTCACAACAACTTCATACATCTTCCCCACTTCAACACCGGAAAGATCCACCGTTTCTTCACCAGTGACACTGGTCATGTTTGAATCAAATGGAAGAAACTCAAAATAGGCTGCAGTTGGCAGCATAACAAATTGGGTCAGCTCTGGAGGTTGCATAATATCCAAGTTAATACCCACACAGCATTCTGAAGCAAAGTAGTCTCCACCTAACACTGTCATCTCTCCTGCATAGTATTTAAGCTTGGAATAATATTGCTCCATACTTCCTGTGCAAACACACCTAATGTAACGAGCGTTTGGCCATAGTTTACTTAAAATCCCTTCCCAGTTCTTTTCTTCACAAATTGATCGAATTCTCTTTGACAGATCAACTTGGGGTCCACAAAGAATCTCAATAACAGAATCTCTCATTTTAACATCAGTAATCTCTGAACTTGGAAACCCATGCTCAAGATCCTCACACAGATGCTCCCACTTAGATTCTAAAAGATTAAATGCTCTGACTAAACCGACAGCATACGGAGTTAGAACTCCATCAACCAATTCCCATTGCCTAAGGCCACAAAGAAGGTGGCAATACATTTGCTGCTGAACATCTGATCCTACAATGACTTCTCTGGGACTAACACACATGGAGAGAAAGTGGGATGTGTTTGAGTTATTGCTGTGCATAGGATATGAAGAGGCAGCCATAGCCTTGTATCCACTCTTTGTGCTTGTGACATTACCGGCATATAGAAACCAGAGAAACTTATTGATTGAGGGTCTTGGAGGAAACAACCTATGTAAAAAATTCAAAATGCCTTCACTATACAAAAAACGAATTCAAAAAATGAAATTTAACAGTTATAATAAAATCTATAATATGAAAAAAGTATATATATATATATGGAGATAAAATGAGTTACCTTCGAACAATTGCGGCACAGCCCTGGTGAGCTAAATAAGAGATGACTTTTGAGGGCTTCGAATCAAAATGAGGAATCAATTTTGGCCTCGTTGAACTCGTCCCAGAACTGCCAAAAACACAGTAAAATTAAAAGTTCAAGATACTTGTTGATATACCACTATGTGACACACCAACCACTACATGACACGTGTAAATGCAGGTCGGCTTATGCTCGGTCATTCGGCTCATGCTCAGCCATATCACTTATGCTCGGTCATTCAGTTCATGCTCGGTCATATGACTTCTGTACGGACATTCTGTTATACTCGATCATACCTCATCCTAGGTCGACAAAAGGCATAACCCACATGGACCGAGCTCATAGTATCAAAGCAGGGCTGCTCTCCCACAAAGCTAACGTATATAGATGCAAGTCTACAGTACAGCATATCAATGATCAGACCTTATCACCGCCTCAGTAAGTACCGAGCAGGAAATAAGGAAACTGTCTCCGACAAAGAAACTGCCATACTGAGTTACCATATTCAACAAGGTAACTGATATCCCCAAAGATCCAATCCCTATATTCATGGATCCAAATCCTAATCAACTTGGGAGAACCATTGCCTATAAATTCAACCCTAAAGGTACGCTTTATTTTCATGCTCATTATTTGGCTTTCATTACAGTCTTTCAATTCAGTTTATTGACGTAAGCATCGGAGCGGCTAACCGCCGGAGCCAACCCGGTGGTCCTTTGATCTTCTGTTTCAAGTGTTTCGCAGGGAGCCGAGCTTGAATCTCTTGTGGGCCAAAAAGTGCAGCATCACTTGTCAAACATTAAATTTTCTAAACAATTGGTTCTAAAATCAGAAGGATTTTTTCCTCAACCAGTTTGGTTGCCGAGAAAATGAGTAATAGTTGAGAAAACAAAAACCTCCTCTCAACGCCACCAAAGACGGCCATTGGGTTTAGTGGATGTACGGTTCTAACAATTGAAAACCTTCTTCTTTGTTTCTTTTTCATCAGTTTTCGCGGCAATTAAAAGGATGTCTATTGATTTCAATTTTCATTTCAATATGAACCAAAAGCTAAAAAAAAAAACTAGCTAGTTTCTTGAACTTGAATATTCAGTCAAAGAACTGATTTCTTCCAGACTTTTACTTTTAAATAACAGGAGAGTTGAAAGATTGACTGATCAGGTGGAGATGAGTTATACCTGTAGAAGAAACATATCAGAGGATCAACGGATAGGAGAGGTTGAGCATCATCACCAATAATGCCGTCGGCCATCCGATGGATGTCATCGGCGTAGTCATCGTAACAAGACAGCGGCACGGCGCGTCGGAAAGTAACCGCATCGACGGGGGAACGATAGCCTCGGAGGTAGGTCTGGAGATAACGTACGCCGGCGTTGCATTCGAGGATGGTCTGGAGGGTGTCGAGCTGGTGGCGCGTGGCGTCCTTGGTGGTGGCCTCCAGCTTATTGATAATCTCTTCATCTGTCATCATGTTGGAACTTGGAACTTGGAGGTTTGGGGGCAGAATATGGCGATCCGCTTGCTGTGCAGGTTACCAGGTTAGCCAAAACGTCAGGTCGCCGGAGACTTTGGACTTTGGAGAAGAAACGTGATCGTTGTGTGAAAGTGTCATAACGAGAACCGACAGG
The DNA here is from genome assembly GCA_008638375.1 of Nyssa sinensis. Taxonomy (NCBI): domain Eukaryota; kingdom Viridiplantae; phylum Streptophyta; class Magnoliopsida; order Cornales; family Nyssaceae; genus Nyssa; species Nyssa sinensis. Next base: position 64,612,992 of record CM018031.1, on the reverse strand, counting down.
GTCAAAATCGAATTGATTCATTTGAAATGGATGATATTACTTCACTATCTACCTGCCTTCGCCCTCCCGCTGCTGAACCTGGGCCCTTATTGATCGGGTAGAGATATTTTGGACCAGCCTATGAATACCTAGAGTCAGGTCCATTTTTTTAATTTTTCACTGTCAACAGTAGACTAAGAAGAAAATTGGACTCGAGCCCAATAAGAGTCTCTTATTTCATTGTTTTTATTAACTTTTTTTTTAATATATAAAAAATTATTTATTACCGATTTTAGAAAAATAATAAATTTTATAACATAATGATAAAAAATATTGTATCATTAGATAATTTCTTAAAATAAAAAGGGTGTATTCCTATAGTACGATACATGACAATATAAAAAGAGTGTATTCAATAATATCGTATAGAGAAATGAAAATGTGTTATTTTCTGAAAATATTTTTGAATGATGTAAATGTTATTTGTGTAAAACTATTACTTGAAATGACCTTTTTGGTTTAAAAGTATAAAAGTATAATGAAAACGTCAATTAAAGTAATAGTTTTACGGTCTTTCATAAAATAATTTGATTTTGATCAATAATATCAAAATAATCTTATTTTGACAATATAGTTTCAAAACAATCTCAAATAGGTTAAAAATTCTCATTGTTTCTCTTTGTTATCAACTTTAAGACATTGATTAATTTTTCTTCCCCCGGTTTTTTTTAAGAGTTCTTTTTTGAGAAACTAATTTTATAAGGGTACCTTTGATGCTTTTACACTTGAATAAAACAATATAATTTTATAAAATTAATCGCCTTTCATATTAGTTATTAGAAAACACATCAAAATGGTAAGAAGAAAATATAATATTTTATACATTGACTTTTCAGAGATCAAACAATAAAAGAAGAAAATTCTAAATTAGGACGAAAAGAATATTATTGTAAAAAAAAAAATGGCATGGTAAATTTATATCGGCCTTCGTAGCTTAATAGTTATAAAAAAAGGTTCAAACCCAAAAGATAATCCCCCTTGAAATTATCTTTTGGTGGGTCCTGCATGCATCGATCATTTATTATTGAACAAGCGGATAGTCAAATCCATACCAAGTTCTGGTATGGCTCATTGGCCCACTTGACGATTGTCATACTGATTAACTATGCTAGGGCTCGAGGGGTTGGCCGAAGATTTGAACTGAGGACTTTGAGATCAATAACTAATGCCTTTCTAGCTAAGCTAACCCTTGTGATTACTCTAGTAATGCTACACTTTCAAATTTTGTATTTTAATCTATCCTAAATAACGTGGCATTGATTAGTCACTATATTATTGACATTATTTTTAAATTATATAATTAATGTAATTATGCCATATCAAGCCACATTATTTGAGATAGAAATTGAATATATAATTGTGGAAAGTATAACATTATAATTAATAGTAATATAAAACTAACTTAAGGTTACTATATCATTGGAAATGCTATATTTAGACCTATAGTTTGGACACTTTTGAAAGTCCATAAGTAAAAATTTGTCATTATCTTTGGCAATTGTTTTATCCAATAGTTATCAAAGTATATGAGTTCTAAATAAATTATAATTCATGCATTTTACATGGTTAAAAGTGAATCAAACATGATGTTCACAAGTACTTGTGCCATTTAAAAAATAAAAAACTCATTTGAGTATAACTTCACAAAACATATCAAAATTGTTATAAAATTCAAATTCAAACAAATTAATTCACCAAGTCTCTCAATCACTTTATAACTAAAATACCCTTAACATACGCCTAACACATTTACAGGCGTGTGACTGGCGCCCATGTATCAAGAAAGTTTTTCAAAATTCAACAACTCAAAAAAAAAAAATATATATATATATATATATAAGTTTTATATATTTGAACCCTAAAAATTGAGATCTATCAAACAAGATTCATATTAACTACGAGATTTTGAAAAAAGAATTCTATCTAAAATTGTAAAATTTTGTCCCAGTGAAAGTGAAATTTTTTACATTTTTTCAATAAAAAATTTCGTCCTAGCGAAACTGTAAAATTTTATAGTTTCATAAAAATTGAGAAAATTTTCAATTGTTATTAGTTTTATTGAGCTTTTGACCACATATTAGAGGCTCAAAGTTGATTTTCAAGGTATGAAAATTTGTTTTTAAAAAATAGTATTTAAAGTACAATTGATTAAAAACTTATTAGTTGTGAAAGTGTAAAATTACTTTATCACAAAGGGTAGAATTTTACATTTGCTCATCGTTGTTACAAGTTGGTTTATCCTATCATTTTTCTGAGCTAAATTGTGACTCTCATTGAGATGCTCTCGACATGCGCAATTCTCGAAGAAAAAGAAAAAGGGCCCCTAACATATCTGGCTCCAAATTAATGGAGTATCGATTGAAAATTGGTGATCGTCATCCAAAAATAGTCAAGGATAGATGGAGGAGCAATGATAGCTGTTGATTCCCTTGTGTTACAGGATATCCCTCCATATAGTAATATGGTGGCAGAGATACCAATAAAAGTGATTGGATATGTAAATGAGGAAGATCCATCTCTAACAGTGAAACATGATGCTAGCAAAGAATTTTATGAACATGTAGTTGTTAGTTGCATTGGGATAGATTTAAAGGAGCACTAAGTCCCGAAAGAAATGACAAAGGCTCTTGAGAGATGTGTGGGAAATGATCTCCTTTGCTCGTGCATTTTTCTATTCACCGTGGATATAAGAGAAATACTTTATACATATAGTTAATATCGTAATTTATATAGTTGTGTTTTTCAACTCTCTAATTCTCAAATTTAAAGTTTGAAATTTCATAACAATTCGGAGACAGGCACTCAAATTTTTAATAAGCAAAACAACAAATGGTACAAGTGATGAAATTATCAGTAGAACTATGGGCGTAAGTGGAACAATTGGTGGTGGAACAACATGTAGAGAATCTGCCAGTGGTAGAATAATATGTATAACAAATAAATTTTACATTGCAATTTATAATTTTTGCAAAACTTGTAAAGTTAAAAAAATGCTTTACATTACGTAAAATGTATAACAAGTAAACTTTTTATTATAATGACACTGTCAAATGGTAGAACCAAGAAATTGCGAATCTACATGGATCGACGTCATTGTGCTGCCATGTCAGCACACTTCCTCTTTTTTATTTGCTGCCATGTCAGCAAATCTACATGGGTTTTTGTTTATTGCAATTTAAGTTTTATAAAAGAGTGCACTGCTTTGATAAGTTGTAGAATTTGTATTTTTATAATTTTATTAATTTATGTAATATATATAGAGTTTGTATTTTTATAATTTTTTAATTTATGTAATATATACATGAACACATATGTTACAAAAATTAATAAAATTATGAATATTCGATCTCCCGACACTCTTTAGCAAAATTGTTTATAAAATATCTCCCCTCTCCTAAAAACTTCACCAAATTAAAAGTGAAAACTGGCAGAAATAAAAATAAGAGAAAAATTATGAGTTTCTTCGGGAAGAGCTTTCGGTCCATTCTTGGTCTCTCAAACTCCGACGACCAATCTACCCTCCGTCGCCGGGATATTCTATCCACGGAGGACCGGTTGATCAGCTTGGTTTCCACTGCCCGCGACATTCAACCACCGTCCAGTGTTCCTGAGTCCGTCACAGTTAAACCATCCTTCATTGCCGGATTTTCAGGAGGCCAAGTTTCCAGCGAGATTTCAGCCACCGGACTGGACGATCAGGATTCCATCGACAATAATTCCAGGTGGATTGGCTGTGGTATTGCGGCTAACAAGAACAAGTTATCTACGCGGACGGAGGGTCTAGGGTTTGAAAGCTTGAACGAGAAGTATGAAAGGAAGTGATCTTACAGAGGAGTCGCCACAGCCGGCTGGATCAAGTTCAAGAAAGACAATATCGAGAGCGAGGAGAGAGAAAGCGATGTCAAAGAATTTCCCGCCACTTCTGTCCACTTTGAACCAAAATGGACGGCCGAGATTCAATCTCAGTAAAGTAAGGAAGAATGGGCGGTTACAAATCATAACGGTTCCAAACCATCAGCCGGAGGTCGTACGGACTCCTCGCAGAGACGGTGGACTGAGAATGCAACTTCTTGATCGAGAAGAAGAAGAGTTGTCTTTAAGTGAAGATGACCTTGAAGAAGATGACGAAGATGAGAGAGAAGACGGTGGGCCTGATCGGGGAGTAAAGGCGACGAATGGAAACGGTTTGCGGCCATAGGTTGGGGGCCATCTTTGATGATCTGTTGAGTTTTAACTATTTCACGTGGCTCCAAAATTTGGTAGAAAGGTAGCGAGGCTTCTCAAATTTAGAGGTAAGACAGTAGTATCGAAGGATCAAGAGACCAAAGCAAAGACAGTTAACAGAGAAAAATTACAAAAACCATAATTTGTTTGTTTGGAATGTCATGTCACCACTGTAAAAATGGGGAAAAATATAATAAACCAGGTATGGAGGGTTTTCTTCCTCTTTCTTTTTCCCTGTTGGCTTTGCTGATATTTCTGGAAGACTAGATATGCTTTAACCCTGTTTTTCTTCCATTTTGGAAGAAAATCGAGTGTAAAAATGGAAACAAAATAAGAGGTTAAAATAGGGAATTGAGTGAGTAAAAGAACTCAGATTTTCTTGCTCAACATTTGAATTCTGAGTCTCCATAGTCACTCAGTTTAAATCCATTTTTGCAACCAAAATATAAAACCGTGTTGCCTACCAACTGTTCAAATAATTATACATGAACTGGTCAAATCATATGCGATGCGATAGTGACATATAATGGCGGTTTTATGGGATAATTCGTTTAATTGTTCAACCCCATTTCAGACTTTTTCCTACTTTGCATGACCCATGAATGTGATACATAGGAAGGTGTTGCATGTGAAGGTGAATATAGGACAGTGTGAGATCAATTTAAGGATTGGCTGGTCCTGAACTTGGGCACGAAACTTAGGTCCACTTTGGCTTGCCCTGGCTCACCTCCACAAGAAATTAGAATTAACAAAAAGACAAAATGAAAATAAGAAATTTAACTTATTAGCAGCACCTCATATTGGATATGTTTGGTTCAAGCCTCAAGAACAGAAATCAAGAACCTTTTAGCTTTTAGGCTGAGTTTGTGGTGTTGAATCTGCTAAAAAAATACCTGCAAAATTATTGTTAGCTGCAAAAGAAGACATTTCAGAAAGATAAATTCCCCATCCTTTCATAGCCAGAACTGATTTATATCAAGTCCATGATTTGATCCCTCCTTGCCTACGTTATAGTTCATGCAAAGAATGTGCATATATGGTATGATGTGAGAAAGAAAAAGGTTAGTTGAAAACAATTAGAGAAGGGCGGGGCTTGGCGCAATGGTAAGGTTGATCCATTGTGACATGGAAGTCACGGGTTCGAGTTGCGAAAATAGCCTATTCGCTTACAGTGGGGTAAGGCTGCAACTGCATACATCTAATCACAGCAGGAGTATTTGAAAACAACTCGAGAGACTTCAAAAAACAGTTTAGCTCTAATTAAATTGAAATAAGTATTCAACTGGGTAAAGATTAAATCATTCAAATAGACAGAGTACATGAGCATTTTTGTGCCACATGATCTAGAACATGACCAAATTGATGGTGAGGATCATCAGAGTAGACAAAAAAAAAATTTCATTATCCTTCTGGTCTGATGAAGAAACAATTCACATGTATCAACTTTCAATCAAAAACTAACAATATAAAAGTTACCACACCAAATGTCACCTATTTTCTGAACTTTTTTTTCTTCTTAACCAGCTTGAAGACAGCAGTATAATTTACAAAACATAGGAGGAGGAAGCCGCTTCAACTGTCGCCCCTTCTCCCAAATTAAGAAAACCAAATCAAATCTAAATCACAAAGAATAAGTCAATTTACCTATCTATCTGTGTTTTCTCTCCATATACCCTTTGATGAAGAAGAGTTTGTTATCTTTACAACTTTCTGTTTAGGTTGCCGCCGCTTCCTATTGGCGTGAGGTTGAGAACTGCTATCTATTTTTAAAATGTCAACTTTCACTATGTGATGATCTGAAGTCCCTTTTGAAGAAAAAACCGAGTATGACCCGGGGACAAACTTGTATGGGGAGTCTGGCGATGCCAATATGTAATCTACCCGGGTTCCATACTTGCATGTCCCCTGCACACCTGCATTAGTTATAGAAGAGTTCAAGGCATTGTGATGAAAATTTAATTTGGCTCATAAGCAAACATTGATCCAAACAAAGGGTTTCCTACTTTGGCCTTTTGCAATCATGACTACTGACTCGCATTCCCCTGCAAAGTCCTTAGCATCTGTATATTGTTTACACTTCAAAAATCTCATCACCTCGACCTTTGGCGTTGGCTTTCCCATCTCTTCATAATACTGGAACATATATATCAGTTACATATATAGAAGGTAAGTACATGCTTTTCTATGACTGATTCCACAATGAAATTTTTGACAAATTTAATCAAACCTGGATTTACCTTTACAATGTCTGTCCATCTTTCTGGTGAGTAATCTGTTTCGTCGAGAGAATTGAGTCCTCCAGCTAAGATGTGTGGGCTGTCATTAGATTCAATTATTGCATTTATCTGCTTCATTCGCCAGTTCTCATCTAGATGATCAAGATGGGTGCAGTGGAAGTTGACTTCTCCTGTCTGGGGAACATCGATCGTGGCCTTCAGAACATTCCTGCATCCAATGTCAAAGCACACAAGGGAATCCAATTATATGATATGCAGAACTTTTTAGTTTTTTTTCGCTGGATTTTGTTATTGCATGGACCTATTTCTTTGGTCATAAAGTTTCAGATAACTCTCAACAATGTCTGTACATTTTGAGTTTCTCAGAAATGAAATTTCCGAAATTTTTAGTTCTGTCATCTGTGTGTGTTTCCACACTAGTTGAGGTGATATACAACTCAACTTTGATTTTTCATACCCCTACCCTATTTTTTTTCCCCAATCAACAGAGACAAGGGAAAAGAATAGCAAGTAGTGAAGTTTCTAAACTCCTTTCTGTAATCCATGCAATTACTTAGGATAGAAACCTTCTTCAAAGTAGTATTTTCTTTTCTTAGAAAGCGAAATATCATCAAACACTATCAATTTGGTTTCCATGCTGTATCTTCCTATGGATCCATCCACAAAAAGCCAGGAACTGATTCTGGAAAAATCACATATTAGGATTCAAGAATTGCTTGAAATTGGAATAAGTTTAAAGTCAAATTTAGCAAGTAAATAATTGAAACCATTCACAGAAGTTCCAATTATAAATTCATTTTCACTCGGGAATGCTGTCAAAGCCTGACAATGTAGTTTCCCAAGTGAATTTACAATTAATTTGGGAAACTTTGGCATATATTCAGAACATTTTTGTAATATATATATATATATATATATGGAAATTATTGAAAAAAATATGAAATAAATTTAGGTGTTATTCACTTGATGAATATGGCGGGAACTAATTAAGCAATCTAGGCAATAATTTGAGAAATTTATCACCTTGATCAGGAAATGATTTGTTACCAAGTATCAGAAAATCCTCGAGGGTAATCTGAAAAAATCTAAGTAGGAAATGATTCGGATTTCAGGAAGAAGTCAATAAATTACCAAAAATAACAAAAATTTCCTAAGAAATTTAGAATTAATTTGGTTACAGGGCCTTACAGATTGTAAGGTAATTAGAGAAATACTCATGAAATACGTATTAACTTTAGTTGTTCATCAGTTCATTTTCTGTAAAGAAATCTTCTTTCTAAAAAGTTGCTTGAAATAATTCCCAATTTATTCCATGAAGAAGTCTTGAACAAGTTGGTGACTTTTTCAAAAAAGTGATTGTTTCATTATTTTGGTAATGGTTGTCACTTGGGACATGCCATGAACAGAAAATATTTATCTGATTGAAAAAGAAAAAGGGGAAAAAAAGGAAAAATCAAAATCAAAATCAAATCAAAACAGAGGACTAAGGGAAGAAAATAGAAAAAGAACCTGAAATCGGTGTCGTCGAAGATCTTCTGGACTTTCCACCTCTTAATCGGCCACTTGGACAAGATGGCGTTACCGTATTCCGGTGCCCAGCTCTCCGCAAACACATAATTCATCCCCAAAGCACCGGCCAAATCAGACAAAGGTTTCATAGATTTCTCTTCCTCTGCCTTCACATCTTGAAGAGCCAATATATCAGCATCCAGCTCTCTCAACACTTCAAGGAGTGTTCTACTACTTCTATAGCTATGTCCATCAATACCATTAGCTGTATTTGAAGGAAAGCTCGCGGTGGATCTCAGTGGAGCTTTTCCTTTCAGAATTCTACTTATGGTTTTGCTTGAAGAACCCACTTTTTCGTCTTCAACAAAGCTTAATTGCCCGCTTCGCTTCAACGATATCTCATTATCCGGTAGATTGATCGAAACCCGTAGTTTCGATTTCGCGAACTTCTGTTGTAGGGGAGACTGCTTTAGTATACTCTTCGGCCGATCATTCGCCGATTTTGCTCTTAAATTATAATCAATCGATTGCTTCGACTTCTCAAAATCTTCATTTTCAAAATCAAAACTCAGCGATCTCTCTGTCTTTGGAACTGCAGGCGCCATGGAAAACAATGCAGCATTGAATGTCGCGATGCGCATCGGCTTCTCGGATTTTGCAGTGTTTGATTGACCATTTGGATGAATCGCTGCTGACCCGTTAGCAATTGATGCTTGTTTATTGTTGGAGTTCGATTTTCCGAACTTTTTGATGACAACTTTGGGCTTGGAGCGCCGGCGAATCGGCCACCGGAGTTTAGAGCAGAGGCGCTTGAGGTTTTTGTTGAGTATTCTAAGCATTGCAGAGAAATGGTTGTTGCAGAGAATTGCTTCTACCTTTCTTGATTGCATGAGAGGGCGAAGAAATCGTGTTTCTTGTCAACACCTTCCCTGCTTACTACGGCTAGTCCTGAAAATTATTATTCAGAGTAAATATTTGCGAGTAATTTAGTTGAGGGGGTTTTCTAGGAAATGGGTTAGTGACACTTGGCAAGCAAATAGGGGAAACCTGGGGCTGTGAGGTTTTCACTCTTTCTACCCTTTCTCTCTCTGAGAAGGTTCTGGGTAGAGAGAGAAAAGAACGTCACCACTTTACAGAAAAGAGTTTTAGAGAGAGAGAGAGAGGGGCCAACTGCTCCTACCAAGAGAAGGGAGGAGCGGCGGTGGTGGTGGGCTTTTATTGGACAATAGAGAAATGTCATTTGGGCTTTTGATTAAGAAATCATAAAAAGGAAGTTACCCAACAGCTGCCATGCAACAAGGATTCTTGCTTGGAACGCCACGTCACCAAAAACCCGGCGTCCCCAACTCCAATGCATCCTTGCGTGGAGCCCACCCTACGTTACATGCTGAGTTGGTGTGGGTCCATATTAATTATCTATTGCTCATATAATTTGTTAAAAAAAATATTTAAAAAATCTCGAAACTCTTATGCACATTAGTAATAGGTTTTTGTTAATAAAAATATAAAAAAATTTAATAATTAATAATTCAAATATTATTATTAATTATAAGAAGATGTACCATAATTATATAAATAAATAAATAAAAAAAAACAAAAGAAGACAAATTAGCTCCCTCTTTTCTGTTTATTATTTTGATTAAAATTAAATTTTCAGGTCATGCCTTTTATTATAAAAAAGATTTTGATGGGTTGGGATGGGATGGATGCACGTTGACTTGGCCATGCATGATCATGCAAAGCTCGGCATCATAATTAATTAATTAGACTTTAAAATATATTTTATTAAATAATAAGATGTCTTTAGCAATTGATAGTGAAAGCTTTCTAAATATCATATATTTTTTTCCCTATCAAGACGTCATGAATCACGATGAAAACCATGCATTAACGTATTATTACGTCTAGATATGCAATGAATACAAATAAAATGAGAAATCAGTAGGCCAAGAAGCAAGATCACTTTCCTCAATAATTTTGATTTGACACTTTGGTATAACAGTTTTGGCACCATTCTTCTCAATTGGAACTAGCAATTAAAGTATGAAGCAATTATAATGTATTAATCTATTTTATTATGAAAAATATTTGGTTCATCATATCTAATGATTTATTTTTGTTCCGACGGCTAGAGTAGAGCATATGAAATAAACGTTTTAAATATAGTAAATAATATTTTTTATTTTAATCATTAGAAGGGTTTACGAATAGTTAATGTAAAATAATTATGTTTTTTCAAACAAAAACATGAAATTAATAGCAGAGGGCTATTTCTATAAATTCAAGTAGGAGCAACCATGGTTTCAATTTTGGGCCTTTTGGTTTATGCGCATAAGGTAGGGCATGGACTCTAGAAGTTGACGAAAATGGTATCCACTAGTAGTAGTTGTGGTTATATAATGAATGCAGTACTGTCTGACACACACACACACACACATATATATATATATGTGGAAGCGATAAAATGATATGTGGGGTCTAGCTGGATTTATTTACAGTGTCAAAGAAGATGCCAATTGCACGGGTTTAGTCTTTAGAAGCATCTGATATCTCTACAAAATGCCAGCGTTTCTTTCCTGTCGCCCCCCTTGTATGCTTCTGCCTGTCGGGCATTCCTCCCAATCGCGCTCTCTCTCTCTCTCTCTCTCTCTCTCTCTCTCTATATATATATATATATATGTACATTTGGTTTACTTTTTTGGTAGGTATTATATATACACTGAGAGAGAGAGAGAGAGACAGGCACACACACATTATACCACACAGAAAGTTTCTTTAATTGAGTAGGTATTAGATATATAATTATATGTACATATAATAAATCTCATTGTCATCCGTCAACATTGTCACTGAGATATCATCTATATTTCCAACGCCTGAATAGTACTAATAAATACCGCACAACATGATTTTTGTTTGGGATCCTTTCATAAAGATAAATTATTCATTATTTTATTTGACCACGCCACGGTTAGCTTAAAAGACATATATGTGTATATGTATATGTAATTTATTATTTAATTGTTGATTTTTTTAGTAAATACAAGTATTTTAGACTAATTTGTACATATCAAATTAAGTTTTTAGTGTCCTATAATTTTTTTAAAACAAAACTTTTATCTTATAAATAATAGATTTAAATTTCTACTAGTGAGGAAAATCGAACATGAGAGCTCGAGAATGTATGTCCTTTATTAACAGTTAACTCCCACTTGGCCAATCCTTTAGGGTTAATTATTGAGATTATTAAGCCGGGAATGCTGAAAATTTTTTTACTTTTAAAACCAGAGGAATTGATAGTTAAGTGAAATTGAAACCAATAGAAAGAGAGAGGGAGTGTGTGGAACATTTTAATACAGAGGAGGAAAAACACTAACAGAGGAAACTGACTCTGGATCTTCAACTAGTAGTTTAATAAATGTGTTTGGTTTCAGGGAATCTCAATCATATAAGTTAGCTACAGTTCAACTTGCTTTGATCATACAATGATATATATACACACACAGTGTATAGATGTCCTCTAAAGCCTCAGTAAATCACACCAACATGCCAAGCCCTAGGAACTACAACAATCGAACAAGATTCTTTTATGGGTTCTGCTGAAGTACAAAATGAAACTTGGTTAAAAAAAGGGCAAATAGTGAACGATTTTTTTACTTATTTTTCAAACTCATGTTGTTTGTAAAGATTTTAAAAAAATTTTTTTGAAAAGACGAATATCTGTTGAATAAGTTTTAAAGTGTTAAAGAATTTATTATTGGTTAAAACTCTATATTTCAAGTTAAAAAGCGTAAACGCATGTGAGATGTAAAAATTTGATTTCAAAACACATGCTTAAAGTGAAAAAAACTCGTAATTTCGCAATTCTTTTACTGAATAACTTGAAGCTATATATCTAAAATGCTTTTGACATAGCACAAATATATAAATAGAATCGAACACGTCAAATTTCTTGACAGTCAAGTGATACAGGAATTACTTACCCAACAAACGAATAATTTTCTAAATTCAAAATTTGTATATTATTAATAAAACTCCAAAGATGTCTTTGAAATAAATATTGACAGTCTTAATTAATTATACAATCTTGTCATAACTCTGAATCAAAAAGAAATATCTATTTTCTTGGAGTATTATATCAGTCGTACATCGGTTTTGATTCATCAAAAAGAGAATATATTTATAACCTAAAATGGTCACAAATTGCAGGCAATTAAGGGAGAGGTAGTTGAGCTAGGTTTGATTGCCATTAATTCCATGTGAAACCAGAGATTTAATGGGGAGGCAGTGGGGTCTTGAATTGAATGAGAAAGACACAGAAAGCAAATAGGAGCATGGTTGATGGCTCAACATTCTCAAATTGAGTAATGATGCAGGAGGGATATGAAGAAAGCCAGTACATTAATAGGTAAAGAAGTAGCCTACATATGGGCCACAAGGACCACCACTGAAAATGCCATACAAAAACCAAAAGTGACCATTAAATTTTTCACAATTGTTTCTCAATTTAAGAATTGGGAGTTGCTCATCATTAGGCATTTCCCCACTTTTCTTAGTAATTTGTAGAAAACATCAAAAAGTTAAAGCCATCTTAATATTTCTACAAAGAGGAGGTCGAGGTACTGAAATTTTCAGATCATCATCACCCTCAATGACAGGCTCCGGAGTTTCTAGGTTCATATGCCCGAGGAAGACTTGAGTTACTTGAGTGATGAGGATATAATTCTTCAGTATATTGACACATAAGATTCAAAAACGACTATCACATAGAGTAAGACTCGTCATTACAAGACTCATTAATAGATCCCACCTCATGTAAAAAAGTCAACACCATATGAACAAGAGATGCATGAACATTAAAACACCCCCCATTTATTATATTCTCCATGTACACATATTTAGATTTATATACGTGAGTATTTAATAAAATATGAAAATATTGAAGATATTTATATAATTTTAATATATAATCGGAGTGGGATAGGAGTAGATTCTCTCATTCTCACCTCTAATTTGTGTCGAGTTTCAATATTTTTCTCCCTTCTCACCGGCACCCTATTTATTTTCTTCCCAAACCCTTTTCATAAGGGGTGAGCCCAGACAAATTACCATCTCTAAGTAAGAGATTAGATAGATTAATTTTTCAAAGCCTTAGAACTAGCATGATGCTTATTTGCAAACTCTCATGCTATGTGTATACACATAATATATAATATATATATATATATATATTTGAATTGACCAATTACAGATACAATGAAAGAAAATAAAAAGGTCAAATCCAATTCACAAGGCTCTCAAAGATTATTTTTGAGATTTGTACCTATGACCATTAAATCATAATAAAATAATTATATTATTGCACCAAGACCCACCATCTATAACTGCAATCAAAGATGAGGCAAATTTCGTGAAGCCTTAATACTAGCATGAAGCTTATTTGCAAACTCTCATACCTAGACATGATACAAGGGAACTTGTGAGTCAGTGCCAACTGAATTATAAAGTGAGAGAAGCAATCGTTTTAAGTTTTACTTGTAAAAAAATGTCTCAAATGTTTTACGACTCTATAGTATTAATTAATTAAAAGTCTAAAGTCCATAAAAAAATTAAAACCACTTATAAAGAAAGGCCCTCAAATTATGACCATTAAATCATAATAAAATAATTATATCATTGCACCAAGACCCACCATCTATAACTGCAATCAAAGATGAGGCAAATTTCGTGAAGCCTTAATACTAGCATGAAGCTTATTTGTAAACTCTCGTACCCTAGACATGATACAAGGGAACTTGTGAGTCAGTGCCAGCTGAACTATAAAGTGAGAGAAGTAATCGTTTTAAGTTCTACTTGTAAAAAAATGTCTCAAATGTTTTACGACTCTATAGTATTAATTAATTAAAAGTCTAAAGTCCATAAAAAACTAAAACCACTTATAAAGAAAGGCCCTCAAATTTATACAACTCTATAGTATAAACTAATTAAAAGTCTAAATTTCATAAAAATCTAAGATTAAAGAAAAAAATTATAAAATTCACCAATTATATCTTATAATATTTTTTTTGATAACGTAATACTTTTATATTACTTAATTTATAAATTTTGTAAATAAATAATATAATTAAAATTAGAATATAATTAAAATATCTATTATATATAACAAAATTTCTAACTTCCTAACTTGTAAAAAATTCTATCTTCCTAAATTTTAGTAGGAATTCTAGCTTCTTAACTTCAACAAATTTCTACACGCTCTCTCTCTCTCTCTCTCTCTATATATATATATATATATATATACACAAAAACAAATAAAAAAAATCCATAAACTTGTGACTTTACTGGCAATAAAAATGTGATAAATACTTGTAATCTAAAAAAAAATACAATGAATAAAATAAAGCAGAATAAAAACAATTAATATATTATAAAAGTTGAATACAAAAACAAATAAAAGAAACTAAGTTTTGTGTACAAAACTTAATTAATAATTTTTCATATAATAAAGTAAGAAAAATAAAATTTGAATAAAAAATTATATTAATATATATTAGAATATAAAAGAAAACCTTATTTAAAATTGTCAGTTTTAGGCCTCAAATTCTCACAAGCCGATCGTGAGTATATATATCTGTGTGAATATACATATACTATTATAATATACGTCCATTCAAATTGATTGATAAAAGATAAACTGAAAGAAAATAAAAATGACAAACTCTTGAACCTCTTAAAGACTATTTCTTTCGGCAACTTAAATCAATGACTTATAAATTATAATAGAGCAACCTTATCATTCTAACAAAACCCACCTTCAATAAAATGTGAGAAAATCTTGTAACATATTTGACCATGCCTCCCTCCTTTTCTTTCTCACGCAAAAACCTTGGGATTTATGTAGGTGATGAGAAACAGAAAAACTACTCAGACTCAATGGATCTCACATAGGATCCCATAGTTTCTCTAAATGGAGTGGATGATTCAGACATTAGTTAAAAGAAAGAAATATATATATATATATATATCTCTATCAAAGACATGAAGAGAGATTACCACCGCCATTGCCAAAAAGAACTCCAATGTTCTTTAAAATAAAAAATAGAAAACTGAGAACAAAAAACTATATAAGACGTCGACAGCAGGGTTCGAACCTGCGCGGGCGAAGCCCAACAGATTTCAAGTCTGTCTCCTTAACCACTCGGACATATCGACTCACTTAAATCAACAAAGACTTATATTCTATTCGAGCGTCGTTTAATTTCGGCTACCTTAAGAACTTCCCTGTTTTGAGAGAGAAGGGATTAAAAGGAACTTGCTATCCA
Source organism: Nyssa sinensis (assembly GCA_008638375.1). Taxonomy (NCBI): domain Eukaryota; kingdom Viridiplantae; phylum Streptophyta; class Magnoliopsida; order Cornales; family Nyssaceae; genus Nyssa; species Nyssa sinensis. The sequence continues at coordinate 64,597,661 of CM018031.1, read as the reverse complement.
GTAGCTTGAGATCAACTCAAAATCTTGTTTGGAATGGCTCATGAGATAAATAATCTAAACTTGAATTTTTTTTTTAACTTATTAATTTATTGAGCTCAATTCAATAAACGAATAAATAATCAATACCATATGAAACATCAAACCACTCAAACTCAGTTTACAATTAAAATCGACTCAAAAAATAAACAAGACAAATTTAATCACAATTTAAAACTCGTTTACTTTAACAAATCGAACTTTAAACAAGTCATTACTCGGCTTGACAAGCTATAAGTGTGACCTGTGAATTAGAGGCAATGTCACTAATTACTGGTCTGAGAGAGGAAGGGGTTGAAATTTTGAAAAAAAAAAAATCTAGTGGAATTATAGCGATGGCCACTGTGATGTCAATATTCAAGTAGGACTCAGGTGGATTCCACATCAATATTGGATCACAGTCCCTCTTTTGAATTATCTTGTAATTGTTGTGCTTCTTGGCCTGCACTTAGATTTAGTCCCTCCTCCTGCTCAGTTCATAATTGCAAGACAAAATAGAAAAATCTTGCATCTTACAATTGCACTTGATGAAATAAAATGTTAATTTGGTATCTGCATCTGTGTTTTTTATCAGCATTTTTCCAAATTTTTATCATCTTTTTAGCGATCATTGCATTTTCCATCTGTTTAGAAGATAAAGGTGCACCTATTTTCCTCTATCATTCCAAGTTAAGTCCACGTTCGGGAGTCCTTTCATTAATGCCCATTGGAGAAGATGCCTGGTTTTGATTCACCCATTTACTGCTGCATTCTGTGCACCCATTTGGTTGAGAAAAAGTCCAGTGAGACATGTTTTGAGCATGACTGTGGGACCCATTCGATTCTTACAAAAATAACAAATCGATAGGACGGTACCATCCCTCTGCACATTTTTCCCTTTTGGTTCACCGATCCCTATTTCATTGGCTGTCATTCTCATTTTTCTTAAAGAGGATCCA
>CM018031.1:64306687-64594187 GCA_008638375.1 Nyssa sinensis | reverse complement strand
GTAACCCGAAAATATTTTGGGTAAACATTATCTACTCTAAAGCTGTTGGTAGAACCATTGAGAACTTCCTCCACTTCTGATGTTTTCGGAAGATCAAAAGGATCCACCATCCTTTCGTATTTCACAAGTTCCTTGCCTTTTGGCCTGTCCCTCGTAAGTACCCAACTAAAAATGATATCCATACTCGTATTAAGGGACTGAATAAATCTGCTAAGAACAACTTCGGGGACAAGCCACAAAGTACTAGCATCAGGTTGGCAGCATATTACTTGGATATCATCCTTGTCATATGTTTCCAGATAACCTAGGGGATCAAGATTAACAACTGTCTTGAGCTTATCCCATGAGATTATTTCACACAAATTTGTCTGGTACAAGGTCAACCTTCCACCTGCTGTCTTAATATCAAACTGAACACTGGCATCTTTGATAGGGTTTGCAATGTTTGTTGGGTTACCGCTGCTGTACATCTGTAGGAAAATAAAAGCTTAGTCAGCACCCAATTGATGTAAGTGACTTCTTTGTTGAAAAAATTGATGTGCATACATGTATTTCCAAAGCTGATTGTTCTGCTAAGATTTTCACAAATAATGTTTATCATTATGATTGACTTCATATTAATTCTCCCATTGGTCCCATAGATTTCTCCTTGCCACATCTTTAAACAGACATTTAACACTGACACAATGCACACACTGACACAAAATCGATATGCCAGCCCACACTTACAGGTGACACAAGTTTGAAGCATACAGGTCAAAAGCATTGAAAGTTATGGGAATAATAAGATTCTTCACTAGTCAAGATTTTCAATTTATAAACCTTTTATTAAGATTCAACCAAATGCTCTTCATGTTCTCTACGATTATAATTTAATCAAAACAAATAAACCACTGTCATATAACATCCACCATGATTTTTGCCCTTCTGTTTTATGAATATGCTTAAAAGGACTAAGAATGCTACAACACGATGCAATCAGTAGATTCTGTTTCCCAGATTCCTTACCAGCATTGGAGCCCAGATGACGCAGATTAATATAAAGAACAAACATATTCCATTGCAAAATTTGGTCATTTTTGTTTGCTTCTCTCCTTGTTTATGACTGGCTCTATTCAAGATTGCATCACATTTGACAAGGTACAAGCTCGCATTTATGTCCTCCAACTAAATAGACGGCCAAATATCAGTTTCAGAAATAAGCAGTCAATCTAAATGAACTTATGTTCTATGACAAATAACCAAAAAACAGTTGAATAATATTCAGATCCATAATGATGGTATAGACACAACCTTTACTACACCAAATGATAAATAATGATGGAACAGGATGCAGCTATATGAAGAGGCAATGGAGGTATATTATCCCTCTGGGTAACTCCGAAACACTTGTCATGCAGTATTGACAACACTACTGATAAATAAGTAGTGATTGTTGGTCTTTTCTTTTCTCTTCTCCTTTCTCCTTCCTCTTTTCTGGTCTTTTCTTCCCCCCTAACAAACTAAACAGTGTGCCAATTCTTCAATGATGATTTTAAATTACTATAATTATCTTGAATGAAGGCATCGTGTAAGCAATTCATACTAGTTAGCTAAGAAGCACGGATACTCTATTTTGGCTCACGTGTCTGTGTCGGATACGTGTTAGACACCGATATTCGCAGACACTTCCTCGACACGTGTCCGGATACTTGAATCATGGATGTTGATGATTAAAAGAAGAAATTTTTTAAATTTTATTTAATGACTTTGTTATTTTAATATCTTAATAATATTTTTTAAATTTGTATGTTTTTATGCCAAGTTTAATTGAAATAACATTAGGTTTTTATTATATGGTCATATAAAAAATTTATATATATTCAATGTGTTCGTGTCCTACCTTTTTTAGAAATAACGTGTCTGCGTATCCGTGTCGTGTCGTATCCGTGTCCTTTGTCCCGTGTCTGTATCCGTGCTTCTTAGCTAGTTAGTATACGCCTTTTGCCAGGTATTGGAAATGTGGAAGAAGCTCTCTTTGAAAAGGAGTGGCTTGGGAGTTGGGCGTCGAGAGATATTAAATATATTCCCTTTCAATTCTATCTTATAGATTCAAACAACACACAATTACTCTATCTCAACTGAAGGATTTTGAGGTACACGATCAAAATCTGTAAGAGCATCTTCTATACAAGTGAGCCATCTTTCTATTAGAGCTTAGGCTAGCATTATTTCTGATGGGCAGGGTATTAGCTTTTAGAGCAACTGATTACTTAACATGGTTTTAGAGCCTTGGTTATAAGAGGTATTGAGTTCAAGGCTCTCCATTTGCATTTATTCCCCGTTTGGTTTGTTTGTGCAAAATTAAAATTTGTTCTACTCCTCGTCAGTCTTTGGGTTTTTTCCTCTCCATGTACAAGTCCAGAGTCGCACGTGAAGGGAAGTGTCGAGGGCTTGATATACAACGTTAGCTCATTTTTTAACAGTTTAAGCTTTTAGAGGTTTTATCAAGGGATTCAAAGTTGAGGATGGTAGGATGGGGAGGGTAGAAGTCTCTAGTCTTCTTTTTGCTGATGATACTCTAGTGTTTTATGATGCAAAGGAAAGACAACTGAAGTTCCTTAAGATGTATTCTACTTTGCTTTGAGGTTGTATCTGGTCTAAAGGTGAATCTCAGCAAATCAGAACTCATTCCAATTACGGAAGTTGTGGAGATGGAGAGAATGGCAGATATTTTAGGGTGTAAGTTGGGTTCTCTCCCATCTACTTATCTGGGTTTACCTCTTAGGGCTTCTTCTACGTAAGAGATTTCAAAAAAGTTAAACAGGATGGAAAAGCCATTATCTTTATAAATGCCAAATCACTCTAATCAAAAGCACTTTGTCCAGTTTGCGAACCTATTTCATGTCTTTTTTATCAATTCCAACGAAGGTGGAGAAGAGACTGGATAAACTCCAAAGAGATTATCTTTCGGGTGACATGGAGGAGAACAAGAAGTTCCATCTAGTTAAGTGGAATATCCTGAGGTCCCCAATGGCTTCAGGGGGATAGAGTATTAAGAATCTGAGGGTTTTCAACAAAACTCTTCCTGGAAAATGGTTATGGAGATACGGGGTGGACGATCACCATCTTTGGAAGGAAGTGATTGTATCAAAATATGGGGGCGCAGAGATTGATTGGTTCCCTAGGTTAGTGGAGGGTTCCTTGGGTTGCAGTTAGTGGAGTAACATTCAAAAGGGGCTGGAGAACTTCAAGAAAAACATTAGCTTTGAAGTGGGGAAGAGTAATCGAGTAAATTTTTGGAAGGATGATTGGTGTGGGGAAAGAGCTTTGAATGCAAATTTCCCAACATTATTCAACATTGCTACCAATAAAGAGTGCACTGTGATGGACTACTATTCAAAAATAGGGGGAGAGGATGCGTAAACTCCAAAGTTTAGGAAGCATTTCTTTGATTGGGAGGTGGAAGAGGGGATTAGGTTGTTAGAGGTTTTGAGTAGATGCAAGGTTTTAGAGGAGAGGGAGGACAAGTTGATTTGGAAAGCTAGCTGATGCAAGCAATTCTTTGTGAGTTCCTCTTACAATTTTCTGATTGGTGAAGAGACGGGTCTCTTTCCGTGGAGGTTGGTTTGGCATGTGAAAGTCCACTTGAAGGTCGCCTTTTTTGCTTGGGAGGCCTCTTGGGTGGCTATATTGACTTTTAACAATCTTCAATGAAGGGGAATCCAATTGGTTAACAGGTGTTGCATGTGCAAAAGAGAGGCTGAAACTGTGGACCATTCGCTTGTCCATTGTAGTTTGGCTTGGGACACTTGGTGTTCTCCACTTTTAGATGTGCTTGGGTAATGCCAGATACTCTGAAGAAGCTTTTGCTTTGCTGGAGTGGAGGTAGGGTGAAAGGAGAGGCAAGGAAGATTTGGAAAGTGGCTCTCATGTGTCTGATTTGGGGTATTTGGAGAGAGCGTAATCGGAGGATTTTTTATTGGGAGGAACTCCCCTCTTTTGTCTTTAAAGATAAGTTCTTGAAATTGCCCTTTTTTGGGGCCAAAAGAGCTCATCCTTTGGGTGTTGGCTCTTTAGTGGGATTTTTTGGGGTCCTTAAGACCCATCTTGTAAGCGTTGCTTGTATTTATGTGTTTCGCCTCCCTCCGGCACTTTTGAATACAATACATTTACTTATTAAAAACACTCATATAAACAAAAAAAAAAAAAAACACTTGTACTGTTGGCAAACTTGGCAAATATGTCAAAAATTACAGTTCATGACTTAGTGAGTAAAGAAAAATCTCCAACTAATGATGGGCAGCACTCTAACTGAGCTTCCTACAGTTAATTTAATGGTAAACTTAGTGAGGGAAAGCTTGTAGCTTTTGGGCTTTATTACCTAACAGAGGTTGTAGGCCTTATGGGAGAGAAGGGAATTCGCTAGTTTTTGAAGTCGTTAGGTTGCAGAATATTCAGAGGAAAAAAAAACTACTGCAAGTGTCTGAATATCAATTGGGTTTAGTTCCTTGGCTTTCCCATGCCTATCAATTTTTGTAAAATTTTAATTTCATATGCCCCAAGACTAAATATACTACACATCCTGTCCTGTAACATAGATATTAAAAAAAGCTCATGGTTCTATATTGCACCTTGATGCAATAAGTAGCTGAAAATTCTAGGGTTTCCCCACCTATACATTACACCTTTTCGTATATTTTTAAACTACTTTTGGTTGACATGTCTTAAAATGTATTTCAAAATTTCAGGCATGTAATTCCCAAAATACCCTCAACAATCTGTGTAGTCTTATACATCATAGAAGTATTATAAAGATATATGTTTTTTTGTAATATTCCAAATACCAAATATAAGATAAGTTTCTTTTATTCTTGATTTTTCACTAAAAGCTTTAAAGTTATTTGTTAGGAAATTATATTTTTTAGTGATAAATGATATGTGTTGATGAATAAAATGCTCTTTTTGATTGCCAATAAAACCCCCCCAAAAAAAGTAAAAAATAAAAATGGAATCAAGATTTGCATAACTCTACTCCAGAATGTGTGTAATAGGAAACAATGATTTAAACTTGGAAATTTTGATTTTGGGCAGAACAAAAAATTTTAGAAGCCTATTGAAATTTAGCAAAGGAAAATATAAGATTAGAGTATTTTGCTCAAAATTAGAAACAACTATAGCTGTTGCTATCGTTATCGATCACAGTCCAGTGCTAAGAGTGAGGGAAAGGAGGATTCTTGGAGATGGAAAGGCTCTCAGGAGGGCTATTTCAGTCTTTCTATAGGCAGCTTTGGCAAGATGGGCAGAGGGATTTCCATGGAAGGTCATTTGGCACACTAAAGCCCCCATAAAGGTCCTTTTTTGTCTGGACAATAGTGCTGGACCAGATCTTGACTTTGGATAATCTTTAGAAGCAAAGAAAGATCAGTATTAATTGGAATTGCAAGAAGAAAATGTGGGACAACACCTCCTTCATTCTCCGATTGCTAAGGAACTATGGGCTCTTCTTTTATTCTTTTTGGAGTTCATTGGGTGATGCTTAGATCCATGGAGGAGGTCTTAGTTAGTTGGCAGGGTGGTAGAGTGAGGAGGAGTGCTAGAGATGTTTGGAGGCTGCTGCATTGTGTCTATGGTGGTACATATGAAGCTAAAGAAATATGAGATATTTTGATAGTGTGGAGTTCTTTTTATTTGTAATCAAAAACAATTTACTTCGATCCCCCTTTTTCTTTTTTTTTGGGGGGGGGGGGGGGGGGGGGATCACAGGGACTTCCTCCGCTACATTTGATTCTTATGTAAAGTTTTTACATAAGATGAGATTATAGTTTTGTATAGCTTTTTTGTATAAATATTGTGTACATTGGAGCATCCCCTTTTGGTACTTTGCTTTAATACAATTATATCTTATTTATCAGGGAAAAAAAAGAACTGTGTTTTTTTTTCTTCCGTGCATCATCAACAAAAAACAATAATAGATAATAGTTACCCAAAAAAAAAAAGAGATTGGAAATTAAAGCAGTGGCAATTTGTTAAATAATTTCCAAAGGTTGAATTCAGTGAAGCAAAAATAGTCTGGGCTCTGCAGGAACTCACCTTCAGCCAGTCATACATTGTCAAAGATGTAGTTGTGCAAGACCAATCAAGTACACATCGCAATTCATAGAGAAATGGTAAAGCACGATAGAGTCGGTAGCAGATATAATTAACTCGTGAAACTTTGCTGTTCAAAAACTGCCGATACAAAGTGCTTTTGTGAGGAACCCCGTACCGGATTTGTATGGCTTGCAGTGCCAGAGAAACTGCTTTTGTTAGGTATATAGCGCGGAGTATCAATCCTCCAGCTTGTTGGTGTGAAGATTCCATATGCCAAGCATATTGTGTAACCGAGTATGTAAAGAGAATGAGGTTGAAAAGGTAGAAGATCACTTTTCCTGTGGCAAATGAACAGAGGTAGATAATGCGATCAAGCACAATCAAGAAGAAGATTATCTGCACGAAGAAATGCACTTACACCAGTTAGAAATGAGAAAGCACTCCATATCCTAGCCACTTTAAAAGTGTTGCAAGGAATTGAACTTGCCTTGATAGAGTCAATTCAGTGCCTAAAAATAGGTCCTCAAATTTATTTATAATATTCTATCTAAATAATTATTCTACTTTCTGTATATGAAACTGTATAAAGATTGCCAGTCTGCATTCATCATTCTACAGAAAGGACATGAGCCAGTTTCGTCTCAAAATTGTCAAGATTTGGGACACAGTTTGTCATGACGGACATATTACAGAACTAGTCCTGTCATACAACGGCTTTCAAAACTTGTTATCCTGAATGGTCCAAATAAATATGGTCATTGATTGACTCATCAAACTTTACTAATTTGTAATTTCGTATACATATTAAGGTTGATTTCAATTTTTAATATAAAAAATATGACACAGAAGAATGAAAGTAAGAGGACTAAAAACTTTACCATTAAGATAAATACAAACTCTTTTGGAAATTGATCTTCAAGCTGATACACATCAAGAAATTCACTTTTGTTTTTTATGAGCGATTGGTAAAAGATGGCGACCAAAAAGAAAACAGTCAAATCTGCACCAAATATGTAGGCATATAGATCGAGTTCTCTTTTTCCTCCTCCAATTACAGAGAGTATAGGGTATGGGAACCCAACTTCTTCAACAATACCTTCATGTTGTGCTTGAAGAATCTCGTTTGCAACATCAGCAGCAGGAGTTAGTGACTTGTACCATTCTGCCTGTGTACATTCTGACAATGGTGAGGCATATACCACCTCGAAAACTGCCAAGGCCACATTCGGGTTTTCATTGCTTCTTTCAATACTTTGTACGTGAACCCTACTAGCAGAATGGCAAACATTACGGTTTCCTTGCTTGCATTTCTCATCATGCACAATCCTAAGCAATTGATTTATTCCAGACTCGATCCTCTCTGGTTGAATCCCATCCTCTGGCCACATATGAACATCCATAGACAACTGGACAAAGAATGGAGGAGACTCTGAGCCATGTGTAAGTGATTTCCAGTACATAGAGAAGCTTCTAGCTACCATTTTCACAGCATGTGTTACTGGTTGGAGCAGCCTCTGTGCCCTCTCACTCCAGCTATAGCTCAAAAGAACCTCTTTTGGATAGAGAACTCTCTTCTTGAAAATATCAAATTCCATTGAAGGAATCCATTCACTATCTTTTGCAGTTATAGAGCTCTGGATAAGGGTAAATAAGTAGACTAAAAAAAGAGGCAATGAGTTGATAACAAATGACGATGTGATTTTATGTGTTGGAAAACCTAACTCATAAAGTAGGCTCGACTGGATGCCCAACCCACAGTGTTGGATGATGATTTGATACAGATACAGAACCAAAATATAAATTTCTGTGTAGATTAACATAATAACCCAGAAGATGTAACTTGGCCCGGTATTTACACACAGAGCATACAAGAACAGAGCAGCAAGATAGACCATAGAAAGCAAACTGAAATTCCAAAGAAAGACAAGAACAAAGCAACAATAACACACGACATCATTATTGGAGCACATCTGGGACCATATGTGGCGGAAGATCCTACCAATCTGTAGACTCGCAGCATCAGACATGGTTCTACTCTTATCAGACTGCAGAGAAGATGAACGATCCAAGGACTTATGCCTTGTGTTCAGGGTCTCAATCTTGCTACACGCCCCATCCTCTGCAGATGAGTGCTCATTTGAATCTGAGTCTTCATTTGTGATCTTCAAAAAGCTCACAAGGTTCGTGACTGCCTGATTTCCAAAAGACTGCACTTGGGAAACACCATCACCTATGAGCTGTACTGCAGAAATTAATGGGTTTTCCTTTGCTTCGCCTTTAGCTTTTTTTTCTCTGTCTGAATCAATAAATGCACTACCAGCAGCATCCTCTTCAAGTTCAATGATCTCACAAAGAGGTGATTCAATTAAATGCTTTGTAGACTCCACAGGTGATGGACCTTCCATTTTTACATGAGTAGGAGAGTCATGCAATTCTAAAGGGAAAACAGAGTCTGCATTGATATTCAGTTCTTGATTCATGACAACATCTTCCTCCTTGTAAAGGTTCTCAGTGTCCCTGTTCAAATTAAGAGAAGTACCTCTCCTCCTCCGCAAGCCTTCAGTGCCAGGAGAAGTGGCACTGCAAGTAGCAGTTGAGTTCATACTGTGAAGCTGGATTTGTAGGTTGAGCATCTCGGATTTCATCTTTTCTACCTGCAAGTTGCGCTGGTGTTTCTTCTCCTCAGATTCACGAATATGCTGTAATTGTGCAGTCTTCCAGGCAGCTTTCTTCTCTTGTTCACGTACAATGGCACCAATTTGCTCAGCCTCGAGATATCGAAACACATAGTCAAACTCCTGGGAAGAAAACATATATGACTGCAGTGACACCAGCATAAAAATGATGATCTCAACCAGAGCTGATCTTGAAGTAATCCGGAACCCGTAGTCATATTTATAAAATCCAATCACCTCATAAATGTAATCTATTGTTTCACACTTTCCCGCATTGACAACCCCCACAAAGGGTGACTGATATGCAAGAGAAAGAACAATAAGAGCAAAGTTGTAAATGCGCAAGAACTTGAAGATTTTATTCTTCTTCTTTAGTATTTCAAGTCGCATCCGGAAGAAAACCAAAGCAAAACCAAGATACCCAAGGTGAAGGATGTCATACTCAAGGGTTCCGGTAATCAAGATCAAAGCAAGCACAAGATCCAACAGATGACAGTAACAATAAAGCCTCAGGTAGTCAATAAAAGTCCACATGCTTTTTGTTTCAAAAGAGAGATCTCTCCAAACAAATATGTTCTTACGTTGTGACATCATTTGACGGTACGTAAATGACCCCGAGAAACTTGATATGTGATCAGCACGAAGTTTGAAACATGAAAGCATGAATACCACGTAATAGCTGATAAGTATTCGAGGATCATCAACAATAAGTCCTACAAAGAGAGAACAGTACATAAGCTTAAGATGAGCAGATAAAAAATTAGCTCACAAGAAAACAGGCACGGGGGCGGGGGGGTGAATTTTTTTGGGGTGCTTCAAACTTGCCCAGATTTCTAAAGTGAGCACTAGGTCAACTTAAAAAAATTAAGTGAAAAAGGCCCTCCAAAGGCAAGCTTCTCAATCTACTCCAAATATTCAAATGAAACATCAAGACTACTGTCTATTTTGACTAAAACAAACATTCACCCAAGTCAATGGATGACTAAAATTTATGAAAAACATACAGGCCTTTTGAGACCTAGTGCTCAGCATAGGCAGAAAAGTTCAACTCCGCCAGGTAAAGTAAAATACAATATGGAAAAAGAAGCAAAGTCATATAGAGCCACAATTCAAAATTGCTAAGAGAGTAGTACCCAACCAACAGTTTTTGCAGTAATGGAAACATATATTTGAGCTTCTCCAGCAATCATGGCAATGCACATTAGTGTCACTTGAGGTGTGTTGATTCAAAGGCATCATATTCTTCCAGATTGCAAAGTATTCAAGGACCATAATAAAAGCAGACACAAAGACAAAAATTGGCCACAATTTCCGTATAATATGCCGGTCCAAAAGAATACAAGCAGCCAGCGATGCAATATATAGCATAGAAAAGGCATTCAACAAAACAAAACTGACAAGAAGCAATGCAATCATATTTATCTCGAGGCCAAAGAGGTTGAACATATTCTCCATCCAAAACTTCAAATATACTTTTAAGGTGGTCTTCTGTGTTTCAAATCTCTCCTTTCTCAAGGTAAGTATCCGCTTCTTGTTCCATTTATGACTCTCCTTACTGCTTCCCCAGATATCCCCAAATGAATATTTTTTAGAGCTACTCCCCTCAGATTCCCTTGTTTTAGAGGAGATATCATGTGATGATTGAAACAAACCAGAATGGAAAGATGGCCACGAATTGCTTGACACTCCTATTCGTTTTGCAGATAATGCACTGGAGTCTGGTGATGGCCTAATTTCTCCATTAGAATTGGAAACGACCGGCAAGGAATCTTCTGCTGAGACAAACAATGGGCAAGGTTCTTCCCATCTACCTACATTTTGAAGAGAAATTGGCACATTCTCCAACCAATGGAAGACATTGTATTGAAGGGTGCATGCAGCAATCACCAGAACTTTTCCCCTCAAGCCTGCTTCTACACCCCAAAAGCTAGGCTTAAATACCTGGAAACCCAAAAGAAGGGACAGATCATAGTGTTTCTGACCAGGGAGCATCTCAGCTTGTTTGCCCCACATCTGAAACAAGTATTCAGTTAACACTAGAAAACCAGTGTAAATCAAAAATGATTTCGATGGGATCCGAGAAGCTTTAGGTAAAGTTGAACAGATGACAATGCCAAGAAGATACAAAAACCCAAATGCACTTATTGGAGATAAAGATGCATAGAATAATGCAATAAACAAAATCTTTTGACTGTGCCAAATCAAAAGCCGCCTGATAAACCCAAGTGTGCCAGATTGCAATGGATCAGGATAACCTGATTTAATATACCTGTTCTGTCTCCTCTCATAGCTATAAAGTTGCATTACAATCATAATTGCTAGGGATTCCCAAACATTTTCCAACAATGAAGCATCAGCATTATAACCCAAATAAGTATAAAGATCAATCTTCCTAGAAATCCACATTTCAAAGCTTGGAAAAATGCTCAAGTTATAGATGAAGATAAACACCATAATTGCATATGCCTTCAGTGGAAACCATAGGCGTCGTTTTGTCTTCTCAACAAGTTGTCTTCCAATGATCCAGATAAGGAGAAGAAAAATATACCCAAATGATATGTAATTTGGTGTCACAAGGTATACAGTGACAAGAATAGTCAAAAAGGCAACGTAGGTCCCAAAGGATCGATACATGGATAAAAATCTCTGCCCGATTGCACTGAGATATGAAGCAATCTTTCTCTCTGAAAGAAGATCAAACAAAAATGAGTGTATGACAAAAATAACAATTGATTAATAATGGTAAAAGTAGCGATAATAGTTTTCTTATGGCCAGTTGTCGAGGCATGTGGCTCACATGCAAGGAGTTTGTTAATAGCCAAATACCGTTCCACCACGTGGTGTGAGGAGCACAATCCCACATAACTTGATAGAGCATGTGCGGTAAATCCAGACTAAAAGGTTCTGGGGGGGCAAGATGACAAGGGATCCAGATTGTGTGATTCCAGTTGGTCGAACAGTGTGATCCAAAAGATGGGATGGTATCCCTTATGGAAATTCAGAAATGGCATTCTGATGCACTATGCTTGCCTGAGACTGGAAGGCAAGATCCAGAGGACCAGAATTCAGTATGGTGCCAGCAGATGGTTACCACCATTTGGGGCATGGGACTTCCAGAGGAATTTTGGTTCAGAGGGTAGAGTGGTGGAAAGAAGCCCCGACGACCCTTATCTGATGGGACTGAAAGCTCAGGAACATGTCTTAAGCCAATCCGAGGCAAAGGGGGAATTGTGTCATTGTGCACATGGAATCACGTGCTGGAATGCGCAATGGTTTACAATCCCAAGAATGACTTTTCTGGTGACAAAGGCATAGGCATGGGACGTGTTCAGATCCCTCCGGCCCAAGGCCCCTATAAAAGGCATCAAGGCATGACCAAGACATCTGGTGATTATGAGACAAGGAAATTAATATCTTGGGATCAGAAAGCTCTGTAGCCATCTTGGTGTGCCGGAACCCTTGTTTAGACCTGTTAACATTCCCCTCTGCTTCGGATTTCCCCACTCTTGTCCGGGTTGGATCTCTTCCTAGGTCCCATTACTAAGTAAAGTACCTCCTCATTCAAAAGAACAATCAACAGAGCTCCATCACCATCTCTGTTAACCTTCTAAATCCCAAAGAACTTTTGGCAATACAATTCAGTTCACCATAATCTTCTGATACATCCTAGTGAATGCCATAGATTACTTTGCCTTACATATAAGTGAATTACTTCAAACTCCTAAAGGGAATTAATGAATGGTGAGCCAGAGGTTCCTTGCACTCTACATGAGAGCCACGTTTCCTGGACACATTTCACAGTATCTTGAATCCTTAAATTAAAGATTCAAATGCGAAATATGCAAATTTGTGCCTATAATCAGAAAACTACTACTAATTCTTTTTTTTTTGGGGAGCATTATCATAGATAAAAATGAACAGAAATTCCCAAAGACATCAAACCATGCAAGAAGTTATACCATAAGAAGGACCATCATGGCTATCTTGAGTGGTTGGTGAAGCATAAACAGACAATAGAACTGATTTGTTCAAACCAGCTCTCAAGATGCTAAATCCAAACGGAGGGCAAGGGGTGTGCTGCACAATTGCTGAGAATGAAAATAGCACTTCGAAACCAGGGTTATGAACTGCACAGAAGCATGCAAGAAAAGCTATTTCCAAGAAATCCCAGGAACTCTCTTCATCAAGGAGACCTGTATTTATTCATATAAAAATTTTATCAATAAAATTTTCACACAAAACGTTAAATCAAAACCAAAAAAGTAAAATGTACACAACTGTATTAAATTACAAACAGATTCAAAATCATAACCATGTCTCCTTAAAGGATGATAATGTAAAATCAACTAATTCAATACAAAGCATACCTAATTGAGATAGAATTCCCATGCTCAAAGAGCCATATTGCTCCAAAGTTTTTGAGACCAGATTAAACTGAAGAATGTATAATATTGCAAAATGAGCCTCACATAAAAGAATCAGGGATTGGCGTATCTTTTTGCTGATGTTGTGGCTCAAAAGATATATCAGAAAGAATATCACTGAAGCACAGTTCAGGATTTAGCATCAATTAGTAAATTGCTGTAGAATGATGTAACATTGAAAGCTTGCTATCATGAAATTAATATATGAAAGGCATTCATCTGACTAAGACCGAAACGTATAAATGTTTAAATAAATAAATAACTTTAGCCAATGTAACATACTATATACAGCATGGACGAAACCAGGTTTCATGGCAATGAGGAAAATCAGCACCAGCATGATAGCCCGAGAGCATTTGCGTAGTCCCCAAGCAATTGTAGCCACAATCAGTACCTTGGTCTCTTCTTTTACTACAATTAAATATGGGTAGACAATCAGAAGAATGGAAGTGAAATAAAACAATCAACTTAAAAGCAATAAGACAAAATTTATATGCAGAACAGGAATAACAAAAGAGAGAATTGCCAGGATGACCATTCCATTGTTGTTGATGGCCAGATGAGAGAGTATGGTTGGAACAAATGATTTGCATGTTTTAGGAATTAAGAACACGCCGTCACCAGAACACTAAATAATGTACGATTAAGCACCATCAGCAAAACCTCGTAATTGCATATCAATTGTATTTCACTTGTTCTCATAGTAATTAGAAATGCTGCCCTAGATAAAGCAAATGCAAAACATCATTGTGAGCTGACCTAGGTATAAATTTGAGTACGACACATGCGCACAAAAAAAAAAAAAAAACTAAAGGAAACCAAAAAATTAAATTAAACATACGGTGCAGAAGTAGAGTAATGCTCTCAGTAAATCTAGAACCCAAAAGAAAAAAAAAACACACAAACTAAAGGAAACCAAAATTTTAAATTAAGCATATGATGAATATCAAGTGTTCCAAAAGCTTGAACTATTTGAGAATGGACCAACGATATATATCAAGCTCTCAACATTCCCCCTCACGTGCGACTCCGAACTAGCACGTGGAGAGGTGAAGAAACCACAAGAAAATGTAAAGTAGAAGAGAGCGCAAATACAAACGGAGAATAAATGTAAATGGGGAGACCAAAATTTTAAATTAAGCATATGATGAATATCAAGTGTTCCAAAAGCTTGAACTATTTGAGAATGGACCAACGATATATATCAAGCTCTCAACATTCCCCCTCACGTGCGACTCCGAACTAGCACGTGGAGAGGTGAAGAAACCACAGGAAAATGCAAAGTAGAAGAGAGCGCAAATACAAACGGAGAATAAATGCAAATGGGGAGACTTGAACCCAAAACCTCCCATAACCAAGGCTTTGATACCACGTTAACCAACCAATTGTTTCAAAAGCTTAAGCTGTTAGAAAATGGACTAACAATGCATATCAAGCTCTCAACAATGAAAAGTACGGTCACTGCTCTAAGTAAATCTATAACCAAAAAAAGGTAACTTAAAACCACATGATAGATGCCAATACATAGTTTGATTACCTTCAACAGTACTGCTTTCATTTGAAGATTCTGTGTTCTCGTCAGAGAGGTAGAGAAAAACAGAGTTGTTTACAAGATTACCCAGAGCAACAAGAATTCCAAGACAAAATTGAGCAAGCAGAAAAAATCCAGGAATAGGATAATGCCAAAACCCAACCATCTCCCAAATTTCCATATCCTACATGTATATTCAACAGAATACTTATCAATCAGCTGAGCTTTGCCAATATATAAAGTGGAAGAATTCATACCCAAACTGAGGACTACCTTCCCAAGTTTCCAATTCAAGAATGCAAATGCCACATTGAAGATATATGTGCTGACAGCCCACAATAGAATGAACACAAGCAGTAGCCCATTTAATCGGTGCAAACGGAACAATGATGGGAAGGCATATACAATATAGCCAACATATGCAAGTAATCCAAATGCACAAACACTTGCAAAATGGAAACTCCAGAACGAAAGAGCAAACAACGAGACCTGTCAAGTTCACCACTGAAATTTTTTTACATATGAGCCAAAGATATTAGATAACTCAGATGATGATTGAAATAGTAATTAGTACTATAGTTAAGGATCAAATCTGAGTAACCTAAATATAAAGTTAAATATGCTTCCAAGAATGTCATAGAAGAAATGATAGCCATACCATATGCCCCAGTAATGATTATAACAAAAAAGGTAGTTGAGGCTTCTTTGAATATTATTGGAAATTCTATAATAAAATTAAAATAACTTAGTATGCTAAAACAGAAGACTACATTCAAATGAAGCATAAATATAACTTTTTCAGATTGCATTACAAAATTAGTTACCTAACTATAAATAAAAAAAAAAGTCAAATTAAGAATGGTAGAAATTATATTTTCAATCATCTAAGTGGAAATTTATAAATACTCTAGAGCTATCTCAATCATTCTAAGAAAATTCCCCGAGAAAAAAAAATGGAGGCAGTGATGGTTGCAATAATAGTAGCAACTATGATGGTGATGGTAGAAGACCTTAGCACCTGCAAAGATGTGGTGAGGGTTGTAATTGTGATTGCAATCATAGTGTTGGCAGCAGCACTTGTAATGGTACTGGAAAGCAAGTGACTGTTCATTAGACTAGTGCCACCAAGATTATGGGGAATGTGACTTCCTAGAAAGTTGCTTTTGCTTTGGTGATTACCCAAATAGAGAGACAGATGTAACAAGTCTCCTCCTACGCGAGGGAATGCAAGACAAACCTACCTTTAATAACTACATTTTAGATAGACTAGAAGCTAGAGATATATTATACTAAGATATGCTGCTGTTACTTAACAAAACTCATGCTAGGTGTCCAAACCTACCATGCCCGAGAACACGACCACACTTCCCAAATCAATTAACACTTCATCCCACTGCATCCAACTAAATATACTTGAAAGTTGTTTTATAACAATTCAAGATAACAACAGCACAAGAAAACAATAGCGATCAGTTCAAGGACGTCAAGGGAGGAAGAAAGAAGGTAACCAATGAACCGGGGACAGGGAGTTACAATTTGTCTCCCGCCTTATCTTCCCCAGCTTCCCCTCTTTTCATACCCCTTATTTCTTGGGATACCTGAGGCATGAACTGAGCATATAAAATAATGGTGGTAGTGAAGATGCCCTTGGCAATTAGAATTCCTGTGGTGATAATAGTGATCCCAACATTGGTGGTCATAGGGATGGCAGCACTGCAAAGATAATTGTTCAGTATTGAAATAAGGCAGTTTTGGAACGAACTGACCTTCCCCCCCCCCCAACAACCCCAAATAAAATAAATTTTAAAAACAAAGCCTGCCAATAAAAAGTTAAAACTCACTAACCGCGTCACAAACCACAAGCAGAGGTTCGAAAAAACCTCATCACTTTCAAATCTTATATTAATATTCCAAGAAGAAAAAAGGGCACATAGCTTGGTGCAATGGTAAAATGCTATGCTTGGGCAGTCGTGTCACAACACAATTTGAGCTTAATACAAGAATATACTCTCATGTCCCCCAAGAATTCTACAAAAATGGGGGTTATTACCTAATGTTGGATGCTGGGAAGTGTAAACCAGAGACAAATCTAAACTCAACAAAGTCTTATCCTAATTATTTGGGGTCGACTACATGAATCCTATCTCGGCATTATTCTCTATTTAAGGTCATTCTCTCCGTTAGACCACACATTAACATATCTTTTTAACTACCTTTACTAAAATTAATTTTGACCGCCCTCGCTCCCTAGCATGACTTTCAAATCTATATTAATATTCCAAGAAGAAAAAAGGGCACATAGCTTGGTGCAATGGTAAAATACTATGCTTGGGCAGTCGTGTCACAACACGGTTCGAGCTTAATACAAGAATATACTCTCATGTCCCCCAAGAATTCTACAAAAAAAGGGGTTATTACCTAATGTTGGATGTTGGGAAGTGTAAACCGGAGACAAATCTCAACTCAACAAAGTCTTATCCTAATTATTTGGGGTCGGCTACATGAATCCTATCTCGGCATTATTCTCTATTTAAGGTCATTCTCTCCGTTAGACCACATATTAATATATCTTTTTAACTACCTTTACTAAAATTAATTTTGGCCGCCCTCGCCCCCTAGCATGACTTTCAAATCTATCCTTTGATATTATTTTCTTGGAAACAATGGCTGCCCTCAGACTCAAAACCCTTGTTCTCACATTGCTTGAGCATTTTATCATTGCACCAAGTAATGGCTCATAAAGAACTCTACAAAATGATGACATAATCCCCCCCAACAAAAAAAAGAGGAAACAATAGTAAGATCAACGTAGGGTACTTCACAACCCAAATAGGAGAGTCTACCCCTTTAAAGGATCTCCTATTTCTTCACCACAATAATAAGGTGTCACCTGTCACACCAAATAAACTCTTCATGTCACAAACTCCACAAATCCCTGGCCACCACACAATGCAACAATAGATAATTAACTGATTCACTATCCCTCTTGCACATACAACACCAATTAACAATTATCTATCACCTAATAACTTTACATATGAATCAAAACTCAATACAACATCAATTTACAATTACATATGAATCAAAAGACATGGAACAGGAATCTATAATCCAAAAGAGTAGTCCTTAAAAAGAATATGTTTTATCCTATGTATTGGAACCTCCATCCTTTCCCCTCATTCCAAAGTTCCAAATAAGGCAAAGGGGGCCATACGCGAAGCCTTCTCAACCCTACACTTCAAATAGTACCCTTTCCAACTCCATAACATCTCAACCATTGTCCTAGGCATGACCTGAGCAATTCCAAAAAGCACAATCATGCTCCAAAGCTCCATTGAAACCCTATAATGCAAAAGAATTAGGGGAACTGTCTCTTCCATGCATTAACATATACAACACCAGCTGGCCTTCACACATCCATTATGTTTCAGATTGTAATCAGTCAAAATAGAATATGACCTCTTGATTATATACGAAGTGCAATCAGAAGTTCAATAAGAGAAATTGTTGGGTAGGCATGGAGTTTAAAATAGCAGAGACAACTGCCAAACTAGTATTGAGTACGAATAACGAAAGTCACAACACTCTTTTTAACCTTCAAATAAGATGCCATTTAAAGGTCAAGTTCATATCCAATGTCATGATCATTAGACAATTTTGATTCAGTTAAAAAGAGCAGAGACGCGTTCAAATTGATGTCATGTGTAGTGTAAGAAGATGTACCGGGAAACCATATGTGAAAAAGTTTATACTAAAGGTCCGAAAAACTGCTCCCCTTAGTAAAACATTGGTATGCCTTACACCAGACCTGCAAATCACCAAAAAAAATCATTGAATCAGTCAACTAGCAAGCAAGAAGCCATGAAATGAAAGAAATTCTGGTTAGCACAATAAATTTGATGCAGATCTAAATGAGACATGATTATCCTGGAGGAACATGGTAAAAAACAACTATATCATTCTTCTTCTTCCTATAAATCCCACTGATAATTAAGTGCAGTTTTGCACAAGAAAACATTTTGGTTCTCGTGGTTTGGTGTTTGTGAAATAAGGTCAATTGTGGTCTCATTGATCCTCTTCCTAATGTGAAACTAACTAGCATTATTTCTCCATCTTCTAAGTTGTCATTTCCTGTTTTTCCAAGTGGCACCCAAGAATAGATCTCTAAGGTCTATTAGTATCCTGAAATACGAAGTATAGACCATGCTAATACGAATCTTGGGGAAGCACAGGTTACCTCTTTCTCACTTTGGAAACTCTATTGTCTTCCCACCTTTCATTACTTCATTCCCAACCAGTTCATAACTCTTTCAAAAAGGACTCAACTCCTTGTTCAAGATTTAAGATGGTTTCCATCAGTTCATATAGACCTGTCATGCAGGCACTAGCTATGAGGACAACTTTCAGAAGTTCAAAACAAACAGTGAAAGGTTTTCAAGAAGACTATGGAAATAATCCACGTGTCTCTAAGGAGCAGAAGAAAAACCGCGAAAAAAGCTGAAGCAGAGTGATAATTTTTAAAAATAATAAACTGCAACAGGCCAGCAATTACACAAGCTAAAGCAACTTTTACAGCAACAGTTCAATAGACAAGGAGTTTCTAGGCATTAAAAGATATCGACAAACTTCCACCAACAGGAACAAAATTCTTCCAAACTCTTTTTATCAGATAAAAAAATTAGAATTTTATTAGAAAAGAAAGATGGAATATATAGGGTAAAGGTTGAATTAAGACCAACAAGAAAATCATAAACCCGCTCCTCTTTAACTAACTTCTAAAAATTGGCACTATCATTGCAACAGTCTGCCTAAAAATCGTGACAATAATCCAGCTTTTTCCACAACCGGTTAAGTTCTGCATGAAACATAGAAACAATGATGTCTTTCAACTTGGTTTCATGAATTTTCTTCCATGATTCATAAATTTGACCACCATTACTTATCTGCAAATAGGTCTGAGCTGCTGAAGTCCTAATGGCATGGACAGTATTAAAGAAAAGGTAAAGCCAGCTAATCTGAGGTTGTATGGAATTAGATAACCATGACATAACCAAAGAATTTCAAATAGGGTCAATCTAAGAAGCACGGACACAGATACAACACGGACATGACATTTCTCAAAAAATGACACGGATACATCAGGAATGCATTGAATATATATTTTTTCTTTGATCATATAATAAAAACATAACATTATTTCAATTAAAATTGAAATAAACACACATAAATCACAAAAAAAATATTATTAAGTTATTAAAATAACAAAGCCATTAAATAAAAATTTAAAAACTTTTTCATTTAATCATCAACATACATGATTCAAGTTCCAAAATAAATTTACTAAATACTACATAGAATATATATATATATAAGCCCCCCCCCCCCCCCAAAAAAAAGGAGAAGAGAATAAAAGGAGGGAAAAAATCCAAAAAAAAACCGGAAAATAAAATGTGTCCAAAACGTGTACTAACATGTCCTAACGTGTTCGAACTTCATAAAAAAATTAAACACTCTTTTTTCCCGTGTCTAAAAAGTGTTCGAAAGTGTCGGTCTCCAACACGTGTCCGACACCGACACGTGAGCCAAAATAAACTGCCCGTGCTTCATAAGGGCCAATCATAGGTGGACGCTTATGCGCCCTAGTCCACTACCCATGCAACCCCCTAGCCCAAAACTAATAACAAGCACGACAGTGACCAAAAATAATTGTTCCCATATAGCTTTACAGGACTAATATGAAGAGATGGATTATCGACAAGAATCCCACAACAACACAACCCACTTTCCTCACTGCTAATAGACCCAGTACTAATTTTCTACAGGATTTAATAATCAAAGGGGGCACTCTTTACAGGAGAAATAATGAAAAACTGACAAGTAGGCCAAACAGCTAACAAAGAACATGCCCGACGGAGCTAACGGTGGATGTCAATCACCTTTCTGGGCAAAAAATCCTAAAAAATAAACAGAGCCGGACCAAAACTCCACACAAAACCTCCAAGGGACTAGACACACCCTTTAGATTGCAACCCAACAAAGAAACGGATCAAATCTGCCCCAAGTCACAGATCTTTGGAAAAAAGAAAAGAACTTAAACTGAAAATGTTTCAAAATTGAAAAAGTCCTATCAAACGGCTTCAAAAATCACCATAATTCTCATTAAAAAAATAGATGAATCGAACCATTTAGGTCTCAATGTCCAGCAACAGTACAGCGATGATGTAACATTCTTTGAACCCTTTGGATGATTTATTAAGTGTAGGTAGCCTTTAGACTTCAATTAATCCTCAGATATCAAGGTGAATTCGAATCTATGCAATTTCTTAGGGTTTGAAAGTAAGAAAGAGAAGAGACTTTACAAAACATCTTTTCTCTTATTAGAATTGTAAAGCTTAAGGAAACAATACTTAAAGTAATAAAGAAATCAAAACACTAGAAATGTCTGCTATTAGAAAAAAATAAAAATAATAAGTCATTACAAATCATGGATTCATTATCAAGAGATCTAGTGCTACTCAAAGATGTTGTCTGTATTCCACAAGAGTAATATATTGACAAGTGGTTAACTGTTCTGTATCTTAGCATCCAAAGAACCTATCTACAAGCCAAATATTTCTTCATAGTCTTACAATCTTTTGAGGCTTCAAATGTGGATGAAAGTTGATGCTGGTAGATTAACTAAAAGGAAAATTAATGCCAACATCCATCCCAACATCCTCCTCTCTGCAACTTTTGTATTGCGGTCAATTCCCCATTGCT
Organism: Nyssa sinensis; assembly: GCA_008638375.1. Lineage (NCBI taxonomy): Eukaryota > Viridiplantae > Streptophyta > Magnoliopsida > Cornales > Nyssaceae > Nyssa > Nyssa sinensis. Next base: position 64,572,726 of record CM018031.1, on the reverse strand, counting down.
CGATGTGGTGTATATGGTGGGAATGGAATGGGTATACCTTTGACAATTTTAAGTTGTCTATTCACAGACTTAAAAAGACCCTTCTAAATACTTTTCATTTTCAGATTTGTGGGTGCTACCCAAATTCTTTACTCTCTTTTATAGATTTTTTGGGTGATTTAAATTGTCTATAACTTAGCCTTAGCTCCTATACTTTTTGCACGTACATGGGTTGAACCCTTTCCGGGGATTGTTTATATACTACTCTACTTATAAAAATAATAGCGATTACACTCATCAAGAAATAAAAGAAAATAATATCGATTAAGTGTCTTGTCCAATACACCAGGAAAGTGTCAACATCCAAGCAAACAAGAAGTCAAGTTTCTAAATAAGGCTGAAAAGAATAATGTTCGGCGGATATGCAAACAAGGGTATCTTGGGAATGTTTCAGTGTTTGGAGAAATGACACATTACCCCCATGTGGCACTTAACCCCTTGTATTTCAAAATTTGAAACTTAATCCCCCTATGGTCGTGAGTTAATATACACCTTTACTAATCAAAAGAAGAAAAAAAAAAGTGCTACAGTTAGATTTTTTGTCAAAAATAAACAGTATGTGGGGGTAAAGTGTCAGGCCAAACCACAAGAGGGTAAAGTATACGTTTTCCTATTGAGATTGGATGACGAAAGCAATCATATATATCTTGACCACATCCCAGTGACGGTGAGATACGTTACCTGATTAAATTAATCAAATAAGAATATATAAGTACACAAAATTCAATTTATTTTAGACTACGTATGGAAAGTCAATCAATATAAACTACCCTATTTTTCATTTTTATTTTTTCTAGTAAGTAAAAGATTTTCATTAGGAGGTGCCAAAACGGAAGCGCACAACTCATCTACACACAAGGTATATAAAGCAAAACCGCACTCAGCACCACCCTATGCAGATGACAAAAGATTCCACATTCTCTAAAAATCCTAAAAATAGAAAGTAGAGGGGTTTACCTCCCTTTCACTCAACTATACAATACACTAAAATAATAACTCTTAAATTTGTGGATTGACATTTCAATCCCTTTCAAAAGAACAAAGATTTTGCTCCCCACAAATGAAACATACAAGGCATAAAGGGATCAAGGTTTTAAGTAACGATCGCGGCCTCTGTAATGGTAATGGTCGTTGCCGCCATAACGGTAATGGTCATAGTGATGCAGACGCAGGGTGTAACGTAACAGACATGGCTATAAGGAGCGTGAAATTTGTTTTCATTGCACAACACCTAAAAATTGTACTGATACGCATGTTTTAATCACATAATTCCATATATTTGAATTTCTAGTGATTTTTAATGAATTTTATAAAATTTATAAAGATGATTTTACATTATTAATAAATTTCATTTTGAATTTTTATGTCACTGCCAACAAGAAAAAGTCTAGTTGTTGCCCAAACCAAGTAAAAAATTAAGTAGTGACATAAAAATTCAAAAATAAATTTATTAATAATATAAAATCATCTTTATAAATTTTATAAAAATCACTCGAAACTCAAATATAAGGAATCCTGTGATTAAAATGTGCGTATCGGTACAATTTTTGGGCATTGTGCAATAAAAAAACAAATTCACACTCCTGATAGTCGCGTCCGTTACTTTACACTCCCTTCCACGTCACCGTGACTGTTACCATTATAGCGGCCGTGACCGTTACTTAAAACCTTGATCCCAACCAACCTCAAGGCAAACCTAAAATTCCAGGAAAACATTTTTTTTGGTAGAATTTCCAGGAAACAAGTAGAACCCTGTGTAGGAAAATTTCAGCTTTTCTCCCCATCTTCTCTTCTATTTCTTCTTCATTACCCATTATTTAAGAATCTCATTCACAAGACCACTCAATATGGGAAATTGCAGTTTTTCCAAGCATCTTGCATCAATATATTATCAAATAGAAGCATGAATTTCAATCAATCCACACATAAATGGTTAGAAATGGTCTGATTCCAAAAGGTTCAAACAAGATGGATACAAAAGGGTAAAATGATAAAATAAGGTTACTAATCTAGAAAGGGACACTGGCAACCAGTCTTCATCTCAACAATAAGATATGGTAAAATAACTCCACTAGAATTTAAAATTTGGAAGTGCCAAAATTGAAAAGTTCTGCAGTTTCTCAAGATAAAGAAATATAAAAAAAATGGCATATTATAAACCATACAATTAGAACTCCAAGTTAATTACCTTGATTCTCGAATAAAAAAAGAATGCTTCGAGGGAAGAAGCTGCTCGGTCAAGTTGCCTTCTCTCATGGACACAATGAAATCCATTTCCTCCAAATCACATTTGATGCAGGATAACTGTATATAATCATTAGCAAAAATTCCTAAGAAAACAATCAAGAGAGAAAAATATTTAAAGCCTTCTAAGAAAAAATAAATTATCCTTAAAACAAGGGAAACATGCAATATAAAACAGATACCAAAATATTTAACACTGTTTGGCATTTGAACTTTCTGATTGCAACTTGCATAAAATAGTTCACATCCAATACAACCATAGTTAGGGTCGGGCAAAAATTGGGATTTACACGGAGCCATATATACCCATCAACATCAGCGTAAAACTCCAAAGAAAAGTTTATAGTTTAGTTGGCAGCCCAAATAAATCACATATAGGTTATTATTCAAAATCCATACTTGCTATTCAAATTTCATCATTCCTGTTATACACATACTTACGCTTTTGCATACCCATTTTTGAACAACCACCAGAGTATGAATCCGAATTTCTGAAAATTATTCTTGTAAACTTAATATTCACAAAGCGACTTACTACTATAAAGGAAGTGGCCTCCCAAAATTCCCAGTTTTCTTGGTTCATAGAGTGCCTAAGCCCAACTACACATTAAAAGGCCATGGGTAAGCAACCCACTACGATCACAAGGAGTTCAATTCTGGAGGTAGCAAAGGGAGAATAATAAAGTCCCTTTGGGAGATTGTGAGTATAGTATCAAAATGATCAGCACAAGCACTGGCCTCCAACTGTATGTGGATAATTCAGCAGTCCCAAGGTGCATTGATAACTCTCTGCAACCTAAAATCAAGTGTATGTTTGAATCAAAGCAGGAAGGTCTCCACCTAAGACAATCAACTGCCACAAAGGAGTCTGATTCAACAGCTACCTTGCTGTAGCCTTCTGCCCAAGTTAGCTTTAGGCCGTGTAAGATGATCCAGATGTGCCAATCATAACTGTAAAACCAAGGACCCAGTCTCTAGGTGCATTCTGGACTAGACCACCTACTCCCACCAATTTGAAGAGTAGTCAGGTAAAAGGTATTCAATTAGGCTTCTCTCGTCATGCTCCAAAATTCTGAAACTGTTTGCAAAATCAGATCTATAGGCTCTGAAAACTACACCAACCCTTCTCAAAAGTTCATTGGCAAACCTTCCTACCTATTTCATGTCGCTCTTCACTATGCCAAAGACGGTCAGTAGAAGATTGGAGAAGATTCAAAGGGATTTTCTATGGGGCCATGACGGTGAATGCAAGAAGATTCATCTAGTTGCTTGGAATAAAATCAAGAAGCCAGCATCTCTTGGGGGTTTAGGGGTGAAGGACCTGCGAGCTTTCAATTCAGCCCTCTTAGGAAAATGGTTATGGAAATTTGGTGAAAGTGATAGTGTGCTTTGGCAGGAAATCATTGTTTCCGAGTACGGGTGTGGTAGTGGGGGTTGGTGCTCGGGCATTGTGGAAGGCCCAAGGGGATGTGGTCTTTGGGGTCACATTAGAGGCGGCTGGAGAGTTTTCTTGGATAGATGCTGTCTTGTTCTCGGAAATGGTGGTAGGGTGAAGTTCTGGGAGGATGTTTGGTCTGGGGATGTGCCTTTGGGGGTGAAATTCCCTAAATTATTCAGTCTGGCTCCTAATAAGATGGCTTGGGCTAGCCAGTGTTTGGAGAAAGCTGGGAACAAGCTTATATGGTGTCCACGCTTTAGGAGAGATTTTTTTGATTGGGAACTGGATGAGGTAAACTCCTTCTTTTGTCACCTCAACAAGTTCCGGGCTTCGGAAGACAGGGAGGATAAAAGAGTCTGGCGGCCTGATAAGAATTCTTTCTTAGTCCGTTCCTTCTACAAGAGCATGTTCGAGTTGGACAGCCCTCCCTTTCCTTGGAAGATCATTTGGCATTCATAAGTCCCCTCAAAAGCTTCTTTCTTTGCTTGGGAAGCTGTTTGGAGGGCTATATTAACTGCGGATAACTTGAAGAAAAGAGGTTTTATCTTGGCTAGCAAATGCTATTTATGCAAGAATGATGAAGAACAAGTGGATCATGTGCTCCTCCATTGTCATATTTCCTGGAGCTGCTGAAATATTATTTTTGCTCTGTTTAGGTTTTCTTGGGTTATGTCAGGATCAGTAAATGACATTCTTCTGGCTTGGGAAGGTTGCACACTCCCTAAGGAGCTCAAGAGTGTTTGGAGGCTGGCCCCGCTCTGCCTTTTGTGGTGTATTTGGACTGAAAGGAACAGCCGTCTCTTTGAAGATAGGGAACTCTCTATTCCATTCTTTAAAGATGCTTTTTTGCGCTTACTCTTTTTTTGGGCCAAAGAGGCTTTCCCAGCTAATGTTTCTTCTTTTGTTGATTTCCCGGGTTCTCTAAACTCGATGTAACTTTGGGGTTTTGCCCTTGGTGCCCTTCTTGGGCTCCTTTTTATATACAACTCTTTACTTATCAAAAAAAAAAATAATATTGGTACCATCCTACAAGAATACTAAAGAATTTACTTTCTGATGAGGACTAAAATCTAAATAAACTAACTCAATTTTTTATTCCACTTTAATAATTCATAATTACAAGGAAAACCCTATATAAATAACAACCCACAAACTCAAACCTAAATGACAAAGAAATCAACACACATGACACATCTAAAGCAACCTCAACAATCATGGGAAAATAGATATGAATTTATTGATATTGTTGACATAAGTAGACCCACAAGTCTAGAGCACTTTGGTTTAAGAACGGGGATGGCTACACGAGATTTTTCCACAGGGTCACTAATGCTCATAAGCGGAAGAACAACATTGGCTCTATTTCTATCGAGGGCGTGGTCCTCCAGGATGTGGATGAAGTGAGGGAGGGGGGGATTGTGAGTTTTACCGGAGATTATACAAGGAGGAGAGAGAGTGGAGACCGGATTTGGATGGTATGAACTTCAACGTCATTTCATAAGAGCAGTCAAGATTTCTGGAGAGGGCTTTCGAAGAGAAAGTGGCAGCGGCTTTACACTCGTGATGGGGATAAACTGAAGGGTTTACAATGGTGTTCTACAAGCATTGTTGGAAGATGGGCTTCGGGGAACAATGAAGGAGATAGATTCAATCGTGTATCTCTTCCGTCTCTTTCTCGATTTTGGTTAATGGGTCGCCACGGCCTTTTTTAGTTCATCTCAGGGTTTGAGACAAGGTGATCCATTATCCTCATTTCTATTTGTGATTGTTATGGAGGCCCTAAGCAGGATGTTGGATAAAATAGTGTCAGTTGGCTCGCTGAATGGCTTCTCCGTGGATGATGGGAGAGGTCAAAGAGTGGAAGTATCCTATTTGTTATTTGTCGATGATACTGTTATTTTATATGGAGCCGAGGAAAGACAGTTGCACTATCTGATATGTAGATTACTTTGCTTTGAGGCAGTCTCTAATTTGGGAAAGAGTGAGATTCTTCTAGTTGGGATAATATAGGGAGTGGAGGCTTTGGCTCAAGGTATGTGGTGCAAGGTTGGTTCTCTGAATCTCTGCCATCTATGTACTTAGAAGCGTCTTCGTCTTCGGTAGCTATTTGGGATGCAATTATCAAGCGTTTTCAATGCAGGCTCGCTGGGTGGAGAAGGCAATATCTCTATAAAGGTGGGAGGATAGTTTTGATAAAGAGTACCTAGGAGAACTTCCCACTTACTATGTGTCTTTGTTCTTGATGCTGAACTCTGTAAAGAAGTTGGAGAAGATTCAAAGGAATTTTTTTGTAGGGAGAAAAGGAGGGCAAAAGGAAGATTCATCTTGTTAGCTGAAATAAATTGAAGAGGCCCAAGGAGGAGGGAGGTATGGGGTTTAAAGATTTGAAGATTCTTAACAAGGCTTTGCTTGGGAAATGGCTGCGAAGGAGGATCAACCCTTATGGAAGAAATTAATCACAACAAAATATGGGTCTGAGGGGGAGGGTTGGTATGTGAGAGAGGTGTAAGTGGCTCAAGGATGTAGTGCTTGGAAAGGTATACAAAAAGGGAAGAAGGATTTCAATGGGTTGGTGAGCTATGATGTGGGGAAGGGTTCTAGAGTGAGATTCTAGGAGGATCTATGGTGTTGTGACACTCCTCTCAAGGAGAAGTTTCAAGTCTTGTATAATATTGCGTCTAACAAGGAGGCTTTAGTGGGAGATTATGTGGAGTCTTTGGGAAGTAATAGGGTGTGGAGTCATTGCTTTAGGAGGAACTTCCATGAATGTTGGGAGTGGTGGGAGAGTTGACGGAATTGTTGGATAAGAGTTCTTTGTGCAAAGAGGAGGATGATATGATGGTTGGGAAAGGGAGCAGAAGGAAAGAGTTCACAGTGCGGTCGTTCTACAAGCAGATAATGGAGAGGAAGGAGGTGTTATTTCCTTGGCAGCGTATTTGGAAATCCAAGATTCCAATGAAAGTTGCATTTTTTTGTTGATCGGCAACTTGGGGCACTATTTTTGCGATGGATAAATCTTTGGAGAAGGGGTTTTCATATGCCGAGTAGATGTTGTATGTACAAGGAGAATGAGGAAATAGTTTATCATCTCCTTGTCCATTGTAAGGTGGCTAGAGATGTGTGGAGATTGGTTTTTTCAGTTTTTGGGTGTAGTTGGGGATGTCGGCAACTGTTCGTGACATTTTGATGGGATGGCGTTGCATTCGAATGAGAAAGGACTTGCGGCCAGCTTAGAGGATTGCTACTCTTTGTCTCCTTTGGTGCCTTTAGAGGGAGAGGAACCAACTGTTTGACACAAGGCGCTTTCAATATCAGTGAATTGGTTCTCCAAAATGAAATTTAATCAAACCAGCGGCTAAACGGTTTTTGAAAAAGAGTAGCTAGATTGGGACTAAAAGAGTTGTTCGCTAAGCCTTCAATCTTCTATGCTTTTCCTTCTCTATATAGGATCGATAATTCATATTTGTTTTCGCTTTCTCTTCTCTCCAGCACTCTCGGACTGATCATCTTACTGCAACAAAGCAAGCTTAGGAAAGAGGATTTTTTAGGAGAAAGAGTCTACTAATTGGAAATTAAAAGAAAACTTTTCTAGATTATTTTTCTTTTGGTTGAAAGAAGAAAGTACAATATATCTTGAATAGCTCTATCGGTTTTTGGGGGGGATCTAAGGCTATGATTTTTGTCACCATCCTCTTTTTTGTACATGGGTGTGCCCCCCTCGGGCGCTTTGTTAATATAATATATTTATAATTTTACCGATAAAAAAACAACTTGAAACCTAAAAGGTCCAAATTGCTCCCTGTGGAAAGTTGCACATCACCATCCACAATATTGAAAATTTCATTTCCAATGCGTAAGTTTCTCCCATTTCTTACCAAATATATTTTCTCAAAGTCCTACAATATTCCAAAGCTTACCATTTGGCTTTCAACCGAGCATCAAAATGAAATAATTGGTTGGTAAGGATTTGGCTAATCCCATCAACCTTACAAATCCATACCATTACAAGCTTGTAGAATGAATGCATCAGAAACTGTGCTCAAATCTAGAGTTGAGGACTATATAGCCACCCTGATCTTCACAACTTGCATTATATCCCGTAGCCATTTGTTGCAGGAAACTCCTGCCACTACGGGATCTAGGATATATATAAGAGCTAACCCAGTGCACGAGGTTCTAGTAACTGCGAGGTTTGGAGAGTGTTGGATGTATACAACCTTACCCCAAACATGGAGAGGTTGTTTTTGTGACTCGAACCGGTGACCTGCAGGTCACAATGAAGCAACCATACCTAGGAATGGCAACGGGGCGGGTTTAGGATGAAGCAACCCAACCCCGACTCCGTTTATATTCCCTGCCCCGCCCCGCCCCACCCCGTTTAGAAGTTTACCTCGACCCCGTTCATATTCCTAGACCTCACCCAACCACGCCCCGCCCCGCCCCGAACCCTGACATATATATTTTTTAAGTAAGTTAAAACTTTTATTTTGATAAGTAAATTATTATTTTTTGTGCCAAAATAACTAATACAAGAAAAAAATATGAGTGTAATATGAAAAACCTTAAAACTAATTTTATATAGTGTTGTTTATTGTTAAATATAATGTATATAAGAATAAATAAAAAAACTTAATATATAAATGGGGCGGGATGACCATCTCCCAAACCCGCCCATACCTGAATCCGATTGGGTTTTAAAAGCCCCACCCCGACCCCACCCCAACCCAACCCTATTTATGAGCACCCCATACCCGCCCCATTACGGGAGGGGTGGGTCCCCGACAATGCGGGACAAATTGCCATCCCTAGCCATACCATTGTGCCAAGGTCGGCCATTGGATATGTTTTTTTAAAAACCAGGACTAAGATGTTTAGATTATGCATTTATGGGAGGAAAAGAATTGGAAAATTTTTTAAGAGGGTGAGATTTGCCTAGTAGATAAAAATATAGTTAATTAAAAAATTTATATTTTTGGGTTCAAAAGTCATACCCTTGGTGTGTAGATTCTTTTGTAGAGTTATTAGGGGGATTTGAGACTATAATATTTTGGAGCCTTCCCTTTTTCTTTTATAAATGGGTTCACCCCCTTTGGGGGTTTTGTTTATAATAGATTAATGTTTACTTAGTAAATAATAAATAAATAAATAAATAATACATCAGTTCTATAGGTGAGGGTGCAAGTAACTATTTTTTTATAGGTAAAATAGAAATGTATTAAAAGGCGCCTGACGAGGGTAAGCCCATACATACAAAAAGGGAAACGGCACAAAAATCAAAGCCGTAAATCCCCAAAAAATCAACAAAGGAAAAAAAATACAAAGGACACGCTTCCTTAATCCAAAAGTGAAGTGTCCTCAAAAAATAATCCTTAAATCTACTAATTACATTTTCCTACCCTCAAACTTCTTTCCTTCCACAAACACCAAAAAAGACAATGGAGAATCATACGCCGAGTCTTCTTTTAAGTCTTTCCTAACCTTCACACCACCCCAACGAAAAAGAAGCATCTTGATTGAGAATGGCATAACCCAAGCAAGACCAAAGAGGGGAAAGATCATGCACCAGACATCCCAAACCATCTTGAGGTGGAGGAAAAGATGGGAAATTGTTTCCTCTTCCTCTTTACACAAAGGGGAACGACTGGGGAGATTAAAGCCTCTTCTTTTTTAGGTTGTCCATGGTTAAAACTGCTTCCTAAGTCACTGCCCAAACAAAGAAGCTTACCTTGGTAGGAACTTTTGAGGACCAAACCATCTTCCAAGGGAAAACCCCACTGGCAGTACCTTCCAGCACACCATAAAAAGATCTAACAAAGAAGATTTTGGAGCAGCTCGATGTCCACACCATCTTGTCATATGTTAAATCACCAATTTATCTAAAAGCTTAAGTTGTTAGAGAGGGTATAATTTTATTATTGTATTCTCTAACACGGCCTCTCACGTGTGACCAGTCTGAGCCTACACGTGTCAATTGATATTTTCAGGATAACGGTGAGGTTTGAACCCAAGACTTTTTTGCCTGCTCTGATACCATGTTAGATTACCAACTCATCTAAAAGCTTAAGCTGTTAAAGAGGGTATAATTTTATTAAGGTATTTTCTAAATTATCATTATCCCTCCTAATGGGCCAGTGATGGAGAATTTCCAGCAACCTCACAACAACTATTTATATTCTGAATTAAAGTTAATGAACGCCATTCTTGCTGAAGCAAGCCTGCTCTTGACTCATGTATCTCCGAAAGCAAAGAAATAATTCTGACGTTGAATTCTTATTACATAAGTTAATTGAGGTCATAAAAATAACTATGAAGGATCCATCAAATCAATCTTGGTTCTCTTTCTGCCACAGAAGAGATTGTATACAGTAATTCAACTACTAGGTCCAAGTCAATATGAACCAAAGTTTTCAAGAGGAGAAAGAGTGAGTGAGAGAGAGATCTCATTAAAACATTAGAGTCAGTCAGCCTTTACTTTGCATTAGGATCCAAACAAATCATTAGTCACCCAAAGGTCTCCAAACTTGGATTAAGGATATTACAATTTTCATATATAAATAAACCCATTTGGACTAAAAGAACAAAAATTCATGAAACTTGTTATACATTAATTTAAGGTTAAACCACAGTGGATGGGTAGAACTTTAATTCTGGAGATTTTCTCTCGCTCACTCTTCCGCTAATCTAGAACTAAATTGAAAGTATAGAAGTTGAAAAAACACAAGCATACCGTGAAGTAGAACACAACAAGAGAAAGACCAGAACAAATTTCCGGCCACTCAGATTTTGCAGATATTTTATACAGACCAATGAATTCAGCAATACTTCGAGACATCACTGGGAACCCTATAGGGAGTTGATACACATAAAGTATGCAAATGTTGAAGCCTGCATACAGCCAAAGATGCCTCCACCACCTTCAAAGTCACATACACAAACATAAGCCACTAAAGGGGCTTGCAGCTGATGAATAGAAATTTTAAAAAATAAAATAAGGGATTAAAACTACTTGCAGCGAAGAACAAGAAATTAAAAAGGAATTACCTGAAAAGGCCAAGAAAATTGCTTGTTAAAGACCAATCCACAAGGCCAACACAGCTACAAATAAAAAATGGTAGTGAAACCCAAGAGGGGTTGCTAATTCCAGCAACAAGTTGAATGGCGGGTAACAACAAGCAGGAACCAACTCTAAGATGAGAACCTTTCGTGTGCCAAAACAAAGAAAAAATTCCCAGTGAACTTATGATATCATATATGACAGGAAAGTTTTACTTGAATAACTGGTAAGAATGATTTAATATTCATCCCAACTTTAGAACTGATAATATAGAACATGACTAATAATGAGTAACTCATTATGTCATCAAAATAAACATCCCAAGAAGAAAAAGGGAAAGCATAATAAGAATAGGCATATATAAAGAGTTACGATGTGCCTCCAACTCAGTTGAGCATCAATAACTAAGCTTTCACTGATGTCAATGTTATCATCCTCAAGCTCACGATTTAGGAAATACAATTATCAAAGATTAAAGACACACAAATTAGATCCCCTAACGCCCTCTAATTTTATTGCAAGCACAAAACTAAAGATATTGATCATTGAGTTGCCAATATCTTGCGGATGCAACTCACAACAAAATACAACCAGGGTGTATCATGTGCATGTTTATTCATGTGGTCATATAAGAATTCCTAATTTTACTTTCCTAAATGAATATTATTATTAAGCAGCTTGATTGGGAAACACAAAATCCTGTTTTAAAGACAACTAATTTATTTCTCATGTAGAAAATAAACATAAAAGAATGACAACAGGGTTTCCCACAAAAATACATCAATTAAAATGTTGCAATTTACCTTTCCAATGATCCTGCCATGGCCATAACAATTAAAATCATTATAATGTACTCTCTTCAAATGATCCTATCATGGCCAGTAACAATTAAAATCATTATAGTGTACTCTCTTCAAATGATCCTACCATGGCCAAACTAAAAGTAGGTAGCACATATCCGTGGCTACAACAAACGTGCATCCTTTTCAATCAAAGGGGCTTGCAACATTCATCATGTCATTTTGTTTTAATCCAAACATTCATCATCTCCTCAATTACGAAGTCGGAAAAATCTCTATTACCAATCACCATGATATGCACTTACCAGCCAATTGTGTGCTATATCCCAGCCAATTGCCCCTCTCACAGCTCAAAGAAAACAAATGCCTGTCAGGTGAAAGGGAACTCCATTCATGAAGCCCCACGTGATCAACCTAGACTAGATCTCCCCAACACCTAGTTGACTGTCAATTGTTAAACTACAGCAACAACAGCTATTTTTCCTCCAATTAGCACTTGCTCAGCCTTGGCATCCCCCTACAGCTGTAACCTCATCCTGACCCACCATATACAGTGTCTATTTGAGACACATGCAATTTGTGACCCCATGTCTAACACTTGAAAAAATTTATAGCATTTTATCCCTCCCAAGGAGTATCCACGAATTCCAACCACCTCCCGCGACCTTACGGCTTGGTGCTAACCTAATCAGGTTATTCCAAATATCAATACTATATTTTTGAAACACTGTGCATCACAAACCACAAGTTTTTAATTCATATATCTAAGAATGTGTTTGGCGTAAAATAATATTTATTGAATCCACAAAAAGGAGGATTGGAAACAAGGAATAAGAATAATTAATTTCATAAGAATCAAAACTAAAAACCAGCTAACCACAAACCTATATATTCAACAAGCGATGAGAAGTGTCCCCAACAGGAATCTCGCCATGGAACCAACCCCAATTTGTTCCCATTGATTTCGACCATAGCAACAAAAGCAACTAATAGTTGTACAACCAAGAAATAAATTACAACGGGAGATCTCCAGGACTCCACCCTGCAAAAGTAAACCTATTATATATGCACAAGAGCAAAGTAACAAACTATGCATAGATAGTGTAGAAATTAAAGAATCGGATAAAACTAAGTATCAACTCATACTTCATGAATCCAATTAGCTTTGCCCACCAAGTATCTGCTACACTCCATTTACCACTCTCAATAGCCCAAATAATAAGAAATGTCACTTGCAAAAGAACAACAAGTAGTGAAAATACACAAACAGACCACAGTAACAGAAATCTCCCTCGAAATCGAAATCCTACAAAAAAAATCAATGATATGTTAGACCATTAAGAGAAGAAAATTTCTAACTGCAGTTATTAATGACAATTAAGAGAAGCATTACAAACATAGCCACCATAACACTTTCACAAGATACTAAAAACTCAGAGTGCTGAAACAGAGAACTAGACTAAATACCATGAAAGGAGTGAAGAACACTTTCAGGACTGGGATATGAGTCTAATCTGGGCATACCTATAGCCTGTTCTGGAAACCAGTGATTTTTTGTTTGGAGATAGTTGTCATCCCTTTTGTAGTCCTTTAATAGTCCCTTTTGTAGTCCTTTAATAGTTCCAAGTTTAGCTTGTGTTGAGACATAAGTATGATTTTGGTTTTTTTTTTCTTTCCCTCTTTAATGGTCCATTCCCTCTAGAGCTTTTTACCATATTTCTTTTATGTTTCTTGTGACCCACCAAAATATATATATAGAAAATAAATAACAATGAATTATCAAAGATCAAATTAACAACTTGACAATAAGTACTTAAGTAGTGAAATAAATTTTAGCTAACCTATTAAATTTCATCCAAAAAGAAGAACCAATTTATAAATATATACAATAGACTTTATGTAAAATGTTCAAATTTTAGTTTGATATAAAAACTAATGATAGAATTTCTCTACCAAGAATGAGGCAAGATTTAGACTTCAAAATATAAGGTATTGAGACGTTGCAGAAAAAGTGACTATATGAATAACAAACTTCTATGTGCTTCAAGAGGTTAGGATTCCTTATGTGAGATATAACAAGGCCCTATTTATAACAAAAAACATAAAATCCCTAAACCAAATCGGAATAGGAAATACGCAGCCACTCAGTGCGCATAAAATCTAACACGTGTTTAAACAAGGAAAGGACTTGTGTTCGGATGCAGCTCTGCTCCGTTAAGACGCGGCTATGCTCCACTCAAACGCAGCTATGCTCCATTCGAACAGTAGTGGCTCTGGAAAACTCCTCCGAAAAATAATGACGCATTATAAGATTTTTCCTAGAAAATTATTTAAAACACATAAATGAATTTAGAAACATACTTATTAGTAACTCCCATAAATAGACTTAGCCTATAGTCAAAACTAAACCATACCTAAAGTCATTTTAACCAATTTAAAGTCTAAATCCAAAATTAAATACAATCCTAAGGTCAAGTGCATAAATGCAGCATGATATGCATGAAAAAATTACCTTGAATTGCATACTTATCCAGACTTGATTGTACTTGTGAGACTTCTTGAATCTTCACACTAAGACTAGCAATAATTGACTCAATACGATTCAACAACTATTAGTTTAAAGAATTAGATCTTTTGGAAAAGAATTTCCAACACAAAATTGTATAATTTTCCTAACATTTCAGTTTCGGGCCAGTTGCTTCTAGGATCCAACCTAGGGCTTTAGTTTTCCAATTCAAGAGACAAATCTCCGAAAACTAAATGAGTGCATGCATGATGAATTAATAGTGACTAAAATTGAATCAATTGATCAACTTATAACTTTATAATTCTCTTGGAAGAAAAAAACATTATATTATTAAATCAAAAAAAAAATTATAAAAGGGATTCCTAAAAGCACATTGACTTGGGTCCACAACCACTTCCACCATCAGCATTAGCAACAACAAAAACAGAAGTTCATGGAACCAAAGTATACTTACAAGATCAGACTATGTGAGGATTGAGTCTGGTCTGAGTAGATGGACCGTAATTGTTTTAATAAGTGTAATTTGTATAAATAAAATCGCATGAGAAGCGAACCCATATATACAAAGGGAATTTGGCCCAAAGATAAAAGCCACAACTCCCCAACAAATTTACAAAAGAACCTAGTCAACCTACATACATTGGGTATGCCTCTTTGGCCCAAAAGAAAAACAACTTCAAAATTTGTCCTTAAATCTAGAAAGGGGAAGCTTTTCCCCCCTCAAAAATCCTCCAATTTCACTCCCTCCACAACACCAAAGGAAGCACAAAAGAGCCATACACCAAGCTCTCCTCAAATCCTTCTTTACTTTGCACCCTCCCCGGCTAGAAAGGAGACCTTTGTCTAAATCGGGCATGGACCACATGACCCCAAAAAGGGAGAAAGTAAGACTCCATGCATCCCGAGTCACCCTACAATGTAAAAGCAAGTGATTGACCCTTTCTATTTCCTCCTTGCACAAACAAGATCTACTTGCTAAAAAGAAGCCCTTCCTTTTCAAGTTGCCCGAAGTTAGCACCACTCCCCAAGCTGCTGTCCAAACAAAAAAGGCTATTTTCAAAGGGATTTTGGAAGACCAAATCATCGTCCACAGAAATCAGCAGTGTCTCCCACCCACCACCGCCCTATAATATGAACAGACTATGAAGCTCCTTGAACAACCCACAGTCCAAACCAAAGAGTCCTCCCCATCGCTCCTGACTTGAGAACAACTAAGATGTTCCATCAGGTTCCCTACTTCCAATTCCCAAACATGGAAATCCCTTTTAAAACAAGAAGACCACAGCACATCCCCTCCATACCTAGAGATGCAATCCTCCATTAAAGCCGCCCGATTACAAGCAATCGTGTAAAGTTCAGGGAATTGATCCTTCACTGCCACAGCACTACTCCAAGCATCCTGCCAGAATCTCACTCTCAACCCCTCCCCACTTCAAACCATTAAGGCAAGCCAATAAAAAATTCAAATAAATAGCATACTGACATTGATAAACTAGATAACAAACCACCTCCTTCGTGTGCCATATCCCAAGGTACGACCACCATTCGTTTTCCATTACCCTACTATCAATTCTCCTGATCAAATTCTGGTCCATTCAAGAGAAATCCTATCACTGACGAGTTGCATATAAAGGCACAAGTAGTAGCTGGAAATTTTTTTACTGTAGCTATATATGGAAGGGTGCCTAAACATAAGCCCACCATGCTAAATGCATTTCTCTATCTTGCCAGTCTCAAAGATGTAAATCGCATTTGCAAATGAAAAAGAGGAACTGGAAACTGCTGCAGTACTATACTACAGCATCCATGTTCTAAACAAGGCATATGAAGGAAGTTATGGAGCATCAAAATTGATGCCCTCACTTTATTCTTGGTCTTAAAAAAAGTCACTGAAATCATGTTAAAAGTAATTCTTTATGATTCACTCTTTCTCAAATTTTATTTTAATTTTGGAGTGTGTGTGTGTGTGTGTGTGTGTTGGGGGGGGGGGGGGGGGGGGAATTAGTAAGATAACAACTGAGAACAGTCGAATCATGCATGCTTTAGTTAAAGAGATTCCTGCGTCAAGCAATAAACTGAAGATCATTTTTATTTTATTTTTTCTAATCCTGCTAGGAAACAAGAATTTCATTGAAGAAGCAAGAAAAACAAGTGTCTAATATTTATTTTATATCAGATTATTGCAATACAAGAATAAGAGACAGAGGAGACAACTAATAATGAACATTGATCCATCATACAACTGATGATGCACCAACGACTTTAGGTGGAGGTATGACAGAGACAAACGATTTCCAAATTCAGCAATGATCCGCCCCGCACGGTAGCATATATTCAAATAATATTGAATACTATAGTAATGGCCGAGACTGGAACCAAAAACAGTGGATGCGAACAAGCAGCTTACCCCTTTTTGGTGTAGTGAATCGAATGAGAAGAAAAGCTACCAAATCAACAAGAGAGATCAAACTCCAGTTTAGTAGAGCCGCTGCAAGAAGGAAGAGTGGGGGAAGTAAAAACAATATTATTTCAGTTACCAAGCATGATTTGTATAACTTTTCAAAAAACAAAATCATGATTGTATAAATAGACATAGTACATTTAACAAAGAATGCAGCATTAATTCTGAGAATGACAACTCACTTAGATGTAAGAAAGAAATTCATATATATAGCATCATACAAAAACTAATGTAGAACTTGAGATATTGACAAGGTGATCATTTTGAGCTATATGTGATAACTTTATCATGACAAGAAGGATAACACCACTGAGAAACAGATCACTCTATAGTCTATACATTATGAGATTCCTACGTACACCAGTTTTTGTCAATAATCATTGAGGTTGTTACATATAGAAAAAGGAGAATCGTTTCTTATTCCCAAGACTTCTAGGTAATATATAGACTGACAGTCCTCAGAAAATGGTAAATGACATTGGCTACTGAGAAAAGGTTGTAACCTCAGCCCATTATATTTTCAAGTAGATCTTCTCTGCCCTTAAAATCCAAGACATGACTCCTGGGGTAAATAAACATAAAAAGTATCCAGTAAAAGTTCTCTTCTCCTAAAAGCCCATCAACCAATTTTGGCTAACAATCACACCAACAAAAGCACAAAAGATATCAGGAAAACCGAAAATTTCCACATACAAGGATGACAAAATTGAGAGGGCCAACATTTGGATCAAAATGCCCTTATTGATCAAGACTGTACAAGGATTGTTCTCCAAACATGCTAATCTGATGTCCCAAAAAGAATAATCTCTTCTATACCATTTTCCATTTTGCAACTTCTCAATAAGAGATTAGCAATGGGTTAAGTCCAACCTGGTAGCTGAAAGGCTTTAGATTTCATTCATAAATAAGCCCCATTAAACAAGTAATAAAAGCATATTTAAGTGAATTTAACAGAAAGTTATTCTCTTCTGTCATTCTTTAAATCTAGATAATTTTGGAATTAATCAAGTACAGTAATCAAGTTAGAAATCACATCCCTAAAAGAACTAGTCATAGAATCCCATAAGAAAAGATGATGAGGATGATGATGACAATGGTGATCATCTTCTCAAAATCCCTCGCTTGCACCAGACTTCTTGGTTGCACATACTTTGCATAAAGAATATGAAGAATGGTCTCACCATTCTGATGGTGAACCAGTAAGAAGTGGCTGTGGTTTTTCCCTTTGGCTTATTTAATTTTAAACATGAGTTTTAAGAAATCTTTTTGTTTTCTAATAGGCTGATAGTAAAGCTATTCAATGGGTTTTTGGCATGGGTAAATTTCTTGCATCATGACAATCTCGTCCTAATTAGTAAAATTCTGACGCAAAGTAGTCAGGGACGAAAGATAGCTCTATGGCACACCACAAGAGGCATCACAAGTGAGGGCACCACTTTTTTACAGTAATAAGTAGTTAAGTACATGAAAGATCAATTTATATAATTCAAATGTCTCGCATGACCTATCAGCTCAATTAGTGACACCAAGGGCATAGTTGTGAGTCTTGCATGAGCCATTGGTTATACATTCAATTCAACATGAATAACAATCCTCCTCCTTCTCAATAAATGAATAAAAAAATAAAATGCAAACCTTCCCCCCGTTTCCAAAGAATACATGCAGCTGCCAAAAACTAGCCATAGTAGAACAACAGATCAAATGTAAACCTCCCACTTAAACTTGTAAGTTTTAACTTTCAATGATCGAGTTTGTTTACAACATCAATCATGGCATTTTTGTCTTGCCCCAATAGTCAAGTAAAATGGCCTTACTTTTCCCTGGAGTTTTTTTTTTTTTAATCGGTAAAAGTAATTGTATTAATCACAAGGGGACCGAGAAGGGCAAACCCAAAAAGTAAAAAAAGAAAAAATGGTTGGTTACAAAAATTAAAGCCTAATATTCCCCAAAAAATCAATGAACATCTCTGGATACATAGAGAATTCTTCTTTAATTCAATAGAACAAAGTCTTCAAAAACATTGGTTGTAATGGTTGTCTAAGTCTAAGTATAGTCAATCAACTCAAGCCTTGTGATAGGGGGGTCTTGGGCATCATTGAAGATCAGGTGAAGGCCCTGTCTCATTAAGTTTGAAAGGTAAGAGGAGTTGGAAACCAAGTACTTAGAATGGTTCACACACGAAAAAATGTTTTCAAAAATGCTTTTAAAGTATGTTTTAAACTTGTCATATGTTTTTTGTAATGCTGATTGTAAAATGGATCTTAGACTTAACTTTATTAAATTGACAAGTTTCGTTCAAACGAGAGGTATGTTCATTCGAACGAGGTGTACTGAAAGAAACTCTCATTCGAAACTTGGTTTGAATGACAGTACAAAAAACTTGTTTTAAAATAAAACAATGTGATTTGTTTGATATAGTTTTGAGGTTTGGTTCGAATTAGGATTGATGGCTAACAAAGTTGGTCCAAACAAGCTCTTAGAATCCTAGTTAGTTTGAACTTTGAACAAGGCATTCAATCAAAGCTAGTTCGAACAAAGGTGAGTTATAGGGGTTAAAAATGCAAAATGGTAGGCTTCATTCGATCTTGTTCGATGGCTCGTTAAACGAGACTAGTTTGGTTTGAACGAGGAACTGGCTGGTTCAAACAAGGACGGTAGCACAGTCCAGTTTGACCAAATTTCCCGATCTTATTTAAAGGGAACTTGTCATATTTTTTTAGTGAGAGGCTAGTGCACAATTTTGAAAAATCTTCTGAGGCTTTTTTTGACTTTCCCGTCCTTTGAATCACACAGAAAACCTATTCAAATTTTATTCATCACTATTTCAGAATTCCAGTGCCGGTGAAGACCGAGGAGCAGGGATTTGAGTGGGAAAGGCATTTGTAGTTTCGAAAGCTGTGAAGAAAGCTTGAGAATTTGAGTGGTCTTCATCCCCAAGACTTGAGGAGTCGAGTTAAGTCTTGTACTCTTTATTTCTTTATAGTGGACTCTGTGTATCTGAACTAGGTCCTATAGTTTTCCCTTCTAGGATTTTCCACGTGAAGAATTCTTTTTGTATTGATTTGTTTGGTTTGCTTACTTTGATTCAATATTCACAAACTATGATTGCACGCATAAAGAAATTTAAGATATTTCGCACTAATCAATTAAGTAGTTGAACTAAATTAAAATTGGTTCAATTCGTGAATAATTGGCCTAATTGACTTATTCACTCCCTCCCCCTCTAGGTCAAGTTCACATTGCCTAGATCCAAATTAGGGTTTTCATGTGTAGAATGAAATGTACCTTGTATAAGGGAAACTAAGTCATTTTTTATTAATGAATGTTTTTTTTTTTCAAATAATGCTAGTGAAGTGCAACCCTTCTCCAAAGCTGCTTCAACTAAAGTGTAAGTTCCAATATACCCTCAAAAGCAACTCTAACGACCCCTACATTGAAATGGCATCATTACTAGAAGAACCTAAATAAATTCTGTTCAGTTTCCTTGAGGAAGAAAATTGACAAGAAGTATTAGAATAAACTAGAAGGGCTACAGATTAATTGATTACTCCCAAGTCTACAAGGTAAACTTTTATCAAACCAGGTTTTTTTTCGTGATAGGTAAGGCACACGCATCCAGTGTATGAAGAGTAGATACCACTCAAGCTAAACCAGGTTCTTATAACTTGAAGTAAGGTCTTCGGATGTACTCCTATCTTTCAGCCAAAAAGTTACTCTCACCCATAAAAAAACAAGAGTATGTCGCAACAGCTACTCTCAAATAAACTGCTAAAGTGATTCAGGGGAAGAACTCGTGAATTCTGAAATCTCGTAAAAGTTGCAGAGACTCGTGAAAGCAACGTGTCACATTTTTCTTCTTTTTGTTTCTTTTAAGTTAAGGGTAAAAAATCAAACAAGGAAGACACGGCAAGATTTGCCTTAAACATAATACCTCTGGATACAGAATATACTCGTTTCAAATGCTGTGTAAAATACGGCAAAAAAATATCAAAATTCCCAAAAGAAAGCACTGATTTTATATCACTTGGTAACAATTTCATCGACTTCAAATGGTCTTGGTAAGACTCTTAATGAAAAAAATAAATAAAGAAATAAATATACACAAACAATTTGACAGAAATACCTGTTAAAAGCAGCAGGGGCAACACAAACCCACCAAGAAAACTCCCCATAATCGGCTGTTTCGTCAAAAGATCACTTCAGTTGCATCGTTTTTGTCTCGAATCCGAGAATCCTTGAAATGGGTTTTCAATTTTCAATATAATAAAGAAAACCCATTTCACGGGCAGTGCAAATTGCCCTTCAGATTTAATCAAATATCAAAAATAGAAAATAATATAAAGAAGCCCAGGCGAGTCCTTTTTTCAATTCCCATCCTCTTTTTCCCCTGTTTCAAGAAACAATGAAATTTGCTGATGGGGTTTTTCTAAATTATCTGCGTAACTACCACTCCGAACTGCAAAGTCAACAGAACTCTTTGTGCGCGTGTGCTAGATTTAGAGGGGACGAAAATGGTTAGATTGATATCGAAAATTTAGGATTTTCTTGTATGGATAATGAAAATCATGAATGTATACGAATCAACTTAATGAAGTGATCTAGAGCTCTGAAACGACAATGTATATAAACAATGTATAATTATATAATTATATATATATATCCGTATATTATGATGTAAAGCTGATTTGATGTTTTGACAAATTGGGGCTTTGCTAAAAGGATTTCTTTTCCTTTGTCCAACGGAGAGACGTTGCTTGCTGACGAAGGACAAGTCAAGAAATTGTCATTTACGCCTGAGGGTATTCTTGTCATGTAAACGAAAATTAATGTGACTTGATTACTTTTCAGTTGTCACTTTCACGTGTAGCGATGACAATGGAGGGCCGGGATTTTTTTCCCTAATTCCATTCCTAAAATAAAATATATTATCTCCATTTAAAACCCCTGACCTTGGTAGAATGGGACGAGTTTTGTTACTTTTGTCGGTTTCCATTTGGTTATTAAATTTTTAATTATTTATTTATTTTATTAACTTATAATTTTAATTAATTAATAAACTTCAATTAAAATATTCATAATACATTGTTATCTAAAAAGTTCAAAAATTTAATATAAAAATATTCAATAATTATCTTTCGTTTTAATACTATTAAAAATATTATTAATTATATTAAAATGACCTTTAATATACATTTAAAAAAAATTTAAAAATTTATAAAATAAAATTTTTAATCTAAAAAAATCATAATATTTTATAAAGGTCATTTGTTATATCTATTATTTAGTATTTTTTAAAATATGTTTTGAATATTATTTTAGTCTAATTAATAATATTCTTTAACGATGTTAAGATTAAATTTAGTAATTTGACTTTTTGTATTAATTTTTTTTTTGAATCTTTTAGATAGAAAAAATAATGTTGTGGACTTTTGGATTAAAAATTTTATTTTAAGGACTTTTTAATATTTTTTCCTAAAAAATGTACACAATAGTTAATAGTATTCTCTTTTTTACAAATGTATAACTATATCGTTTTTAATGTGAAACTAAAAAAATGTTATTTAGCTTAGCCCGTATAATTATTTATTAAGATAAAATAGGTTTCGTTTGTCGTCAGAAATTATCAATTTTTGTCATAGCATAGAGATGGTATCATTTTCAACTTTGCCAATTGTGTAACTTTTTTTTTATTTCTTTTGTCAAAAGTTTAAGAAAAGTAACAATATTATTCATAAGTCTAAACAAAAAAAAAAATTATCTATTGGTCCCTCAATTTTTTTAAAAACTAAAATACCTTTCAAGTTCAATGTATAAAATTTCAATGTCGATTCATGTTCGATTTAAAGTTCAAGAAACCCAACTTGAGAACTGTGTTAGAGTTCTATTTAGAGTGACCCTCTTACCTATCAAGTTTTGATAAGATTTTATCTGTTAAGAAAATAAGCTTTTATCTGTTAAAAAATTTAAATTTAAATTTAAACTAGGGGGGATTAAGAGTTTCATTTTAAACAATTAGTAATGGATAAGACCTATCCTATTCCTTGATGGGAGGAATAGTTCAAGTCTAACTCTGTTAGAGGAACCCTAGCCTAGCCTATAAATAGAGGGCCTGTGTACACCATCAGTACGGCAATCAAAAAGCATAGGCCAGAAGATTCTCTTCCTACTCAAATTTTTCTTTCTCTTCAAGTGAGTTTTCTTTTAGGCTATTGCTCGTTCTTGAATGATCATGGCAGGAGGTATGCAATTTATTATTTTTGTTGATGTCTATTAAATATTTTAATTATTCTTACATGTGGTATCAAGCAACCTTCATGCCTGTTGATTCAGTTTTTGAGATATATGTATTTTCTCGTTTGAGCATGAAAATCTAATATTATTGTGTTTTCTATGGGAGATCAAATTTGGTTTGATATGAAAAATTTTATGGCCTTTTTGATATGGGAGTGCGGATACGTACAGTCTAAGGCGATTTTATCTAGGAGATTAGAACTTAAGCAGGACCATTGTGACCTTCCAATCTTTCCTTGGAATCTTGAAGTTATGTCTAGGAAAGAAGATTCTTTCCTGGGAACTTACTTAGTAGTGCTATTCATTTCTACGGTAAAATTCATCAAGGCATTGACCGGCATTGTTTATAAAAAATAAAAATAAAATCGTGCGATAAAGCATTTTCTTTTGGTTTGTTTTGATCTTCTAACAATTTTGGCCTTATTAGGCCTTTGGCTTTTAAGAAATATTTGCCCTTATTAAAAGGCACCTTATAAAGGTCAGCTTTCAGAATGGGCTATATGTTCAGTAAGTATTGATCCACACAAAACAATTTTGACCAGCCCAGTTTAAAGGAATAAAATATTATTTTTTAAATAATATTTTATTATTTAAAAAAAAAAGGTTTTATTCCTGGGCTTGTTTTTGGATTGTTTATTCATTGTATTAATTTTTGGTGGATCAATAGATATTGTTTTTCCTTATAGTAAGATGCTAAAGGTTATGATTATTTAAAATATTTTGGGAGTAGCCAAAGCATCCTTATCTATTAAAAATAATCATATAAAGCCGATTATAGGAGTATTTTGGGAGTAACCAAAGCATCCTAATTTATAACGATAATCATATAAAGTTTTAACTTCATAAAAATATATTAGCATCTGTGTTGTGATTAAATCATTATTGTAGTGACCCGACTTCAAAGGGAGGTTATTATTTTGTGGTTCAATTAGAATAAGATATATGGTTTCGTGTTGGTGGTAGATTTTCATATGCCCAAAGGTATGGAGAATTTATTCATTAACATTGAATTATTCTAGTCTTATTATTTAGATATTTAGTAAATTTTTATGTAATACAACCACTATTTATAGTTGGTTAAAAGTTACTATTGGTTAAATTGACATTGGTTGATTTAAATAAAGTTAAAATTCATAGCATTAAAGTGTTTCTTGGTTATTGCAGCTTTAACATTTCCCACTTCACCTTTTGATGATATTATTCGTATTCCGATGTTAAATGGTGATAATTTTTCTGACTGGAAAGAAAATATTATTCTAAAATTGGGGTGCTTAGAGCTTGATATGGCGCTCCGTGTGGACGAACCACCCGCCTTCACGGAATCAAGTACACCAGCACTGATTTCTAAAAATGAACGGTGGGAGCGATCTAACCGCTTATGTTTGTTGTTCATGAAATCTCACATCAACAAGAGCATTCGAGGTTCTATACCTGAAACTGATAAGGCTAAAGCATTCCTGAAGGCTGTTGAGGAATAATTCGTTCGCTCTGACAAGGCTTTAGCTAGCACCCTAACGAAGAAACTATCAAGTAAGACTTTTGATAATACTAAAGGTGTGCGTGAGCACATTATGCAAATGAGGGACATGACAGCTCAACTTAAGTCCCTAAAGATGGAGATCTCTGAGTCATTCTTGGTACATTTCATTCTAAATTCTCTACCTTCTAAATATAGTCCTTTCAAAATCTCTTACAATACACATAAGGATGAATGGTCAGTAAATGAATTATTGACCATGTGTGTTCAAGAAGAGGAAAGATTGAAAAATGAGAGGCCTGAAAGTGTTCATGTGGCCACTCATACTAATGGAAAGACCAAGAAAGGCAAGGATGCCCAACTGTATAAGCACAAGGTGTCATTTAAGAAAAATGGCAATAAGGATTCTTGTTTCTTCTGCAAAAAGAAAGGGCATATGAAGAAAGATTGCCAAAAGTTTAAGAGATGGCTCGAAAAGAAAGGTAATCTCCTATCTCTAGTGTGTCATGAATCATTTTTTGTAGAAACTCCCCGAAACACATGGTAGATTGATTCTGGTTCTACAATCCATATTGTTAATACCATGCAGGGATTTCTCAAAACAAGGAAGCCGAAACCAAGTGAACAATATGTGTATTCAAGAAACAAGATACGTTTACAAGTGGAGGCTGTTGGGATCTTTAGATTATTTTTAAAAACTGGTCTTGTATTAGACCTTGAAAATGTATTTTTTATTCCTAATTTTTCTAGAAATTTGGTTTCAGTTTCAAAGTTGACTGAGATTAACTTTGAGTTTAGATTTGTTAATTTTACTTTCAGCATTTTTAAGAATAATGTTTACATTGGTGGTGTAATAAAAGTTGATGGTTTATTTAAATTTGAGTTAGATCCCAATTTTGAGAATAATTATTTATCATTACATATTGATGTTGGTATTAAATAGAGCATCATAAATGAGAACTCATCCATGTTGTGGCATAGGAGATTGGGACATATCTCCATAGAGAGAATTAAAAGGTTGGTGAATGATGGAGTCTTGCAAACTCTTGATTTTACTGACTTTAGGATTTGTGTGGACTGCATAAAAGGAAAGCAGACCAACAAGACCACTAAAGGTGCCACAAGGAGTTTGAGTCTTTTAGAAATCATATACACTGATATATGTGGACCTTTTCCTACTCCCTGCCTAAATGGTCAGAGATATTTTATCTCATTCATTGATGACCATACAAGGTATATGTATCTCTACCTTCTGAATGAAAAGGTTGAAGCACTAGATGCTTTCAAAACCTATAAAGTTGAAGTAGAGAAACAAAAGGAAAATAAAATCAAGGTCATAAGATCTAATAGGGGAGGTGAGTATTATAGTAGGGACACAGAAAAGGGACAAATGATGGGTCCATTTGCAAAATTTCTCAAAGAAGAGGACATTATTGCACAATACACAATGCCCGGCACACCACGGCAAAATGGTGTAACTGAAAGGAGGAATCGCACGCTTATGGACATGGTAAGAAGCATGATTACTAATTCTGAACTGCCATTATTCTAATGGAGTGAAGCCTTGAAAATCGTTGTGTATATCTTGAACAGAGTTCCATCCAAGGCTGTCTCTACGACACCTTTTGAGTTATGGACTGGACGAAAACCAAGTTTGAGTCATTTACACGTATGGGGTTGTCCTATTGAAGTGAGGATTTATAATCATCACATAAAGAAATTAGACCCAAGAACAATAAGTGGTTTTTTCATTGGCTATCCAGTAAACTCCAAAGGTTTCAAGTTTTATTGTCCTTCAAATAGTCTTAAAATTGTTGAGAGCAGAAATGTCAAATTCCTTAAGGATGCTGAACCTAGTGGGAGTGCTTATCCTCATAAGTTACAATTTGAGGAAGCACAAGAGTAGGCTAAAACTCCTTCATATGAAAGACATATGATTATGCTAAAAGAATATCAAATTGATTACTCTCAATAACAATCATTTCAATAACAGTCTACTCATGAAGAACAAGTTCAAGCAGAACCTACTCCTAGTTTACAAACTACAAAGGAAGTAGTATTAAGGAGATCATAAAGAGTAAGGAGACCAGCAATTTCTAATGATTATATGGTTTACCTTCAAGAATCTAACTTTGATGTTAAACCTGAGGAAGATCTAAGCTCCTTTTCAGAGGCCATGAGTGGAGATAATTCCACATCTTGGTATGATGCCATGAAAGATGAGATGGAATCCATAGCTAAAAATCAAGTCTAGGATCTCGTTGACTTATCTAATGGAGCAGTAGCCATTGATTGCAAATGGGTTTATAAAACCAAAAATGATGCTTCTTGTAATGTTGAACGACGTAAAGCCAGACTTGTAGCCAAACGATTTACTTAAAAGGAAGGTATTGACTACCATGAAACTTTCTCTCCAGTTTCTACGAATGATTCATTCAGAATAGTCATGGCATTAGTAGCTCATTTTGATTTAGAGTTACATCAGATGGATGTGAAAACAACACTCTTAAGGGAATCTTGAAGATGAGGTATATATGTTACAACCTGAGGGTTTTAAAGAAAACAGTCAGAGAGTTTGCAAATTAAAGAAATCCATATATGGACTTAAACAGGCCTCCCGCCAATGGTATATAAAGTTTCATAAGGTTATTAACTCATTTTGATTTATTGAGAACCTTGTTAATCAGTGCATATACCTTAAGATTAGTGGGAGTAAATTCATTTTCTTAGTCCTATATGTAGATGATATTTTGCTTGCAAGCTGGGGATTTAGGCTTGCTTTACGACACTAAACAGTTTCTTTCTCAAAACTTTAAAATGAAGGATTAGGTGAAACATCTTATGCCATTTGCATAGGGATTCACAGAGACAGAGAACAAAGAATTTTGGGACTGTCTCAAAGGGCCTACATTGAAAGAGTTTTGGAGAGATTCAACATGGAGAGCTGTAAGGCTTCAATGGCACCTATTGTCAAAGGGGATGCATTTAGTAAAATCCAATGCCCTCAAAATTCAGTTGAAGCAGGAGTAGATGAAAAGGATACTGTATGCATCTGCAATAGGAAGCCTAATGTATGCACTAGACCTGATATTGGCTTCGTAATGGGATTATTGGGTCGATATCAAAGTAACCCAGGATTGGGTCATTGGAAAGCTGCAAAGAAAGTTCTACGGTATTTACTAAGGAACCAAGGATTACAAATTGACCTACATACACACTGATCGATCAGAGGTGGTTGGTTATTCAGATTCGAATTTTTCCATATGTGAAGACACTAGAAAATCTACTTCAGGATATATTTTTCTACTTGCTAGGGGTGCTATATCTTGGAGGAGTTATAAGCAAACTATTGTTGCTACGCCTACTATAGAGGCAGAATTCATAGCATGCTATGTAGCTACTACACATGCATTATGGTTAAGGAATTTCCTCAGTGGTCTTAAGATTGTTGATTTAGTAGAGAGACCACTAAAGATCTTCTGTGATAGTACTGCTGCAGGTTTTCTTCTCCAAAAATAATAAAAGCAGTAGCAGAAGGAAGCATATCGACATCAAGTACCTCAGTGTTAGAGAGAGCATTAAGAGGAATGAGGTGTTTATTGAGCATATAAGTACTGAGTTGATGATTACAGATCCCATGACCAAAGACTTACAGGTACTGCTAGTTCAAAGGGCACATGGACAATATGAGACTTGTCAACTTATTTTATGTTTAGTTTCTCTTTATTTGGTCTATAGACATACAATATTTATTTTGTTTTGGAGAATAAAATTGTTTTGCGCATAGTATTTTTATCCATGGGGAATATGTAAAGTAGGACCCGAATGACTTATTGGAAGTTCATTCATAAAGTTATTTGCTCATATGATACTTATTTAAGGTATATTGTACATGTGATACATGGAAGGGATGACTTAACTTTATAAAGGCTTTACCGTCATGATTCGTGTATAATACTCTTTATCTGAGTGGGAGTGTTCTATAACTAGTTGAAATAAACAATGTTTGGCCATAGTTAGTTTTCTAATCACCCTATATAGAAACTTGTGTGACATGAGGGTCAAGTGGGAGAATGTTAGAGTTCTATTTAGAGTGACCCTCTTGCCTATCAAGTTTTGATAAGATTTTATTTGTTAAGAAGATAAGATTTTATCCGTTAAAAAGTTTAAATTTAAATTTAAACTAGGGGATTAAGAGTTTCATTTTGAACAATTAGTAATGGATAAGTCCTATCCTATTCCTTGATGTGAGGAATAGTTCAAGTCTAACTCTGTTAGAAGGTCCCTAGCCTAGCCTATAAATAGAGGGCCTCTGTACACCATCAGTATAGCAATCAAAAGGCATAGGCAAGAAGATTCTCTTCCTACTCAAATTTTTCTTTCTCTTCAAGTGGGTTTTTTTTTAGTCTCTTGCTCGTTCTTGAATCATCATGGTAGGAGGTATGCAATTTATTATTTCCGCTGTTGTCTATTATGTATTTTAATTATTCTTACAAACCAGACCTCCAATATTTATTTTATGTTTTAATATATATATATATATATATATATATATAAGTAGTACAAGAATCTCTAATTAGGCTTTAATCTATTTAATGCAAAATGATTTCTCTTATAATTATAGAGAATTTGGAATATTTTTATTTCAAAATGAAATGGAAAAAATTATTTACCTAACGCGATGAGACTCAAAAATAATAATTTTACATGTGATGGACTCCCTCATGTAAGATAAATAAAATTTTTTATTTTATTTTAAAATAGAGAGACACTCGATCCGACTATGGATGATGTGGTCCTGATGGCATTCGTTAAATTAAGAGAAGATGATTGATAATTTGATACACTTTCTTACAAAATCTGTCAATGTTTTTTTTATTTACATTGATAAAGAGTGACCCTCTTTCATTAGTGTTAACAGAAATGCCAAATTGTAAGTGCTTGATTGGTCCAACGGATGGGGGACATCGCCATTCGATTGCCACGAGTAAGAACCTTTTTTAAAACAACCGGATCCAAATTTCGGGTTAGTTCGATTCTGGTTTTAACTTTTAGAATTTTTTTGAGGTCGGATCCCTTCGGATTCCTTACCAACCCAAGCCATGTTCACCCATCTCTTAATTTTTTATGTTTTGTTAATACGACATCGTCGCATGTTCAAGCCCAAAAGCTTTTTTGCCTCACGTTCCTTATCTCTCTGTTCGTGTACTTTCTTGATTCTTCAAAAGACTGGTCTTGAAATATAGTTAAAAGAACACGAACACGATGATGTCAACGTCTCTCTGCAAATGCAATATTTTGAGACTTCCGACGACTTTCTCAATTCTTAGAAACGGTTCATTGAATCCTCAATTTCGCAGCAAAAGTAAAGCTTATGCGAATTCAAATAAACTAGAGACACAAACGGTACAGGAACCCAAAGAAGAGCTAGAAGAATCCAATGAAGGGAGAAAGACAGAAGAACAGCAAGAAGCCGGAAGTATTAACAATATTTCAACTTCAACTGGTCCTGCAATCGACAAAGACATTAAAAAGGTAGGTCTTTCTGTTTTCTATTATGTTTTGAATTGATTTTTGAGATTTGCAGTTCATTAGTGTAGGATGAGTCAAGAACACCAATTTTGAAAAAAAAAAAGGGAATAACATTTATTTGTACAAAAATAAAAAAAAGGGAAATCCTAATCATAAAAAAGCTGATGAGTAGTATTCAAGATTTATTTAACAAATCTGTTAGTTTATGTTTTCTCGTGGGAATTCAGAATAAATGTAGTAAATTTTTGCTTGGCTTTAAATAAGCAAGAAGGGGCTGAGAATAAGTGAGGAATGAGAGTTGGAGGAATTAAATTGTGAACATTTATAAGTTAAACATGAGATTGAGAAAGAAAATTATGATAAAAAAGTTTTAACATTTCTTTTATATATATAAGTACCTATATATATATATTTCTATCTATGACTATTATTTAACTTATATATTCAATATGCTAAAATCTAAATTATATAAAACAGAAATTTAGAAGAAATAATTTTGCAAACCTATTTATTTGGAGGCAAATTTAGACATGGAAGTTAAAAATTAAAGATAGGAAAACAAAAGGTTTAAAAGTTTGAATCTCACTTACTTGATATGCCACGGTGACATGGAGTTCTCAAAAAACAAAAACAGAGGAGGTTGTCACATAGGTGGTTTAAAAGTTTGAATGTCACTTACTTGATATGCCACGGTGACATGGAGTTCTCAAAAAACAAAAACAGAGGAGGTTGTCACATAGGTGCCATCTAAAATAAAGAATATATATATATATATATATATGATAAGTAAAGATTTCATTAAAATGTGCTTAAGGGTGGAAAACCCATGTATAAAAAGAGACAGCTCCAAGCTAAAGATAACAACTTCCAAAAATTTTTACAAAAGAACCCATACAAGATAGGATAAGAAACAACCACCCAAAAGTATAAATTTTTAAAAACAACTCTCAGTCTAACTTGGGGAATTTCTTCCCCAACAAATATCCTACTGTTCCTCTCACACCAAAGGCGCCAAAAAAGTGATGGTGGCGCTAAATCCCAAAGTTTCTTAACACCACTCTTCACACACCAACCTTGCCATCCATCAAGAAGCTCTATCGTTATACTTGGTATAACTCAATCAAACCCAAAAAGTGAATACCATAGGCATCAAAACTCCCACGCAAATGAACAATGAAGGAAGAGATGGTTGATGGACTCCTCTTCCTCACGGCACATATAGCAGTGATTAAGAAGATATTTTGGCCTAAACATTGCTTTTATTTGTATATATTAGATAGTATAAATTTTATCGGTTCCTTTAAAGATCACAAATGAATAATCCCATCTTCTAACCCAAACAAATTTACTCAACAAAGCATAGATACTCTATTTTAGTTTATGTATTCGTGTCAGACACGGATACTCTTGGAAACTCCTCGGACTCATGTCGGATATGTGAAAAAAAAGTATCCAATTTTTTTTTTTTTTTCAAAATTTTGGACATGTTCCAAACACATTATGAAAAGGTTAAGGACACATTTTGGACACCTTTTTTTTTTCTCCCCTTTTTGTGGATATTTTCCCTCCTTTTCTCCTCTTATATTTTGTTTTTTTTTTCTTCTATGGTTATATATATACATATGTATACGTGTTATGTAGTAGTTAGTAAATTTGTTTTGGAACTTAAATCATGAATGTTGATGATTAAATGAAAAAGTTCTCGGATTTTTATTTAATGCCTTTGTTGTTTTAATATCTTTATAATGTTTTTGTGTTTTTATGTGAATTTTAATTAAAATAATGTTATTTTTTTATTACATGGTCATATAAAAAATGTAATATATATATATATATATATATTCAATGTGTCTATGATATATCTGTATCCTATTTTTTTTGAGAAATTTTGTGTCTACATGTCCACGTCGTGTCGTTTCTGTATTCCATGTCCGTGCTTCTTAGATTGTATTATGTTTCAAAAGAAAAAAAAAACTTTGTTTTCTTGAGTCACAAATGCTGAAGATTATTGCGATGTTAATTTCTTTATTTGTTTTTTCTTTTTTTTTTTCTTATACTACTGGATTAAGGGAAATTTCACAAGCACCATAAGACTCATTTCTTTCAATTAAAATACCCCCAGGCAGAAGATACATAGAGGCTTCAATTTCATTTTTATGAACAGATTGGAATGAGGTTAATCTTGAAAAGAGAATTAAAGTTATATGGTTAAAAGTGATATCAATTCTTGGTGTTACATCATCAAATCACACCAACAGAAAGTCATGCCCATACTTTATGGAGCAAATTTCATGTGGGGATGGAAGCGATGAAGAGTGCAATTAATGGAAGATGAGATTCATCAATGCATTCCGGGTAGTCTTATCAGTGGCCTTCTGGAATGTGAAAGAGTTGGTCCAGATAATTTGGATTCATACAATGAAGACAACCAGCTTTGGTGAGTGCAATGAGGAATTAGTCGGTGCAAGAATAAAGGCTTAAAAAGGTGCAGCGAAAGATAAATAAGGATGGCAGGTAGAATAAATGGGAACCGAATTGATACAAATACTTGAATATGGATCTTGGTAAGAGTGGAGGCACTTTGGTGTTTCTGTTTCCACCGTATAAAAGGCCTGATAATGCTAATCTTGGTGATAATTATCTCTTGAATCCTTAAATTTATTGCGAAAAGTGAAGATTGGTGGCAAATGTGAATTTTTATAGTCATGCAACAATTGACATGTTCAATTCAGTTACTTGAGCTGCCTAGACTGCCTGTCTATATGGAGTTTATGCAAAAAGAATTGTTTACTTGGCTTTTCCAATCTTCCAATTTTTAATTCATTATTATGTATATCAAACTAAAAAAAAAAATGGTCCCTTTATATGTGATTTTATTTGCTACAAGTCTCTACTTGGAAATTGAAGTTTTATTCGGATTCACATACTTTTTTTTTAGTCAAGTTGTATTTTGCTGTGTTTTAATTCAGTTACAAGGATTCAATTAGTTTTCTCTGGCAGTGTTTAATTTCTATACAAGAATTCAATTTGTTTTTGTTTTCCTTCAATAGTAATTTTATTTTAAATTACCTACAGGAGGAAAGTTCTCAAATTTCTACCTATAATCTGTTTTTTTTGTTTTCATTTTTTTTTATTTATTTATTTACAATAGGTTGTTCAGAAGACAGCTGCAACCTTTGCACCAAGGGCCTCCACCGCTACCAAAAACCCTGCCATACCTGGAACTGCTCTGTACACAGTATTTGAGGTTCAAGGCTATGCCTCAATGTTGTTGGGTGGGGCTCTCGCTTTCAATCTCATATTCCCATCAAATGAACCAGACATATGGAGATTAATGGGGATGTGGTCCATTTGGATGTTCAGTAAGCTATGCTCCATCAATTTCAATCACTAATTTACTTATAAAATAGACGTATTTGTGCCAATTGTTATTTTACCAAGTACCTGTAAGTTTTGACCTTTATATGAAAATATTGGATGGTCGTTGAAATGTTATCAATTATTAAAATAAGCTCAGTTGACGGATAGGTATATACTGTATATGGTTTCTTGTAACATCGGCTCATCCATAACCCTATATAATATCAAATTTACAGAATGAAAATTTAAACGCCAACTGAAACTGAATTCTTCTTGACAATTTTTTTCATTGCTTATGAAAGACTAAGTATTGTTCTCATAGCAATTGAATAGATTATCTGTTTTTCCTTGTAATGTTTATAACTTGAGATTTTCAAGATGAGAAATGACTTCATTCGTTAATAACGTTGGTGATTCTGGAACTTCGTTCTATACGGAAGATTCTGAAAATTCCATGAAAAACAAGTGAACCATTTTCATGGCAAGTGGTCTACAAATGTCCCATATACTGATTAACATTTGCAGGATGATATCTAGTTAGTGTAGCATGTGGATTGAGAAACTCAAATTTGTTTTATTTGTACCAAGAAGGCTAATTTGTCCCATTTGCAGCTATTCCCTCCCTGCGAGCCCGAGACTGCTCAAAGAATGAGAAAGAAGCCCTGAACTATCTCTTTCTCCTCATACCATTGCTAAATGTTATCATTCCATTCTTTTGGAAGTCATTTGCAGTTGTTTGGTCTGCAGATACTGCAGCATTTTTTGGGATGTATGCATGGAAGGTATGCTTTACTTCTTCACAAGTCTCCAAATTTATACTCCCTTTCATTTTTGCATTTTATGTTAACTCCACCCCTTTTCTTTTCTCCTCCTGAACACAGCTTGGGTGGCTAGAAAAAGCAGATTAGGAGTTCACTGGAGTAGCCTTCCTTCAATTGGATTGTTCTTTCCATATTGATTCTCCAGTTCATGCATTGCGATGCATGCAATATCTGATTTATCTAATGAAGCAACTTGCTCCCAGAGTGAGGAACCTATAGATGTGCAGAGCACTGGCCCTTACCTTTGCTTAGGCAAGAAGGAGATGTCTACCCCTCCCCTCCTTTTCTGTTCTAAATGGATATTCACACTCTCCAATCTGCAAAAATTTTGGGTGGTTGGCCAGTCACATATGTGTACTTTATTTAGTTCATACAGAATATAAAATGATGGTGAATCTCACATCCGAATCCTTGGCAACTTTTTGCATTGAGTAGGTAACTTGGTTTATCTGTCCAAGGTGAAGTTTGATTTTTCTTGCAGCGATTGTGCAAATTAAGGTGGGCTTATGTGCAGTTACGTTGGCATATTATGCATATAGGTGGTGCTAATAGGAGTAGAATGATAAAGAAAAGTTCTGATAACATAAAACAGGATTTTCAAGTACAAGAATTACACTGGTTGTTAAAGAGAAGGTGCAGCATGTTGCTCATAAATCTGGACGATATTCACGAATTGAAGAGCTGCCGAGAGCCCTAAATGAATGATAAAGAAGACAACATGAACGTCTCTTAAATAGTACCTATCTCTTTACAATTCTTGATGGTGAAAAATAAAAATCATGCATTTAAAAGTTTGTTGAAACTCAAGTGTAGTTTCTTCTTGCAGGAGGTAGATTCTTTGGAAACCCTAGTGGACTTGGTCCTTAATTTTCCATTTCTCAAATTTTTCCCAAAAATGTAAATAAATAATATATACTGGACAATTTGGGAATCACAAAAAATATAAGTTATTTATCTTAATTTTATTATTTATATAAAATGAAAAAAAGATCTTTAAGAAAAATTTTTAAAAAAAGGTTTAAATTTTAAAAATTCAAAAAATAAAAATAAACGAAAGGAACATTTTTTTATTTTAAAAAATAATAAAGTTAAAGGAATTTTTTTTTTTGTAGTTTGTTAATAAAAATAAGAGAATAAAAATAAGAGAGATTAGTGTTATTTTAAAAAATTTTAAGAAAGATTTTTGTAATTATTAAAAATTTATATTTATAATTTTTTAAATAACATAAAAATATTGAACGTAAATTTCATAAAATTCTGGGAAAATAAATGTAATCCGGAATTGTCAAGAAACTTCCACAAAACAAAAGTGAGCGTAATTTACCCAAAATTGTATTACTCGCGAATCGCGACGCGCACAGCCAGACTCTAGATATATATGTGTAGAGAGAGAGTGGCAGTCCCTGAGGTAGCGAGAGAGATGGGCGGGCGTTCTCTCATTTGCTTTCTAATCCTTTTCTTCTCTGTGACCGCCGAAGCTTCTCACTGTTCAACCAACGGTAAGTTCTTACAGTAGTACTATATTAAGTGCTTCACGCTGCGTCTTCATACGGAATGTATAGATACACGTACGTGCATAATGTCTATCCCCTGTGAGTTATAGTTAACTTTGAGTGATATTCATGATCCTTGGATTTTTACTTTTTAGGGGTCCTAATTTCCCAAAACTCATGGAAGGTAACAATTATCTCGCCCAAAACAATACAAAGACTGGAAAATTGCCTTTTGTGATATTCCAGTTCAATATAAAGAATGCCTCAAATTTCATACAACACAATAGAGTGATAAAATTAGGGTTTATTTATAGTCTAACTCACTCTTAACGCACGTTTGACTAGTAAAACTATTAAAACATATGGTGCTCGAATTTCCGGGTAAAATTTTGGTTCTATTTAGGTTTCGACTAATATCTTAACATATTTTATTGGGTAAAATTTTGAATAAACTCATATTTATGTTGAGTCTAACTTATTTATGGACCCTGTGTACATATAGTTTTTTTATAATTTACATTGAAATAATTTATTCTTTAATAACTAACTCATTTTTCACTTCATGTGAGAAGACAATTATTTTGTTGCTAATGATTATTATTGAGACTATAACTCCAACCTTAATTATTTACATAATATTTATATAATTAATATTTTATACATTAAATTTGAGTTCGTAAATATGGTTTCCATATATCTTCTACTTCTAGTGTTGATGTTTTGATTCTTCCAGGAATGAGACTACTATCCCCTGGGTGGGATTGAAATTCCCACTATGTGGGAATTTCATTCATGGAGGAATGAAACTTCAATCAATAACAGCGTGCCCTAAATATGGGAATCATATAGGAAAGGAATGAGATTCCTATTCCTCTCCTCCATTCATGCCAACCAGACGTAGCGCAAGTGTTTTGAATTACAGGAATAAAAACAGAATCTCAGCGTGTTGTGTTCAATGTTGTTTTGCCGTGTACTTTCAAGTGTATATGCTATTATTAATCCCCTTTCAATTGTTTTTATTCAAGAACATGAACCTTCTTGGCTTCTTTGCAATGCAGGATTGCCACTGGTGAGGAATATTAGTGAGCTTGTGCAGGATAACTATGGAAGGGCTGGCTTGTCTCATGTTACCATTGTAGGTTCACTCCTGCATGGAATGAAAGAGGTACAAAATATGCTATATCGAATAAAATTATAATTTTCTTGCGATTTCTTAAGTTCAAGTTTGTTAATATTTGAAATTAAAGTCATATTTGAAGCTTAAACTGAACATTTTATCATTTAATTTTGCAAAAGAGAGAGAGATAAAATGAGTGCATGTTTCGTTTTTTTGCTACAATTTTTACAGAATACCTGCCATATAAGTCAGTTACCAGAGGTCA
Source organism: Nyssa sinensis (assembly GCA_008638375.1). NCBI lineage: Eukaryota > Viridiplantae > Streptophyta > Magnoliopsida > Cornales > Nyssaceae > Nyssa > Nyssa sinensis. The sequence continues at coordinate 64,535,807 of CM018031.1, read as the reverse complement.
CAAAAAGAGGACATAAGAAAAGAGGAAAACTTCGTTAGATGACTTGACAATGTAATTTCCCCCCCATTTCAGTACAGTTCTTTCATTTCTTGATAGGTTGAGGTATGGCTTCAAACATTTGCTCCTCGATCACACACTCCCATCCATAGGCACTCTTGCGAAGAAGTTTTTGTTGTCCTAAAAGGGAGTGGCACTCTTTATCTTGCTTCAAATTCACATTCGAAACACCCTGGGAAGCCACAAGAGTTTCCTATTTTTTCAAATAGCACATTTCATATCCCCGTTAATGATGCTCACCAGGTAAATCATTCTTTTGTTGATGTTTTTAAATGGGACATGAAGCTTAGATATGTTTTTACGTTGAGAATTTGTTATCTGTCTTTTTATGTTGTTAGTTTGTAGTAATTGAAATTGTTGATTCATTTTATTAGTCTTATATTTCAGCAAGCTTTTTATCATTATTGTTGTTCTCCTTGTTGTATTGTTGGCAGTAGTACAGGTGGTAATAACTAGATAAAACCCCCAAATCTGGTCGGTTGTGGCTCAATGCTGGTCGGGGGGCTTCCCAAGTGACTTAGGATAGAAGCTGGGAGTTCATGCCAACTGATGTAGAGCAGCCTTATTGATGTTCCAATCCTAATTTATGTCCTAATGAGAGTCATGATATTTTTTGTTTGTTTGTTTGTGGTGTTATTAATGACTTTGGAATGCAGAGAAATTTGAGAATTTTCCGAGGAAGTAAATAATAAAAAATATCCTCAACATTCGGTCAATGTCACTGTCCATCTGACTCTTTCTGAATAACATTATAAATGTGGTGTCCAAGGTCACTTATTGAATTTAAAGAGTCAAGAATTAATGTAATCAAATTGGTAATTGGTTTTGATTGTACAACTGTGTAATGACCTTTGAGTCTTAACTTTTGCTTTGGTTATCAATGGATTAACTGATAGCATTTAATGTGAGATGTGTTTATTTATTTTATTCATAAATGACGTGGATATATATGATGAAGTTAATGAGTAGATGATAACTGCCGAGGCTGATAGTAGTTAAAGTGCTGGCATGATAACCTAAAGCAGGGGTTAGGATCAGGGTTCAATTCTCATCACTGATCATTACCCAAAAAAAAAAAAAACTGAAATGAATAGATGATAAACTGAAATTATGGGGGCACATTGTGGAATCTGAGGATTTTTTAATAGTTGAACCAAAACAAAATCCATGATAGTAAGACTGCAAAGCTGCGGGTAGTGATTTTGCTACTCAGGCTGAGATTAGAGTCCCTTTGGAAGGTCCTAGGGAAGCTTCTGCAGCTCTGGTTTGAACCTTGTGGATTGGACCAAAACTTGTTTTCCTCTTTGTTCATGGGGACACATTCACCTCATGAGTCATGAGAGAATATTTGGATCTGATCTCCTCTTTGGATGCAAACATCAGATGGGTTCCTAGACTGGCCAATGGTAGTGCAGACTTCTTGGCCTAGAGTCTGGCTACTCCTGGGGGTGGTTGTTCTATGATGGGTTATTTTTATGACCCTTGAGGTTCTTTTTTTTTAGGATCAGTATGACCCTTGAGGTTCTTATTTTGTAGGAGGGAGAGAAGGCTTAGTTGGAAATGTTTGAGCTGGTTATTTGTCTCATATATTTCTCTCTCTCTCTCTCTCTCTCTCTCGGTAGGATTTCTCATTCTTCTTCTGTGTTTTATCTTCTCCATATATAATAATATTCTTGGCTTTTCATCAAAAAAGGAAAAAAAAGGTGTAAATTGATGGGTTTTGGTCTACGGGAAGCATCTTCCTGCAACGAGTTTTAAAACCTTGATTTATCTTTCAATAAGGAGGGAGAAATGAGGAAGATGAGAGCCTTTGAAACTGGAGTTGTGTATCTATGGTCAAGATAGTTGGATTTGCATCGAACTTTTGGTAGATTTTTAGAAAGGCAATGAATCTAGCGATGCTCTATGGATGAATGTGAACACAAGGAAGGGTAAAATCCAATGAGAATGTTTGATAAACTTTAGGAACAGCCCTTGTAGCTGTTTTATGGGGAACCATCAAGTTGGTGATAGCCAATAACGGATTATAATTCTCGTGTTTGTTTGGTGAAGCTTTTTGGCAAGCAAGAATTTTAGCTTATTGAGTGCAAATAGTCAGAATGAAAGCAGTGTTGATTGTTTATTGAGTTTTATTAATACTATACTTGTGTTAGGTTATGCATAGGTTTGTTGATTTCCTAGTGATTCATTTCCGATGAGTTGTTTTGATGTTCTCCAAGTGGTTTGTGTGCTTAATATATTAAGGGCCCATTGGATGCACTTTATTTAGAGCATGTTATCTGTTGTAGAAGGTGAAATAACGCAGAAATGTTGGACAAAACACTTTTTATGAATGGGTCTCTTAGGAAAAATTGATAACAGGAAAAGAGAGGAGGGAATCACAATATAGAAGGAAAAACTTTTTAGTAAGAGGAAATCTAGAAACCCAAATCCTTACCAAATGAGGCTTAAATTATATATATATATATGTGTGTGTGTGTGTGTGTGTGTGTGTGTGCATATATTGAGTGAATGGTATAAAGCTTCTGATATTTTTGTTGTGCGCCAAGCCGCCAACACTTGCCTTGATGTCTTGTGTAATAAATTCTTGATAAACATAACAAAGGAAAAAAATAGCAAAGATTTGAGAGCGAGAGAGAGAGATGTTGGGCATCAGTGCGTGCATTGATGTCTATAGGGTATTAGTGTAATTGATGCTTGATAAACATAATAAAGAAAAAAAATATAGCAAAGTTGAGAGAGAGAGAGAGAGAGAGAGAGAGAAGAAGGGGGGGGGGGGCTGGTCTGGAGGGATCACAGTTTGTTGTTGATATGTTATGGAGTCAGCGAGCAAAGTAGTAGCCTGCTATTTTCATCCTGAGATTGTTAGGCTATTTAACAGTGATGTTTACTTTTAATCAAATGTCCTGTCCTTTGATGACAATGATGACTGTTAATTATCTCCAATATTTCTTGATTGTTTCCTGTAAGTGTATCCTTGATGTTTTGCTATCACTATTATCATCGCAGTTATGGAATACAAATGAACAAGAGGATTTACAAGTGCTGGTTGTTATATCTCGTCCGCCAGTCAAAGTGTAAGTAATTATCTTCTTTGCTAATTTTTCAAGAATTAGATTTTGCAAAGAATGTACTACTGCATGTTTGTTTTTCCCATCCAGACGGTATTCATATGAAGGAATATAAAAGTTAGAAATGAGCATATTCTGAATTATCAGTTAATGTATGCAAGTGAGTGCACTGCATTTCCCATCCCCTACTATGTCTAAGATGCTTGTATGAAGCCCAATCTCCAAGGACCTGGACTCTAGGAGATCAAATCATTTCCCTGCTTCATGTGAAACATTTTACAAAAAACTCTCCTAAATCACTTCTTGTGGGCCATTGCTTGGTGTAATGGTAAAAAGCTAGGTTGTCAAGCATGAAAGCGTGGTTCAGGTTTGACTTTTGAGAGCAGTCTCTTTGTACAAAGGACAAATCTCTTCTGCTTGAAAAGCTACATTCTAAGCAAGATTATGTTTTACCCTTTCAAACATAATCTTGCCTGATGATCTGTTGATAGAATTCTGTGATGTATCCAAGTCGACATGAATGGCAGCATATGTTGCTTGCTAAGCAAACAATTATAATCTGGCATCTGCATTTCAGGTTCGTATACGAGGACTGGTTCATGCCTCACACTGCCGCCAAATTGAAGTTTCCCTACTATTGGGATGAACAGTGTTTTCAGACACCCCCAAAAGATGAGCTTTAACTTTTCATACAGTTTGCTGGCCATGGCCCTTTGAACGGTCATATTGTTCAAGTTGTGAAGTACCCCACTATTACAATTTTACTGAAAAGCATGGCAAAATATTTTTGGTTGGGTTTTGAGATGAGAGGATTCAGATGTGTTCTTGATTTTCACCTCACATGTATGTTAATTGGATACGCGATTTGACGTATAAAATCAAGTTCCCCTTTATGATTTAGCCACATGGTTTGTAATTATTTGTTAACTACCAATTGTTGAACTTTTTTTTTTATATCTGTATTTTGTGCTCTTAAGATCAATTCAATTAGGCTTGTAAACTGGGGTAATAAATACAGTACCCACCTCAGATGCATAACTGACGGTGGTGGTGAAGCAGAAGGCGGCCATGGGGGTGGTGGAAGCCATATCAGAACGAAGCAAAAATTCTAGTGTCGAGGGCAATGCAGAATTTAGAGATACAGTATTCGTTTGGTTGAGTTGTGAAAAATCACATCCAAGGAGAAGTTTCTTTTCATGAAATCTGAAAAAAATGCATGTTTTTTTTTTTTGTTGCTTCTCTAGTCTGGGCAAACTTTTTTGCTCATGAAATGGAAATTGTTATCCAATATTGATGTATGGTTGGAGAATCCTCTTCTTTTTTATTTTATTTATAAAAAATTTGTTAGAGATCTTTAGTCTGGACGTAATTTTATCATCTTAATATTATCTTATCATCAATAAATTTTTTTTTTTTTAAGAGAAGGTCTAGTCCAAAGAATATTTTTTTAAGGGGAAAAATAAAAGAAATAAAATTAAAGAAAATTAACTTCTCTAGTTAAAAATATAGAATTCAAATTTTAACATTATTTGAAGTTTATTCAAAAATAGCATGTTATTGTTACTTTTTAACTAACTCTCATGCTAAAGGTCACTAAAATCTCTGATCAAATTTATAGTATTAAAACAACTCTAAAGAGAGTTTGCATTTTGGGGTGTCAAATCACTCATTTATAAATTATAACCTTGAACAGTATTTTGGCACTCCTGAATTATAAATCTGCTCCAATGGCAGGTGCTAACATGGGGTGCTATTTTAATATTTTAATATTTTTTATTAAAAAATATAATTAAACTTAACGGTTATACTTGAACCGGTATAATTTTCATAACAATCGCAATTTAAAGGATATATTTTTATAATAAAAAATTTTAAATTTTAAATTTCAAATTTAAATTACAAAATTAATTTAAATTCTAAATAACAATTAACTAAAATAGAAAAAACTTCATAAATTAAAAAAATTAGCTAAATAAATAAATTCATCCTAAATTAACAAAACTAAATAAATAAACTAAAATTAAAACATTCAATTTAAATTACAAAATTAATTTAATTATAAAATCAATTTAAATTCTAAATAACAATTAACTAAAATAGAAAAAAATTCTTCAATTATAAACATTAGTTAAATAAATAAATTCACCCTAAATTAACAAAAATATATAAATAAATAAATAAACTAAAATTAAAACATTTAATTTAAATTCTACCAATTAACTAAAATAAAAAACATTTATTTTAAATTTGAAATCAATTATATATATATATATATATAAATATATAGGGAAAGGAGGCAGAGAGACAAACTTGTTTTCCCACCCCTAGCCGTCTCTGGTTTCTTCCCCTTCGTCATTGCGCCTGCGCCTCCTCCTCCTTCCCCTTCCCCTCTGCACCTCCTTCCCCTTTTCCTCACTTTGTGCCTCTGCCATCAACAATCACACAAAGTTTGAAGAAAAAAAGAGCGGAAACTTACCGTGGTCGGCAATTTTTAGACAACATCTGGCCTTTGGTAAGTTTTATCTTTCAAAATCTCATATTTATAGAGTTTTTTTGGTTCAATATAGCCGTTGAAAGTGGAACAGTGAAATCGGAAAAGCCAGAACGGCTTTTTACAACCTTTCCATTTCTCTTTTTAGAGTTTGCAAAATTGTCACCCCAAGACCGTTGTTGCCATTTTCTAACCCTTGATACCACCTTCGTTGGAGTCCAAACCAGTAGAATTTGGGGTGACATTTTGACAGTTACAGGCGTTACGAGTTTACCACCCCTGATGTAACTCCCTCTTGAAGTTGCTCTTATAATATAAAAAATTACTTCTTTTAATTTTAATGTTGAAATATTATTTTTTTAACAGAAGTCGACTAAAATATAGCTTCAGCAACACTGCTACAGCTGCTTTTAAAAGATGAAAAATTCAAAATTAGAAAAAAAAATAGAAAAAATAAAAGAAATAAAAATTAACAAATTTAATTAAAAGTATAGAATATTTCTGAACATGGGTCCTGATTCGGACATCCTCCGAGGTTTCTTCTCTTCCTCACAATCCCACCAACAGACCAACTTCTCTCCTTCCCTTTTTATTATCAATCATTTTTTAAACAGCTCCCCGTAACCTTCTCTTAACCAGTCTCCAATGGCCGCTTCACCTCTTTTTCCCTAACCTTCTCATTCTAAATGCAAAGGGCAGGATGGCCTTCTGGAGCTTCTCTTCTCTTCCGGTAGTACTCCTCGGCCTCCTGTCTCCCTTCCTCACCCTCCACCCCTTCCCCACCACCACTTCCGCCCCCATCACCACCGGCATTCGGCCTCGGCCTCATCCGAAAACCGTCCCCGGACGTACCCGTCTTCCGCGAAGCCCCTGCCTTCCGCAACGGTGAGACATGCGGCTCCCCGACCACCGACCCCATTCACGTAGCCATGACCCTCGACGCCAACTACCTCCGAGGGACCATGGCCGCCGTGCTCTCCATCCTGCAACACTCCACCTGCCCGGAAAACGTCGTCTTCCACTTCCTCTGGGCCAGGTTCGAGCCGGACATCTTTTCCAGCATCAAAGCCACCTTCCCTTACCTCAACTTCAAGGTTTACCGCTTCTACACCAACAGGGTTCGCGGGAAAATCTCCAAGTCCATTCGCCAAGCTCTAGACCAGCCTCTGAACTATGCTCGAATCTATCTTGCAGATATAATTCCAAATGATGTTAAGCGTGTTATATATCTTGATTCTGACCTTGTAATGGTGGACGATATAGCAAAGTTATGGGGAATTGATTTGGGTGACAAAGTCTTGGCGGCGCCGGAATATTGTCATGCAAATTTCACCAACTACTTCACCAATGCTTTTTGGTCCGACCAAAGTTTGTCCCAAACATTCCGAGGAAGACAACCTTGTTACTTCAACACTGGAGTTATGGTGGTGGATGTTGATAAATGGAGGCAAGGGGGTTATACTCAGAAGGTTGAAGAGTGGATGGTGGTGCAGAAACAGAAGAGGATATACCATTTGGGTTCATTGCCACCTTTCTTGCTGGTTTTGGCTGGAAATATAAAGGCAGTTGATCATAGATGGAACCAGCATGGGTTGGGTGGTGACAATATTGAAGGGAAATGTAGGAGTCTGCATCCAGGACCCATTAGCCTACTGCATTGGAGTGGTAAGGGGAAGCCATGGTTGAGGTTGGATTCGAGGAAGCCGTGCACCGTCGATCATCTGTGGGCTCCTTATGATCTTTATCGTTCATCAAAACATGGTTTTGAAGAATGAAGAAGAAACTGATAGGTTTGGGGCAGTTTGGAAAATGGGAGAGAAGGAATAATTCATTAGGGGGAGAGAGAGAGAGGGAGTGGGAAAAAAAAAGATGATAATGTATCAATGGGTATGTGAAAAGAAAAAAAACGAAGAAGAAGAAGAAGAAGAAGAAAATCCACCAAAAAAAGATTAGTAGTAATTTTAATTGACTTGAAGCTGATGAATTAAAATGTGTTCTAAGAAGGGGGAAGAGAGGGTTTTGTGCTTAGGTGTTAAAAACAATGGGCCTGTGAAAATTTACATAGGGGGGGTTCCAATGGCATGGAGCATGGAGGAAGATTTTGAGTTCTTTTTTTGTTTGTTATTTGGACAATGCAAGATTGATGGTGTCCTTGTGTAGAATTCAAATGGTGACTGCTGATGATGGCCCAAAGATCCTCTATCAATCAGAATATCCATGTCCCTCTGATAAAGTTATCTATATATTATTTGTCTTAAAAGTCCCATGTAGTGTGTTTATTTAGTTCAATCTTGGCCCTAACTATTTTTTTTTTGTTTTTTTGGACCTCCACCCCTGTTGTAGTAATATATCATTTAACTGATCCGGAAAAATTATTTCAGGGACTAATTTTTTTCTACCATTAACGTGGGTTATCATGGCTTTGGGGATGTTATTCAATTTTTGAGAAGCATAAATTCAGAATCATTGTGTGCAGAAGAAGAATGCATTTCCCACTTATTTGGTGATTCAAATTCCAAAGTTGAAGTTGTTTAACACAATAAATTGTTCAATATTATTTGGTTTCACCATAGTAATTTTGTTAACTTTTTTCAGTTCAAGGCAGGATATCCATGAATCAGAAAATTGCAGTTTGTTTTCTATTTGATATATGACAATCCATTTAGCAGAGAACTCTGGTTCATCCATCAGGGCAGAAAGATGTGTTCTATATATACATATATATTTTCTTGATATTTGGTTAGATGGCAAACCAAGTAGTGCCATGGAGGGCACCCTCACTTATCAAGCAAAGAATCTGGGTTTTGGCACCTATTTTGCACTTCTTTTCTACTTTAAGGTATGAATGTTTGTAGTGGAAGTGATAAAAATAAACAATGAATCGATCTCAAATAAAAAGATAAGATACCAAATTTACGTGGTTCGACAAAATGCTTATGATCATAGACAACAAGGATCAATCCACTATATACTCTCTCCTTATAAGAAAGAACCCAAAAAAAGAATGCGGGTTACAAATTAGGAAACAAAGCCGGTCAAAATATTTCTCGAGGGCCATGGCAATGGTGGGATAAACCTGATAAAAACAAATAATGAATTGATCTCAAACAAAAAAATAAGACACCAAATTTACGTGGTTCGACAAGATGCTTATTATCACGGACAACGATGATTAATCCACTGTATACTCTCTCCTCATAAGAAAGAACCCAAAAAAATTATGCGGGTTACAAATTAGGAAACAAAGCCGGTCAAAATATTTCTCGAGGGCCATGGCAATGTTGGGATAAACCCACACGTTGTCTATTTTTGGGATCACATCAGGTCATCAAAAACTCATGTGAATTTATGATAACCACCCAACAAATGCCACGCGCATCAAATCTTTAGCATCTGCTAATTCTGTGTCAATGTCCTTGTCACATAGGAAGATCCCCTTAATCTCAATACACATGACAACTTTTGGAGGATCATTCCATGAAGGATAAGTATTTTAGGACTGGCTCGTGCATGAACACACACACACACACACACACACATTTATTGTGGTTAGCTAAACAGAGCCCAGTGCAACAAAAAGCAATAGCAGCAAGTTAAGTGTAAGCTCAGCATCTCTATCATTACATATAAAATTAAAGGCTAATTTATTTTCATTCTCTAACAAAGACCCAAAGAATGGATTCAGCATAAACCTATAATATATAAATTGAATCTTATTCTGAACATTTTTATAGATACAAATCGTACAATAGTATAAGACAACTTATTCAGTGAGCAAGTTACCTGACATTATCAATTATGATCGTCTTGGCTCAAAGCTCTAATTCCTACTCATAGCTTCCTTCCTACTGCGTATGAATGCATCCGATTTTTCATTTATGTTGGAGACCACACTCACAGAGGGGCTTGGATGTCTCGGGGGCTTCATTTTTGTGCCTTCTTCTGGCTCTATCACTAGACTCAAATTTTCAGTAGCTATGTTCTTCCCTTTCTCCCCTGCACTATCCTTGAAGGCAGCAGTCTTTTCTGTGCCTTTCCTTGGAACCCCAGTTGTGGGAGGGGGCTCTAACTCATGGGGACCTTTACCCTGGACCTTTGAATCAATTCTCTCTTGGACTTGGGAGAGAGAGGTGCCATTAGGAACACCAGGATTTGGAACTAGAGGGATCTTCTGCAGTTGGGTCTGATCACCACTCAGAATTGGGGTATCTTCCTCATTGATCACAGTAGTCCAATTCTCCAACCCATCGGTGTGCCTAAACTCAACTATAATTTCAGAACTTGCCCTATGCCCTCCATTGGACTTAATGGTTTTAGTGGGTTTTTCTGCATTTCTTGATGATTCTTGAATGGGCAACTCTGTCGAGTCATGAGATGCTGGACGGCCTGTGGAAATGCGTTTGAGGCCACGAGCGATGATGCTATTCATGATGAAGTTGAAGAGCTTATGGCAGATGCCAAGAGGCTGGAAGCTGTTAGTGTCCTTTTTCTGCATTGTTTGAGTGAAAAACAGCAATGGGAAAAAGAAGTGCTGCTGCAAATTTGATGGGGTAAAACAAGTTTTGAAGAGTTTCTATATGAACATATACATGGATGAGAATGTATGATTCTAATCTTACAAGACGGGGTAACACAAAAGTAAGAAGGGGATTTTGATGGAAGCATTCTCTTTTTGACCCCAAAGGGGGTTCTCAAACTGTTATTTCCAACCTGCTTTAGTCAAAAGCAAAAGCAGCTTGCAAGAGTATCAGGATTAAATCCAATTGATACCATGCATTGCAGAGAGAAACTGGAATTCTACCTTTCTTGAAGCTTGATATATTCCTTATTTCGACTCAACCTAGTATCAATGTGGGTCAGCATTTCTTTGATCGGGAACCGTTTAATAGATGGGCCTCAAATAAAGAACCCAATATCGTACATAGTGGGCTGAAAATTTGTTAAGCCCAATAAATTTGAGATAGCTTGACCTATGGAAGTGCGCAGTTCACACCATGCGCATCGTAAACTTCGTTCGTTTCGCAGCTTGTGTGATGATAATTTTGATCTCTCGCTTCAGTCTTACCATATCACAAAACGAACTCACAAGAACCCTAATCCTTAATTGTTTGTTTCATTCATGGATTTCTTCAGATCCATTTTATCAGACGATCCGGAACCTCCAGTAACTGAGAAACCCCAAAGATCTGAATCCAAAGATCCATCCGAAAACGACAGAGAAGACGACGACTCCGACTCAGATCAGAGCTCTCGATCACAGGAACCCAATTCAAGCCCTACTCCTAATTCGTCTGATGGTGGCGGTGGTGGTGGGTGGAGCTTTGGAGGTCTAGTCAAGACCTTCGCAATCAAATCTGAATCAGTACTCGAGACCTACCGACGCGATCTCAAGGAATTCGGCTCGGGGTTGAAGAAAGAAACGGAGGCGTTTCGAGAAGCTGCAAGCCGCGCGGTGAAGGAACTACCGGCGTCGATCGAGGTTGGCGCGTCGGTGGCTCAGGGATCCTTAGAAACAGTCGGGCACGCCATCGATGGGGTATTCAAATCGACGGCTGAGATTATATCACACGGTAAAGATACCCTTCTCGCACACTCCGATGTCGAGTCCGACACGCCTGGTGCGCATAATTATAGTAATCAGAGTTTCAATTCAAGGCGCTATTCTCGATTTGATGCACACTTGCGCGCAATTCAAAGCGATGTGAATACGTACTGTGAAGAACCTGAGGATTCGGATGATTACAGTAAATGGAAATCAGGGTTTGTTTTGGAGGATAAGAGTGAAGAATTTGGGAACTTGATCGAAGAAAATGAGGCTATGGAGGAGATATATAAAAGAGTTGTGCCGAATGTGGTTGATCACGAGACTTTTTGGTGTCGGTACTTTTATAGGGTACACAAGCTTAAGCAACAGGAAGATGTGAGAGCTAATCTTGTGAAGAGAGCAATCTCTGCAGACAATGAGGAAGAGTTGAGTTGGGACGTTGATGACGAAGATGAAGATCTTAATGGGTCATCAAAAGGCAATGCATTGGAAAATAAGGAATTGGGTGGCGAAGATTTGCCCAAAGTTGTGCAGGATGATAGTTCTGTTAATGAATTGCAAGTTGAGAGTTTGAGGGTTGTTGACGAGAAGGGGGAAAGTAAGTCCAATGTAGTTAATTTGGATGAAGGCAATGCTGCAGAACTGAGTAGTGTGGATGTGGATAGTGAGAAAGTGCTATCTGAACAAACATCTGAAGTGAAAAAGGATGAGTCAGTATCAAAATCCAATGAGAAGGTGGCTTTGGATGGGAAGGCTGATCAAGCTGAATCTTGTAAAGATAGTGATGTTTCGGTTGTATCAAGCCAGCCCTCAATGCCCGAGGAGGAAGACCTTGGCTGGGATGAGATTGAGGATCTTGGTAGCAATGATGAAAAGAAAGTGTCTCATGGTGGGAGCCCAAACAGAGCTGATCTGCGGAAGCGGCTGAGTGCCGCAGATGAAGATGAGGATGAGGATTTGAATTGGGATATTGAAGATGATGATGAGCCTGTGAAAGCTTGATGCCAAGTAAATGTAAAAAATATAAGCAATTTAAATCTTTTGCATTTTGTTCCATATTTGTTTAGTTGGATTTGTTGGGGGATAACATTCCTCTATAATTGGTTTGTGAAGCAATTTTTTTTTTTTTTATGCGACTCAAATCTCAATATTGTCAGTTGAATCAATCGTGTTCATATAATAATAAACTTCTTCATCTGTTCCCATTGCATCTCTTGGTTTATCTGGTTTGCAGATTATTGGTAGATTTGAGTGAGTAAAGATGAGGGAAGGAAAGATTGAAACTAGAATAGCTAGCGTATTACTGATTCACAGTACCATATGTTTGGTGCTTGCATTAGTTTGATAAGATTATAAAAGCTTTCATCTATTATTATTATCTATATAGTTTTGCTAGTCACATAAAAATGGTTTCTGTATTTTTATTTGGAGGTTCAAAAGGGGATTGCCATTTATTGAAAATTTCTGTATTGTTTGCCTAAGAATATGAAGCACACAATTAAGAATATCCAATATATCCCCATAGAGACATGTATGTATATGTAGAGATCCCACCTTCATCCATCAAAAGTGGTCAAAAACAGAGAGAAGAAAAATGGTATCTCATCTTCTTGATCCAGCATCAAGTGAGGATGAAAATGATGGTAACTCATGGTCGCAAGTTTTATGAAATTATGTGGACAACTGATCTTCATAGTTAGATTCCATTTGATTCGCCCTAAGGAGGACACAGCCCCTTCTAGACACCAACTGGAATTGCATAAAAAAATAGAAAAGCAAAATAAAAGTAAAAGGGATTTGGGAAAAAGATATATTTTCTAATTACTTCAACCTCATATATATATATACACACACACACACAATACATTCCTAACTAAAGAAGGAAAGGAAATAAAAAGAGAATAATAGATGGTCAACATAACTTAAAATAGAATAAATTTTTTAATTCCAACACTCCCCCTCAAGTTGAGGCGAAGATATTGACGAGCCCCAGCTTGATAAGAGATGACTGTAGTAACGACGGACTCACTGACTTGGTGAACATATCAGCCGTCTGATCAGATGAGGGAACAAAGCTAGGGGTAATAATACCCAAACGAACTTTTTCCCTAATGAAGTGAATATCGACTTCTATCTGTTTTGTTCTCTCATGAAGTACTGAGTCTAAGGATAACATAATAACGGACTTATTATCATAGAACTAAGAAGATGAGTCTGACATGGGAAAGCCCAGCTCAGTCAGAAGAGAATGAAGCCATAGGAGCTCACAAGTGCCCTGGGTCATAACACGGTACTCGGCCTCGACAGAAGATTGAGAAACCACCACTTGCTTCTTACTTTTCCAGGATATGAGATGATTACCACGAAAAGTACATATATCAGAAGTAGAGTGCCTATCACTTTTATAACCTACGTAGTCAGCATTTGTAAAACAAGAGAGATCCGACTGTGCTCTTGTTGTATAAAAAAGCCCAAGACCAAAACAGGTTTTAAGGTACTGGAGAATATGATAAACTGCATCTATATGAGAGGTAGGTGGTGAGTGCATGAACTGACTCACAACACTAAAAACAAAAGGTGAGATCTGGTCTTGTGTTCGTCAAGTAAATAAGACGACCCACAAGACGCTCATAAATGGATGGGTCTAATAATAACTCTCCTGATTCTGCAGATAACTTATGATTTGGATCCATAGGAGTAGAAACAGGTCTACACCCAAGCATACACGTATCCTGAAGGAGATCAAGAGCGTACTTATGCTGAGATAGAGATATACCAAGGCGAGACCGAGTAACTTCGATGCCAAGAAAGTACCGTAGAGGACCCGAAGTCCTTAATATCAAAAGATACCCCGAGATCACGCTTTACTTTAGCAATAACAGGTGAATCATCTCCAGTAATAATAATATCATCTACATAAACGAAGATGATAATACACTACCTATCTGAATTTCGTCAAATAAAGCATGTATGATCCGAATGGCACCTAACAAAGCCCAAATCCAAAACAACATCATTGAGTCGGCCTAAACCATGCTCGAGGAGACTACTTAAGATCATAGAGTGATTTTTGGAGACAACAGACTTTCCCAGAACACTCCCTTTGAGATCGAAAACCCGGTGGCTGATCCATGTAGATAACCTTTGTAAAGTCACTATTGAGGAAGGCATTCTTGACATCCAACTGATGAAGAGATCAAGAATAAGAAGCAGTAAGAGAGACAAGAAGACGGACTGTAGTCAACTTAGCTAAAGGAGCAAAGGTAGCACTAAAATCCTTACCTGGAACTTGAGTAAAGCCTTTTATAACAAGGTGAGCCTTATACCTCTTGATAGTGCTATCCGCCAAGTACTTCAAACTGAAGACCCATTTACAGCCAACCGTTCTCTCATCAGCAGGCAAGTCAACAAGCTCCCATGTTTAATTTTGAATAAGAGCATCCATTTCTACTTTCATAGTGACCCACTTAGGATTTTGAAGAGCTTCAGAGACTAACCGAGGAATGGATACTAAAACAACCTTATCAAGAAAAGACTGATAGGAATATGAAAGACTGATAAGAGATAAACTTGGCAATAGGATGATCAGTACTACTAGAAAAACCCAAACAGATAGGGGGGACAACGATTAGAGGGAGGATACCGAGGAGGTGTGATATCAGAAGCTAAAGGAAGAGATGAAGTACCTGACTCTGTAAAAAAGTCTGGTGGAAGAACATGAGAGTGCGGACGGCGAGGAACAAGAGAGTGTAGACAGCATGGAACATAAGGAAATGGATCAACAGTTGTTATCGGAGGAGGGGACCTGCTAAGAAGTGAAGAAGAGGACACCAGAGGAGGCTTAAGAATGGGAGTTGGACAAGGAAGTAAGGGATTGTCCTCTGAAGGAATCTCCACAATAGGTCCCGACAAGGAAGGAGTACTTGAAAAGAAAAGAAAAGAACAGTTTCCAAAAAAGTAACATCCAATGAGTGATAGATATGACTAGTAACCGGATCATAACAACGATACCCCTTAGACATGCTAGAATACCCTAAGAAGATACACTGAATGGCCTTATCATCAAGTTTAGTGCGGGAAGGGCTACAGTTTTGAACAAACCATGTACACCCGAAGACACGAGGTGTAATAGGAAAAAGTGTGCTATCAGGCTGAAGGATATGTAGGGGGCCTTACCTTGTAGTATCCGACTGGGAGTACGATTTATAAGGTAAGTGACTGTGAGAATAGTCATATGCCAAAAGTATTTAGGTACCCCCATCCCACAAAAAAGACACCGAACAACAGACATGATGATGTGACAGTTCTTACGTTTCGCTACACCATTTTGCTGAGGAGTGTAAGGACAGGTAAATTTCTAGAGGATACCACTTTTGTTAAGCTCACACCTAAACTCATGAGAGATATACTCTCAACCATTATCAGACCTAATATTCTGAACAACAGTATTATATTGGGTTTTGATCATTTGTAAAATGTTAGTAAGGTATGAAAACACTTCAGGTTTTTTCTTCATAAGATAGACCCAAATACAACGAGTATAATCATTTATGAAAGTGACATAATAGCAGTGTTGAGATAAAGCAACAACTAGAGAATGACCCCATACATCAAAGGCACACGGTGCACGATGCATGCGAGGAATATAAGTAGTGCGAGTATGTTTTGACAATTTACAAACCACACATTAAATTTAAAATTCTTGCATGCTTTATTCAAAGGTGGAAAAGACCAACATAAATATTGAAAGTTTGCATGTCCTAAACGGGCATGCCACAAATCTAAAGTTTTAAGCGAAACAACAGAAGTATCAAACATAGGCAAAACAGATGCCTAAAAACTGGATGTTAACACTTTGGATGATGGGGGGTCTCCAAAGTAATAGAGTCCATTGTGCTCATATCCCCTGCCAAAAATCTTCTTCGAAGTCAAGTCCTTCAAGAGACAACGATCGGGTAGGAAAATTACAACACAATTAAGATTTTTTTACAAGTAAACTGACAGAGAGAATAATGTAAGCAAAATTAGGGACATAAAAAATAGAAGGAAGAGTGATGTCTGAAGACAGGACTGCATCACCTTGACTACTGATCTGGATAGATGACCAATCGGCAATACGGATAGACTGAACAACAGGGGTAACAGGAGAAGACAAAATGGATAACTCACCAGTCATGTGATTATGAGCTCCGGAATCCAAAATCCAAGTGGGATGGCCCGACTTAACACGAAGAACAATAGGGATACCTATAGCAAGTGTAGCCGTGGGACTAGCAGATGAGGTAGTCCCTGGAGGAGCAGGACCTAAGCCAAGGTGTGATTGAAGCTGAGCGATCTATGCTTGAAGCTGACTATAATCTAAAATGGCTGGAGCGGGTGCAGTCTCTGCAATGGCACCTGTACGAGGAGCTCATTTTCCTCGGTCTCGGTTCCCCTGGTTCCATTCTTGGAATAACCCTGCTTTAACTCAAGATGGAGATCAAAATAACGATCAATGACATGGCCGGACTTGTGGCAGTGCTAACAATAAGCACGGTTACCCGTCAGACGAAAGCCCGAAGAAGCAGCAAATGCCATTTAATCAGGAACAAGAGGAGATATCTCAATCTGTGAAGTCAATGTAGGAGGAATAAAACGGCACCAGCGCTCATCGCCATCCACAGTAGCAAACGCCTCGTAAAGAGAAGGCATAGGAAAGGTGTTCAAAATCTGAGCCCTGAGAGCCTCAAACTCAGGTTTCAAACCCATCAGAAACTGATATGAATGCCTACGATCAAAACGTTTGGACTTAACATCACCATCAGTGGTAAAGTCACTAAGGGGCTCATACTGGGCCAACGCCTCCCATCTAGTCTGGAGATAACCAAAGAAGTCAGCAACCGATAGGCCCAAAGTGGCTTGGGAGGCATGAGATATATCCTGATAAAGCTCAAAAATTCGAGAATCACAGTATGCATGGGTGTACATTTTAGACAAGGCAGACCACAGACCATAGACAATCTCATGATACATGAACATATTATAGATCCTCTCCTCTATCGAGTTGAACATCCAACCCAAAATGATACAGTTGTCCATATCCCATTATTCAAACGTGGGGTCAAATTCAGACGACTTCGACATCTTTCCAAGAATCCACTCGGTCTTCCATTTTTCACCAATAAAGAGGCAGAAAGAGCGAGACCAAACATTAAAGTTTTTTTCCATTTAATAACACTCTCGTGACGCGTTGAGCCGGTGTATGCTGGGCAAGAGAGAGATCCGGACGACCAACCATAGGAGCTGGACGATCAGCAGGAACAACATTCTTACCTAAATCAGCCATGAGACAAGTCCAAAAAACTAGAAACGAACAGACGAGAAACAAAGCCGAATAACGAATTGGCAACAAAAGAACTATAGCCGGACAAAAAATAGCTTACCAGACACGAGCAGCTGGACACTCGGATACCCAGACAACAGAAGAGGAGCACGGAGAGGCTCTAACACATCACAGATGAGTCAAGAAGGCCAACAAGTGCAGCACCTGAGGCTGCGCGAAGGACCAGGAGCGTCTTGGGAGGTCATGAGTGGTGCGGCAAGGTCTAGGTGTGGTGCGGCAGTGGCTGGTTGATGGAGGGTGGATAGGTGAGATTGAGGGGAGAGACAAAGAGAACTTTCTTAGGCACTGATACCAAAAAGAGATTTGGAAAAAAGATATATTTTCTAATTACTTCAACCTCATATATATATATATATATATATATATACAATATATTCCTAACTAAAAAAGGAAAGGAAATAAAGAGAAAATAATATATGATCAACATGACCTAAAATAGAATAAATTTCCTAGAATAATAGATGGTCAAAATGACCTAAAATAAAATAAATTTCCTAATTCCAACAAAAATAAAGAAAAATTGAAATTAAAAGAGGCAGGAAGATTAGGACCACCTCCACAAGCTTCTTTAAAAGAGTGTGATAAATAAATTAACTTGAATTTATTGTGTGCAGGTTAAGAATTCAATCATCAGTAACAAAACATGCAGATGTGAGATCAGCCTTCCCACTGGACCTTGGCATGATTTCCTACTGTTCATTAACAAGGAGCTTGAAAGATAATGTTCTGAATTTATAATGGTGGAGCCTCTGAGGAACTAAATTTGATATGTTTTCTTGAGTAAAGCAAATGATTTTGTTAAAGATTTTTAGGTGAATGGACATAGCTTTAAAAATCAGTGAAAACTTGCAAGATTTCATTTTCGAAGGGCCTCAACAAACTTGTCATATTATAGATGCAGACAAATTAGTATTACCAATAAGAAAGACAATAGAAAAAATGAATAATAATTCTTTTTGATTCATTCAATTCTGATCCCTATAGTTGGTTTTTTTCCTTCTCCTTTCCGTCCTGATTCGTATTAAGTAATTTTGGCCACAAGATAAGCTGTTTATTAAGTCTCATCATCATAAGAACAGATTTGTCATACCCGGACGATTTTATGTCGCGGATAGAAAGGTTAAAAGCAGAAAACCGAGAAAAAGCCATGACGATGCATGCTGGAAACCATGATTACATAGCAATCGAAACTTTCCAGATAGATGACCTGATATGAGAGCTAATAAAACATCTACAATGCAGAGGAAATGAGATATATGTGACCTAAAAGCATTTTCATCTGTCCTTGAAAAAGATTAATATGAAAAGTACTTAATACAAAATTCCACCTAATCCACACTCCTCTTAACTTTAAAAGCTCAACTATCTAGAGACTCGCTATGATTGGCATCCAAGAGAAGGTATAACAACCAACAATAAAACCTAATTCCTGCTAAAAAGTAGGAGCCGTGATTTTGAAGAAAGCAAAAAAAAAAAGGTAAAAAGAGAAGACAAGGCAAACTCATCTATCAGCGCACTCAGGCCTTGTTTGTACAAAAAGAGAAGCTCCTCTAGAGTGTGCAGATAACGCAATGATATTTCTGATGACTTATCTTCTAGCCTTTGCCCCGGTGCTGCCTCAGAATATCTTACACCATTTCTCCCTCAACACTGATGCCTGGATCAGAAGTGGGCTCTGGTACATGTGCTTCAACAGGAGAAGGTAGTGCGAGAAGTCTTCCTTTTTGGGCACGCGGTGGAAGATGTTTTGCTGGCTTCCTTGATCCAACAGTCCACGGCAAGAAAACTCCGGTACCACCATTTGGGATCCTTTTGGGGCTCAGAACCATTGGCTTCATGGGGGCCAACATGACCACAGGGGTCCGGAGGACTCCCCATTTGGGGATCACATCCATTGCCTCGTAGCCATTGATAGCTCCGTTTGGCATTGTGTATGGGCTTGGGACACCTGGTTGCCATAGAGTCATGGCTGTGGTCAGGGGAGGTATAGCTGATGAGTTGTTTTGGTTAGTTTCTGGCCGGACTCTGAAGAATGTGATGCTGACCCTTTTGTTTTGAGATGGGCACATGGCATGTCTTGCCAGATCAGCGCTGTTTCCCCTCATGACTAAAATAGACCTGTAAAGTTACCAGAATTATGTCACATATCACATTACCAGTCAGAATTAGATGGAGTGAGTAAGGCAGCTGGCGATACATAGATCCCAGAAGGATGAAGAAAATGTAAGAGATTTACTGCAGATAAATTGCTAAGAATGGTCACGTCATCTTTGTTTGAGTTAGATATATGGCAAAAAGGAGATGTCGACCTTTACTCTTACAAATTAAATTTTGCTCTGTTTTGAAACACCAAGCTCAAAAAGTCAATAAAGGTTATATGGCATAAATGACTAATTCTTGGATGGACCAGGTTGATTGATAAGGGTTTATGAACCAAATCAATCAGAGTTTGCCAACCAAACATAAATTTTTTTTCAGACAATATATCTATATGGTTGAGTGTGATTGGCCTGGTCCATGAAACAGGTTCATACAAAAATTTCTCCGGCATAAAGGTTGTAAAGACAGGCTGCAAAAATGGAGTTAGGTATAGTTTTTGGACATATGTGGAGTAAACTTTCAATCTTTCATGGCACATAAATATTGGTTAGAAGATGCACGGTATCTGCTGCAAAGACATGGTTATATAACCTTTCAGCAAGATTGAGAGAATCTCTCTAATTGAGAAGCTTCAGTGCTTTAGGAGAGTTTTAAAGGGAGTGACTGAGACGGATAGAAAACAATGAAATACATGCAACACTCTGGCCATCTAACCAAATTTCTTTATCTTCAATAACTATTTTGCCTTTAAAAAGCCATCCCCTTAGAGTTATGTTATACATTTCTCTCCTAGTCCTGCATCATGGGTGTTATCTAAATTGTAATTCCACAAGTTTCAGACATGCAATTACAATTCAAACAATTCCAAGTACATACCCTTCTTTCAGCTGAAAGCATGAGTGGCCCTTTATAGTTCCCATCATTATCACATACAAGAGTACGTCCAAAAGCCATCGTTGATTCAGAGAGGAGAAGAGTAGATATAGGTTGGTCCAAATGAGGCGGTTTCAGAAAAGGCTGTGAATATTCCCCCTACATAAAAAGATTATGACTTCAGCTGATACTTGCATAAAAGATTAGGACTTAAGCTGATACTCTCTTCAAAACAAAATCAAAGCTCACAAAATGATCAAAGGGTGTGAAGTTCTGTCTCTACACTTATTTTCTTGTTAAAAATATCAAAGAATAGAGAACATGATGATGTGTGGCAAAAGAAAAAATTCACCTCATCAAAGAAGTTAATGATGCAGCTGTTTGGCTTCCTATTTTCTGAGATTAGATGCCACTGGATCAGGTGGTCAATGACACCTTGGAGAAGAGCTGGAATTCGCTCAATATGGCCTGTAAGCACATACATATCTTATATCCAAAGCATCTGTAGAAGAATTATATAATTGAGTTTCGAGGAAGCAAAACAAACATATTCAGACAAAGTAAGTCTTACTCTTTTGGTGTTTACTTGTTGCTTCCTCCTTTATCTGTCCAAAAATTGGAGCCCCGAGTTGAATTAGCTCTCTCTTGTTTCCTTTCATCTGCTGGTTGTACAAAATAAAGGTCTCACCTATAGTCATTCATGCAAGATTCATTTAGATGTTGTGAAGAGAGAACATACAAAAGGGTTGCAGCAAGCATAATCGTTCTTCAAGATAAGCTATTCATAGAAAATACAGTGAGAATGACAAATGTCAACTATTCATGGTGAAATAAACTCTTTATTGCTAAAAGTTTTAAGCAGCGATTTTGTAATTTAATGATGAAACTGTATTTCAAGTTAATATATTCAATGTACTTCTAAAGACCAATGACAACCTCAAGGAATGAGATCTCCACCACAATCTCCTGTTTAAATGGCTGCTTTTCAAGGTTTAAAATCCACATTTTGATACGATCTTGAGGTGTTAGTGACATAAGCCTTTTACAACACCGAATGCAACTATAATTAATCAGAAAGGAAAAATGAATGGCCAAACCTGTTCAACCAAAACTACAGAGGATGCCTTTACTATCTCAAAATCCCGGTCCCAAAGGAAACAACAAGTTTAATTAGAAAAGCATCACGAAGCAGGGGGTTCCACCTGAGAGTTCTCCATTCTGGCCAGCAACCCGGAGTTCATTTACAAAGTCAGTCAACTTAGACAGCTCAGAATCAGTGAATATGTCCTCATACAACTTGAGACCTCTCACAACATTCACCTGCCAGTCACAATTAACTGTCAATCAGGAACATTGCAGCTGTTTATTATTATTTTTCTCATAACACATTCTACTGATATATATATATATATATGTGTGTGTGTGTGTGTGTGTGTGTGTGAATCCATTTTCTCTATCAGAAAGAATGCGCATTAAATGGTGAAAGAAAGAACTCGCCATATGCCCTTTCACTGGCTCCTTGGCTACAAACCCTTTTGTCATCTTGATCTGGGTACGACGTGCCTCGCAGTCTTCATGGTTAGAGCATATCTCAATGCTTTCTAACGTAGGATGCACTTCTTGAGATCCTGCATTCCAAAGTGGAGAAAAGAATGGAATTGGCAACCGTGTTGTAATAAAAAAACAAAGAAATGTATCCTATCAGTAGAAGAGGAGGAATTGAAATTTTTAGCCTATTTCAATCAAAAGAACTTAGTGCCTACGGAACAAACTAATATACTATGAAGATACGCGTGAAATCAACTTCAAGGACAAATCACATTACCATAACGATCATACAAAAGGGGGAAGTACGTGCAAATTGCCACTTCATCCAATCTTAACCTAGCCATAATTTCAAACTTTGGTTATCAGTTGGTTCTAAGGTTTTAGTGGTCTGATACTGCTCATAAATAGATTCGTTGCCGCCTCGCTAGCTCATCGCCACCTCGTTGGTTCGTCATCGTTCTTTCGTTGTCAATCGAATGGTTGTTCCCTAACTAGTTTGTCTTCTTTTCTTTTCGACCGATTGCAAAGATTGCATCTAGCTCCTCCTATATCTTTTATTTTCTACTCGTTCATATATTTCATCAAATCTGAGTCTTGGTATATGTTTGCTTGTTGGAAAAAATTTTGTTTGCTGAGAAAATTTTTGCAAAGATGTTGCATCTATTTTAATCTTCTTAAATGTGGTGTTTTGAGACTGTTATATATGTTTGTTTCTCTGAGAATTTTTTTGCATAGACGTGTATATTATTTTTTTGATTTTTCTTGATTTATGGCTCTTTTTTTTTTTTTGGGGGGGGGGGGATTAGATTGATGCTTTAAAGAGAAATGGATAATGTCATGGGGTTATGTATGTTTTTTTAAAAAAAGTGTTTGAATAATGTGATTGATACGAGAATTGTTATTCATAAAATATTTTTTAAAAAATAATTAATATAATAATAATTAATAACTATATTTTTGATATGAACAAAGATACATAGGCCATAAAACACTATTTTTTTTAAGATTTGAGCATTAAATTTTACAATAATGGTGTTGAATCGTGTTGGTGCCTTTTGTTTTCCTAAAATGTTGATGTTTGTGAAATACTGATGTTTGTTAGTGAGTCGGGATAAGGTGGGAGTGGAACCAAAAAAAAAATTAAATACTTTTGAAAATTATTTTTTCAAAATTTTAGAATGAAAATAAAAAAAAAATGATGAATCAAAACTGATTGAATCAAAACTTTTAGATGTGAATTAAAATCTTGAGTAAGAAATGAAAGAAATAATAAATAAAAATTAGATTAGATTAAAATTTTAGAATAAATTAATTTTAAAAAATTAAAATTTCATATATAAAAAATATTTTTTAAAATTTAAAATAAATTAGAGTCTTATCTAACCCATCACATTGCTGCCTTTAAACGGGACCGGGTTGGCAATGTGTTACGGAGGTTGAGTGGCGGGGCAAGATGGGGAGGGCATATGCCCCCAAACTGCCCCATTAACATCCCCAAAAACACGGACAAAGCGCGCACAGTCCCATGACCACGAGTGCGACAAAGAGAGCACTGACAAAGAAGGAACAGGATGAACACTGAAAAGTTGCCCAGCTGTCCAAACACCAAACACCAACCTCCAACCCATTTGTTTCAGACTCCACCTTCATTGGATCGCACACCTAACTCCAGTCTTCTACGGCAACAGCCCCAACATCAACGGAGTTGACTCGGTCTGGACAAACGAGTCGATACACCGAGTTCGAATATAACCTCCGGGTTAGAAAAATCCAAAATTATCGGCCTGCCCACCAAAAGAACCAACAAAGACACAGCCATGACGTCGGCTATGATCATACGGTTAAGAGTTAACGCCGCCTGAAATAAGCCAAAATAAATGATCTTCACACACATCACGAGGCAGATCAGGTATTCCCTACTCCCGAAACTACCTGTTAAACATCCAATTGAAGCCAAAACTTTTTAGGACCTCGAACTACTCAATCAAATCCCCACAAAAAACTCGGGAAAAATCATCTTCGTTCAATACTCTATTTTAATAAATAAAAATAAATTTTATAATATATCAAAAAATAGAAAAAGAAAATAACCAAAAAAATAGCAAAAACCAAGAGTAAAAAAGCAAAAGAAAATAAATAAATAAATAAACAAAGTCGTGAAATTTTGGATCCTTCGAATGAGGTTTGAAAATTCAAATCAAAGCCAAACGGATCGATACAATATCTATGAAAACGTTGAATTCAAAATCAAAGAACAAAAAATGCCAGACCAAAAATAATATAAAAAATGGAAATTCCTAGCGAGTTTGAATACTGTGTGATTGGGGTGAACACAGTGACGAGGAAAAAAACTTTTGCATTTTCATTTTTCCAAATCTGCTTATGAATCTCTCGGAGATAGGTCAAGAGTTTTGCGTGTTCGTACACTTCTCTCAAGAACCAGGTCTTTTATGATGGATTTAGTGAGTTTAATCCTATTATATCCTGTTCCAGGGAAAAACCTGTATGAATTTTTCACTTCATCTACGAATTGTGGTTCCAACAATCAATCATCTGATTTCAAGAGTCGCCGAAGAATAACAAATGTGAATATATAGAATGTAATTAATATGTATGTATGTGTATATATATATATATACATGCATGTATGGAATTGGGAGAGTCTGGTTTAATTGCAGAACTATAGCATCTGCGATCGATCCTAGTCGCATCGTCAATTTGCGATCACAACTTCCAACAACAGTCACAAAAAGCGTCAAACGTACCGAATTTCACAATTAGACAAAAAAAAAAAAATTTAATTAGGAAAAATAAAGAAAAGAAAAACACTTTTCGCATTCATCGTACATCTAAAACGATCAAAATTATACTTACCTGTATCAGTAATTTCACTCTTCGGCGTATCATCTCTGCTTGCATCTTCATCCACCACCTCACCACCACCATTCTCATTGCTCTCCATCGATTCCTCTTCATAAAATTCTCGACTCTTCTTTAGTTCATTGAAAGAAATCTTCAGTTCTTCGTGTTTCTTTACATCTTCGCCTTCTTCTGTCTCTTTCGTCTTCTTCGTAGCAACACGTCGTAGCTCGAGCGCGACGTCGGCGATGGAGTAATATTTCTGCATCTGAAGAATCGGGATCCAATTCAAGCGGCGCCGGTGGATGGCGGTAAACACCGATTCGTAATCCGAGCCTCCTCCTCCGCCCTCCAGCTGAGTCAAGTGGTTGCAAAGCGCATCAATGATGGCGTTCGCCGCGGCGAACTCACCTCGGAACCACGCGATAATGGCATCCTTCGAAAAACTTTCCGATGTCATCATCGGAGCTGGTTGAACTGTCGTCGGCATCATCATGGATCCCACGGGAACACGATCTGAAGGTGACACAACGCATGCCGGCGGCATATTGAACTCTCAGGTACCAACTTTTCTTCTCTTTCCCTCCTGAATGCTAAAGTTTCGGTGCTTTATTTATAGAGAGAGTAACTATAAATACAGAGAGAGAGAGAGAGAGAGAGAGAGAGAGGGTTAAAGCATAAAACTCCAAAATATTTTGAGAGGGTGAATGTGTTACTGAATTGAGAGATGACTATCCCTCCGGTTGATGAAGTTTTCCAATTTTTAAGTTGGACCTAGTGACTTGGCAAAGTGAAACGAAGGTTCGTTGGTTTGGAAGGATGGTTAGGGAAAATTGTTTGGGGGAAGGTAGGTTGCCTTGGATTCATAATAGTAGTTAGGTTATGTATGTTAACTGTTGATCATATATAATATTACCCACGTGGAACATTTGCTTGGCGGACTCACCCATATTAAAAAAAAAAAAAAAAATTTTATTACTTTTTAGAAGTGGTAATAATGAAAATTAGGTTCATTTTAAAAGTTAAGTAAAAAGATAAGCTGTGTTCATATATAATTTTGGAAAAAATATTTTTAAAAATTTTATAATTAATTTTTTTAAAATTATGAAAATGTATTTAGATATGATAATCTAAATTTTTAAAAATTAAAAAAAAAATTAAAATGAATAATTTGTCAAACGCGTATCCCGTGTTTTGAAATTAAAAATTTATTTTTAAAAACCTAAAAAAACGAAGCCCAAATTTTGTTTGGCCAAAGGAAAAGAAACCCGGGTTAGGTCTAAAGTTGAAAATTAATTTGTCTTGTTTTCTTTTTTATTACACAATTTACATAGACACGTAAAAAAATAATGTTGTATCTTTTAATTCTTCTTTAAATTTAAATAGAAGAGCAAAATATATTTATTAATTTTAGAAAATCTTAATTTTCAACACAATTTCAATGGCTATCACCACATGTTTAGCTCATATGGTATTTTCTATTTTCTATTTTCCATTTTCAAGTCTCAATTAAGAGTTTTTATATTTTTCATTGTATTTTTGGTCAAGCCTCACGGAGAAAGATGAAATTGGAAATTTTATGTACATAAGAGAAGTTTATTCGTTCTTTCTATATAGCCCACTACATCTGGTCCAAGAGACTAAGAAGAAAAACCAATTAGTCTTGGTGTCCCAATAACTATAGTCAATTACCATCACCATTCTCCAAATGCCTCCATTTTCACTAAAATTAAATCATTATGTTTATATTGAAACCATCGCTAAAATTCTAGCTGTAAGCCTGTAACTTTTTCTTCACCACCCGTGACCCGACAACAAGCCTAGTCCTGTTTAAAAAGAAGAAGAAAATTGGTTTTATACTGTTATGTTTTTATTATTATTATTATTAATTTTTTTTAAATAATTTGATATTTGATTTTTCAAACTAATTAATTCGAGAAAAACCAATCTCATCGTCTACTAACAAATATTCGATTAATCGCGGAGCATTTACTGACTCTCACAATATTATTTTATTACTTCAAACTGTCAAGTCAACAAATAAATAATTTTTGATAAAATTTAAAAATAAGAATAGCATTATTTAAAAAAGAGAAGATTTTCATTTTTTAAATATGTATGTGTGTGTGTGTGTGTGTATATATATATATATATATATTTATTTATTGAGTGAACGGAAAAAATAATTGTTATCAAAAGTCTAAATTATACCATGATTAATTAATGAAGTGGTAAAAAAAGAATAGATTAACACTAAAAGTCTAAACATATATAGTCATGGTATTTTTGAAATTATATTAAAGTAGTTAGGAAATTCATTGTTGAGTATTCATTGTCGGTAAAATTCTAAGTTTGAAATTAACACTAAAAGTCTTAGTTTTTATTTAGTTTGTAAAACATTATTGAGTATTCAAGATTAAAAATATTGGCAATATATTAAAACTTTAGAATTGTTACCAAAATATATATATATATATATAAATATACATGCGTGCAATGCTCGTTCAAGTTATAAAAGAACCAAATTGAGGAACAGCTTGTTCATGTTTTAATTACTAAAATTAATGAATCTTAAATTGTAATTAAACTTGACTTGTTTATATAGTAAGTCGATTTTGAATAATTTTCTAATCAAGTCAAATTCAAGTAGTTTAGTTTTTAAATAATATTAGAATATTTATTGATTTATCAAATTAATTCCAAACCAAACTTAATGAATTAAATTTTTTAAAATTTATTCAAATTTGACATTTTAATTTTACATATCGCTTTAAGATAGGTCTCTAACTAAATCAATAACAAGTCAAATTGAAATAACTTAGATTTGTTTTATAACTTAATTTAATTCTGCATTAGGCAAAGTTTTAAAATTTGAATTAATTAAAATAAAAAACAAGAGAGAGTATTGCTCGTTAATGTTATTAATAAAAGACTCAAATATTAATTATTAATTATTAAATTTTTAAAAATTTATTATTATTAACATTTACTAATGTATTGAATATTAATTATAAGTTAGTTTAATATAATCTGTCGGTTCAGTTTCATTGGAAAATGACTCCTTTGGTACGACCTAGTTAGCAAATGAAGGGTATGACGTGGATGACGGACAGGATGCCAGGTATGTGGGGCCTTACCGGACGGCGTTTACCATCACTAGTACTATTGTTGGCTTGTTGGTGGTGTTGGGAATGTGTGAACCTCTATTGTTGGTTAATGGACGAGGAAGGGAAGTTGTGTGGGTCCCAGATGAGGGTAGTTGGTTCTGTGAACGGCGGGGCGGAGTATATTGCGCACATGTGGACGATACCATTACCACCATTAGAAAAGACAACCTCCGGACAACGAGCCGGCTCACGCCACTCTCTCAGCTCGGCTTTAGCTCAAAATATTTTATTTTCTTCAAGATTTAATTTATTAAAGTTGTTTAAAAGAGATTCGCTGTCTTATTCCCTAAAATTGCACAAAAGTAAAAATTCCTTTCATAATTTTTTAATTGGTAGGGCATCTAATAATAACTTTGGTAATTAGCTCCTATTTAGAAGGTATCTAATAGGATTATTCTAATAGTATTAAAATATACATTTGCTTCAAAATTTTCCCAAAAAAATAATTAAAATATGTTTAAATTTAAGTATATAAAATCCACTTAATTCCATGTTCAATCCAATTAAGTAGTTAAATTTGCATTTAAAAACTTAATTAATTCATAATTCATTGTTAAACTTAGGGTGATCTAACCTTATTGAATTACATCAAACCACCAAACAAGAATAATTTATTATTGTGACAAGAAAGAAATCTTCGATATCTAACAAATATCTTTCACAATTAATTGATGCAAAAGCCATAAATCTTCGATATCTAACAACTTAAGTCACTTGTTCCTGAAGTATTTAATTTGCTTATAAAAAATGAGAAGTAATTATTTAAAAAATAATTATAAAAGATCGAGTCAACTTCTTCGATTGACATTTTTATATTTCAAATTTAATAATTTTATTTTTAAAAAAATTGTACTTTTTTTAGGCATCTTTTACAATTTCTTTCTTTAAAAGAAAAGAAAAAAAAAAGTATCCAAACACTGCTTTAAATTTTCCTCTTTTTTTTTTTTCACAAAGTGAAGCATATTTTTTTTTGTAAGCAAAAAGATAGTTAAAGCCACCCCCTTTCCTTCAAAAGGTAAAGTTTAGCTTTATTAGATTCTAGGCTACATATGGCGGCCAAGTTTTAAAGAAGCCAGCCAAGCTGACCTAAAAGTGGGGTCCACCATGGATTCCATTACCCTTTCAAACCCAAAACCAAAAAGTCAAGGGTGCACGTGAGAGGCCCTTGTTAAATGCTTATTAAAAAGTGTGCTAACCTGGGATGGAGACCATCCCATGACTCACACCAACCACAAAACACAAAACCATAAAACACCTAATACAAAATTAAATTGCATCACACAAAATACATCCATTTAAAAGAAGAAGAAGAAAAATTGTAATAGGAGAGGTAATTATATATGTATATATAGTTATATATATACCAGTAAAGAATCATCCATGACAACTTATTTAAAAGAATTATGGACCGTCCAAATTTAGTAGATGGATTTTGTAAAGCATTATGGACCGTCCAACTTCTTTATGGGCTTTTTGTAAAGCATTGAAGAAATAAATATGCTCAAGGGACCAGGTGGTTCCATCATAGCCATCAATTGTTTTAAAATATGCAGATGATTCTTGCTATGATGTAGGGGATATATACTCCCTCATACAGTTATACCTACCACTCTATATATATATATATATATATAGGCACACATACATACTCATTCGCGGGCAGAGCCATGAGTGCAAAAACTATGAAAGGAAAAAAATTATACATATAAAATTTTTAAATTAACTCATCTCAAAATTTTAGTCTAATCTAATATTTATCTATTATTTCTCAATTCAAAATTTATATCTTAATTTTATCAATTTTTATTTCAAAATTTCAGCACAGTCTATTAATTATCTTAATTCCTAAAATTTAATCATTAAATTTGATGAATTTTGATATTTTCTTTAAAAAACTCTCTTTTAATCTTTGCTTGGATGTTAAAAACATTTCTTTTGCCATTTATTTGATCAATTTATGATACGATAAGAAGTTAGCAAGTTTGAGTCATAAACAGGGTTGATAGGATTATTAAATAGGTCGAGTTAGAGTTGACATATGTTAACACAGTTATAAATATTTTATATTATAAATATTAATATATGTAATAATTAATATTTTTTTTTTAAAGTATAGAAAAAAGGTTAATATTATAAGTATTAATTTTTTTAATACTAAATCTATCTTTTAATTTAATAAAAATATTTTTTAAAAAAATACATTAAACGAAGGAGAAGAATTCAACAAGTGTATTTATTAAATAAGTTATACGTGTCAAAATGGATTATATGTATTAATCGTGTCAATTTTAATACGATCTATTTATTAAATGGGTTAAACGAGTCTGTGTCGTGTTATGCGTTAACACGACTCATTTATTAAACGAGTTATACAAGTTGTGTCATGTTATAAGTGTAATAAGCGTGTCGTATTAAGATTATAAACTTTGATACGATTTATCGTATTCGAGTTGACATGTATAACTGAATACCATATCTAGACGTAACATTAAACAATCACAAATACAAACACTGGCACAAAAAAAATTTCGGACTTCCGCCATTGCACTCATTACTCACTCATATATTAGGGAAATGCTTGAAAGAAATTTGACATAATTAGAACCTTGGCTAAGCTAAAAGCTTCTTTTAGCAGCAGGTTAATAAACCTGCAGATAGATATAGAAATGTATAAGTAACTGTTGGGTGACTTCATTGAACGCAAAGGGCGTCTTGTAGTTGGAAACGGGTCAGTATATTTTTATGGGATGATGTAGACACTTTTTTGGATTTGTGGGTTCGGGCTTTGATAGGTATTTCCTTAATGATTCTAAGCATTGTAGCAAATGTAAAGTCAAGGGTTGTATGAATGCAAAAGCAAGTGGTCATGGGCTTTTTGGCTTAAAATGACTTCACTTTTGAACTTCTTTTTTTATTTATATTTGACAACATGGTGCACGGGAGTACTGGCCCTGCCCTGCCCTACTCACTCACTCATTGAAATTCCATGTTTCAAAGCAACCTTTTATATATATATATATATATATAGTTTTATATATTGTGCACGTATAGCTCCAACCCAACTTCAGCCCAATGCCTCAATGTGAGTAAAGATGTTATAAGCTGTGTGGATCACAAATTTTTACCTTTTAATTCTTCAATCAATCTTAATCTTCCAAGTTCTAACTTACAAGTATGTTAAATTACGATATTGAACGAATTTTTATCACATATTTTAATATACTATTTAATTATAGTCATTCATATGTAAATATCATAAACGAGACTTACGTGATAATAATATAATTATTGAACAGAGAAACGTTGCTACTAAGGTCTTACAATTAAATGAATGAGTAAACATGCAAATTGAAAACTAATTATGAAAGACTTTATTTTTATAATAACATATATATATATATATGTGTGTGTGTGTGTGTGTGAGGGATAATATTTGCTAAATTTAATTTCAATTAATTTACTTTGGAGTTTGGACTATGTTAGTGCAAATAGAGGGCTAATGATTCATTGAATTAATAAGAGTTGTCCATCTAAGGGATGGGATTGCTGTAATGGTGGATTTCTTTTATTTATTTATTTAGAACGAAATGAAGCCATATCATGGGAGGAGCTAAACTCCACCTCTGGACCTGTAAAGTACCCACCCAGCCACAAACAAAAAGTAAAGTGCAATACACACACACACACACACACACACACATATATATATATATATAGGTCCAAAAGTATGAGCCATATCCCACCTACCTCAAACCAATATCACTGTGCAATCATCCCCCCGGTGGCCAGATATGGACAGATTAGTATATGCAATGCCTCACAATCTTTCAAAAAAAATGTTAATAAAATGACAATAATATCCCAACAATATTTCCAAAATGACAGAATTTTTTGTTTAAAAAAAAAAAAGACCTTGAGGATTAGGTTTTTATTTATCGGTACCCATGAAGTTTGTGCGAAATAATCTTTAAAAAAATCTCAACCGAACATGCGTCAGATAATTATAATTGATAAAATGAATCCGAATTATTCAAAAAAATAAAATAAAATAGCATAGTTGCAATAAACCAACCTGGACACCACTTCGAAGTATGTGGCAACTGGCAATATAGTCAATGTCAAATGGTATCAGTTTTTTCCTTTTTCTTTTTTTTGTTCAAAATTTTAAAATGTGGTCAAAACAACACAAGGCAGCATGATTGGTACTGAAAGGGCATTGACTTCTACTGAAATGAAATAATAAATAAAATAAAATAAAATATTTTACCAATTCAACTCCTAAAAGAAAATATAGATGAATTGGAAAGTAAATAAAAATATATATTTTTTAATAAAAATAACTTCCATCAGCCACCCTGATGTATCTTCATTAGCGGCATGCTCCCAAGCCTCCCCATACATAATATATCACGTTACACTATTTTTTATATTAATTTAGAGTGATTTTTATATTGTTTTACCAAATGAAAGGGATGGATCTTTGCACATATATGGCAACATGCATTAGATCATACTCTCTCTCTCTCTCTCTCTCTCTCTCTCTCTCTCTCTCTCTATATATATATATATATATATACACACACACACACACATGCACACACAGATATATATGCAATAACTTCATAATTTGAACATCATTTTTCTATTTTATGGAAGTCAAACAGAGAATATATCACCCTATGATTGCCGAGAAAGACTATTCTAAGAAAATATAAATGATATAATTATACAGGAGTCGCTATCTAGTATGTACGTTTAGTGCTAGTTGGTGTTAGGTTAAGGTCTTTTAGAAGAGTTTTAGATTATACAACATAGTTTTTGAAAAATTAAATATGACATAATTCTAAATAGTTATAGCCTAATTAATCTAGTATGTACGTTTAGTGCTAGTTGGTGTTAAGCTAACGTCTTTCAAGAGAGTTTTAGATTATACAACATAGTTTCCGAAAATTTAAATATAACATAGTTTCAAACAATTAAAGTCTGATTAATCTTCATTTTCTTACGTAAGACCATTGCTTTGTATGGTCGTTAAACGCTCAAGCTATTAGCCCGTTGGTGTCTAATCCTAGGAATGTGGATGATAAGAGTCGAACCTATAAACTCTAA
The DNA here is from genome assembly GCA_008638375.1 of Nyssa sinensis. NCBI lineage: Eukaryota > Viridiplantae > Streptophyta > Magnoliopsida > Cornales > Nyssaceae > Nyssa > Nyssa sinensis. The sequence goes on along the minus strand of CM018031.1, from coordinate 64,502,605 downwards.
GAAACAAGTTCCTTACAAGCAATTCTTGTTCTACACGGCTAACCCCTTGGGGTTAATCAATTTATTATTTGAATGTTTGGTAAAAAAAATGTATAAAACTGATTCTATACTGTGAAATTTTTCTTTTTTATCCGTTATATTGTATATAATGGGTAATATATAAGTGGTGAGTTTAGAAATGATACTTGTAAAAGTTAAAATTATTTCAAAAAGTCGTTTTTCAAACATTTTCAAAACTCTGTTCTGCAACTGAAATTTGACGGGTTCCATATCTAAAACCACATTTTGAAAAAAAAAAAAAAAAGTAAAATTATTAGCTCGGGGATTACTATCTTGAGATAGTGCGTTTAAATTTGAGTCCTTTTCTTAAACGATATGTATATATAAACTCTGAAGTGTTTGTATATATTCAGAGTTTATCTTGTAACCATGTCCAAATGATCCGTAATTGAAAGTATTCTTTGTCAAAAAAAAATAAAAATAAAGTACTTGAAAGAGTTTTTAATTTATGGTGGGAGAATTAACAACCCGAATGTCCGAGGGCTGAGTTAAGCACGGATACAACATACTGAACTCCCAAGCTTGCAATGCCGTCCAAAGCCCAAAATGGCATGATGTTTATAGAGAAATGAAAATAGTTGGGCACTAGCCTGAAAAGTCACGGTTACCAACAAATACTAACCAGCCCTACCTTCGGGGCCAAAATTTCCAAAAAAGCCCAACTGTTGGGCACGTCGTTGCGTTAGACCTGTTGCAAACCCGTGGACCCAATGTTCCCAAAAAAGGAAAATTATCTAGGTGTGACTGTCACATTACGTCATTGTGTGACGGTTTCTTACAAAATATTAGTTTTTCTTCTTGAACTGAGATAACGCTATAGAGTTTTTGTAAGTTTGGGACTTGATTAGGCCTCAGATTATAAAGATGAACCTGCAAAACTTTGGTCAAATGGGATTTTTATATCTTTCAAATAGAACAATACTTAGCTCCAAATTAGGTTAGTGAGAACATTTTTCTTACCCAAATATGTGATGAACATGTACTTTTCAATTTTATTTAATTCAAAAATAGATAATCACATGATATTGATATAATTGTATTCATGATATATTAAGATTGTGACATAGTATCGGAGTAGATACAGGTTTTCCTATCTGATTTAGGAGTCAAGTAGTGTTGAATATCATTATTGAGTTCAAACCATTCAAGATTGAGTCCCTAAAAGAACTTGTTTATAGTTCACAATAATATGTTATCAAACCAATTACGAAACTTAACTTCAATCCTATACACATAAGCATAACTATATATATAATTATATATGTATTGCACTGACTCACCAAAACCAGCTTTATTCATCAAATCCTTGATCCACTTCTTGATACTGTATATAGGCTTCTGGGCTTATTCATTGTCTCTTGAAGTCCTCATTTAAAGGTGGGGCTTCTCAACTTAATCTTTGCACGACTGATATAATTAGAAACCTTATCACTGAAGCTGTCGAGTCTCGTAACATTCTTTTCCCTCCCAACATCTGTCGTAGCTCTGATCTTCATCTTCGCTCGATGAATGTAATCTGAGAAGTTATCTTCAACATGATCTGTGCCCAAGTTTGCACTTTCATCTTCTGCCTCGATCTCCCGATTTCCTTGCACTTGAACATGGGGTTTTTCAGGTTCAACTCTCGAAGTAACCTTCAATCCTTGGCCATGACCATGGGCAGTGACTCCTTTTGAAGGATTAGCCATGGACTAAAAGAACTGGTGATTCAGCTTCTCTCTTGGAAGAAGCTTTGGTTACTTTGCCATTACCTGACCTAACAACTGCCTGCAGCTGATCCATGTCTGCATTAGCATGGGTCACCACCACTTCATTAGTAGGTGCATCCCTAGTTACCTGGCCATGTCCATACCCAGCAAGAGTCTTCACTGGTTCAGTGATCCCCAAACTGGGTTCCTTGCGAAGCCACCGGTTGGATTTTGGCAGTGGGATTAGGATTTGGAGCAGCATCAGTAGGGTTGGATTTTTGTGGGCAAATTGCATTGAAAACTTTTTCACAAACACCCATTGAGAGTTGAAGTAGGGAAGTTGATAAGGGTTGTCTTTAGATTTTGAGAATGAGACAGAAAGAGAGCCAGAGCAGTTTAATAAGAGGGGAACAATGATGAGAGGAGGATGATCTTATAAATGTGTGAAAGCTAGCTATAGTGAGACGGATTCTAGGGGCAAAATTTTCTTCCAAAGATTCCCAATGACCACCAAAGGGAATATTTTTCTCAGTTCTTAGAGATGGTTTTGGTATCATATTCCTAATGAAGCAGCACAAGCGATCAGGGGATTTAATACTTTCTAGCTGTTTCACACTCGCACGACACAGCCGTGTTGTTTCAGAAAAGAAGACACGACAAGTTAAAAGAGTTTGATGATTAAATGTCAACATCCAATGGAACCGGATTCATTACGAGTCTCGAAAGTCTAACATACCATTAAAAGTTAGGTGTAGTAATCCGTTGAATTGTAAGGGAAAATCATGAGAGAGTATCTTTTCAATAATGTTATGTCGTGTGAATGCCTCGACACATGATAGTCAAGAACACCTCTTGAAATTTGAGAAATTTTGGCATTAACCAAGTCCATTCACCTAGTTTATGAACCCAACAAATGACATATCTGTCATGTGATAGGATGTTTCTTTTTTTTTTTTTTCTCGTAGAAGCAAAATATTTTGTCCAAATGACAGAATATTATGGGCCAGGGTCCACGAACCCAGTCCATGCTGCTCTTCCAAGGAACAAATTAACAGAATTCCAGTATCATCTAGAATCAGTCATCTCTTCCATGGTTTGACAGTCAAATATATGATATCCATCTATTGTAGTAATGGCAGTAGAAGAAGAGCGTTTTCCAGTGAATGGACATATAATGGACTCTAGCCTCTAGGCATGACCATACCAAATAGTTAGGTACCAGAGAAACATCAATCTATTTATTCCACAGGCTAGGTGACACATAAAAGAGAGCAAAAACAAAATCAAGTAAAAAAACAAACTGCCCGAGGCATATATTATATAGATAACGTCAATTTACAAAGATGTCCGTCTCTGAGTCATTTACAATTTCAGAAGAAAATTCCAACATTAATGAACAATTGATCCACAAGTCCACAGTACCAGAAAAGCTTCTCAAGAAGGAAATAAATTCAAATGCTTCAATGGGCAATGGCTGTAGGACAATGGCTGCCAAGAAGTTACACAGGACAAAGTTCCATACCTCCATTGCTATGATGATGAAGAATTCAATTCCATCTTAACACGATGGGGCTATAAAACGACATACCGCAGCTTCAATGCCGGAAAGTCCTCACCACCTGCTCAATCCGTCGCCTACAAAGCGGGCAATTTGTCAAGTGTGAAGAGCACGCCATACAAGAGCACATATGACCACACCTGAAAGTAATATCAGCCATTTGTTTATTTTAAATTCTGAATAAGTACCAAATCATAAATTGTTTCAAAAATGTTTTCTTCTGTCTATGGTTCCAATATCCAAACTATGGACAGCTAAATTTGGGCACTTCATCATCAAGTTGGCATGTTTTACATTTCTAATAGCCACAACTAAAAGCTGAAAGTATCTTGAAGAGTTAGTTTAACCATCTTACATGCCTAAATTCAGTTTGGTTCAAAGAGAGACTTCAAAACTAAGTTAACACCCAAAAACTGTAGGACTATGGAATGAGGATCGCCATCAATCCTTGCAAATGTTCTCCCAACTAAGCAATCTTTTTTCTTTCCTTTTTTCTTTTAACCCTTCTTCTTCCTTTCTGGGTTGGGCACAGTAACATGTGTGCACATATACAAGTATGGATAGAAACAAATGTGTCTGCTAGTACATCTCAGAAATTGGGATGGCCTCATGGCAAACAAGCTCCAATCATATTAGTGAAGAATCTAGAGGAAGGAAAGGCAACAGCACTTTTCTCCTTTTGATTGGGCTGCATCCCCCATGTGCCACAGTGGCACATGAAACTAGCTTTTCCTCTGCTTACAAATTCCAGGTTAACATTACATATAATTTCCCCATTTTTGTACACAAATCAGTGACACAACCAGATAATTCTGCCATCCAACTTGTCTGATAAAGAATAATTAGGAGTTGGGAATAATTCTCAAGCTGACCTTCAGCATGAAAGTGCACCTTTACATATAAATATATACGTATATTTTATACAACCATCAGCTGAGGAATTTTCTGACTATGATGCAAGTGCGCATACATATGACAATATAGACCGAATCCTCTAATTCCCACAACTGTCACGTCTCTGATGAGAAACTAGGGAATCAGATTCAATTTAAGAAAGGCAGGGTATCATAAAGAGATCATCCATTTTAACTATTATTCGTACTAAAACAACAAGAAGAGTTATCTGAGTGCTTACGGGACAAAAACAGAATTGTACTCCTGCTCTAGGCAAATCACACATAAATCTGGCAGTAGTCGATCTTTTTTAGTATTATCTGATCCATTCTCATCATTACCAGTTGAACCTGGAAAGAGGAAAGAAGAGAGGGGGGGGCAAGAAAAGGAATTTTTCACTGCCGCAGCCAACCATTGAAAGAAGTGATAGAAGATAAGACACACAACAAGGTACCTTCATTATCTTGTCCGGGTCTTTTGGCTGCAGCTGCAAGAACTCTGCATCAATGAGAGAATTCATTAAGGCTTTATTTGCCAGAATATTAAATGAGAACAATAAAATGAAATGCATGGAATGCAGTGGGATTGAATTAACATGAGATGAATGAACAGAAAATTTTCCAAAAAGCAGAATCTATCATGTATTTGCGGGTTCTTATGAAGAGTGAAAGATAAAAACCTGTCATGAAAACCTATTAATGATGTCATTTTTAGAGGAACTTCTCAGTAGCCACAACTACCATTCAAACTTTCAAACTACTCTCCCCCATAACTATATAAAGCTCAAATAACCCAGAATAAACTAAATCTATTCTGCAGAATTGAACTCCAAACATCTCTTGCCATCTTCAATGAATGAGAAAGTGGTCCACTATTTCTTCCCCACATTTGCATAAGAAGGGAATCGTTAACCTCTCCTACAAAGGTTATACATTGTCAATATGGCACCCTAAACTGCTATCCAAACAAAACAAAAAAAATGACTTTACTTGGAACTTGAGACTTCCAAATTATCTTCTATGGAAACTGCTCCTCCTTTCTTCCCATCAAGTTCTTGTAGAATAATTGGACTCTGAATTTTTTAATCTGTTAGAGAAGTATTCTTTTTATTTTATTTCTAGGGATATTATTGTATTTTTCTCTCAAGTTATTACAAATATATAAGGTATAAAGGAAGAATGATTAAAAACACGCCTATTTCCATATGCTCCAAGTCAAGCACAAAGGAGCCATTTTCCAAGCCCCACAAACATCCTTCCTATCCCTTTTGCCCCTTCAACTAAGAAGTAACTCTCTCAAGGTTGTCGGCCTTCATGTATCCTCCCAACCACAACCATAAATTCCTTCCTCTCCCATGAATCGTCCTCAAGAAAGGGAAGGTCTACATAGATTAAGGCCTCAACTCTCCCAAAAAAGAGTCTAATTGGTTTGGGTATTCTTCTTTGCACCAAAAAAACCATAAACATAAAAAAGAATACTTAAATGACCACTGTGAAAGCTCCTTGTCTTCAAAGATCCGCCAGTTCCACTCTTTCCAGATACACCACACAAGACATAAAAGGAGCAATCCTCCAAATACAACTTAAACTCCTTTCGTATCTTGGCTCGCTCTCCAACTTCAAAAGAACCTTCCTCAATGATGCTGGCATGACCCGTTCGATTCCAAACACCATCATCACCAAGTTCCTAGTATCCCGGGCCACATTGCAATGGACAAGGAGACGGTCAATGGTCTCCTCCTCTATTTTTCACATACAGCATCTGCTGGGAAGCTGAAAGCCCCTTCTTTTGAGGCTGTCTGCAGGTAAGAATTGCCCCCCAAGCAGCTGCCCAACAAAAGAAAGCAACTTTCTTTGAAATTCTAGACTTCCAAATCAGTTGCCATGGAAAAACCTCTCCCTTCCTCCCAATCAGCAAGCGGTAAATAGACTTCACCGAAAACTTTTGCTCTTATCCACCCTCCAAATCAAGGAATCACCCCTCTCCCTCTCCCTCCCTCTCCCTCTCACCACCTGTCTTCCCAAAACCGCCATTAATTCCTCTACCTCCCCCATTTCCCAATAGAAAACTATTATGTCTAAAGCAAGGACTCCACATCATCTCACCCCCCTCAAATTCCACATAATCCGCCACTACCGTCTCCTTATTGGGTGCAATAGCAAATAGAGCAGGGAATTTATCTTTCAAAACCCCTTCCCCACACCACGGATCATGCCCAAAGCGAACCCTTGTTCCTCTGCCCACCTCAAAACCCACCACCTGCGCAATCGTCATATATTAGCACATGAATTTACATTCTCTTCTGCTAATTTTATAACTGCATACCTAAATGTATAGCTCGAAACCCGATTAAAAAGAGACCATTCTATTTCAACAGACATTTTTTTACAACTTCAAAGAAAGTTGCTTCTCCGCATATTTGAAACCTTGCCAATTTGGAAAATCCAACAATCATATTTTTTTAATTGTCTATTAGCAATATGAAAGAGAGATTTGCAAAATATTGGTATGAATGCCTACACAAAAAAATATCCATATGAACAAAATACAACATAGTAATAGTATTTTTCCTCCTAGGATAAGTCTGATGTTCTATATAAATCCGGCTGCATCATTGTTAGTAGAACAGTAGAACTCCAGATTTCCAGTATTTCTCTAATTTTACATGAAATTGGGATGCAAAGGAAGTTTTATGTTCAAGTCTTTATAAACACCACAAGATCCAGAAGTTCCAAAACAGAATTCCTCAAATCCATTAGGGGTATTGAACCCTGGCACAAACAGTAAATCAAAGAGAAGGAAGAGACCGGAAGATTTCAATATTGTTGGGAGTGTGGGCAGTTTCTACTCCTGCAAATTTTGAACTCTTATTCACTTGATAGGCAAGTAGCCCAACGACATATGGTCGTAACAAATTCCACCAGAAGAAAGTATGGACCAACCACATCAATAGAATCTAATTTCAGATGCTCAAGGTTATGGCCCTGCTCTAACCAAGAGGTGGCTTGTTTAGAATGACAACATCAACACAAATATTTTGCTTTACTCAAATAGCCAACAATTATCACATTTGTGCCTGCAATAAGTTGAAAACAACAATGATAAATAACAGTGGAATATACCTCCTCCGCAACTCCCAGTGACGTCTTCTTTCCATGATATATTGGAATGCATGCTTCGCAAGCAGAAAAACACCAAATACAGTAAATCCCACTGATGCGTACTTGTACCACCTGCCGGACATATCCCTCTCAGTACATAAAAAGAAGAGAACGCCATACATATATGCATATATTTATGTGTCTGTGTTTCATTTTGAAACAACCTTGCCCATTTCCCAAGATTTGCAATGAGCTGATCAATAGTTTTGTGAGAAACATAAAATGGCCCTTTGTAAGGTCGCTGAATCCGAATAGTTCCAATGTCATCTTTGACAGCCTGGCATAAATTAAAGAAAAAGATTATAAGAGATGACAAATAATGAGTAAAATAACATCCAAATATATGTGATGGGCCAAGAGTTCATCTAGGACCGCATAAAGGTCCTCCTGCATGTAACCATTCCAAACCTTTTCAACTGCTTGCACCCCACCCCACCCCACCCGGCCCAAAAAATAAAAAATAAAGAAGAAATAAAGAAAGAAAAATCAGTGTAGGATTTAACCGTACTATAAGAAGGTCATTACCCAGTGTTAATCACAATAATTAGGAATTTCGGGGAACGCTGGACTAGGTACAAGCCCGACTTTCGACTAATTTACACGTAGTGGCTGGCCTCAATACCAAAGCCCATATTGCCATGCTCAACCTTCTTATTATAACCAAGTAAAAAGGCAACATACGGAATTACGCAAAAAGAAAATAGGCAACATAAGGAAAATATTACACTTTGCAAGCAAGAAAGATTCATTAGATTGAGCCACTGAAGGGCTCCAGCCATTTGGAGCCAGGAAAAAATTGCCAGACAGTCCAGGCCATTCTTGCCGGTATAAAGGGAATTCTAACTCTGGTTCAAAAAGGGGTATTCCCAGCCTTTGAAAAGATGTTCATCCAGACTATTCTCTAAATGTTTTTCTTATTTTCCCAATAGAGGCATTGAAATGTTACAACCATTAAATTTTGACCAGGTTAATTGTTTGGGAATAATATCCCTTGATGATTAGAGATCTAACTGACACAAATCATACCAACAAGAAAAGGAGCAAATCAAGAGTTTTACATGGAACACAATTTGGATGTTACATAATGAAGTCTGTAGTGGCCCATGAAATGCTTCTTTTAAGTTGGTATACTGCTGGTTAGATTTATTTATATTTTTACTAGGTTTTAAAAGTTAAGGGTATTTTGGAAATTTTCAGATTTACTGGACATGGGCTGTAGTAGTGGTCCATGAATCTTATTCTGGGCCAAATTATGTTTTGGTTTTTATTTAAAATCATAATTACTCTACAATAGACTTCATTAGTTAAGATTTTAAATTTTCCTATTTTTAAGTCGTCCTCCTGGCTGAAGTAGGAATAACCCAACCACCTGTAAATATCTATATAATCTCTTTTTTCAATAGAATTGAGTTTTTACAAATTGAAAATTGTTTGATGTGTGATGCAACCTTATCTCAGGGGGGGTGATTCTAAAAAAATTTAGATGGGATTCCTAGATTCCTCTCATCTTCCTTCTCCTCCAGAAATACTATGCTTGAATTACTGTTCACTGGCCCAAAACATCTCCTATCTCATCCCTAAAACATCACAGTCTCTAACACTTAATCAACCCTGTCTCATTCCCCCTATCAATTGGCCTTCAATTTCACATCCAAACACCAGAATTAGCCGCTATCCAGCAACTCCCGTACTTGTTTTTTTTCTTAAATTCCTGTGACAAACAACTTTGAAACCGAAACCATCCCAAGTTAATCTGGCCTACTAGAACTTAGATGTAAAATGATTCCAAGGATATGCATTATTGATCAAGACTCAAGATATGATCTATCTCCTGGCTAAGACAATAAATATCAACCCAAATGGAGAGGCACAACATAAAGGTCATAGACTAGTAAGTGCTTGTATTAAAATCTCACTTTTCATGTTTTCGGTCAAGAGATGACAGCTCAAAGAAAGGAAGACTAATGTCACTGTTACCAGGAACATGAAATTTTATTGTACTCTGAACAAGAACAAGATTGTGGGACTCTAAAAAGATCTAAAAAGACAATAGGGGAATGTCTATATAGTGATATTGCTGCAATAAGAAGAGATAGTTCTAATTACGAGAATGGTTTTTGATAATGATGAAGGTTACAATCGTTAAAATGCACAAGCCATCCATTGACTTCTAGAATCTTAAACTAAAATTAATCAGAAAAAAATTGAAATTCATTCTTTATACATTGAGCTGTAGATATGATAGCGCCATTTTCTATTATTCTTCTTAAAAAACAAAAAAGAACCCTCTATTCTATGAGAATCTTAATTCATGATATTAAGATAAAGAGAAAATTAAGAATGAGTTAGAAGTTATTTTATGGGATCACTAAATTTAATATTTTGAAAGGAAAAGTGTGCCATGTTCTGGAACACATGTTTTAAACACAAATCGCCAGGGTATTAATATTACTGTAACTTTGATTCTTATAAAAAAAACTTGGTAGCCATTAAGGTAAATTTATCATTTCGAATAAAACGATGTAACATTAGTATTTTTGTATATCCACTCCTTTACTTTAAATGTGCTCTGTCATGTCAGATTTGTCAAACAACCGCCCCGGGGGGGGGGGGTGGCACTTTGATAAAATTTGTAAATATTTTCTATTCTTTTAATTTTGTACTTGAAAAGAAAAATCTAAATAAAATTTTTTTTCACTATTCTATTATATGATATGCTGTAAAGGTAAATAGACCAATTCCTTTTTCTTTCCTTTATTGAATAGAATAAGATAATAAGAAAACAAGTGTATGATTCAAATTCTATGCATTAATTATTCGGTGAAGTATCCAAAATTAGAAGATGCCCGATGGAGGCAAACCCATAAATACAAGGAAGAACACAACAAAATTAAAGCCTTAAGACTCCCAAAAAAAATCGATAAAAGCATCTACATACAAGGGATATTTCAGCACTTACTAAGTGTAAGAACATGTTTGTAAGGCCAATTAGGTATGTCCAACTTAAAACCATGAATAAGTTACGTATGAAGTTCTTGAGTCACTACATATCCGGTAACAATGATAAAATGGGGAAAGATGCATAACTACATATTCACTTCAATACAAACAAGATATAATTTACATAAGTCATAACTGCACTCTAATCAGAAAGTTGTTAGTATTGGGTTTCAACCATATATGTAAACAAAGAAGACAACTATTTAAACTTTTCTTGGAGAATACAACATACCTCACCAACAACAGTCAAGGGTGTACCAGTTGGAAGAACCCGTTCTATTCTCTTGACTCCAAGCATCTTCAAAACATAATCACAAGATGTACTTGACTTAGCACATGCATGCATAGGTATAAGGATATGGATGTGGATTATATATGTAAGAGAAAACAAACCTTAAGACCTTGGAGATAGTCTAATGTTCCACGAACAAGAGATCGCCCTGACTCCTCAAACACTTCACTTCCAACTGTTAATACCAAACCTGTCGCACCTCGGGCTCCCACTACATATACACGATCAGTCCCATCATCCTGATACAAAAGAAGCCAAGGATAACCTGATATAGCCTGTAAATAATCCCTTAATCTCTACTGGAAATGAATTGGAACATTTAAGACTTCATCTTTGACTGAAATTGTATTCGTATTCAATCGAAACAACAAACAATCCAGATACAGCATTTCAGTACAGGCAAAGCAACCTATTTCTCACCAGGTACCAGGGAACCTCTTTACACATTGATAGCATCAAAGCAGAATCCTGTATCCACGAACCAGCATCGTTGTGTTTCAGAAAGTGTTGCTCTGCCTGAAGAAGACAGAAAAAGAATGTTCATAGACTATTACAACAAACTGAAACAAAATCAATCAAGCAAACTGTACTCTTACCGTTTCCTCCACTATTACACCTCGTAAACCACTATACTCACAGCTGATTGGAGTATCTGAACCAACTCTTCCCGAAATTGTAACAACCAAAGGTAAAACTTTGCATGCAGTATCGAGTAACTGTGCTGAAAGGTACAAGAATGCAAAAATCATTATTCTACTGGAAACAAACATGACCTCATGTTAAGGTCATTAAGCAAATAATTCAGTTTTAGAGAGAGAGAGTTATTCAACTGTAATTTTTAAACATGTGTACCTCCTCAACTCATTCTACTAGGAATTATTTAATTAAATAATCACACTGTCTCACCCACACAAAAAAGGTTACCTGTGGCCATCAGGGTTATGAGAATTCATATAATGAATGCTGCTAATTTTATTTTTATTTTTTATTTTTGACAAGTATAATGAAGGCTGCTAATGATAATTAAGACTATAAAATAGTGAAACAGTGAGTATCCCAGACTTCAACTTTTAGTCAGCATGAATGAGTAAACCATAGGGACAAGCAGGATATAGCAGTGTAATCATTGCTTTATGCTGCTTTCTTTGTAATTTATTTTCATGTGGCCAAGGCTTATTTTTTGTGTTTTCTTTTCTCCGTAGAATTTGTTTAGTTGTTATAAATTCATGTTCAATTTAATCAACTAGTGATATTAACCTAAAAATATGAACAGAGCAATGTAAATTACATGCCCACATGTATCCGTTTGCTGTCCAAAAAAACTACAACAAACAAAGGTATTGAGAAACAATCTTAACATCATCATAAGTAGAGCAAGTTGCTCTCATGTGTGGCGAGTTTCTTCTTGGGCTTGGCTTGAGAGGGGGTTGGGTTGCTCTCAGTTAGAAGAGATTTCAATGGAGGAAGATGTAGTGAAATGAATGGGTAGATTCTCCTTAACAGAGGATGATGAAGATAAGATACTAAAAGTTAAGAGAATATGTGAGAATTCACCAGAATTGTATATCAACAGTTGGTGGGGAAATTCCTGACAGACAAAAAATTCAAGTTTCCATATGATGGAAGTTGTGGACAGGGACCTTGGAGTCTTGACAGCCGTATGTTAAATCAATGTTAAAAGGTGGGAATCAGGGACGAAAGCACATAACAATGTCTATGGGGGAATAATATGGGTAACCTGTTAAAATTTGATAAAGGAGGGGGGAAGATAGAGGGAAGGTCTTGAGGATGAGTGTAGTTGCCACAATCTAAAGGAGAAGAGGAGGAGAGAGGCTGGCTGGGTGAGAAAAAGTCTGGGTTGAATATGAATATGAGTGCTTGCTATCTCTCTGTTATTATTGTGGTCTCCTGGTCCACAAAGAGCAAGCCTGCCAAACAAAATGGGAAGATGAGAGAATGGGGACACTACCAAAATGGGAAACCCCAGCTTGAAATGGCCCCCAGGGATCACTGAGGATACTGCATGGGCTGTCAAGGAGTGGGGAATTTCTTGATAGTTTGATCTTTAAAGGAGTTCTGTAAGCCTCATTCCCCAGATGTCCATTTTCTGATGGAAACTAAGAAAAAGGAGTTTGACTTGAAAAGAGTTAAAAGAAGAGTGGGGTTCCAGAAAATGGTTTGTGTTTATCTTACGGGTACTGCTGGGGATTTTGTCTTTAATGTGGAATAAGGATAAGCCAATGGAGGTTTTGGAATGTGATCAACAATTCATTGAGGTAAATACAGTGGATGAGGAAGGTTCGTGGGCATTTATGCAAGCTCAGACAAGGTTGTCAGAAGGGAACTGTGAAATCAAATGAGAGACAAAGCTCAAAACAGGGTCGATTCTAGGAAGTTTGATCAAATAATGAGTTTTTTCTCACTTTTTTATTTTAATGGAGGGAGGGGGAATCAATCCCCTGTACATGGCTTGAGCCCCCTCTAGATCTTTGTTTATAATGCTTCTATTTATCCAATGTAAGAAAGAGAGAGAGAGAGGTGTGGGGGCCTAGATAAAAGCAAATGGCCATTCAAAGATGTCAAGAGATTAATGGAAGATTGCCAATATTGGATTCATGGTATGTGGGTATCTTTTTACATGGGAAAAGAAAAGGGGGCTCTGCAAATGTTCAGTGAAAGGTTAGAGTTAGATAGAACCTTGGGTAAAAGTCTTAATGGAGGATTCAAAATGAAAGGGCAGTGATTTATCATTTAGTCCCTCTAGGGGCTAACCATTGTCCAAGTCTTTTATCTACCGAAGAGGGTGTTCGAAAGAGGAAGCTGATTTGTTTTTGACTTTGGATGGTGAATGAGAATGAATGAGAGGATATTATCTCTAATGCATGAGGACTGGAGCTAAGGGATTCTAAATGGTTTCAAGTCCATCAGGTAATTAAAGAATGTTGAAGGCAATTGCTTAATTGGCGAAGACGCTTGAGACGAAACTCTTGTCTGCATATTGAGTCTCTAATGGCATAAATGCAGGCTATAGCTGAGGATGATAACTTTGTTCGGGATGTATACAAAAATTTGGAAGATTCTCTCAAGAAGGCGCCTGAGTTAAGGAAGAAGTTTTCTAGAAAGAAAAAGGCTAGCGTATCCTGGGTTATTTTTTTTTTTAAATTACATATTCTGGTTAAGGGTTGGAGACAATAATACTGCTTTTTTCCATGCCCAAACCATTCAATGATGACAACATGGAATTTTGGGCCTAGAAGATAACAATGGTAGATGGAAGGATTAGCGAGTTTGAGAAGATGATTTTGAGGTTTCTTAGAGATATCCTTACAACAAGCAATCCTTCCAATATCAAGCCAGTTCTAAGGGGATTGGGAATAAAGTCACCCGAGAGATGAACCGGCATCTCACATAGCCTTATTCTGATGCAAGGATTAAGAAGGCTGCAGTCCAAATTCACCCATCAAAAGTTCTCGGGACTGATGGTATGACTGCTTCTTTCTTCCATAATTGTTGCCATCTTGTCGGTCTGAGCATTACTCAAGCTGTTCTTAGTTTCTTCCACAGTGGCCATCTTCTTAGGAGCACTAACAATACTTCTATAGTCCTTGTCTCAAAGACTAGATGCCCATTAAATATGGGCAGATTTGCCCCATTAGCCTTTGCAGTGTTTCTTACCAGATAATTGCAAAGGTGACGGTGAATAGACTTGGATCTCTTTACCAAAAACTATTAGTCATTAGCCACAGTGCTTTTGTTCTCAGCTGACTTATTTCTCATAATATTCCAATCGTTCTTGAAATCCTTTGTTTAAAAACCATAAGGTGGGATGCCAATGCTCCATGGTCATTAAATTGGACATGAGCAAGGCGTATTATAGAATTGAAGGGGGTGTTCTTGGAAGCGATTATGAGAAAGATGGGATTGAATCATGACATGCATATCAATTATTTCATATTCTGTAATTATTAATGGAGAGAACAAAGGTTTTATCCAACCTTCTAGGGGCCTCAGGACCGTCTTTCCCCTTATTCATTCTATGTCCAGAGGGTTTGTCAGGCTTATTGCAAGATGCAGAAGCTCGAGGAGAGACAACGGGGAGTCAAGATTAACAAAAGGATTCCTTCAGCAAACCATCTTCCATCTGCTAATGATACTCTTATTTGTTGTGGAGCTAACGAAAAGTTTTCTAACAATTAGGAGCTGCAATGGGTAGGAAAGGGCATCCAAGCAAACTGCTAATGTGCAGAAGTCCTCTATTTGTCTCAGCATATGAGGTAAAAAGGAAATGAGCTGACAATGGAGTGCAAAGAAGAGCAGGGGAAACAATTGGACTTGCCTTCAGTTATTGGTAGAACCAAGAAAGGCGCTTCTTTAATTTTACGAGAACTAGGGTTGGAAGGAAGAACTTTTGCCTCAAACAGGAAAGGGAGCTTTTCCTAAAATTCGTGGTAATGGCAATCCCTGCATATACCATGTCTTCTTGTAAACTTCCCATGTCTTTAAGAGATTAATTCGATTATGGCTAGATTTTGGTGCGGGCAGCGCTGGAGGGAGAGTTGAATCCATTGGCTGAGCTGGGAAAGACTTTCTGAGAAGAAGACCGGGGGTGGGTTAGGCTTTAGAAATTTGGAGAGTTTTAATTTAGCTCTTCTGGCTGAGGTTGCTTGTCGATCAAACCACTCTGCTTGAAGAAAAATCTCAGGGGGAATATATTTTAGGAATTGTTCATTTCTGGAGGCCAGTTTGGGTACAAACCCTTCATGGGTGTGGCATAGTATTTTAAAGGGTAGGAGAGTATTAAAAGCTGGTATGCATTGAAGAATAGGTAATGGAAAAACCAGCTAGAGCTTTCTCTGACCCCTGGATTCTAAAGCCAACTTACATTTTGGTGAGACTCCTATCAATCATGTTTCTAATTCTTCTAAGGTAGCAGATTTTATTGACCATGAGCGTCACTGCTGGAAAGAGGATTTACTGTTCCAGAATTTCTTGGAAGGGAATGCTGAAGTAATTTTGAGTATTCCTATTTCTATTCAGAATGGGGAGGATCGCTGGGTTTGGCATTTCAGGGCAAATGGAAGATATTCAGTTAAGTCTGGTTATGATATGTGTCAAATGTTAAGCAGGAATGAGTAACTGAAATAAAGGTAATGGGGAAAGCAGCAATTGGGAAGAGTTGAGATGTTTTTGGAATGGGATTTGGAACCTTTGTATCACTGGGAAATGGAAGCATTTTCTGTGGAAGTGAGCGCATGATATAATACCAGTTAAGACTGTCTTAATCAAGAAGAAGGAGGAATTTGATTTAATGTGCCCTTTATGGGGCGGTTGTAGTTGAAGAAGACTCAATAAATATCTTTATGTTGCAGAGGAAGAGAGAAGTCCACAGACGCTGAAGTTGTCATAAGGGATACGCTCCTTCCCTTGGCACTCGCAGCTTCCGTTTTACTCGCTGGGTGAATAATGGGGCAGCGCATGATGTCAGTGGGGAGAAAGTAAACCTAGTTATCCCACCCTTCCCATTGTTTGTTGAGTCCCCTGTATACTACCCGTTGAATTTTATTTTTTTTTGGCCGATTTTCTGTCGGGATGTTATCGTTTTTTCCATTTAAGAAAAAAAAAGAAGAGGAAGAAGAATCTTGACGACATATATATATATATATATATATATTGCTTACCCAATTCTTTCAATTGATTAACCCGAGTAACGGATTTGAGAACCTCCGCATCCCTGAACCATCGGAAACAACAAGTTATCAATCAAACGCGAAGTAAAAGATAGCAAATTTCGAAAAGAATGAGAGAAAATTAACCTTCCACTGCTCCGGCCAAGAAGATATAGAGCGGCTGCACTCAAACAGCAGGTGAATCCGCCCCACGGAACCATCTCGAACGGTTCAAAGAAACCCTAACTTTCAAACTCTATCCATCGATAACAGTCTTCGTATACAAAACTCGCAGCGTAATAAGACATCAACGTGAATTTCTACTTTTCAATAACAAAGAAATCGACAGAGGCCGAGTATGAAAGAGACAGAAGATTAAATACAGTGGAATTCAAGTATGAAACCGAGAATTTATCGATTAATTGAGATGATGAGAAAGAACAAAAGGTGAAGAATTAAAGTTCTGTGACAGTGAGCCAAAAAAAGTGACTTTCTCGGGTGAAAAGGAAAGTGAGAGAAAGTGGGAGTCAAATACGAATGATTATTTTGTGAGAAATTGAAAGATTGGAAGGTCTGAGGAGTTTGAGGGTGAGAGGCAGAATCTGATGCTATGAGTAGAGGAGAGGACGAAGGAACTGAACAAGGAGAGGTAGATTGCTCTGCAGTGTCAGGACTCGTTATCGTGCGGCGCCCATGATATCTATCGGCCTTCCTTAATTTAAGAGGTAGATTAATATGTTCTTTTATCTATTTTTTTCTTTTTCAGTAAAAATAAAAAATTTACCTAATTGTGTGTGGCATGCGCCATCTTCAAACGGGCCGTGTTTGTTAAAAGAAAAGACTTTTGAGTATATGTACGTATATATATATATATATATATATATTAAATTTTGAATCTAAATTATATTTATAAAAATAAAAGATGTTGAATCTAGATTATGTCTGTAAAAATAAAAGATATTGTTTTGAGTAGAATCCCATATCTCAATTAAAATGAATATTCTAATTGTACATTTTTTAACCGATAAAAAAATATTTATTTACAAATATATGATTTACAAAAAAAGAAGAAGTCCTGTCCAATGTTGGAAATCAACTATACTAATAATAAGTTCAGCTAAAAGTTAATATAATATTATACATTTTTACTCTTTAAAAAATTCGAAATCATAATATCTCCTGTAAATAAAAATACGAGGTGACATTCAAAATTTCAATTTAATCATATCATACTTTTTTTTTTTAGGGATACAAAGCTTCTCTTCTCCAAAAAAAAAAAAAGGGTCAAGAGTATTTTATTCATATTAAAAAAAATAAAATAAAATTTAACACAATTATTATTTCAGTGTAATTATTATTTTTTTAATTGAACAATTATAAAAATGTAAAATTTTAGCTCATAACCATCAGTTTAGTATATAAATATTGGTATAATTGTTCAATGCGAGTTTCGTGTATATATATATACACACATATATAATATTGAAACAGTTGATATAATACAATAGTTCCTCTCACCTCAAACATAAAAGAAAGAAAGATGAAATATTATATATATATATATATATAAATATACAATATACAATATTATGTCATTAATGCTCTTAAAATTTTTATGTATTCCAACTTATTAGAAAAGGGTTTTCCAATAATAGAGCCAATATATATATATATATAACGGACTTATTGGTGGGTTGGGTTACAATAATTAACCTTGACCCTTCCATGCAGTGGGTGATTATCTATTTCTGATTTTGAATTTACGTCATTTACATATAAAAAACAATCACATAAATAAATCAAGAAAAATAAAAGTAACTTCCTCTTTTTGTCTAGTAGGTAATTGTTTATTCTTATTCATATAAAAATGAATGGATGACCATTGGTATTTATTATAGAGTAAGAGTAATTATAATCATCCTCCCTAAATTTTAGCTAATTACTTTTGAAACGACTATTCCAAACTATGTTCCCTTTTCTCTTTGCAGTTGTTCAAAGTGGTGCAAGAGAGTCTTCAAGTTGAACTGAGGTAAGATTGCTATATAATTCTAAGATACAGAGTATGTTCCATCATGTTCATCATCACTATTTCTGATGATTCCCTGGTTCCTTTTTCATAAATGGTTACAGTGGGCAGAAAATTCTAACCACGTTCCATTGGATGCGGTTATTATCAGTTATAACGTATAATCATCAACCAGTGCATGAAACACTTCAAAAACATGGAATTGAAAAATGAAAGAAACAAAGTCATCACTTGCCAACTTGAATATTATATATATGTTGCAATATTCCCACCATCTTGTGTATAAATTGATGTGTGATTACAACTATTTCAGAACAGAAACAAGGAGACAACGGTTACGGTGATGCCTAGACTAGCTTTCCAGGAAAGAGGAGGTAAGTTTCATCACAATCCTTGTCCTGTCTGACCTGTGCTGCAATAAGATTTCCTTGAAAGCATCATTACTTAAAAAATAGCTCCACTCTTTCTATATCACTGACATGAAGTTAAATTTTCTTCATTAATAAATATAAAGTAATTAGACTGATGATGATTTTTATAATGTGGACTATCTGCCTATAGCTAGCAAATCATATTTGGAAATGTAATAAGTACTTTCATTGCATATTTTATTTTTCAATAATTATAGATCTCATGCAATCAAGGAGTTATTAAAACTCAGTTATTACAATAATTTTGAATCATACAACTTGGATCTAACCAGAAATGGTGTTTTCACTGCAACAGGTAGACCGGTATACTTCCCTGTCAGAATCTGTGATGAAACATGAAAATTTGCAGCCTCAGTGTAATGGTTCCCGTCCCAGTTCACATATTCAGCCGTGTTATTGCAGGGTTTTGCAGTCACCAAAGTTCCATCCAAATTCTTGGTCTCACCACAAGCAATCCGGTTGTCAAAATTTAATGGCGGCCCTCCATACCCACAGCAAGCTGCTAATGGTTCTTTAAACCCTGAAAGCCATTATTCATTGAGGTCCAAATTTAAAGACAAACAAAATAAGTAACAATATCGATATTTTGGCACATTAAGAGACAAGAAATGAAGCTTTAAACAGCCTACCAAATTGAGAAAAATTTGAAATGAGGTTGACTTTAATGGAGAAAATGTCCACATAAGTGACATTAGTTTCAGGAAGCTGTTCCTGGAACTTTGTACATAAAGCATGGAGTTGAGTGTTGAAGAGCTGAGCAGCATGATTGTGTGAATTGATGCATCCAATTTGGTCTAATTTTGTTGGGTCTTTTCCAAATTTTGTGATTATTCTAGGTAAGCAACCGAGAGGACCCGTGTTATGAATCCAAAAATTCCTTGCACCTTCATTATATAGTTCCTGAGAGCAAGAAAGAAAATATGAAAAAACATTATTATGGTTGAAGTTTGATTACTGCTAATCTGTTTGGATTGGCAGAGAGGCAGCACAACCTTAATTCCAGTCTCGAATTCTGACAAAATAGTTGGAATTAAAGCAAGAACTTGGTCCTCGGATTTTGAATAGAATGCACCATCAAGATCATTTTGGCCAATGTCAAACATGTAAAGACCCTCCCTGAAATAGTCTGCCTGCGGGAGGAATTTTTGTAACTTCTTATCTAAAACCAATCCCAGAAAACTAAAAATCAGATATTTTCCATGAACATAAACATTGTCAATAAACTGACTTTAATCTGACACCTTATTGTTGCTGCAAGTATATTATTGATACCTTTTGCTAGTAATTCGAGAACTCGAGCCTTAAATCTGACAAACTGAGCTACCTGGATTCCAAATGAAAATGGGCTAAGAGAAGCTGCATTTGCCAAGAGAATGGTAGATCCTCCAGTAGCAAAGTTACACCCTCTCTGGAAATTTGGTGCACCAACAGAATCCAAGTATGGATCGAGGAGAGGTGTACCCCTTGCATCTACTGCAGCAAACAAAAAGAACAATGAGTTTTAACTTTCAAAATTTAAAGACAAACACAAGCCTATTTATCATGCCTTTTTCCCTATCTTGGTTTTTTTTTCTTTTAGCCCCCCCACACAGCACCCACCCAAAAAAAAAAAAAAAAATCCTTTCCAACAGTAGACTCAAATCTACTTTTACTCAGCTCAAAATCAAACCCAAACTTAAATTAGTGTAATATTATTCGCAGACTCAAATTATTGTTCAAAACAAATTTAAAACTTTTGAAATATGATGTGAAAGTGAAATTTTTCAAAAAAGTTTAGAATAAAAACTAACTGCATGCTAATTCTATCCTCCTTTCCTGCTACTAGGGAAGCTGACTTTCACTCCACTTTCACTTTGATATCAGGAACTTGCACTTGCAATATTGAATTTTACTTTCCCGAAAGAACATCAAATTCAAATGAAGCTTCAACTCAAATTTAAGTAAAATTGAGTCACTGCTAGAGATGGCCATTAGGCCTAATGTGAAGAAATATAATCGTTATAACCAATATATATTACTCAGAAAATCGAGGATCAAACGGCCATCACAGAAGCGTCCTGAGGGCTCCAGGAAGTGTGTTTGTCCATTGGGTGGCCCCAACGGGAAGGCAATCCCAGCAGCCAGGCCACCAGTGTCTGAATTTGAATCGCCAAAATTGAAAACCGCCGGATAACTGAAATTGAAGGGGCTAACCATAGGCAACAAATACAAGGAAGTTAAAGCTAATATTGTTGGGAGAGTTAAGAGTTTGAGAGCCATGACAATCAAAGGAAGGTGGCTTGGAGACAATTGGTGAAACGAGTTCTAATCTTAAACCCTTGATGTGGCGCTAAAGCGAAGGAAGGGTTTGGTTGGATAAAAAGGGAGATAAGGTGTCTTGCAAGGTTTTAGAAAATGGATTTGAGTTTGGTCAATGAAGCATCATCAAGCATGTCCTGGTCGCCAACATAACCAGGAATGGGAGGTCAGCAATTTACATAGAAAGAGAATCTGATGCATCAATGGAAACCGTATGGCGTGACCCAGTGATCCTCACCTTTTTGCAGTCATGAGTGATGAATCGATGAAGGAGACTTTAGGGGTTTAAATCTTTTGGAAAATGCAACGGATTTGCTCAATGGGTCTCGGACAGAATCATGGAGTCATTTAACCCGTGTTGCCGTCGAAGTGAACTTATTTGATGTGATGTGAACTTAGAATTTTAATTTAATTTTGTAAAAAAGTTAATTATTACAAATGAATATGACGTGTGAAGGAAAAATCAAACTTAACATAAATTTTATCACAAATAATTTGTCAGTGATATGTTAGAATTTTATTATGACATATTAATTAAATGATTTAATGTCTATTAATATTAAATTTAAAATAGATATTTAAAAAACATAATATTTTTAAAATAATTATGAACTTTCATCTACAACTCAATCAGAAAACCATGCTGACTCACCTGCCACCAGAATTCCATTCCATGCACCAATAGAATGAGCAAGAACAATTTCCCTTCCCACAGGACAGGAAAGCTAAAAAGATGATTTCTAGCAGCAGTAGAAAACAGACTTCTTGTCTGGAGGATTGTAAAATGGCTCTCTAGGTTGTGTGTATGGCCTGATTGTTCTTGGTGTTGGATTAAACTCAAATATTCGATACGTTACTTGGAAAGAGGAGATTACTTCTCAACAGCTCCCTGCCCGTGTGAGGGTTTGTTGGAATTGGGGGGGGTTGGGGGTTTGAGGGGGGAAACAAATCTCTATTCGTATAATAATAAAGTGGATAGAAGCATAGATGCAAGGAAAAACCATGACAATACTAACTCAAGAAAGTCTTATCCAATTATGTGTGATTGACTAAATGAATCCCGTCATGTAATTTTTCTATACTTGAGGCCATTCAATGAAGAAACATGACAGCATTACCTTACAATACATTACAGAATGATCATCTGTGTTTAACAGAAGCAATCCAAGAAGTAACACAAAAGAGAAAAAGAGACTGAATGTCAAAATTTAATTAATAATAATCATACCATTCAAAGGAACTGTCTCTCTGTGAAAACAAACATACCACAATATCCAATATTGCTCCAATAATTAGAGAAGGACAAAAAAGTTTTGATTTCCATGCCCACTAAAGTATCGTTTGTGTTACAAGTTCTTTGTTTCCCAAGTGAACCACGTAATTATTCCATCAATATACATCCCAATTAGCAAATATTTACCAACACAAAACTTAGTTGACTGGTGATCAGATGGTGCTTGAGCTCATATGAGCTTGAGGCATGATTCATTTCTGACCGAACTACTACCTCAAAAATCCCCTCAAAGCTATTGATTGAGCTTGAACCAGTCTAATCACCACTCAACTTTGATAGGACATTTACAATTGCAACCAACACCCCCCCCCCCAACCCCAGCGAGGGGTCCGAAAGTTCTCCACATCTTTAGCATTTCCATAAAGTCCTATTTTCTTACCTCGAGCTCATGCAAGTCTCAGCACTGCCACTGCCATCAATGCCACAGCTCTGAAGAAAATCTCATTCACACTTCTGTCAAGTTTCCTGACCATTTCCTCTTCTTTCAAACCCAATTTTCCTGAACTCTTGCTGATATAAACAATTGTGTCTCTCAGCCTATTCACTGCCCAAGAAAGCCAAACAAGTCCAAACCCAAAGCCGGTGTTAAAGAGTTTGGACGCGCAGAAAGGTAACCCTCCCACAAGCTACTTTACAGATGACAGAGAAAAGAACAGCAAGACCAGTCCCAGCAATGCTGGCAGAAAACTGGGTCAGGAGCTGGGGTAGTTCCGGACCAGAATTCTTCAGCGAAAGGAATGCGGTTTTCCCAGGGCGCCTCTTGGTCATCATTATGGATAAAAGACTTTCACATGCATGTAAGTAGCTCTTTCTGTAGAGATCCCTCTCTCTACCTGCTTTCTTACTGGTCTTCTTTTTTGGAGATGGCTTGAGTTTAATTTTCTCGGGACTGGAGAGCAGGAAAAACAGAGTCACACAAGAATAATAAGCACATGTCTTTAAAGAACATGAGCACGCAGACTAACAAAACCAGTAGGTATGGAAATTTCTTTTAATTGTATAAATAAAAAGCGCACAAATTTTCCAGAATTGTGACACTTAATAATAAACCTAAATGAATGGTCGAGTCAATGCATGAAACATAAAAATAAAATCATACATGCAGATGACTTGAAAACAACCCCTACATGGGCATAGCCAAAAAAATCTGAGTGCAAAGAGCATCTTAACTTTCTAGTCAATATTTGACGTATAAGAAGAACAAAAACCCGCGCTCTACCATTTCTCCACGAGAGACGTGGATATACTTTGTAAATTTTTGTCTTTTCTACTTTCACTTTCTGAATCGTAGCTTAATAGAATGTTTGATACCATTCAATCCTATATGATACCATTTCCAACTCTATGTTTATCATTTCTTGTTTTTTGTAATCACTTCTTTAACTATGGCCTATCAAGCATAACTCATCCAATTCTAACTTCTCACCTTGCAACCACACACACGTATTTATTAGTATATTATAGATAAAGGCACCAAAGGGGGCACAACCCAAGTGTTAAAATGATGGGCATTCTTGTAATTCTCCATGTTTAATAATATTTTTTTTTTATTAAACATGGAGAATTACAAGAATGCCCATCATTTTAACACTTGGGTTCTCCATGTTTAATAATATAAGTAGAAAAGCATGTATGAATGAGAGTTAGTTCATTCTGCCCTATTATGGAGAACTTCTCCTTTTCTTTTTCCTTCTTCCTTTTCTCTCATCATAAACCCTAAAACAACGATCAGTCTCTAACTCCAAGTACACGCGAAGTATATTTAAAAATGATAGTCCTTTATCTCTATTTATAAACATACTTTTAGAACCTTCTGAGTTTCTGAGCTTTTCATTTCTAAAATTTTCAACTCTTCAAATCAACTCCTAAGAAATTTTTCCTTTCACATCTCAATCCTTTCTCAATCTATCTACTAGTTTTAAAAAAAATTGAGATATTTTTTTTACATGTTACTTTCTCACTCCTAGGAAAATCCAAACTAATATGGTTAAATATTCTTCAAATTTGCAAAGATATATCGTTTCCCTAAAGTTTCTGATGCAGGACCAGTACGAGAAAAGAGATAAAGATGAGAGAGAAAGCAAGAAAGAATAGACAAGGAGAGAGAACGAGAGAGAAATTCCAATATCTCAATATTCAATACTCAAAAGCTGACTATTTTAGTATATCTTCTCTTATATATAGCCAAACTCTAAATTAAACTTGCCAAAATAAAATAACTCCTAAAAATAAATCAAGTCCTAAATAAATAGACCCAAAAATAATATATATACATATATATAAAATATCCTCCCGGATCAAAAACAAATGGCTCGCGTGGACTTTCTTCTTCCCATCAAGTTGGAGACCTCTTTATCAATAGCTATGTACATGAACTTTCCATTAACCTTTTTTTTCCTGATCGGTGAGCTTTCCATTAACCAATAAAAGACAGCAATATAAAAGAAGAGTTCAAGCACAACAGAGAGCTCCTCAGTCCTAACATATGGTCGTGCAGGGTATGGAGGCGCTGTAACCATTGTAATTAGGCTCTATATAACTGAGTGCACATACAAACAGACAGCACAACATCGGAAGTATTGTAGACCTCCCTACAGTACTTTCGCCCTCCCCTTTGGTATTATTTGCAGATTTATCTTCCTGCACTCGCTTTGATGGATCGAAAAAAGATAACTAATATTGAATCTTAGTTAATTTCAAATTAAAGATTTACCAATTAGGATCATTCATGCTAACGGTTAACCCCTCTCCAGCTAGCCTCTAACCATAAATCCTCACCATGTCAAAATAAGAAAAGGATTAAAGCTTACCATCTAGTTGATCTTTCTAAATATACATTTTGACAAATCAAAATAAGATGATATCAAATTACAGACATGACAATGGAAAGTTAAAAAATGACATTTTTCTGAACAGATGGTGTATCATGTACCTCTTCAAAGGAGCAACTTTCACGGTTTCAAACTTCAAGGAAGACCCATGAATATTAGCCCTTGCTTCAATGCTATCCAGCCTGTGCAATAAAATGATTACAGGGTGAGGTGACCATTGTCATGAACAAATATATAAAACAAAAATTGGAGTATAAACTAAAAACAAGAAAAGGACAGCCAACGTAGTCAACTATAATGGAAATATATAAGATAATAAAGCAAGACGGACTTTCCAACAGTTTTTTTGTTTTTTGTTTTTGACAAGTGAAATTCCAACAGTACATTGAATGAAAGGATACCAAATCAATTACGATCTGACTCCTTTTTAATTTTTTTTAATAAAACAGAAGCCGGATTATACAATAAATCATGGTTTTCCACTTCAGTAACCTCATGAGTTCTATCTACAACTATTTTGGAAGTAACAAGGGTCAGATATGCAGTTGAACAGAAATTTAAGAGGGGAGAGAGGAGGAGGAGTTAATGTTGTGATTTAAAATTGTTATTTCTGCAACTGCAGGTCAGCTGTCTCAGTTTTGGCTTACCCCACAATCAAGTACATGTATCGAGTGAAAGCTAAATGGTTCTCCAATGTGGAAACCTTTAAGAAAGAAATTATAAACATGTCAATCAACAAGAGAGAGAGACATGTAGAACAGTGAACCAGGACAATTTCAACTTCACGACACTAGAATCCATATCAATAACAATTTGTGACTAAGACTAGGTGCAAGCATGATAATATGCATGCTGTGATTGTGATGATGCTTTGTTCATCATACTCAAATCAAACTAAGAAGCACAGAGATTTCTATGAAGATTCCATATTCGTGCCGGACATGTGTTGGTCACAGAATCTTCATGAAGACACTCAAAAATGTGTCTGACACCTCAGCTGTGTGTTTACAATTCAAAAATAAATTTCAATATTTTGGACACAGTCAACACATCTTGAACGCTCCCCAACACATGACTTGTGTAGCGCAAACACAACTTCATAAGATTCATCTTCACACATAAAACAAAATGAATACATTCTGAATTGTTCAAACTTTCCCTATTTTTCTCAAGAAAATTTGATATTGCATACATCGTATCACGTGTATGCAATAGACTCTTCTAAATATAGGACAACAATATAATTATAAAGAAAAATTTATCGTACGAGAGTAATAGTATATATAATAGGATAATATTTATAACTGTTGCCGAGCTTCATCTTCCACATTTTGCAATTTATAGTATAAAAAATTGGACAATTAATATAAGTTATATTCTTATATAATATAACATGTACATATAATTTTATTTTTCACAAGTATAACATAAGCATACAAATAAAAATTTATATTTATATATTAATGAGTCATCGCCATGTTAGTATCCTACTTTATTACGATTTTCCACGTCAGCGAATCTATGTTGTTATCGTAACCCTATCGGTGATACTCGGTAATCAAAGTTTTGCTCCTTCACCATAAACACAACCCACCAACTCAAGGTTCCATTCAATCTACTTATCAAAAAAAAAAGGAAATTCGTTCCATTCGGTCAGATGAATTCAGCATCCAATCAAGGAGTAAATGGTGGGTAACAACCAAGAAACTACAAAATCAGTAGTGGAGCCACATATAACACCCCCCCTGGATTTGATAATTCTTATTTTGACCCTTTGGTTTTAAGGTTATTCTTCAAAAATATTAAATCGCACCCCCACCCCCCCCACCCCCCCCAAAAAAAAAATCCATACCAGATTTCCTTTTTTCACCCCTTCATTGACCCAAATCAAGAATTCTGGCTCTGCCACTGTACAAAATAAAACAATATAAATCCAGAGACAAAAACCTTTTATAGATGTTTAGAAATATTGTCTATTTGGGGCTATGACCAATCCAAGAGGCATTCAACAGAGTAACAAATCAAGAAATGAGTCAAGGCTATTTCATATAAGACACCATAATAACAACCATGAGAATGCAGACGTGCAACAAATTCAACTTTCGTAACTTTGGATGCAAATAGAAGTACTATATTAATTCGTACAAGGGGTAAGTATCCATACCAATTAAAGTGTGGGACCACTGACTGCTTTCTCCAACTAGTTGAGTTCTTTGACAAGTAAAACTCTGCTATAATTGAAAGTATATCCTTCATCTCACTCCCAGCACCTATGAACGAGACTCGACCATCTGGATGAGCTGTAATATCTGAACTACGGACCAAATCCCCCATTAACTCCCAGAAAGGCTTCTGGGGATAAAATTCTCTACTTGGATAAATAAGACAAGGCTGAGCCTCAGCATCATGAGCACAAGATATGTAATCAGGGGCAAATGGCTGTTGATGCGTATCAATTGTCAATGCTTGAAGCCCCATCAAGTCAGAAAGTATAGAACAATCTAGTCCACCCCATTCTACTTCATTTGATCCAGACATGAGGAACTGCAAGATCTTCTCGTGTCTTGTGCACTGCTCAGCAATCCCAAAGCTGAAGAGTATTGAGTCTGGGCGAGTGTCTGTGGCAAAAATAAGGAGAAATATAAGATTACTTAAGCATTGTGCAACTATAGAGCGAGTAACAATGCATAAGAGAATATGCACACAAAAAAAGAGAGAGAGAATGAAAATTTTGACGACATCATTGGTCAAATTTTGTAGAAGGATCTCTTACATGTTACAAAATGTCCTCATTATAATGAAATGGAACGTACTCAATAAAATGCAACGAAATCATGACTTTATAATTTCATCTCGTGTAATTTTCAAATATCCCTTTTGTTGATGAAAACTCGTATCAAAACATATTGACAATAATAGGGATTCTTTAACCTACAAGGTGATACATGTGGAATTGGGGATCTGATGTGTCAGGTCCAGAGAGAGAGAGAGAGAGAGCAAATTAAAACTGGCAGTAAGTTGGCACAAGGATATGGATTACATTCTAGGAGCTCTCAGAATTCAAGCTTGATTAGCCACTAGAGTGAACTTTGAAGCCCAAAGCCAATCATAATGCAGCTTATCCAGGAAGGTCAGCAATGGACAATCCATCATTATATCCAAATAACATGCTGCATGCGCTGCAAGCTCTAAACATCTGTTAACTCTCCCTGCTCCAAACCTAGGCAGGCATCAAGTATCACAAGGCACTCAAAAGGCCCAAACTGAACTCCTTCTGATTAAGGTGGATCAGTTTGTCATGCATAGGTCCTCCTCTGGTGGCACAGCATAACTATCTTCTTCAGCCAAATCCAGGGAGTTAGAACCTCTGGGCCATGCTGCCATTTGGGGCACTTAGGAGCTAGGCCACATGGCATATACATACCTAAACCTCATGGCTGACCGCAAAAATAAATTACCAAGTGTCAACACATATCATTAAATGGGTATTGGTCATTAACCATTAAGTGCGAGAAACAGAGTAACTAGTAAGTTGTGCACCTTGCACATCAATGAGTACAGGCCTTCTAACAGCCGAGTCAATCCCGACAAAATGTTTAGCCTCCGACAACCCACTTATGGGTTTCCACGGCTCCACACATTGATGAGGCCTCGAATTAAGGGATCCTGATCTTACTTTCTCTTTTCTTGATCCAGGACTAGCCAGAAAAGGTTGACAATCCTGCAATAACCAAAGATTTTAATTATCTAGAATTAAGCCAAGAAAATGCAAACAATCTTAATTCTTAATGGAAATGCTTTCTTTCTTCTTCTTCTTTTTGGCTTTTATGGGGGGCTGAACAAACAGGATAGCGGCAAAACTGATTGACAGATTAACACATTAAACAGAAATATAAATCGTTTCAAATTAATACCTACCCTTCAATCAATTAAAATCAAAGACTTATACATTAACAGTTTGACACAAGTATGATATGAATATAAAATTGACCTTTTAACAGGGTAACAAAACAATAAAAGCACCATATTTTTTTACCTCCTATAAATAAAGAGTACCATTTCTTCGAACTTCAACAAACACTACCAAAATAAATAGAAATAAAATATAACTAATGACTAAAAGATGAAGGGAGAACTAGTAACACCAAATAACAAACATGTATCAACACATAATCTTCAAAGTGCAATTACCAATAAATGAAGTTAAGATCGATCAAACAAACATGAAAAAGGCATGTGAAACAAAAACAAGAAGAATAGATCAATAAAACTATAATTTCAACCACCCATGTCACCAAACCCAACGAAATAAAACATTCAACATGAAAATCAATTAAATAACTGATAACACCCCAAATACAATTTACCCCCAAAAAAACCCAAACATAAACTCAATAAAACCAGAATTATAACAAAATAAACATAAAAAGTAACAACCAACATGAACCCAATAAAACCCGCTTGCAATTAGAGAAAACCTCGGCAACCCAGATCAACAAAAGCAACAAAAACATATATAATATGTTGATGGATCGGTCCTATACCTTGGAGACCCTGCACATGTCTCGATCTGGGTGAAAAACGAGTCCAGAAGGGCACCCATGAGAAGCCATCAAACAAAGCTCGACCATTTCTGAGAGAAACGCAGTTCACAAAACAAGTTTCTGAGACCAGATCTCTCCTTCTTGGTTAATGTTCACGACATCTTTAACTTATCCAACCCCGACCACAAATTTAAAGATTTTATTACACTTGTAGGGTTTCGGATGACACCCAGGAAAATAAAAAATAAATAAATAATTCGGAAAAAACAGAAATTGGGGAGTTTTGTGATCCAACCCAATTGATTGGTAGAGAGAGAAACGTCCGATTTCGGAACTTGTGGCCTTGAGAATCCAGCCAGGTTGGGATTCTGAGTCAGGACAAAATAATTCCAAGTTAGATGTTGGACTTTTTTGGGGATAGGGAACATTGCCCATGTATTTTCTTCCACCGTAATACTATATCTCTACTTTCGTCATCCAATCATCAGCGTCCGAGTGGTGCTACTGCCAGCGGGCCCCGCGTGGTCCCCATTGATTATTGATCAATATCTGATTGCACTGAGATGATGCTTTATAGTTACAGGTGGCTAACGTAATTGATCTTAGCTCCATTGCTATCAATGGGAGGAGCTAGGGTGTGACTCGTGCGTACAGAAAATGAAAATAAAATCAATTCAGGACCCACGGTCACCGCTAAATCGTATTTTGAATATTTAGAGAATTAAAGCTATGCTCCTACTATACATTTACACTAATGTTATTTTATCTTAATATTTTATTAAAAAAATTAACTTATTGATGTGACTATTTTTGGTACTAGTGATTCAGTCTTTTAATGCTAGTGAATTCAACCTCTTAATACTAGTTATGTCAGGTGAGTCTAAGAGCTTTAATTAACTAGCACTAAAAGGCTTAATTGACTAGCACCTTGCATATATTAAGAGACTTAATTGACTAGCACCCGAACAACTATATCAATAGATAAGAAAAATTGGTAAACTTTTGTGATATGGATAACATTGCTCATACATTTATTACTTCAATTAGTATTGACGTGTCTTGTGCACAAGTATTAAAAATATTTTTATATATTAAATAAATTAATAATTAAAATAAAATATTTATGAAAGTTAATAATAAAAATGTATATATTTTATCACAGGTTGAGCACATAATTTTTAATATTTGGTAAGTATTCTTTGAAAGTATTAATGTATTTATTTTCAAAAAATACATAAAACTTAAATAAAATCAAAGCACACTAATTTGTTTTTTTAGAAAAAAAAATTAATGTGAGCACATTTAATCTAACTCATTTTAAAAAAAATCCTAAATAACATCCCCTTATTAATTTAATAATAACAAGAGTTTTTATTATTTTTCTAAAATTAAATTGTTGATAATAGATTCACTTCTATATTTGACACGTATTTTGTAAGTTGGGACTCATCGAATTGTATTTATGCCTATTTGGGTAGCTTCATATTATGAATAATTTATTTTTATAAAATAAATTATTATTAGATAATTGATTTTAAAACTATTTTTCAATGACAACTAAGTTTAGTATCATTATATCATCCTTCTTAAGAGAAGGTTATGAGTTCAACTTTTACTTCCTTCGTTATGAAAATATAAGCATTATTTTCACATGATCAACTCAGCTAATTTCAATTAGTTATCATATTTAATTATTTACCTACATTAATGACATATTATGAAATTTTTTCAAAATAAGAATGTTAGCAATGATATACTTTCTTAAGTTTTTACTTTAAAAGATGTGATGTTTTATTATTAACAGTGTATTAAAACTATGTAATTAATGTGAAATAGTATTATATTATTAAGAATATTAAATTGAGATAAAAATTTAAGAAATATAACATTACTTTAAAAATATTATTTATATATATAACTAATTAGTAAACAATGAACTAAAAAAATTCATGTTATATAATTATATAAACACTTTATTAACAATTTAATTTTCATAATTTTTAATTCCTTTAAATGAGGCACTTAATCGGTTGATATTTTTGTTATTAAGTGAGTTTTTACGAAACATAAATAAAGATAAATTAATGTATTTTATTGAACTATCAATCGTATCAATAATTTCGATCAATGAAAAGTTGTTATGAATTTATTTATTTTTATTTATTAAAAACTAACATGTCGTGTGTGTGTGTATATACATATATATATATAAATGATAATTTGTAGTTAATTAAAATTAATAATCTTAAATCATTTAATAAATTTTTAATAAATAAGAATATACGGTTTTAAGTGTTAAAAGGTCTATACCACTTATTTATTATTAATTAAAAAAATCAAAAGTAATTATTAAAAACAAATCTAAAATTTTAAAATAATTTAATATTAATTTTAAAGTAAATTGTAAAAATTACATATCAATATTATATATTTTGATTATAAATTTATAGAACTTTATATTAAAATTCACATAAAAGAAAACTGATATATATATATATATATATATCTATATTTTTATTACATTAATTTAAATTGCTTTATTTTTGCATGGCACACGCCACACGGCGGGTTCTAGTCAATCTTTAATGGACTCAACCGAGTGCAGTGGTTTGACCAGTGTGATCATCGCCCCACGACACTGACACGGTTCGACCATTCAGGACCTCCGTGCAGAATTTTTGACCCGACCCGGGTACTTTTAAAAATTATTGACCCGACCCAAGCACTTTTCAACTTAATTCCCGAACCCAGGTACTTTTGAAAAGCATATAAATCTTATACGCCTTTGAACCTGTTCACGTGAAAAGCGTAAAAGATTCATACGCCTTTAAAAGGCGTATTAGATTGGTACGCCTTTAAAAAGCGTAGGAAACTAATACGCCTTTTAAAGGCGTATCAATCTTATACGCTTTTATGTAGATATATCCACACCGACAGTATCTCTTCTGTCTTTCTCTTCCGTTTTCTCTCATCTCTTAGGCACTTTTCTCTTCCGTTTCCTGATCTCTTGGTTAGATCAATAGAAGGTAACTCAAGTGGATCTGGACTCTTCCTTGTCTGGTTGGCTTCAATCCCTCCGGTGAGACTGAATTCTTCACTCTCATCCAATTAATCTGTTTGAATCTCTGAATCTGAATCTCTCAGTTCATCTCACAAAGGCACAGGCCAGTTCAGGGTGGGGCATCAATATTGCTGTTAGACTACTTTCATACTGAAATTACAGGTACATACATTGAACCTCTCTATTTCTATTAATTTTCAAATTGAATATTCACAGATCTATTTCTATTAGCTTTCATACTTTAATTTAGTTGGATGGGATGTCTGCAAGATTGCCAAATAAATACGCATTTGAGCTTAACATTTTTTATACAGAGGTTGATTTTTTTAAAAAAAAAGTTAATCCCAAACAACAGATTTTGAAAATCTAGGGATTTTAAATATTTGAGTTTTAAATTCCTTTATTTTGAATTTTGTTAAACATGTCAAAAAATTACTTGTTAATTTAGTTGGATGGAGAACCTTCAGAAAAAAAAAAGAAAATCATGAATCAATAAATTTATTTGTGTAAAGTTGTTACCAATTGGAATGTAATTTCTGTATATTAGTGAGAATAAATGATGTTATGTTGATGCCTTTTAAAGGCTATTTTATGGTTGATTTTTAAGGGCTGTTCGGTGAAGGTTTAGGTTGTTTGTTTGGTGAAATTTTTGGGAAGCAAACAATAAATATATGGTAGATAGCTGCAGCTAAAGACAAGTTGTCAGTTTGGTTGGGAAGCTCTTTCCAGTCAAATTTTCTCTTGCTCATGAGTCTGGATGTTTAGGAATAAGATTCTGAATCAGTATTCTGATTCATAGAGCAGCAGAGAATGGACAAGAAAATAAGAGATGATTATAAGTTTCATTGTGTGCAGTGCATAAAACACAATCTGACCTATCGGGACCTCCTTATTCAGTCAATTTTTTGTTGGTTATCATTCTATCGTTGCAATTTATTACAAAACAGTGTTGAAATTTTTAGCTGCTTTATGGCTGATTTTAAGGGCTGTTTTGTAAAGTTTTTGGCTGCTTTATGGATGATTTTTTTGGGCTGGTTGCTGAAGTTTTAGGCTACTGTTTGAGTTGTTGTATGAGTGGTGTATAAGTTTTGTCAATTACTTACATATTTGTGGTTTGTATGTATTGCTGAAAATTTGAAATTTACTAAATTTTTCCATTCTAGATTGGAGGTTATAAATGGCACGGAGACGCGCAACTGTATGTCTATTCTTGGGGGGCATCACATTTTATGGGGAAGAAGGGTTTTCTTACGTTGTGCGTACTCCGAGAACATGTGTAAGAGTGAATCATGACGTTACTTACAATGAAATGGTGGATTGCGTCTGTAATGCATTGCAGTTGGATCGAAATTCATGTCACTTGAAAATGACCTGCAGATTTTCATCAGTCTTGGGACCACAAATAACAAAGTATATGCCATTAGAAATTGTTGACAATAACACTGTTGAAGCAATGGTTTGTGCTATATTTGAGAGTGAACAAATACGTAGTATCGACTTATATGTGGAAATAGAGAATTGGAACCAAGGTTGGGGAACCAGTCAGGTGGCAGGACCATTCACTAGATTGCTAACACAAGACTATGGGAATGCATCACAAAATATACCGATGATTGAGGAGTTTCCGCCCCATCAGTCAAATATGTCAAACTCACCATATAATAATGGAACACAACAGTTGCATGCAATGCCGAATCGCGAAACTGTTGTTCAAGAAGTTGCTATGACGGATGATTCGTCCTGGGCTTATAGAGGGGTGGATGTAAACCTCAGTCCACACAACTCAGTCGAGGAGGCAGAGGAGGAGGAAGAAAGGATGATGGATGAGTTGGGTGAAGATGATGAGGAAGATGAAGAAGCCGTACCCCAGCAAGCTTCTGATGGAATGCATGCAGAATCCCGAATGTATGAGCCTATGTCACCGTTTTTCAGTACTATAGAGTTGCCTAATCAAACCTTGGATAGTAGCTCTTCACTTCATGGCCATGTATGGGACCCGATGAGGGATGAGTTATCAAAGGGTCTAATATTTGCTGACAAGGATCAGTTGAGAAATGCTATACAAATGTATTCCATCAAAACACACCAACAATATGAGGTTGTGGAAACAAATTCAAAAATATGGTCTGTACGATGTAAAATGCATGATGAGTGTGGTTGCCAGTGGAGAATGCGTGCCTGTAAGAGGAAGAAGCATGGGTGGTTTGAAATAACAAAGCTTGAAGGACCTCACACTTGCTTATATCCTGGTGTAAACAGGGATCACAGGCAATTAAATTCCATATTGATTAGGGCTGAAATCCAAGGGCTTGTAAAAGCGGATCCATCTCTTAAAATAACTGTTATTAGAGACTATGTGCAACAAAAATTTAACTACCAAGTCTTTTATAAGAAGGCTTGGATGGCGAAGCAAAAGGCCGTGGCAAGGGTTTTTGGAGATTGGGAGTCATCATACAATTTCTTGCCAAAATTTATGGGTGCACTGAAAAAATATAATGATGGAACAATCGTGAAGTGGCAGACTTTCCATACTTCATCAGCTGATGATGTGATATTACATAAGATTTTTTGGGCATTCAAACCATCAATTGAAGGGTTTACCCACTGTAGGCCGGTTGTTAGTATAGATGCTACCTTCTTATATGGGAGATATAAGGGGAAATTGCTAATTGCAATGGGAGCAGATGGAAACAATCAAATCTTTCCACTTGCATTTGCTGTTGTTGATGAGGAGAGTTACAGTAGTTGGAGTTGGTTCCTCGAGCATTTGAAGGATTATGTCATCCGGGATAGGGAAGGTATTTGTTTGATTTCTGATAGACACAACGGGATCCTTGCAGCAGTTAATGCCCCTAATTCTAGATGGAAACCGCCCCACGCATATCATCGTTTTTGCCTTCGACATGTTCAGAGCAATTTTAACAGCAGGTTTAAGAATGCACACTTGAAGAAACTGGTGTGGATTGCCGGAAGTACTCATCAAATTCGAAAATTCGATCGAGTCATGGAAGAAATTGGCAAGCTGAATAAAGATGCGAGAGAATATTTGATGAATATTCCGGCAGATCAGTGGAGTATTGCTCATGATGATGGTCGTCGCTATAGGATGCGGACGACTAATATATCCGAGGTCTTCAATGGTGTGTTGAAGGGAGCAAGAAACTTGCCTATCACTGCATGTGTCGAGCTTATATTTGAGCGGGTGGTTTACTACTTCAATGTAAGACGGGTATTAGCTTCGAACGGTGTAAATAATAACTATACCTATACTCCTTACGCAGCAGCCAGGATTAGTCGGAATCAGGAAAAGGCTGGACGTCACAAGTTAACACCATATAACTCCGGTCTTGGAATTATGAGGGTTTTAACAGCCAAGGGTAATGCTCAAGTGGTTAATCTTCATACGAGCACTTGCAGTTGTGGGAAGTGGAATATTTATAAGATGCCTTGTTCCCATGCAATCGCAATTATGACAGACTTGAGAGTGTCTTTTCATCAATTTGTGGATGAATGTTACAGTATTGGCGCGTACGAGAGGACATGGCAATCACAATTTTATCCACTCTACCATGAGGATTATTGGGATACACCATCTGGTCCAAGAGTATGCCATAATCTCGCGCTTCTAAGGAGAAGGGGTCGTCTTAGGTCATCACGACTTCGGAACGAGATGGACATCCGAGAAGTCGCTACACATAATCATTGTGGTATATGTAGGCAAACTGGTCACGATCGTCGCTCTTGTCCTACTAACAACCATCCCCAAGCAGGCATTGGTCCTTCAAATTGATGGAAACAACATGTTCATGCCTTTAGTACTGGGTGCTGCAGTGCTACTGACCCTTCTGTGACAATCCTGCCACTGTTTTATTATACTCCGAACAGCTTTCAATCCAACTCTTGGCAGCAGGGCATAAAGATAGAGCAATTCCATTACTAAGGTAAGAGCCCAACTCTTATGTCCATATCTGATCTTAAATCTCTCCCTTCGTAAACAAGAAGGAAAACCATTATCAGAATAGTTCAGTATGTTTAAGGGGCTGCTAGATGAGTTAAATTTGTATCATCCTATTACCATTGAGGTCAAATTTGTGTCAAAGTGCAAAAGTCTGGTCTTTTTTTTAGCACTCAGCTTGTCAAACATCCCAAAGTTTAGTGTTTTCATCCAGGCCTTGTAGCAATTGAATTTCTTAATCTCTTAACATGATGATGTAGTTTAACAGTAAAATGAAATCAAAATCAAATCACACTTTTAGTTGTGGCTTGTCTCTGTCTTCTTGTTATTTCTTTACTATATTTATTTTTTAATATTTTATTTGCATATTTGTTTTCACAGTTGTATACATTTCTGGAGACGACACTAGTAAATTGTTCACAACAGAAACGAAGAAACGAAGAATCATTCCACCTCAGCAGGCATTGGTAAATTGTCTCACCTATGGATCATTGTCATTCCATATATTAGTTCTGCATTCTCATTGTTTCCATATTTCTTACAGATTTTGTATAATCTGATTCTCTAACTCTGTTATTTTTTTCCCTGAAAATGGAAGGTCTTTGATAATTAATCATTGAATTTTTGTGTTATTTAGGAACCCAGAGGAGATCTGTGTGTGTGATAAGTAGGTTCTTTTGATAATTTCAGCACGCAAGATTGTTCAATTGCTGAGACTGGTTCTTTTGGTTGATTAACAGGGTGGTGCAAAGAAGGTCATCATTTCTGCCCCAAGTAAGGATGCTCCCATGTTTGTTGTTGGAGTCAATGAGAAGGAATACAAGCCAGATATTAACATAGTTTCCAATGCTAGTTGCACTACCAACTGTCTTGCTCCATTGGCTAAGGTAGCTTTTGTACTCTAGTTTGAGTTGCTTAGGACTTTACGGAAATGTCAAGTTTTTATTGAACCAATTTTCACATGCTTCTTCTTTATATAAATGTTGACAGGTTCTCCATGATAGATTCGGTATTGTTGAGGCTCTTATGACCACTGTCCATTCGATTACTGGTTAGTATTTCATCATTTATTATTTTTTAATTTGTTTGTAACCCGTGAACTGTTGCCTGATCACTGCATATGCAATTCAGCCACATAAAAGACTGTTGATGCCTTGGAGCAAGAGCTTTCAGCAACTAAGAAGGTATTCATTCATTGGATTCTTCCGAATTCTTTTCTTGGTTGTTAAATTTAAAGAAATAACAGCATAGTTGCATCAAGGAATTGCGGTAAACAAAACATTTGAATTGTTCATTTCGTGGTCAATAAAACCTACAGTCATCGTGGACTATCGAATTATCCATGAAAAGATAAAAATAAAATCAGTATCAGTTGTAATATTAGTTCCTTACTTTAGCTCTGAACTCAATTTTTTTAAATAAGTGTATGAACTTTACAGCAATTGTTTTTCTTGTGCAGGCTCTTGAGGATGCGCTTGTTTGGCAGGAGGAGCTCTTAGCCTACAATGAAAAGAAGAAGAAGAAGAAGAAGTTTTTTGCTTTCTGAATGCCAAAATTATTCTTCTGCATTCAATCCTAGAAAAAAAAATGTGAGATTATTCTTCTGCATTAGTTGGACCCTCTTGCATTTTTGCCTGCACCTCCATGTCAGCAGCCTGTGTCCCCATCCCCGCATATCCAGCCAAAAGACCATGAGTGACAAATAAATACTCGATTCAATGAGGTGCGATCATAAATTAAACTATTCATTTGTCCCTAAATTTAGTATTATCAAAATAAACCTAAATGTTGGTTGACCTAATTTAATTCCCAAACTCACCATATATCCTGACTCATGCACGGGGACATCGTCCATCTGTTGCTCCATCCCATGCTGTGCCGGCTCCTGCACTGGAACATCATCGACATGCTCCTCCACCCCATCGTCACCCCAAACATCGAAGGAGTCAGGCTCCATGACATACTGTGAAAAATAGGGATCTGGTATAGGGGAAAAAATGGTGTGGATCCATGCCGGTAGCAGGTACAGACGGCTCTGCTTGTGC
Organism: Nyssa sinensis; assembly: GCA_008638375.1. Classification (NCBI taxonomy): domain Eukaryota; kingdom Viridiplantae; phylum Streptophyta; class Magnoliopsida; order Cornales; family Nyssaceae; genus Nyssa; species Nyssa sinensis. The sequence continues at coordinate 64,463,801 of CM018031.1, read as the reverse complement.
GTGCTGCTGGCCCGATTGGTCCGCATATCGTCGAGCCTGGTCAACAGCAGCCAAGCATGATATAGACATGTCATGGATCTGGCGGACCAGATCTGAGAAGTCCTGCTGAACTGTACCATCAATCTCGGTACGCTCGGGGATATCAGAAATCTGAGATATGCGCATCACAGTATCCTCCTGAAAAATTAAATTCATCAATCAAAAAGGAAAAGTAGGCGCAAGACACGAGTGGGTCGTATAAGAGATATTTATTAAACCAGCATATGTCGAATGCTACCAACGGGTTGGAATCCAACCGCTGGCATCTGAATAACTGGCCCGATCAATCTACGTGTAATCATAGTGTACCAGGGCATGTAGTCATCCGTACACTGAGCAGAACCTCTAACTGAACCATCCCCAAAAACGAGGTGGTCGAGACGGTGGTCCCAATGATCGATATATGCCCTGTGATGCGATGGCCAATCATATTTACTCCTCCCTCGCATGTCTATACCATGTAGCTCTCGGCTAGAATCACACGCGACAGGTATGCTCTGCACTACACCGAACTGGCGTAATACACGATCTGGGAAGTGCCATTCAACAATGGCAAAGAAAATCAGTGGGATGCGTGATCCCCAAATCGCCTGACCAGTGAGGCAATAGTCGGGCAATGACTGCATGACATCTGCAGTATATGGCTCCTATATCATCTACATTAAAAAATACATGTTGTCAGTTTGAATACTAATACCATTTTTGGACCTCTAAATTGGGACATACATGTTATATCACATAATTGTGTACATACATAGTCCGGCCTCATCTGGTCCAACTGGTCTCGGTAATGTCGGAGACTGTGGGCAGGGGTGTCCTTATGGAAGTGAGGGACATCCCACCTATACTTGACAAATTTTACGTAAGTTAAACTATATATTCAATAAAATTGTACTCATGTCAAAAATAAGTAATGGAATACAACAAAAAGTAAATTATAACAATTGAAAGCATCACTAAATATACCTGCATCCTAGGGGACCAAGAGGTAAGGCTGCAGCTGCCGGTGGGGATGGTGCCCGAGGATGAATGGAGGGACGCTCTAATCGAATATGACGCAGTCGCTCCCAAGCCCATAGCTGGAGAAAATATAACAACATAAATGAGATGACAACTTTATTTTATTTTATATTCAATGTTTATTTCATTTTATAAACATTGAATATAAAATGTTAAACATAATGTTAGCAATTCGCACCTGAAGCAGAACAAGTGGGCCACCAAGAGATGCAACCTCGGACCTAGTGGCAAGACAAAGCTCACGGTATAGACATGCTAGAGCTGCACTACCCCAGCTAAGCCTGCCTGCCTCATCAAGGTCTCGCAGTAGAGGTAAGAACATCAGTTTCACCTTACTAGATGACTTGTCTGTAAATAGGCACCCACCTAGAAGAAACATAATGTACATCCTGCTGTACGCCGCAATAAATCTATCGTCAGCGTCATCAGGGATCGGCTGAGATAAATGGTGCGTCAATGCACTCAACCTAAGACGTGATCCATTAAAAGCAGTCTGAGGTGGAGTAATCCCGAGCAAGTCGTGGCACAACTGCTGCCACTCGGGAATAGGCCTCTAGACGTCTGGACCAGTAACGGCATTGCCATCAACTGGCAACCCAAGTAGTACTGCAACATCCTGCAGTGTAACGGTCTTCTCGCCCACAGGCAAATGAAATGTGTGGGTCTCAACTCTCCACCGCTCGACGAGTGCAGTGATGAGGCTCTAATCTAGTGCCATGAAGCTTAACCAATGCACCCCATAGAATCCGGCCCTCACCAAACATCGAAGGACCCGTGTGTCTAACCGACGTACTACTCTACGTACTGATGCCTCAATGCGTCGACAGTGCAATGGGCTGAACTCACGGCCCTCCCAAATAGCGGTGGAGCGATGCTGATGCTGTAAGTATAATACTGATGGATCATTGGGGCCGGGATCAGGTAACTCTCTCCGTTGATCCATATGTTACTAATAGAAATATATTAGATAAGTACAAAAAATACAATAAGTTATTTCAATAAACTAAAGACATTTTACCTTTCAACAACTAATCTAAAAACTTACTAATTTCGTAGCAGGTATCTTGGTAACTCGAAACTACTAGGAACAGACTATAGGGTTGAAATCCTACTGTTTCTAAAAGAGAGAATAACAAACAAACATGCAATAACTGCAGCCTCCGCTTGGAATAAGTAAGTAAGGTCTATTTGAAAGTTTGGAACATATGCTTTTAATTTAAAAGATTGGAAAAGTTGATATCAAGTTCTACTTCATTCATGGTTTGGTGAATGACAAGGAGATCCAACTTGAATTTTGTCCTTCTGAAAAATAAGTTTCAGAAATTTTTACGAAGCCGCTCAAAACAAATTCTTTTTTGAAGTTAAAGAGATTGCTTGACATGGTGAAGCTTGGAGAGCTTGGTTTAACGGAGGCAATGTGAGCCAATTAAACCAAGTTAGTAGAGTTTTAGTAAGACTCTTAATTTTGAGTCCTAATAGTATTTGATATATTTTAAATAAACCTTATCTTAGATAAGAGTTGGTTAATTATTATTAGTGAGACTAGGAGTTTTTATCCTAGTGGGAGTAGTATTATTAGTTTGAATGTGATTAAAAATCTTAGTTGTGTTAGGATTAGAATTTATACAATCTATATATATGTAAGCACTGCGTGCTGCATGTGTTAGGCGGCCAAAAAAAAAAATACAGTGAGTTGTGTACCCAAAAAAGAAATGACCTGAGGTAGAGAAAAACTTTGTTTCAATAAAAATTTCTCTTATGTTGCATTTTCTGAAGCAACCTGATTTATTCTTATTGTTGTTCCCGTTTCATTCCTTGAGGTTTTAATATATACTTAATAAGTTTGTATTGGTTCACCAAATCACAAGAACGTAATCCACAGAAAAAGTTTGTGTTTGATTCGTACAGTTTCTTGTTTAATTTTATCTAACATTATTTTATTCTCCTCTTAAAGCTTATGATTCGTATAGTTCCTTGTTTTATTTTATTATCCGCTTGGAATAAGTAATTTTGTTTTTCATTAATTCATTTTCAAATTTTTTTTCTTCTAATTTTGCAGTATTGTTGGAGCAATAATAATATCTGTGGGATTTTATGTTGTAATATGGGGAAAGGCAAAAGAAGAGAAGAGAAGAGAAGTTGTAATATGGAGCACGAACACATTCTGCTGCTGACTTGATTCACCTAACACTTTCTTGTTGGATAGAAGAGAAGTTGTAATATAGGAGCACGACACTATTTTTTATATTTTTGGCTTTTTTGCTTAAATTATTAGTATTACTAATAATCTTTCTATTCTAATAGTTAATATTTTTTTTAATAAAAAAATAAGTATTAAATAATAAAATTATTAATTATTAATCGTTCATCATAAATCCAAATTGATTTGTCAAAAAATTATTAACCTATTGATACATAAAGGCTTTAAATATCTCATAGAATTAATGGGGAAGCCACGTATAACAAAAGCAAAAGGAGAGAGGAATGAACCATGAATCATTAATGGGTTGTGACTAATTAATTAAGCCCTCGCCTTTTCAAAATCTCTACCATTTTTAAATCAGTAAAACTACAGCTAAAAAACCTGCCATTTTCTATTCATATCTCACAGAAGCCCAGTTCCTCTATGGATTACAAAACCCACTCATTGCTTTTATGCTTCACCCAGATGTATATGAATTCAAACCACAAAGTTAAATAATAGGTAACAAGTCACCAAATTTTAAGGAAGTGAATGTAATAGTTTTAATTCAAACCAACCATAAACAAGGAAAAGGTCATCTTTCAATATCACAATGGAAACAGATGGCATGCTAACTGCCTGATAAAGTCATGTATAAACAGCTATCGCAGCATTTAAACAGTGTTTTAAACTAGCTGATTAGAGTCATTAGACTCCCATACAATTAATACAAGAACATTACATAAATCAAAATCCACTAAAATCTGCATGCTTAAGAAGTACCCCCACTAACCTCTATCCCTCGTAGCCCCAAATAGAGCAGTCATAAAACAAATCCAATAAAAGTGGATTATGCAGTCAAATAATGAATATAAAAAACAAACAACACTAAATAATAGTTGAAAAAGAAAACTGAGTGTGACCAATCCAAGTTTCAGAAAGAACGAGTCTCAAGGCCCCAAACAATTTTCAGAAATAAGCTATCTGCAAAAATGCATAGAAACTAACCACTGTCTCACTAAAAGGGCAAAAAATATGAGAGAGAGAGCAATCAGAATTGTTATCTTATTTCACTGACAATGTGGTGATACAGATAAATCAAGCGAAACACTACAAAGATTTCAAACATAAACACAAAGGTTAAATGAATCACAAGGTAAAAGGATGGTAACAGACTTCAAATTTTTTTCCCCAGAAATTCAAAAACCCTGCAGATACAAGTGCTTCAGAAATTTTGAGAGGGAACATGAACAGTAAATAAAAAAACATCTCTATCAGCTCTCTATATATTTACCAACTAAATCACAAATAAACAACTAAAATAGAGCATCAAACAGGAACATATTAGAGAAGTTCAAAAAAATCAACTATAACCCCAACACTCCTCACCCCACCAAAAAAAAGAATAGAGGATTTCCACTGCATATTATGAGGCATTGAAATATGTATTTATACTTATATTTCAAAATCCATCCTAACTTGGGCTTTAGGATGTTGAATTAAATATATACATACATATATAAATTAATACTGACCTAGGGCTTCATGTATGGTTCTTAGAATCAGCAATTCCAGGAGAGTATAGAAATTAAAATCGAAACAATAGTAAATAATAATTAAACAATGTATATAAAATATAAACCCTAATTAAGGGTCAGAAGACATGCCTTGAACTTGGCTTGCTTCAGAATTGGAGAGTCACCAGTAGCTCTGAGATGGACAACAACTGAATTTGCAAAAAAAAAAAAAAACATTTAGCAATCTCAAAAACCTAATTACACGGTTTAATCAATTAAATAAAACTTAAATTAAGAATATATATATATATATATATATATATAGAGAGAGAGAGAGAGAGTTCTATCATGTTTACATTGATTGGCAAAGGCAATCGGCCGGCGAAGCAACGGTGACAACGACGTTTAGGTTAGGGACGACGAACGACAGCCACGGTTCTCTCTTCGGGTTCTCAAAGTCGTGTTGACAGAATACGGTTTTGAACTGGTCACTGGTATATATAATGAGACTAAAAGCGTAGGAGATGGGTACGCCTTTAAAAGGCGTATTAGTTTCCTACGCCTTTTAAAGGCGTATCAATTTTTTACGCCTTTTAAAGGCGTAATAACTTAATACGCTTTTGCAACAACAGGCTCAAAAGCGTATGTATAAGATTTATACGCTTTTAAAAAGTATCTGTGTCCAGGAATTAAGTTGAAAAGGGCTTGAATCGGGTCAATAACTTTTAAATATACCTGGGTCGGGTCAAAAATTCCCTCCGCGCAAGTTATTTACGAGGGTCCGATTGACGTCGGGCTCGCACTTCCCAAAACATTGTGTCTGGAAAAAAAAAAATTTCTGACGATCAAATAGTCAATAAACACATCATCAACGGGACCCACCTGTCCAATCAGAGCACCAAATCCGTTTTGACCGATGACCACAGACCTCCAGATGTGACACGTCAGCCACATATTTTCCGCTCACCACGCTCTGATTGGATGACATTTTACTGTCTTAAATATTTCAAGTTTTCATTTTGATGTTTGTAAAATGACATAAACACCCCTATCTTTGACAGCTGTTAATATTTACAGCAAATCGGCGAAGCTTATTTTTGCGTCAGCAGGCACGTCTGAGACCGCCTCTCACCAATAATTTCTGTGTCAGCGTTTCGCCTATTTAAACCCCATAACTCATCAACGATCATTTCCTGTCTGGTCTCTTTCTCATTGTCTCTTTTTCTATCTCTGTACATCGAAACCCTAGAAAATTCAGCTTTCGAGAATCGTAGAATTTTCGTTAACAGAAGCCCTAGATTTGCTCACAACGCAACCAATTTTTATTTTGCAGAGAAGCCCTAGTGTTGAGTCCAAACCAGTCTAATTGTTTCAATTTTGCTTGTAAAACTCTAGATCTGATCGCAATTCACATTGTCTTTCCCCAAATTTCATTTATTTGATTAATTGAAACACCATTAAATTTCTGAATTGGTTTGGACAAACTCTAGAAATTGTAGAGCCATAGGATTCATTGATTGTGTATGGGCATGGGAAGGGTTTATAGAGAAACCTACACGCCCTCTTCGTCTTCATCACCATCGTCACCTCCCGTCACAACTTCGACATCAATCACAGAAACTGTGAATAATTCGCATCAATTCAAGATAACTGGGTACTCTCTTTCGAAGGGGACAGGCATTGGGAAGTACATAGCGTCCGAAACGTTCATGGTTGGTGGCTATGCGTGGGCGATCTACTTCTACCCGGACGGAAAGAGCGTCGAGGACAATGCGACGTACGTGTCCCTGTTCATTGCCCTAGCAAGCGAGGGAACCGATGTGAGGGCACTTTTTGAATTGACTCTTTTGGATCAGAGTGGCAAGGGGAGGCACAAGGTGCATAGCCATTTTGGGAGGGCGTTGGAGAGTGGGCCTTACACTCTTAAATACCGTGGAAGCATGTGGTATGTTTTTGGGTTTGTAAATTTTTAACGTTTGCCTCTTAATCTTGATTTTTTTTTCTTGGTAGCGTATTGGGTCTTTGTTGGTATGTGGCATCACAGATAGTTTGTTATACTGTTTTTTTTTTAAAAAGTTTAAAGAACTAGAGAGGGAAGGTATCTTGATAATTGATTAAATTTTGGGTTTATTTTTGTGTGCACATCTTCCAACTAGAGTTGAATTTTCTTGTGAGACTGCAGCCCCTTTGCAGCTCGGGCATTACCCATCGATTTGATTGCCATGATCTTTTCTTGTAGTTCTGTCGCCATTTGTTTTTTTTTTTTGCAAACTAGATATGAAAACAATAAAGAGAGGGTCAAGATATCTCGAGAATCTGGTTTATTGTGAGTGCAAATAATTCAAAAGTTGTTATTCTTGTGACCTCATTTGCAGCTTTTATCTATCAACAATACGAATTTGCTTTGTTGGGGATTAGCACATGCTCATTTCATTGTAGAATTTTAGTTTGGTGAAATTTATTATTATTTTTCTAATTTTTTAGTAAACAAAATGCTGCCATTGCGTTAACAATATCAAAATGAGCAGTGAGAAAAATAATTAAAGAACAGAAGGGAGCCTAAAAGGAGTTGTGACTTGTATGTGAAAGAGAGAGAGAGAGAGAGAGAGAGAGAGAGAGAGAGAGAGAGATCAGAATTTACGATATCCTATACACATATATATGCAACTAATTGAAGAAAATGTGTGTCCAAAAGCATTTGTAATAAAATAGAAGTGAGGCATCTTGGCTCATGTTTTTGAAGACTAGGTTTTATTTATTTCCCCTTTTTGCTTGTGGAGGCTTAGGTCTTCAATGTGAAATACCTAGTTCTGCATTCAGTTCCCCCAACATCTTGAACTTATTCTGTAAGGAGATTGGGTGAAATGTTGAATATTTTTTTGATCGGTAAAAGGTATTGTATTATTTAAATGTTGAATATTCAAAGTGTTTTTTTGCTACTCTCTCTCTCTCTCCTCCCCTTTTTTTGTGCATGCACGTGGTTCCGTCAATGCATAATTAATGGTAGTGTTATAAGTGATGACTAATTTTTTTTATTAGTTGCATTTTGTGTTATTTTAAATGTTCTTTTGAAGATGAAGTGATATAGGGGGGAGAAGAAAAATTGGTGCTGAGAAAGGAGGAAAAATCAAATACAACAATTAAAATCCTTTGGATAATTATATAAATATGCTTGCATTACCAATAATATACACACACACATGCATGATTGCACTATGCATATTTTTAATATCTGCCCTCAAGTTTGAGGTTTAATATTACTCGTATCCAAGTTGGAACTTATGTGATTGATTATAGGACTGCGAATCAATTGAGCAGTTCATGAACAACTTGTTCTCGGCGTAACTTAGGCTCATTTGTCTAGTTAATGAACTGAATCTGAACCCTGTTTTGAAGCTTGACTTTCATGCCCTTTTTTTCCTTCTAATTTTAGATTTAAGAAAATTAAATAATAGAATAGAAATGAAAATGAGAAAAGCCTGAGAAAAAGCTGATATATCTTACATGAGATGTCACATCAGGTTCCCTATCATCTTATATTTTCAATTTTTGAAACTTTTGACTAATAAAAAAGGGTAAGTTTGCTATGCAACGGTCAATTTCACATCTTTAATAGCGAGCTGAGTTAGTTCACAAACTACTGAATGGATGGATGTCGGGCAGAGCTTAAGCTGAGGTTTTCTAAGCTAGGGTGAGCATGAGTCAAGTAGGAAGACACTGAATCCCAGCGGAGCCGAACTCTGGCAGCCTAATACCAATGTGCCTTTTTGAATACCTCTCTAAATCTATCTTCAAACTTATTGGTTAGGATAGATCTCCAATTTAATTTTTATTAGCTTATTTATTTTTCTGTTTTGATTACAGAACCATATCCTCCATTTGGATGAGTATCATCTTCAATGTGCTTACTTATTTAGGGACAAGCTGGATTGCTGGCAATATTAGTAGTGTGAATTATGCTGTCTATCTGTTACTTCCTGTACACTGGAAACCAACACACGTGCAATATGAATAGTATAATTCTGTAAGATTCATGCCACGTCATTTTTTCCCCAGAATATGGCACTGCTTTCTTGATACAATATTCATATCCATGGCATTTTTTCCTCTAGAATATGGCATGCTTGTTTACACAGTTATTTAATTCTTTTGTTTCGTTGGGTGGACATGGGTCTGGCGTAGGAGCATATTGAAGTGATAGAGAGATTTATTTGTGTGTACATGAATCCATGGACTTGACTCGAAATTCATAGATGTCATTTATGACATGCATAAAGTTGTGGGCTGCTTGCTTTCCTAAAACATGCTATGATGTTAACATTACTAGTTCTGCTCTTTGAGTTTTTTCTAGTGTCTAGCATGATTTTGGTGTATACAGATACTAGTGTAAAAGATAGACATTTTCCATTTATATTTGTTTAATATTTTGTTCTGTGTGTTATAGAACGAAAAAGTAGGATGTGATTGAGTTCAATAGAAGCATCTTTTTGGGCCTCACTGGTTTAATTCATGGTTTAGAGTTCTCAGTTCTGTGATAATACCAATGAATTGTTAGTGCACATTTGATTTATCCAACAATCACATTCTGAGTAAACATGTAATGGGACATGCCTTTTGTACCTAATGAGCTAGATATTCATTATTTTCATCCTGTAATTGTATACAAAGCTGATATTATAAATATGTGGGGGTATATTTAAGTTTTCTTTTTCTGTTTTTTTTTTTTTTTTTTTCTCTTCTGATAAGTAAGAAGATATGTTATTGATAAGTGCATGCTAATAGAGCATGAGGGTGTATGTTTAATTTTACCCTTCATGTGGTGATCAGGGATAAACTGCTTAAGGATGAGTGATTGATTCAACATAATGAGTTCGATTGTTGGATGCTGCAGGGGTTATAAGCGTTTTTTCAAGAGAACGGCTTTGGAGACATCAGACTACCTGAAAGATGATTGTCTTTCGGTTCATTGCTGCGTTGGTGTTGTTGGGTCGCACACAGAAGGCCCTAAAATTTACTCCATACCAGTACCGCCTTCTGACATTGGTCAACATTTTGGGCAGCTTCTGGAAAGTGGAAAAGGAACTGATGTAAATTTTGAAGTGAATGGAGAAATCTTTGCTTCTCACAAATTGGTACTTGCAGCTCGCTCACCTGTATTTAGGGCTCAACTTTTTGGTCCAATGAAGGATCAAAATACCCAGTGTATAAAAGTCGAAGACATCGAGGCTCCAGTTTTTAAGGTTTAGTTCATGTTCTCTTCTTGTTTGTAAAATTTTGTCCATCATCCTAGATTTGTATGTTCCTGTATGGCATGTTTATAAGATATCCATCTCTTGTGCAGATTTCTTGCTCACGTTTCCGTGTCTGCATGATTGCCCAGGCTTAATGTTATGCCTGATGTTGGTAATTAATTGTTTTTAGTAGGAATGATTGTGTTTTGTATTGTTTAATTCTATCCATAATGCTTGATGATTCTCTTTTGAAAGTTTTAAATTTGAAAGGTTGGCGAACTTCCAAGTATTATTTTCATTAGATATATAGCCTTGATTACATTGCTGTGCTTAATGTAGTTATTTTATTTCTTTCCTCTTTATTGATGACTTGGGAAAAATGGGTTGACATTTAAGTTTTGTACCTTAGATATATTATTTGGTTTTATGCTCATTCATTGTATCATTTTCATTTCTAAAAAGTAAAGGTTTCTTTAACTGAGGAAGTGCCAAATTCAACTTTATTAGAGGAACGCACACCTTGAAACAATTGAGTTAGACTTATGGCTTGGATCTCGCACGCCATAATATTATCTGACTTCTTTCAGAACCACTTGAGTTGTTAGCCTCTTGAGGAAGATGGGAAGGTTCCCATGCTTTCATGTAGTAATCTAGAGGCTAGGACCTGCTAGGTTGCCTTCCAAAGTTCTCATAGTCGTTCAATCCTTGGAAGGAATGTGAGTAAGCTTTCTGTAAGTGTCTGAGTAAACTAGGAGAGAGTTGGGTAATGATAGTCCTAAACGAGAACTGCATGTATGTGGACGCTGCTCCTTTTCTAGTGTTTGATGAGGTGCCTGAATGATACTGCGACCTTCTTTTTACTTTAATGGTTTTTTTGGTTGGAGGGAAGAAGGGCAGGAAAGAAAGGGGAAGGTGAAGAAAGATAGAGCTTCCATGGTTTGGTTGGAGGGAAAGAAGAGAAGATTTTTTTTTTTTGGGGGGGGGGGGGTGTTGGGTTGGGGAAAGTGCTCTCCCTCACTGAGCCCCCACCATATTCCTAACTCCCTAAAGTAGGAGGAAAGAAGGGAAAGATCTCTCCCCCCCGCCCTTCCCCTCCTCCTCCTCCTCCTCTCTCTCTTGTAAAGACGTGCTTGCCCTTCAAACAAAATCTTTCCTTTAATATGTTAGGCATAATAGTAAAATCATACAATACCCTGTCCTTCCATCCTCTTCTCATTGCTGTTCAACCAAACAAAGAGAGGGAAATTCCCCTTCCTTTTACTTTGGGATACCTATTCCATCCCTTCTGTCCTTCCTTACATCCAATTTTCCATCCCTTGTACCAAATGGAGCTATGGAGCATAAAGATTAAAGAGTACCAATATGTTATTTGCGACCAAAAGGCTTGGGTCTTTAGATCTTTTAACTTGTCATCTCTCAGCATACCATCCTGAATTTCCTGTATCCCCTATGATATGATATGTTATACGCACTATTTTAAGTTATTAAAAAATGGGCAACATTGTTATTACATGTCATGTGTCAAGAGAGTTTTTTGGGGGGTGGGGGGCTTATGTTGCCCAGTGCTGCTGCTGCTGCTGCTTTTTTCTTTAACTAAGCACAAACTCCCATTTTCAATATTACTTCAAACAATAAACACCCGTATACTGTCATCGTAGATTGGCCAAAACTGGCTGTAATTTCTGTTCAATCACTAGAGTTGGCTGAATTGAGCATATGAACTAGTACCATGTTGAATTATTTTGATATGAAATTGGGGGAGTTTTGATCTGGTTTCTAGCTCTTAAGAGTACTAGTGGACTGGTTTGAAATGACATTGACACTCTTAGACTCAAAATATACTTTAGATGAGTTCTCCATTTATTATGCAATAAAGTGCCATTTTTTTTTTGAGAAATGTACACCCAATATATATATATATATATATATACTAATTTAAATTTGTTGTATATCAAAACACTCCAAATAGTTTATTTTCTCAAGTAGTGTATGCCTTGTCCAAACATAAGGGATGCAGGTTTTTATGAGCAAATTTGATGCAATTATATATCTACATACTGTATGGTGGTGATATCACATTTTGTGATGAATAAAATTTCTAAAATTCTGAATAAAGCTGTATGATAATATTGCCTATTTAAATGAAGCAGTCTTACCAACTTGATTTAATGAAGATGAACTATTTTGAATTTACATAAGTACATATGATTAGTTTTGTTACTCAGGTACCCTTGTTTCTTCGTGGTTGTTGATAATAGTAAATTCACTACATGCTACTGCTACTTGTATGAATCCCTTCAATATTAATTTATTGCACCAGGTCTTCTGATTCAAAGAGTTGGTCAAAGGTTCAAATAATGTGGTTATTGAGTTGTTCATTGTTAAGAAGGGGCAATTTCCCAAACAATTGAGAACTGAAGATCACTGTCACGCAAGAACAATTGCATGGCAAACTATTATTGTAGAAAATAGGATAGTACTTGAAAGGCATCATAGAAAAATTAGAAAGACATGCCTATTGTACACTCTTTGCCTCTCTAACCAAGGGCCAGAATCAGATCGATGCCCAAAAAACTTACAACAGCTAATTGAATCTGTTTTGATTTAGTCAAGACAAGGCATTATGAATTATATGTGTGACTTTTTGTCTAGGTGCACCTTTCATTAGTTTGTGATGCTTTTTTTTTTTTTGGGCAATAGTTGATGATACTTTAGCCCCAAGTTAACATATTTTGCTGACACTAGCTTTGAGGCTCACTACCACATTGCAAAATGTAGCCTAATGGGTGTTATTGTGCAATGCATCTAATTCAGTGTTAACTTGTGTGTGTTATGACACTAGCTACACTGTTGCACATTGCAAAATGCATCCTTACGAGTGTCACGAATTAATTGTCAGTGTTCACTCGTGTGTGTGTGTGTTTTAAGACTGCTTGTACTGGAGGTGTGTCATTATGATTTATTTCTTTGAATGATTTTCCTTCACTCTATTCAAGTGCTTGCAGCTGCTATACACGTATTTTATTTTATTTTTCTGTCTATGTCCCATTTACCTAATCACTATGCTATAAGATATGCACCTTTCCTTTCAAGTCAATCTGTCAAGAAATTCGCTTGGATTTTTAGCTCGAAGGTGTCTTTTATGTTACTTCTTTACCATGTTTTTGTGCTTCGTAGGCTTTACTTCATTTTATATACTGCGATATGCTACCTGACATGGAAGAGCTTACTGGTTTGAACTCGACATGGGCTTCTACATTGATGTCTCAGCATCTGCTTGCAGCTGCAGATCGATATGGTTTAGAGAGGCTCAGGCTGCTATGTGAGGCTAATCTTTGCGAGCATGTTGCCATAAACACAGTGGCAACTACATTAGCTCTGGCAGAGCAGCACCACTGTTTCCAGCTGAAATCTGTGTGTCTCAAATTTGTTGCAATGCCTGAAAATCTCAAAGGTGAATTCATCTTTGCATATGTTTTTATGACCTTATTTTGCTAGATTATTTGATCGAGTGACTGAAGTTTGATTAGGATTAACTTCATGTCAAAAGTTCCTGACAAAATGGTGTATCTGGAATGGCTAGTAACCAATTTGTTGAAGATGGTTGCACATACAAAGTTGTGTCTACTTATAATATATATATATATATATATATATATATATATATATAAGCAGCAGTTCTAGAAGGAACTCTTAAAAGGAAAACGAGCTTTTGGATTAATGAGTCATTCAAGGATTTATGATTTTATATTTATTTAATTTTTTGTATTGTCTGGTGGGTATGCTTTCATAGGGGTGACAAATCTGGAATCATGCAGCCAGTTCAGGCTTACACATAAATGTTCCTTCTGGATTTGTCATCCAAGTTACCTTATGTTACACCCTTGTGAACGCCAGCTCTTGTAAATGTTTACAATAAGGCAGATAAAATGAGGAAACTATTTTGTGGTAAGGCTATTGGATGTGTGTCCCCACGTGATGAAAGCTTACTAATAGCCCTTTGATCTTGCATGTCAAAGTTGGGCACTCAAACTCTTTTCAAAATTCTACCTGGGTGTTTGAGACCCTACATTGTTTTACTTAACCCAGAAGAAAAGAGAAGACACTCTCCCTCTTATTATTTGAATTTAAAAGATCTTTTTACATCCATTTCATCTGTTTACTGTTAATATATTTAACCACAATAAAAAAAAAATTGTATGGTTACTACAAAATTGCTTATTATGAGCAGCTTTGGGTCTTAGTATATTTGTTTATAGAATTCAAGGCTACATCTGAGGATAATGTTGATTTAGCACCTAAATAATTTCCAAAGTTCTTGTGGATGTCAACTAATCAGCTGAGACATGTTCCCTTTTTGGTTTTTCAGCTGTAATGCAGACGGATGGTTTCGAATACTTGAAGGAAAGTTGCCCTTCTGTCCTGACTGAGCTCTTGGAGTACGTGGCTAGGATCTCTGAGCACTCCGTCAGCAACAGCAGGCATAGGAATGACGCTCTTCTTGATGGCAGCGACATTAATGGAAGGCGGGTAAAGCAAAGACTATAGTAGAAACAGCTTTCCTCGAATCCTATATGTAGCTGAAAAAAGAAAAGTAGCAGTAGAAAGCTTCTGTAGGGTTAGGAACAATTTTCCATTTCTCAGCTTTCCAATTTGTCAGAGATGTAAATTTAGTTGTTTTCTCTGTGTCCCTTGTTGTCTTGTAATGTGTAAGTCTCTTCTAATAGTTTGCATTACCTGATTTTTTTTCTTCTTCTTTATGTTGTTCTCTGCTCTGATTTAAGGCTTGAGGTACATTTTTCACCAGGACTAATGTTAACAGACCATGCATGTCTGCTACTCTTTGGGCATGTGTGTTCATCTTGTACTCAATCATGGGAAATTCCATTTTTACTCTTCTTTTCTTTTTCCTTCTATCTTATGCAAGAACGAATTATGGATCTATTTATTCCTTTTGTAATGCATTATGGAGGTTTCCATATCTCAGCTTTCCAATTTGTCAGAGATGTAAATTTAGTTGTTTTCACTGTGTCCCTTGTCTTGTAATGTGTAAGTCTTATCTAATAGTTTGCATTACCTGATTTTTTTTCTTCTTTATGTTGTTCTCTGCTCTGATTTAAGGCTTGAGGTACATTTTTCACCAGGACTGATGTTAACAGACCATGCATGTTATGTTATTTTAAATATTATTGTATTTTTTATTTTAGATAAACTTAAATTTAATAAGGTGACAATAAATTTTTTAAAACTTATATTTTCTATCACATTGTTAATAATTTTATATATAACTAAGATTATTAAAAAATATAATTATGACATCATGGTTCAATTCCAATCAACCCGGCAGTTGAACTAGTGATCCGTGACTCGATTTATTTTTTTTCGGTTTATAAAACGATTCAAGTTTCAAAACATTGCATTTATGTGAGGCCTATGTATGTGGAATCATGTTCTGATTTGGAGCCATTAACAACGTTATGCACTAGAGTTTTGGGGTCCAGCATTAGTTATAAATTATGATGACAGTCTTCTTTTCTTCTTTGTTTCTTTCTTTCTTTCAGCATTTCCCATTCAAATTCGGATTATAAATTTATAATTTGTTCCAACAGTGGTATGATTTGCATACAAAAGTGTAATTTGTTTTTACCTGATCTCAAGGTGTTATATGTTCTAGTAGTGGCATGTGCATTGGTTCATGTTTTGCTTGTCAAAGTAGTTTTGACGTTGCTTGTCAAAATGAAATTATGAGGAAACAGCTGGTAATTTTGCTTATATGGACAGTTGGGGGTATTAGAATGTAAGGCCTCCCTTTCCCCCTTTCTTTTCTCCGCACCAAATAATGCATCCAGATCATTGTATAAGAAACTTCCATGCAACTGCATAGGGGTTAAAGTGGTCCAAATTAGACATAATTCTCTGAAGCAAGAGTTTTTGCTTTATTGTTAAAAATTTTCATTTGTGAATATTTCCTTTCTACTTATTTATTGGTGCAAACTTCAATTTGGGCTGATGGGATAGCTGGATAGAGCAGGATTTATATTGTAAGTCCGCCAGTCTATGAGGTTAAGAAATTCTTGAAAATATCGTCTTCTTCAGTCCATGCACATATGCCATTTTTCTCACTCATTTCCTTTGTAATTCATTATTAATTTGAATAGATCTTATGCCTTTAAAAACTGAGTTTAGTGAGTAGGGAGGGCTTATATGGTTGTTTGTTTTAAACATGTTTATATGAATCAGAAAGCAGCAAGAATATTTGAGCACAAATGTTCAACTTCTATAATTCTATTCTGATAAGCTTGCAACCTTGCAAAGCTTCACTGCACTGTAGACCAATCAAAACCAGACAAACATATACACACACACAGAGTTATGTAAATGTTTAGTTGTTGGCTCTACCGGCTTATTGATGTGACCTTGAGATATAAATGGGTGAGGTTTTTTAGACAATGGGTTGTCTCTGTGGCTTTGTACGTGCCTGTTGGTTGTTCAATTGCCATTTTTTTTTTTTTTTTGTGGGCTGGCGTTATGCTAGGTGTAAATAACAACCTTTTTTTGTGGCGATATGGCAGCTGTCAGTCAGGAATTGTTTCATCAGTGGAGTGGTGAGATATGTTCAATTACCTCCAGAGGAGTTGACATCGAATTGCTTCATGATGCCACAAGAAGGGAAGCTCGGGGTGGCTAAAATTCATTATGAACTTTAAAACTAGATTATCTGCTTTTGGCATTCTAATGCTCAAAAATTTCAAGCAGTTGTGTATTATCAATGCAGATTTTCAGCCGAGTTGTCATTTACGATAATATTAATTAGTGCTCACAACTGAACAAACCACCATCCATCATTTCAGGATGGTTGATATATATATATATATATATATATAGATTTCTCGGACGAATATTGTCCCACTTACATCAGGACAACTTTTGCTTTAAGGAGAAATGGAATGTGGAAGAAAAGTTTGTCAATTAAAAATAATCAATTTTTGTTATAATTATTGCAAAATAAATCTACCTCTACTTCTTACTACTAAGCAATATTTCCAATAATTTACTTGTCAAGTAAAATGAATTAAGTCACAATATTTGGCATTAAAGAACCAAGGATATTAGTCTAGTTATTCACTTAAATATATATATATATATATATATGTTCTAATTGAAGTAACATATTAATAATCAAGTCAGTTTGACTTAATTTATTTGATCACTAGTTAATTAGTGTAAAATAGAATTTATTTTGAATTTTATATATTTATTTAAGCATGGTGCAAAAAAATTTATTCGAATGCACACAATTTTCTTTAATTTAATGAATTGAGTATGAACTAAATTAATTTTATATTAATAATTTATCCATATATATTTTATATCAAAATTATATACTTTAAAATCTATATATTACATTTATTTTATATATATATATAGTATTAAAATATGACAATTAATAGAATTGATTTAAATTCAAAATTCATAAATTTACAAAGATTTTAGTTCGATTTGATATATATATATAGTAACATAATTTAAAATAATTTTACTTGATTTAATTTGAATTTGATCGATATATATGCATGTGGCATTTTAATTCAAGTCACAAAATTAAATTTTAATATTTTATAATTTTTTAAATAGTAATTCAAATTTAAATTTGAGTGAAAAGAAAAGTTTAAACCTTAGAATTTTGAGATAAGCTACAGTATTGCAGAGCACTAAAGAGAACCTCGGCAACGGTTTTTAAGTACAGGTGACGAAAACCCACAAAACCAAACCCTAACCCCTTCGCCGTCCTCGTTGAACCTCCATCTCTTATAAATTTACACATATTTCTGGTTATCGGTGTTCGTTCATTGTTTCCGGTATTTCGTTCCCGCCATTTTCAGCTCTTTATTGCATGGATTCCGAAACAGAACACCCTCCTAAAACCCCAATTACGACAAGGTTATCTCTCTCCTCCTCTCTCTCTCTCTCTCTATATATATATATATATATATATATTCTTTTCTCTTCCAAGACAACTTCTTGGATTTACATATTTCTCAAAGAATCTGTTTAGTTGCTGAGGAAATGTTGAAAATTGCGGAAATCAAAATTTAACAATGTTAGAAGACACCGGCCATCTCCAGTGGTGACTCAATCTCAAACCCAAATTACACTTGAGTAGAAGTTGAATTTGAACTTCATGCTCTCCAATGTTCTAACTCAAATTAAGTTAAAGAGTTATAAATTTGAGTTTACAACACATGGGTTTGAGTTTGAGGAAAAACATATTTGGTATGGTTGGAGTCTGGGTTGGAGAAGGTTTTACTCAAACCCAAGCTCAAATTTAAATTTGAGTAACCACCGGAGATGCCTAAGTACATGATAACACCCTTTCGCTCCACGTTGAATAGCTCTGTTTCTTCTTTTTGAGTTGATTTTAAAGGACGAGTGTACATTTAGCTTCTTCTATACGAGTGTTCATAGTTTACGTTATGGATCGCAAATGCAATTTGATTAACTCTTGATGTGTTATCTAATTGTGCTTACTGTAGATTTTGCAAGAGAATCATTGAGCATCTCCCGTGATGACTTAATTTTTTACCCAAATTTAAGTCAAAATTTGAGTCTCATGCTCCGCAATGGACACTTAAATTTGGGTCCATGAGCAAATGTGAACTCATTTGGGTCTGGATTTGAGTAAACTCCTATTTGAGTAATCGTTGGAGCCATTGGAGCAGATTTTTGTGAATTTTGACTCAAATTTAAATTTGAGTCAGGGTTTGAGTTGGCCTTTATTATATTGTGAAGTTCTTCTGTTATATGACTATTAACCTCTAACCATCAACTGTCATCTTGAATGGTATTACCTCCGCCTCCCAAAGAGGAGGTTGAGGATTCAAGTCCCAACTGGGACATATGGGTATGTATCTTACCTATATATATAAAAAAAAAGACTATTAACCTTTAAATTGCAAGTTGATTGTGAAACTATATTTAAAATTCAACTGATGGAATTAGTATGTATAGTCAATTGAGTTCAGTTTGTTTCTGAGGTCTCATCTAACTAGTAGTTGGTTGGACATAGTGGTGCAAACATGGGAAAATCATGTTGTATCGTGTGTATATAATTCTGTTATATATTGGCGTACGATGTTCATGCTTTGTTTGGTATTATCAGAGTCTTCTGTCCGTTCTAAGTTCCTAAATTATTCAAAGTATGGCTTTTTTGTATTTAGGGATTTATTTTAGTATTTACATCTTTTCAACATTTTGTCACTTTCTGATTCAAAATTCTTTACCAAATTCTTCAACATCACTGATAGGCTTAGAATGAATTAAAGCTTAAAGATTGCATTATTTCGCAAATGCAGTTCAGCTTAGTTTATCTGCAGCTCTGCGCAGCTTATAGTCCAAATCAAATTGCCTCTGAGTACGCTGAAACTTTTTGTGGATGCATGCAGTCTTTGAGGTGTAATGTGCATCTATTTTTCAGTTATGTATTGGTGTATAATGTGTGTGCCTTGTCTTGCATATTGGCGGTGTTGCTTGTTATTACAAAAGGTAAAAGGTGTCCAGATTAGTTAAAAGGAACAGGGTAATGTGAGGTTATAGATGTGTGACAAAAGGTTAAAATGTTAATCGAGATCTCTTGATCTATAATAAGATGTACAGTTTGTCACTGACGCATTTCTTTTTTAATGAAACATTTATCATAATTATTCCTCTTTTTGTTGCTTTATAATGTGATGTATTGCAACAGATTCTGTCGTTAAATATTGATCACCCTTATTTGCCAAGATTTGAGATTATTCATATTAGGTATAGGGAGTATCTCATAGTTTTCTGTTCTCATTTATTCATTTTTTCTAAACTTATCACAAAGTTTAAGCTAATTAAATCTCTAGTCTTGTAGCTCACTAGATCCTAATCCATATAAACTGCTGGCGTAGTACTCTATCACGATATTACATTGCAGCGTCATCACTAACTTCACTAGATTTATATATTTCAGATGTATCCTCTGCACTAATCTGTTCTTCTCGTTTCTCAAATAATATGTTATATTGGTTGGAATGTTGTTGGATGGCTGACAATTGTGTCTATCTACAGGCATAAATGCTCGGCGTGCTTCAAGCAATATAAAAAGAAGGAGCATCTTATTGAACACATGAAGGCCTCTTACCACTCGGTTCATCAGCCAAAATGTGGGGTGTGTCAGAAGCATTGTAAATGCTTTGAATCGTTAAGGGAACATCTTATAGGTGAGATATTTTGTGATACATAGCGCGACTCTCCTACTTCGTCGATTGTCTTTATTTATTTATTTCCCTTCTTCTTCTTACAGTTCTTCCCTGATTGTCTAGGTCCACTGAGGAAAGCCAATTGTTCAATGATCTTTGCTGAACGAGGTTGCAACCTTTGCATGAAAATTTTTGACAGCCCCAATTCTCTCAGTGAACATAAAGAAATGTGTCGCTTACTGGCCCCTGCTCCCCTTGTAAGTTAGAAGCTGAAGGACAGCCTATAGTCTCCAACGAACACTGGACTGCAGTATCTTGTTCATTCCTGTCAGTGGTTTTTATTGATCTCTTGCCGCTGCTAGAACGACTGGGCTCTTCTAATGTTTGGGTTTCTTCACCCCTAACATCAGTGCAGAGTTTGGTGTTCCCCTTGGGCTTGTTTTCTAAAGTTTGATTCAGTAAATCATTTCTGCAAACACCTTCTGCTCGGGCTTTCTAGGATCAAAGGCTGGTCAATGAGCAGCATCTCTATCAAACTTTGTGAGGTTACCTCGGGATTGGGTGTATTTCAGAGAGGATTGGACTCCAACTTCTCGTCTAAAGCCTGTGATGAGTGCTTCTAAAGGCGGATTCATATTTTGAACCGCTTTAAAGCGCTCGCAAGAGGTAGATGATCCCCTTTGAGGAAGAAGGATATGTATATTTTTTTTTCAATGAAGAAAGCCTTCTCCTCCCGACCATGAATCTCTCTCTGTTAATCATGACTGGAGGGTTTGGTCAAGCCAGAATGAGGAAACTTTTACCCTAGATTGAATATGCTACACCTAATGAAAGAGGTTGGTCATTTATGTCCAAAAACAAACAGTGAAATTTACATCCAAAAACTCAAAACAACCATAATTTTGTGCTTGGTTGTTTGTTTTAGGCGAATAATATACAAATTTCATGTTTTTTTTTTCCCCGAGATCTATGGAAAAACAAAGAGTAAAATTTATGCATGCAAAATTTTCAAATAGCCATAAATATGAATTTCATATATTTTTCAAGATCATTCCAAAACAAATGGTGAAATTTATGGGCAAAAATTTCAAACAAGCATGACTTTGCACTCAGTTTTCCTTTTTAAGTGGACTAGCAAAAGAACACGTGTTTTGCATGTGATTAGGTTTTCTTTGATAATTTTTTTTTTCCGATAAATTAAACAAAACTTCAATAGAAAAGACAAACAAAAATATATCATAATTGAATAGACAATCAAAGAAAGAAGAAGAAAAAAAAAATTCATTAAATTTAAAACGGTGAACTTTGCAAGATAATAATTGTTTTCACCTTTTTTTATAGGTCCTAACTAAAAGAAAAAATTGCGAATGTATATGGTGAAATTAGGGAATAGTGAAGAAACATAGATATTCTAATACCACTAGTATACATCACTAATATTTTCATGCAAGGATCAATGAGATGTTAAAGTTAACACGGGAAAGTAAATATATTAATTCCTTCTTATATGAGAATTCATTGTGTGCAACCCACTTACTTTCTTCCTAATTGATAGGTTGTGTTTTAAAATTGTGGTATTTATGTGCAAAAACTTTAAACAAGCATAATTTTGCTTTCAATTGTCCGTTTTAGGTGAATAATATATGAATCAGGTTCATAATCATGTGCTTTTGATGTCTATTGATTTATGTTAAAACAAAAGGTGGTCTTAGTGGCTACTGTTTGTATTGAACTGATGCAGGGAACAATGATAATGCCATGCACAGAATCTCAAATTGATATTTCAACTCTAAGCAACCTTAACTATAACAACAGAGGTCCTGAAGCAGTTGCCATAGATTGTGAAATGGTTGGTGGTGGAAGTGATGGATCACTTGATCTTTGTGCTAGGGTGTGTCTCATCGATGAAGGTGAGAATCTGATTTTCCACACTTATGTGCAACCTCAAATTCCTGTCACTAATTACAGGTATTTTTGTGCTATATATTGTCTGTTTTGTCGATGGATATTTTTGTTACAGTTGGAATGGTCTTAACATTTTCACAATTATTTTTCAGAAATGAAATAACTGGTATAACAGAAGAGCATCTAAGAGATGCCATGCCACTCAAGGAAGTACAAGAAAGACTTTTGCAAATTTTGTACAATGGAGAGTCCATTGGAAGATTGCGGTTGGATGGTGGAAAGGCTAGGCTTCTTGTAGGTCATGGCCTAGAGCAGGATTTGGATTGCTTGAGAATGAATTATCCCGATCATTTGCTGAGGTAACATCCTTCAGATATTGGCTGATTGAGCAAATCTGTTCACGTGTAATTTTATCCATTTTAGAAATGACCGTATTTATCTTGGAGGAAAATTTTATCTTCTATCTTACATGTGACTTACAGGCTTGTCCATCTGGCAACTTAGCACACTTCCAAGCCTAACATGTCTTGATTTGCTTTAAATCGGCAGTATTTTATCTATACTTATAATAAAAACAACGCTTCGTCGTCGTGCTTGCTTTCCACTGTGTGCAACTGTATTATACTTTTGGTATATGAGGCTCACATGTGGGCCCACTTATATTGTTTATCCCAAAAAAATGTGACTTTGCCTCTGATGAAGTGCCGTCACCAAATATTTTCTTTAACATTTAAAAAAAGATTTGAAAGTGCAGTAATAGATCAGAACAATTCAGCTAAGCCTTATGTGGGCCCCGTTCTCTACTTTGGTTCAAGTATTTTATAATATCACCCTTTCTATATCAATTATTTACAGTATTGTCATTCCATGAAGGAGTTGATTTTACTCCAATTCCATAAATTCAGTGATTGTCATTGTTTTTTTAGCTCGGTTTTTAATGTTACCCTTTATTCATCATTAATTTGTTGCAACATCATTTGTGATGGAAATTTTGGTCAAAAAATTTAGAACAAGTAGTATAACTTTTTAAAATTAATTTATTATTTTGTTCCTCATTTATTGAGAAGTTGTGTGGCTTTTAATCCCGTGCATGCTGTGGGACTCCGGCTAGTGTGTGTGTGTGTGTGTATATATATGGGGGGAGGGGGGTGCCCATGAAAATAAAATCATTTTGTTATGCTTCGCATAACATTTCATCGCATAGCATTTCAAATGAGGCCATTTTATTTTCATGGAATTTGAAGTGTCTTTTGTATATTATGATACGTCACTGCAGGAATTCAAGAGTTGATATCACTATCATCATTTGCATTTTTGTGTTTTTGGTGAGTTTTGTGCTAGAGCTAGTCTTGATTGTACTATTTTTTGTTTCTTGACACAATGATCTCCTCCTTGCCTTGCTTTTCTCTTCTCTTCATATCCTCATTCTTCAAAAAAATGTATTTCTTCCCACTTATTACATGTCTTTATTCGCAATGCCGGCCACGGTTAGAAGGAAGTTGGAGAAGATTCAGAGGGGTTTTTTTTTTGGGTGGGGAGGGGGCAAGGGAGAAGACATTGGGACAAGGTGAAAGCTCCTATCAATGAAGCGGGCCTTGGGATCAAGGATTTGAAGTTGTTTAATCAAGTTCTGCTAGGCAAGTGGTTTTGGAGATTTGCCACAGAAGATAGAACCCTTTGGAAAGATGTGGTGGCCTCTAAATATGGATGTGAAGGAGGATGATACTCGAGGGAGGTTGTGAAGGCTCATGGTTGTGGGGTATGGAAGGCTATTAGAAGGAAGAAAGATGATTTTGTCCCAAATGCAAAGCTTGTAATTGGAGATGGGTCTAGAGTTTAGTTTTGGGAAGATTCATGGAGAGGGAGGGGGTCATGAAATAAAAGTTCCCAAACATCTTCAACCTGGCTTTGGAAAAGAATTGCTCGGTGGCTGATTGTATAGAGGTAGTGGGGGATAGTAGAATTTGGAGTCCGAAATTTAGGAGACATTAGCTTTCTTGAGCAAGGTTTCTTTGGTGGATGGTTGTAGGGACGGGCTCAAATTGAAGGGAAATGGTGATGGTATTTTCTCGGTTCGATCTTAATATAGGAGTTTGGCAGGTGGGAAGGATATCTTCTTTCCTTGGAGATTGGTGTGGAAGTCTAGAGTGCCCCCGGAAAGCGGCCTTTTTTGCTTGGGAAGCGGCTTGGGGTGCTATTTTAACTGCTGATAATCTTAAGAGGAGAGGTTTCCATTTTCCTAGTCGTTGCCCTTTGTTCAAAGAGGAGGAAGAATCAGCAGACCACCTCCTTCTTCATTGCAAGTTGTCACAGATTTATGGAGTCTTCTCTTCTCCATCTTTGGATGCTCTTGGGTTATGCCGGTCAAGGTGAAGCATCTATTTTTGGGTTGGCGTTGCAAAAATATTAGGAAGGAGTTAAGAATTGCTTGGAGAGTGGCCTTTCTTGAGCAAGGTTTCTTTGGTGGATGGTCATAGGGACAGGCTCAAATTGAAGGGAAATGGTGATAGTATTTTCTTGGTTTGATCTTAATATAGGAGTTTGGCAGGTGGGAAGGATATCTTCTTTCCTTGGAGATTGGTGTGGAAGTCTAGAGTGCTGCCGGAAAGCAGCCTTTTTTGCTTGGGAAGCGGCTTGAGGTGCTATTTTAACTGCTTATAATCTTAAGAGGAGAGGTTTCCATCTTCCTAGTCGTTGCCCTTTGTTCAAAGAGGAGGAAGAATCAGTAAACCACCTCCTTCTTCATTGCAAGTTTGCCACAGATTTATGGAGTCTTCTCTTCTCCATCTTTGGATGCTCTTGGGTTATGACGGTCAAGGTGAAGCATCTATTTTTGGGTTGGCAGTGCAAAAATATTAGGAAGGAGTTAAGAATTGCTTGGAGAGTGGCTCCCATTTGCCTTTATGGTGCATTTGGAGGGAGCGAAACAAGAGAATTTTTGAAGGGGTGGAAACTCCCCCTTGGAGATTAAAAGATGTTTTTTCGAAGACTTTGTTATTATGGCTTAATGTGGAGTATCCTATATACTTAGAGAAGTTTATAGATTTTTTTGAGGGATCTAAGGCTTTAATTCTATGCCAATCCCTTTTTATGTAATTCTGGTTTGCCCTTTTTGGGCCCCTTATTTATTCAAGTTACTATTACCGATAAAAAAAAAATCACATTTGGAAAATGAGATCAAATTTTGTTGATTTTACTAATGTTTTGTTATGAACCATTCTTATGGAATTTGTTATTTGGGGGGGGGGGGGGGGGGGTTGCCCATGAAAATAAAATCATTTTGTTATGCTTTGCATAGCATTTCATCGCATAGCATTTCAAATGAGGCCATTTTATTTTCATGGAATTTGAAGTGTGTCTTTTGTATATTATGGTATGTCACTGCAGGAATTCAAGAGTTGATATCACTATCATCATTTGCATTTTTGTGTTTGTGGTGAGTTTTGCGCCAGAGCTAGTCTTGATTGTACTATTTTTTGTTTCTTGACACAAATATGTTGCTTTTACTAATGTCTTGTTATGAACCATTCTTATGGATGGATTTGTGCATAAAAATGCTAAGAGGTACTGTTTTTATAGACATCTATTCTTAAAGCAAAGAGATACTGTTTTTATGTTCTTCCTCCCCCCCTCCCTTTTTTTTTTTTACCTCCAATCCCTTTCTTCAATAAATGCCTTCTATTTCTTGATGGCCAAAGGTGTTTCCAGTAAGACCATTTTTTGGCTGTTATTTAATTTTCAAGCCATCATTTTGAGATGCCATTTTTGTACTGTCCAACCAAATCTAGAATGAGTAGTTTTAATGTTAGTGATATTGAACGTTGGGTTGAAACTTTTGGTTGGAGATGCAAGTTGGTGGGTTAAGTTGCCCCGCTTTGGTCATAGTATACATCTTATTTGGCTTTGACTGAATTGAGAAGAATTTTCAGAACTTAGCATTGGAATTTTTGAAGAATAATGCTATTTTATTTCATGGAGATATTCCCTGATTTGTTCCTTGAAACTACTTTCTCTCTCCATGCAGGGATAGTGCAAAATACCATCCCTTAATGAAAACAAATCTGGTCAGCCACTCACTCAAGTACCTGACTCAGTCATATCTAGGGTAAGTTACTTGACTTGTTTGTTGCTTTATTGCTTGTTATCTCAATATATACAGAACATGTACATACTCATGTTTTAATTTCGAGTTCTTTCTCCAGTGTTTTTTTTTCGGTCATAGAATTCCTATTTTTTCTTTGGCCACTCTTATTTAGTAGTGGCTTCTAATCCTCTTGTTTACTTAAAGTAAAATTAATCTGCATTTCCATATATGATGAGGATTCTATAGATTTTTGTTTTACTTTTATAGTGGTTGTAAAGCTACTTGTTTCAAACCAGAGACTTTTGTGAGCTTTCTGGCCCAAAATTTTAGCATATTTTTTTTATAGGTAAATTAACATTGGTAGCACAATCCATGTACATGTGAGGTAATTGCATTAGTTCCTTGTACATTTACCCAAAAAAATCCAAATCTATCTTGTACGTTTTTTTGCACCCAGAAATGAAAATAAAAATAAGGCATGTACTGTTTCAAAAAAGCAATAAAAAGATCTATACCCTTAAAAGATTCTCCTATTCCTCTTCTGCCAATCAAATTTTATCTCAGATTCTCCTATCCCTCTCCTTCTAATCACATTACATGAGACATAATGGAGTCATATCCCATTCGTTCGTAGCTCTAGTGCACCACTTACAACCACCTCTCCAACTCCTACAGAAATCCAAGATTGAATCTGAAATAACCCAATGGCCTTTGAAAATAGCAGGCAAAATGGATCACAACTTCCTCGTCACAGAGTTGAAAATTCTTCTTTCCGCTTACACAAATAACACCTGTTAGCCATCCTAAACCTCCTCTGCATCATATTATATGGAATGACCTCCCAAACAGCTGCCCATCCAAAGAATGCCACCTTAAGGGGAGCCTTTGTTCACCATTTACTCTTCCAGCGGTAACTAGAAGCCTGCCCTTAGTTAAAGCATCATAATCTGATTGAGCAGTAAAGATCCTCTAACCTCCTGAAGTGAAGACAACAATTATGAACCGTCTCCAACTCCCAATCCTAGAATCATGTCTAAAAGTTGAGCACCCCACTAACCCACCACATTATCCTAAATACATGCAGAGTCTTATATTGAAGCATATATATTAGATGTGATATGAAAAAAAACCCAAAATCTCTCCTTCAAAGCCACCTCGCCACATCAAATGTTATGCTAAAATTTAATACAGATTCCCCTTCCCACAACAAATTAGATGAGAGAAGATAATGCCTCCTAACCTCTCATATTTACCTTCCAAAGGCTCACCCCATAAGACATCCAACTCCTCTCCCAAGGAACCCACGCAATCCAGGAACTCCTGTACTTGTTGACAACCACTGGTTCTTATTCCAATCCCCAAATTCTGTCTCCCTCAGCAGGAAAAGAAGTTATAATTCCTTTTATCCTCCTCATCACCCCATAAAAAGTCCCTGTAATTTTACAGTCTTTTTTCCACCGATGCAGAAATAGTGAATAACAATATAACATAGGTGGGTAAGTTGTATAGGGTATTAAGCCTCTTCCAACAGGATAGCCACCTCTAAAAGCACTCCACAACTACACCTTATACAACTTTTGCTTTATAAGATGACCCCAAAAGGAAGTCCCAAATAGCTAGTAGGAAGCAAGCCCAGTCTGCAACCCATATTAGTTGCCAAATCCTTTACCTCCCAGACTTACTCCACCGGAATTAGCTCACTCTTGGCTGAAGTAATCCTAAGCCCTGCAATCTCCTCAGAACAGTATAAAACACACCTCAAGTATCTCAACTGCTCCTCATCTACATTAAAAGTTATTGTGTTGTCTGCAAGTAACAAATGATAAACAAGCAACTTGATGGGGATCGAGAAGGACTTCACGGTCCATTTATATTTTATCCAGGAGGATATTATTTTATTCTATTTTTAAGATTTAATTTATCTGGGATTTGTTTGATTTGATATAGGATATGTTTTAATTTCTTATTTTTAGGATTGGATGAAATTTCTAATTTTTTGAATTTATCTTCAATATGCCTATATAAAGGCATTGGTTGTAATAGATGGGTAATTAGACTTTTATTGAATTGAAAATAGAATTTCTTGTTTCCCTATCTTCTTCTTCTCTCGTTTCTCCCTCTGATTTTCCTTTCTTCTTCTACCCCTTCTCTTAATCTTCTTTCTTCTTCTCTTATCTTCTCTCTCTTCTCTTTTCCTTCTCCTCCTACAGTGCAACTACCCTGTCCCTGAGCCATGCATAGTTAAGCCTTTGATCATGCCTTCCTTGATAGCTCTCCTTTTTTATTTTTGATAAATAAAGTTAATTTCATAACAAAGGGTGCCTGAGAAGGGCAAAACCCAACATTACAAAAAGGGGATCGGCAAAAACCCAACATTCCTTAATTAGCTCTCCTTACTATCTTGTCTAAAGGGAAAGAGGATCCCTTTGTCTCAACCTCTTTGAGCTAGCAAAAAAACCCTTTTTCAAAAAAACCTTGAAAATCCATTTACCAAAATAAAGAATCTTGTAGAAGATATACAAGCTTGTACCACCACTTATCAAAAAAAATATTCAAGCTTGGATCCACCTCCTCCATTTCTCCCCAACATGTGTGAGAGAAAATTTCAACGAACATGATCATAAGTTTTTGACTGTCCAACTTGCAAATAATATTTGGGACTCTTAACTCTTAAACCCTGGAGTCCACACACACTCATTTGCAATTAAAACAACATTCAATTTTTTTTTTTTTGTTTTCCACAAAGGCATCTTGAGAGTCAGATGCAGTGTTCCCCGCAACCCTCAACCTTATGGTTAGCACTTTTAGCAAGCAAATTGTACACATTACCCATTAAGCTAATAGGCTTGAAATCCTTAATATCAAACACATCTCCCTTCTTAGGAATTAATGCAACAAAAGTGGCATTAAGACTTCTCTCGAAAGAATCACTGATCAGAAGAAAAAAGACTTATCTTGAAAGAATCATGAGAAGAAAAGAGGACTGCCATGACCGATAAAAAAAAAAAAAGATAAAGAGGACTGCCATGGCTTCATTCTTCAGCATCCTAGCATTGCTGAAAGTATGCCATAATAATGCCGTAGGGACTAGGGGCTTTAACTCATTTCATCCTGTGAGAGCATCCTCCACCTCCACTGTAGTAACAGATCTCTCCAATCATAATCTATCCTCCTCCGAAATGGAATCCAACTCCAAGCCTTCCAACGCTGGCCTCCTCAAAACTGTCTTAAGAGTTAAAGATTCTTTTAAAATTTCACGATATCCTGCTTCACTTCCTCCTCTGAATTCAACACCTGACCATCAATTATACTACCAATGTGATTTCCCCTCCTATGAGCATTGGCTAATCCTTTGAAAAACTCTTGTGCTTTTGTCCTCTTTCTTCAACCATGGTACTTTGTGACTTTTGTTTTCAACTAATCTCTTCTGGAAAAAGAAGCCTTCCCAATTTCCTTATTCTTTTCATCTCTTCTAGATCTCTCTTCCTCTAATAACAGGCCACGTTCTTCATTCACAACTCAATCTTTGGTTTCCTGAAGCAACTTGACCTTTCTTACAACCAAATTCCCAAACACATCCCTATTCCACTTTTTTAGATCTTCTTTAAGCATTCATAGCTCTCTGAATAATACATACCCTGTTTCACCCTCATCCGTGAACCCATGTCATCATCCCTTCACCATCTCCACAAATCCTTCCTCTCTAAGCCATGTTTCTCAAAGTGCACTGGACGCTTCTCCCAACAAAAACTAAGCAAGGATCAAAATTTCGTTTCGTAGTGTTGTTTCGGTCACCTAGCAAATGGAAACATTTCAAAAATATAGTGGAAACGATAAAAGCAGTTATGTGATAGCTTATAAAAACACTGCTGTCTGTAAATGTTCCAAAAATTTTGGGACTTTGGCTTTGCAGGTATGATATCCAGTCAGGGGTACATGATCCATTTGAAGACTGTGTATCTGCAATGAGGTTGTACAAGAGAATGCGTGCCCAAGAACATTGCATGGAAGGGATCGGAACATCGGTTGCTGTTCACCATACCCAAAGTTTAATCACCAAGAGTTTTGATTCTCAGAGAGCGAAGGAGCTTGAGCACATGACACCAGATGAGCTTTTCAAGGTATCGAGATCAAACTATAGGTGTTGGTGTTTGGATTCAAGGCAAACGATGCAAATTTGATGGCAAATATCCTCTTCATATGTAAAGTAATGTTTTTTTTTTCTTGTGGTGGGCCTGGAGAGGTCGATTCTAACCATGACTCCTATTGTTTTTCTGTTCCTGTTGTGGAGGGAAACAATTTCTTCCTTTTCAGATAATTTTGATATTAAATATGTGTGTGTGTGTATATATATATTTTTTTTTTATAACATGAAGCGCCACCCTCTAGTAGAAAACTCATTTTTTTAGAGGCTTATTATTATTATTTTTTTATACTCTTGTCTTTAATTCTTGTGAAGGAGAATTCTGAATGTTTGATGTGCAAAGAAAAAGGTGTTTCAGATTGGTAATATATGACACAAGAAATCCCACTTCTGTCGTACTAATTAAAGCCCTGTTTTTTTCCCTTTTGAAGAGCAGCAGAAAGTTCTTTTATAGCTGGGTTTGAAATGATTTACTGGAAAGAAACAAGCTGCTCTATGACTTATCAAAAAAACAAAAAGAAACGAGCTGCTCTATGGTGCTCATGAATTGACTGTTTTTCACAAATGCCCCTTGAAAGGTATGACTGGAGTCACTTGCTCAATTAACTTCTTTGATTAATTTTTTATTTTTGGGATAAATTACATTTTTCTCCTTTAAAGCTTTTGTCAACTATAAAGATATTTCTTGAAAATTTTAAATAACATTAACTTCTTTATTTTTATTGACAAGCTATAAAGATTTTGCCTTTGGTCCTTTTTTTTTTTCTTTTAAAATGATAATAGTGTATCTTTCATGTTTTATTTTTTTTTATATTTTTTAAATTTTGACTAATTTTTTTTTACATTTTTTATATTCAAATAAATATTTATTAAAATCTTCTTTAACTAAAAAATATAAGTTGTTTATCTTAATTTTTTTTTTATATATAAAATAAAAAAAAATCTTTAAAAAAAAGTTTAAAAAAATTATCATTATCAAAATTGGAAAAATACAAAAATAAGAGGACTAATTTTGTTATTTTGAAAGAAAAAAAAAAAAGATTAGAAGAGATGTCTTTGTTGTTTGCCTGTAAAATAAGAAAGGTCATTATCATTTTAAAAATCTCAAGAAATTGTTTTGTAATTGTCAAATATTTCAAAAGTGATCAGTGTAATTTATTTTTTATTTTTTTATAACAATTTCTCACATCAGTTAAGATCAATGTTGGATTTGTCGTTTTGTACAAATTTTTTTGTTGAAATGTAAATTAACACAAATCTCCTATAATGAGTACCAACTACCTCTTAAGATTATTACCATCCCCCTAAAAAAAAGTTTTTGCCTAAAATGTCCTTTTGTGCAGTTTATATGATTGCATTGATTTGTATACAGCTGGGTTTGACTTTCTTATACACACAGCAAGCCTGCACCAGGTGGGAGAGATCACACCAACTGGGAGAGATCACCAAAAAAAAAAAAATTTGGTGACAAAGTAACAAGTAATGAGAGAGCAACTTTATCAAACCAATCTTTCTTCATCCAACACGTATATCTGATTTACACATCTATAATATTTGTACTTAAATAATGTGTCTATGAACAATGAATTATTGGCTTTTTCTTTCTAATATTGACATTTTAATAACAAAAGCCTAGTGTAAGAACGAGAATACAAGGAAAACAAACAATCAACACTAGAATGAAATCACTAAACAATGATCTCTTAATATCTCAATTACCAGTTTCAGAACCACCATTGGATTCCCTACGCGAATTCCTCTTGGTTGAAACAAGTGGGCTATTCTCTTCCTCATCAATTGCCAGTGGTCTCTCAAACTCTCCACCCCTGAAAACTGGGTGTATGTAAGCATCCTGCAGATAAGCTTTCAAGTTTAGATTTGGTTCTGTAACTCGTTCCAATGTATCCTTCACCATTGCATCCTGTGATCAAACAAATCAAATAGAGATCATTCACCAACATAGTGTAATAAAAACTTCAGTTTAGGAAAAATGTCAGCAGCACCATAAGATTTTTCATCATGTCACTGGCACCCGACCCAAAACAAGTGAACTAAATGGCAGCAAGAGCAAATATTTACGAACTTATGATTTAGCTGAGGATATGCAACTTTGGTACTTGAGATGTACTCTTCTTTGCTATGAGGTGGTTTCGAGGCTGAGGATAAATCTGACAAAGTCTGAAATCATTCCTGTTAGATCCACCAGTTGCTCTAAAAGCTTAAGCTCTTAGAGAAGGCCCAACAATATATATCAATTTGTTTTAACACCCTTCCTCACGTGTAACCCCGCCCTCCACATGGAGTGTAGAGAGTATATATGAAGTGGCACACTAGCGGTCGGCGGAACATAGTGTGAATCCTGATATAACATGGCAAGAGAGTTAACCCTAATGTAATAGGGTGAGAAATGAACGGGGGTGAAACTTGAACCCAATACCTCTTAGAACAAGAGCTCTTATATCATGTTAAATCCACAAGTTGCTTTAAAAGCTTAAGCTCTTGGAGAATGGGCCCAACAATGTATATCAAATTGTTTTAACAATTCCAGTTGGTGATGTGGAGAATGTAAGGGAGCTGGCTATGACCATGGGTGTGGAGTTGGGTTTTTTCTTGCTATGTACCTGGGTTTGCCTTTAGGGGCATCCGTGAAGTTGGCTGGAGTTTGGGATGCAATGGTAGAGAGATTTTAGAGACGTTTGCAAAGGTGGAAGAGGCAGTACCTTTCAAATGGGGGTTGCATCAAAAGGGGAAAAACGGAGTTTCTCAAGAATATTCAATTTGATGTGGGGGAGGGTTCAAGGCTTAAATTTTGGGAGGATGTATGGTGTGGAGAAGGTCTATTGAAGGAGAAAATTCTGCATTTGTATAACATTGCGGTGGATAAAAAAGCTACGGTTGGGGAACGTATTTCTTTGGAGGGTGGAAATAGGGTGTGGAGTCCATGCTTTAGACAAAAAAAAATTTGATTGGGAATTGAGGGAAGTGGAAGAGCTTATGAAGTTCTTATACATGATTGGGATTGGATAAGCGAGGGAAAATGAAATTAAGTGGAAGGCAAATAAGGATAGAAAGTTCGCTGTTAAGTCATTCTATAGAAGGTTGATGTGTGAGGAGAATAGAGGCTTTCCTTGGAAGGTGATCTGGAAGTCAAGGATCCCTATAAAAGCTGGTTTTTTTGCTTGGTCAGCAGCCTGGGGAGCTATTCTTACTGCAGACAATCTGCAAAAGAGAGGGTATCATCTCCCTAGTCGTTGTATCGTGTGCAAGGAAGAGGGAGAAACTGTAGACCATCTCATTTTACATTGTAAGCTGGCCAGAGAGCTGTGGAGCATGTTTTTTGTTATTTTTGGATGTGCTTGGGTTATGTCGGCTTCATTTAAAGAGTTTCTTGCGAGTTGTGGGATGGTGGTGCAAAAGGATCCGGAAGTAGCTTCGTGTCTCTTTGGAGGATGGCTCCTAATTGTCTTGCTTGGTGCCTATGGCAGGAAAGGAATTGTAGAATTTTTGCGGAGATGGAAACTCCCCATTGGAGACTTGATGATAGATTTTTTTGCAGTTTTTTCTTTTGGATCAAAGAAGAATATCCTATGTATCTAGGAAAGTTTATGATTTTTTTTTTTTGGGAGAACTTAGGCTTTAATTTTTGTAACCGGTCCCTTATTTTTGTATATTTGGGCTTGCCCTCCTCGGGCGCCCTTTATAGTGATACTTTGCCGATCAAAACAAAAAACCTCCAGACAACAGACAATGTTGTCGGGTGGTTAGTTCCTCATCCTTTCACATGAGGTTACAGGTTCACTACTTCTAACCTACAATTTCTTAGCTCTAATTCATTTAACAGCCCAACCTAGTCGCAGGGCATGGGGGTGGTCACCAGTACTTGCATCAATCTAACCACCCTGGTCATGCTCAATTTGATAACATTGTCATCATGCAGTGGTAGCAGAAAATTTTGATGAATAGAGGTCTTATCCAAGATTCCAAATCATGCAAGGTATACATGAATATGTAAGTTGAGAAATTATTTGGTTTGATACTCGAAGAAGCAAATGAGCCACCAGAGGATAAGACTTAGGTCCAATATGATTCTCCAATCTGAAGTAATTAACTCAGGGTGCTCTTTCAAACTTCTCAGCTACAAGTGAATTTCTATGAGCATGGTACGATGGTATTGTGCAAAAACGGTGCAGTTGCGGGCAATATTTTGAGATGAGGATGGCAACCTTGCTGCAAGGTTATCAAAGAGGGCAAATCCCCCAAATGCAATCACTGCTGAAACATTAGCTTTACACAAATTCATGTCCACCGCTTTCTCTGTAAAAAGAGTTGATAATAGGCTGCTCACAGTCCAGCAAGGTAGGTGACGCAGCAAGAAGAAAGGAGCAGTTTAATAAATGGAATTGCAGAGAACAGATATAAGGCCAAATTAATTCACCCAGAAAAAGCAGTGGCAGTAGTGGAATAGGAGAAGCCACAGTGGCTGTTTCTCCTTCCAATAAAACTCTGAATACAACTCTAAAAACTGAATGCAAAACCCTGTTTTTGTCACCCTTAAATCTCCTCTAAAACTATGATTAAAATTCCCCAAATGCCCTTCCTACTATAGTAACGCATACCCAAGAGAAACCAACCTAATTAAAAACAACAAACATCCTTAAACAAATAAAATCTAGCAAAAAATTGCCTCTCAGCTCTATAAACAAAGTAAATAAGATGATCTTTTCATCCCATGCAGCTGTTGGATTCCTTTTTTTTTTTTTTGCACTGGTAAACTTTGAGTGAAGAGTGCTTTTGGGTCACATCCGTAGGCAATGCAGTTAAAGGGGATTTGAAGAATCCCCAACATGGTTACTCTTTGTACTAGAAGATGTCAGAAATTCTGCAGTTTAATGAGTTTTTGTTTTCACAAAAACTCCAGCCACTCATTGTTTTTTTCTCTCACAGAAGAAAAAGCAGTTACAAAGACTATCTAGTAATATAAAATTTCTCTGATTCTCCAAAAGAAAAACTTTATTTGAAAATGAAACTTTTGAATACCACCTAACCTGTAATGGGAATATGACAAAAGCTGATTCAAAGCGTCCCTTGCAAAATCGATGGAACCAGATGGTCAAAACAGGAAGTGCAATTAGGAATGGTGTTGACTGTGCAGCTTCTTTTGTGCTTAATAATCCAATCAGTAGAAGTTGCGATATTATCAAACCAATAATTATACGCCGATGCACATCCGGCCAAAAATTTGCCCCGCTCTCATACTTTTGGTCATACACATTGATGATCTTGCAACAGGAAGAAATTTCATAATTTAGAATATTTAGTACATAGATATACCAACATATACATAACATGCTTGTAATATATCTGGAGCTGCTTAGTTTTCTTAAACTTCGCTTAAAATGCTTATAGTGTAATGAATAAAAGGTTGTATCTTCAGTTATAAAATCCATCTCTGCCTACTTGATCAAACTATTTGAACAGGAATTCTTCCAAGCTGGGCTGCTGGGAACCAAAAGAAATCTAAATGCCAGGGACGAAAATGATAGAACTGTGAAACCTTTAAAAGCAGGCAGAACCTGTAAAATCTTAGGCCAAGACGAACCTTTTTTTTGAATTTTAATTCTGGTTTATCAATAAGAAGAGTGCAAAAGAATTCTACTGAAAGAAATTATAGTTTTCGTATCACTTGATGGTTTTATGCATTATATTATTTTAAGCTATAAATCTCTAATTAACTAGTGTGTTCCACTAGTCTCAAAAACTTTAGACCAATTACTCTTGTGGGTTGTGCGTAAAAACTGCTGGCAAACGTACTTTTGTTGCGCCCTCACTGTTTCCTTTTTTGAATTTTAATTCTGGTTTAGCAACAAGAAGAGTGCAAAAGAATTTAACTGGAAAAAAATATATTTTTCTTAATTCTTAATGGTTTTATGTGATATATCATTTTAAGCTAAAAATCACCAATTAACTAGTGTGTTCCATTAGTCTCAAAAACTTTAGACCCATTACTCTCTTGGGTTGTGTGTATAAGCTGCTGGTGGCAATCCTTTTGTTGCGCCCAACAAGAGTTGCGGGGAGTGTTGTTTCAGAATCGCAGCATTCATTCATCTGTAGACAGATCTTGGATGCCATAGACTCGAGATTTAGGTACGGGCCTCCTGGAGTGATTTGCAAGTTAGATATTGAAAAGGTGTATGATCATATTAACTGGGAATTCCTTTTGTACTTGCTGAAGAAATGGGTTTTGAAAAAGGTGTAGGGGATCAATCCAGGCATGCATCTCCTCAGTCACTCTCCTAAGGGTCTTTTCTCGAGCTCAAGGGGATCTTTTCCTGCTATGTTATTCGTTCTAGTGATGGAAGCTTTGAGTGGTTTGTTGAGGAAAGCAGTGGCAGGTCGTTTGTTTAAGGCTTTAGAATTCACGGTGGAGAAGACGGTCTCCTTGATGCAAATGAGGACTATTTGAGATACTTGAGATGTTTTCTTGCTTTGCTTTGAAGCGGTTGCCGGTCAAATAGTTAACTTAGCCAAAAGTGAACTTATTCAGATAGGCAAGATTAGTAAGATGGAGGATATTATTGACGATCTGGGGTGCTGGGTGGGCATGTCACTTACTTCTTATCTTTGCTTGCCTTTAAGGTCCACTTTTAAAGCAAAAGCTGTGTGGGACTCAGGTGAAGCACTTCTAAAGGAGGTTGGCAAGATGGAAGAGGATGTATTTGTCTAAAAGGAGTGGAATCACTTTGATAAAAAGCATTCTTTCAAGCCTGCCAACCTACTATGTATCATTGTTCAAAATTCTGATGTCCATAGAAAAAATGGATTTATAAAGCTTTAAAGAGACTTTATGTGAGGTGATTCGGAGGAGAAGCGGGAGGTTCATTTAATTAATTGGTAAAGAGTGTGTTGTCAGCAAAAGCTAGGGGGTCCAAGCATAAAGAGGTTTAAGGAGTTCAATCAAGCTTTGTTAAAATGGGTATGGCATTCTGTGATGGAGCAGGATGCTTTTTGGAGCTCAGTCGTCGCTTGTAAATATGGGAATGGGTGTCTTGGCTGGGCTTTCAAGAGCATTGAGACCTCTCATGGGGTACGGCTCCTGGAAAGGCATTATGATTGGTTGGGAGGATTTTGCCGTCCATGTTAGTTTCATTGTAGGAGAGGGGTGTTCTGTGAACTTTCAGCATGATATGTGATGCGATGAGAGGCCGTTGAAGAAGCAGTTCTCAGATTTATTTCGAGTCAATATGAGTGTTGATGCTTTAGTTGCAGAACTTTTGTCTCTTTCCGAGAATGAGTGGTATAGAGCCCCACCTTCAAACAACCATTTTACAATTAGGAGATAGGGGTGGTGACTATGCTACTGGTGCTTCTTCATGGGAAGACGTGTGGTTCAGGGAGCAGATTTTTTTTGGTATGGGGACAGATTCTATTGTACGGAAGATCTCTAACACTAAGTGAGGAGTCTTTTCGGTGAAATCATTCTATGCTTCATTGACAAAGTTAGATGTCGTGTTTGCCTTTTCCTTGGAAGAGTATTTGGAAAGCTTGAGTGCTGTTGAAGGTGGCTTTTTTAACGTGGATAACGGTTTGGGAGGCCATCCTCATCATAGATAATTTAAAGCAGGAGCTTTTAGCTTGGCCAATTGATGCAGTTTGTGCAGAATAGAAGAGAAATGGCCTTAGCATCTTCTTCTATTTTGCTTGGTGGCTAGAGACCCAAGGACCTTATTATTCACCCTTTTTGGTATTAAATAGGTTATGCTGATGTCCATTTTAAATGTTTTTAATAGTTGGAAAGGAGCTGGCAGAAACAGGGAAGCTAGAGAGATTGGGAATTGGCCCTGTTATGTCTTTTTTGGTATTTATGGTGGAAAAGAAATCATAGGATTTTTAAGAAAAGGAGCATTTTGTTGGTTTTTTGAAGTAACTTATGCTCCATACACTATTTTTTTGGCAGATTTTATATAATAGATGTATTTTCTTCTATTTTTGGGGAACATGTGTATAAAAGATTAATTGTAGCATTGTGTATGCTCTATGTTCTTGGGTTGAGCCCCCGTTGTTTCTCTTGAATGTATACTTTTACTTATCAGAAAAAACTTTGCACTTTATTTAATGCCAACAAAAGTGGCTAGTCTTTTAACATAAATTGCTATTCTTGTATTCTGATCTCCACAATAATATCTACACTACTATAGAAAGCCAAAGTGTTTTAAGGTAATTATCTCACCAAATTTTTTTATAATCCCACAAAATACCCTTGCATGGAAACTCATTATTTTTCCCGTCTTTAAAGTTTAAACACAAAAACCTCCATAAACCCACTTTCGTATTTAACAGGGAAAAAAACCTCTAATTAGTCATACAATTTTATTCTAATTCAGTTTTCCTCCATTACTCCTAAAATTCTCTTTCTACTCAAAAACTATTCAGCTCTCACTTTCATGTAACTTCTTCGTAACTGAAAATAACCTCCAACAAATTCTAATATTTTTAAAACTTACCATCATATATATAAAAGTTAAAAGATGTGTACACATATATATGTATACACACAAGTATGACATCTGTCCCACACTTCCAGTTCTAGATAAGTTAACCTTACAAGGCTGACATAAGATCCTAGTATATTTACTTTGGTGATAATTTTAAGGGTTAATGCAAGTAACATGAATATGTTTTGCAGACACAGTATGTTTTGTATCTATTTTATTATCTGCATTTTTATTTCAGATATATTGTCTATGAGTTCATCAACTCAACTCAAGTCAAAATGCAGAACAAATATAGATAATCCATTCCTTTAACTGAGGCTACTCAAATCGCTTTCCTGGAATATAAGAGTTTGCCTTTTTTTTGGCTTTAGCTAATGAACTAAATTAACACCACAAACATAAGTTTAAAAATTCATAATGTGATGATTATATATATATATATATATATATATATATTTGATATCTTAAAGAGCACCTTGATTGGATAGTTAAGATTGATATAAACCAAAGAAATAACAAGACAAGATAGAATAGAATAGTACTTCCTTATCAATATACCCTTTGAAATTCATTTAATTCCTTGAAAATTGTGTCTATTTATCTTCTTTTTTATTGTCTTATGTGTGTTTTTTTTTTTGGATAGGTAAGTGTCTCCTGCTTATATGTTAGAATATGATTCTCCTTAATGTTTCCTTATTTTTATTCGAAACAGTGATCCAATCACAAGCATCCATTCGAGGGGTGATGGAAAATGGTGGGAAAAATCCATTCCTTACTCCTCTTTTCCCCATCTCCCGTTCCACTTTACACATATATACTATGTTGAAAAATTGGAAGTGTGGAAACCAATTCCAATAGTATACCTGATGGCGAAAAACCAGATAAGCAAAGGCAAAGAAGACAACAATGA
This sequence comes from Nyssa sinensis, assembly GCA_008638375.1. Lineage (NCBI taxonomy): Eukaryota > Viridiplantae > Streptophyta > Magnoliopsida > Cornales > Nyssaceae > Nyssa > Nyssa sinensis. The sequence goes on along the minus strand of CM018031.1, from coordinate 64,424,054 downwards.
ATGGAAGAAGTATGGGTGTGACCGTTGAATACACAAGCCCCAGCAAGAAATATAACTGTACGCGAGGTTCATATGTGGCAAAGCACAAGGAACCAGGATCCATCGCTTGCTCCCTGTCTTCCTCTGTCTTGACCAAGAATGTATTCTTTAGGTGGAACATAACTAATGGAACCAATCTAAGGATCTCTACAGCAATGCCAGCCCATCCATCAATCATAATATAGGTAATAAAGAAAGTGGCTTTCATTGGGATTGACACGCCAATAGTTTTTGGGATCCTGCAAGGACGGCACAACATCGAAAATTAGACCTTCTCATCAGATAGAAACATGTGGAACTTCTAACAAGAGATATAAGATGGACGTATCAATAACTTGAACATCATATCCAGTAATTTTTATAAAAAATTGCATGAAAGAAGGAACATCATAAAGTAATCCAGGGCTCATAACACACACCAAAATACACAAATATTTATTGCATCAAGTATTATTATTATATTAATACATCATGTCATAAAGAAAACAAAGGTGATTATTAAAGAGGCAGATGCAATTTTAGGAAAGCAAGGCAAAAAATCAGGGACTACTACAAAACGTTAAAGAAACAATTCTTTAGGTCACATTTATGAGGTCAACTCCCAAGAAAAGAACATTTATAACACTATATAGAACATTTGACAGAAGCATGTGAGTTAGGACAAGAATGAATCAGCCCTCAGGAAGTTGCAAGGCAAGATTGAGAACTAAGGTGTTTCTTTGTAACTAGAACAATCTATGACCTCCAATTAAGTTTAGTTCAGCAATTCACAAGTACCCAACAAGAAATCCATTCTGCAGTCTTTTTTCCTAATAATTAACTGGAAAGAACAACAAAGTTCATATTGAATAATTATTCTTATTGGAGCAAACAAGTAACATACTCAGCTGCTGACTGATACAAAAAGGTATGAAGTTGCTCCAATGCTGCTCCAGTAATAATGTTTCCAAGAAAGACGTTAACAAGTAGGAACAAGTGATACTTCCCAGCTGATATTCTCTCCAAAGATGAGAGCGATGTATATCCTTCTATTTTAGACATAGTCATGAGAATTGTTGGAAGAAGAATAAGGAAGATCTTTAATACAATCCCTGGAAGAAAACCCTGAATGAAAGACGTAACAACGTTCCTGTAATGCAAGTTTCCAACATTAAGAAGTAAATTATTCAACTACCCCAGATTGTTAAAAAATTGAAAAAAAAAAAAAAAACTACCATTTCAAAGGGATCAGAAACATGTTAAAAGAATATCTTATAATGCTAGCTATATTTCTGCATATATTTATAATAGTAGTGGCATTGCAATCAATTGTCCATACAAACTCCAACCTCAAAAGTAGCATTCTTTAGCCACTTCATATGCGGATGCTTTTTCTTTTCGGTTTTTTTAGGAAACGGTGCCACTTTCAGTTTCAATTGTCATAACATTCATACCAATTATTAGTCATTGGAGTTGTACACTCAATGTAAGGCCATCATTTTATCTTATTTTATTTAATTTTATTTGTTCGAGAAGGAGGGAGGTTAGAGGTTTAATGTCACCCTTTGCTTCTTAAGATAACCAATAAAAACAATAGTTAACAAGCAGGGTAGCTGCCTAAACAGCTTAAGACCACCATCATTATGACTGCACTTCTCTACTAATATTAAATAAGTATCAAATTTTCACCTTTTTTTTTCATTTGGTGACTTGAAATCTTTGATAATGTCATTCAGTGAAAATGGCACAACAATATAATATATGTAACAAATGCATAATAGGCTATAAACATGATAATTCAGAATTTCAGAAGCTGCATTTCCTATTATACAATGAAGAAAAAGGATTAAGCATCAACTAATTCATAGAAAGAAATTTACTTACATATCTATTAGTGGCTTCAAGAAAGGCAAAACCCTCTCAATGGCCTCAATGTTGGCTAGAGTTTGAACAAATGCTATGGGAATCATAAAAAAGAATGTAAGGAAAAAAAAGACAACAGCCATAAGCAATCTCCGAACAGTGAGTTCAACATAAGGTATAGCAAGATTATCCCAATAAACATCACGTGGTTCAGGAGCCCATTCTGTTAACCAAATTGTAGGATTACTCGACTGCTGAGTTTGAGCACAGACAGCTGCTCCCCATCGGGTTTTGAACGAAACAAATGCTGCAGGAACTACGGCCTTAGGATCACTTAAAACCCTTTCTTTCTCTTCAGTTTCCTAGATTACAATAACATAACCATTCATCAAAATCAGATAAAGAAACTCAAATATTCTACTGGGTTGGGATTGCTTGAATAAGGAAAATTTGCATGATAATGTGGACACTGTCTTGGTCTTATCATAACACAATGAGGCCAGACTTTGATTTGGTTAAAAAGTAAAACAAATGATAGTTGTGCAACATTGACTGTCATAATACAACACATGATCCCATAGTTTGATGGCTCAACAATGTGGTGCTAAAACATCACCATACCTCCACTGCAATGACATCCCTATTCAAAAATTATATTTTCTATAGCGAAAATAATAAAGCTAAGAAATAAATAGTCAAACATATTTAAAAAAAAAAAACTTTGACGAGAGTTTTTTCCGTACAAGTAAAGGCAGTTCAACCAAAAGCACTAGGGGAGTGTAACCCATGTACATGAAGCATATACATCAAAACACTAATCCCCCGATACTTGTCTCCCACGAACTGTACAAAAGAATCTAAGTCTTAATCAATTCTATACTCCAAGAAAATAATGTTGGGAGCACCATTTGTCTTGGGGGGGAAAAGGAATGTTTCTCTCCTTCAAAAATTCTCCTATTTCTCTCCCACCAAATGCACCACATAATACATAATGTGACTATCTCCATATCAGTAGGAGCAAGGTTGAATGAGATTCACTTTGGTTTTTATGCTTTGACCTTGCTCATATATCAAGGCCGAGTCCAACTCCTTATTTATGTCTTGGAAAGACGGATGTGCTTTTTGATACACTGGACTAAGGTGACTAAACCACGGGACCAGAGATAAGACAGAAACCAAGACAACGATTTGATGAAGACACTGTTTTCTACTTCTACAACCCTGTGCCAACACTTAAAAAATCCAAAATGGAACTGGCATGACCCACTTAATAGTGAAAAGATCGCATGCCGCTGAACTCCGCTTGTGTTGTGCTTTTTGTCATATCATTACACAGCCGGTCCCAAGCCCGGATAAAAGAGGAGGGTTGCGTTAGGTAGTTGACAGCTAACATAAAATCTTGTCAAATTTCTTATTAACATTAATCCTAATGAGGAGATACGATTCATGTGCCGACCCCAAATAGTTGGGATAAGGCGTTGAGTTAAATTGAGTTATCCCATGCCCTGAACAAAATAAGAGAAGATGCAAAGGCAATTCCTCTTCCGCTTCAGAGGGAGTTATATTCTATAGAAATTTTACAATCCTACAATACATACACAATAATAACAAAAATATAATGGTTACAAAATTACCATTTTTTCTTCATAGCAGGTGGAGTTTCAAGAGCTCATGGGACCCACTATCTGCTAGTAGTCCCTTTTTTTTTAATTGGTAAAAAGTGTAATTTATTAATTAAAAAAAAAAACAGAGAGCACAACTCATATACAAAACTAAGATGCAAGGATCTAGATCCAAGCTCCTACAGTACACCTGTAGATCATCAAACATACTCGTATTTCTTTCTTGCCATAAGGACCACATCAAACAATGCAAGGGTGGCTCAACCATAAAGCCAACAAAGCAATCGCATTAGGCCCCACTTAAAGATAAGTTTCCAAATTTTATATACTATAGTATAATCAAATTAGAAGTTTAAGATTAATAAAAGTCTAACTCTATAAAAGATCCAGATTTTACGAATTTATAGTATATAATCAAATTAGAAGTCTAAGTTTAATAAAAATCGAACAGTATTAAAAGGCCCCATAAAGACTCCAAAAAATAAAACTTAATTCTATTAATAAAGTTTTGTTCGTATTTTACTCTAATCTTTTGTTACTATCTATTTAGATAAAACAAAATTATGTAAAAACTTTATTATTACAGTTTCATTTAATATATACCTCACTCTTGTTGAAAATAATTAAATTTTTATATAACAAAAGTAAATATAATATATGTATATATAATAAACTAAAAAATTATATTAATATTTAAAAATGTCTCATTTAGAGTTGTTCCTTTTATCACTTTAGGCCTCCAATTGTCTAGAGCCGGCCCTGAAGCAATGAGGGACAATCCTCCAAACTCACACTCTCTTAGATGGACAGCCTCTATCCCAGCATGCCAGCAACTCCTTAACCGAACACGGCCTAACCCAATGAACTCCAAAGGAACATAAATAAGTACTCACATCTTCTAAGCAATCCCACAATGAAGAAGCATGTGATTAACATCTCCCCCTGCCCCTTACACATGCAGCACCAATTGGGAAAAGGTATACCCTGCTTCCCCATTTAATGAAGCAATTGTTCTTTACAAGCCTTAAGAAACATGAAATTCATGGATGTTAAATGAAATAGGTTGTATGAGAATCAGGCTCAACCAATCAAGAAGCTTTTTCAGGATCATTCACCAATTAATCAAGCCAAAGTCAACCTTAAACATCAAACTCAATTGCTTAACAAGCCAGACTTTAACAACATCGAGCTCACCCCAACTAGGCTAGCAAATAGTTAAGTTTTGCGTGGTCATAGTCACACAATTCCCTAAAAACGTTATCTAGGGCAAACCTTTCTTGAGTCAATGTTGTTATACAATTTATATCCAGCAACGTATGACTTTCATATGTAGAAGTAGCAGTACTAGATCCTGACATAGAAAAAAGGTAGCATTAGGCTAATTAACACATTTGATCAAACATGTGATGCAGCACATAATAATAAGAAAAGGGGAAAATTGAGAATTTCAAATGAAGCATAATTTGGATCTTGTGTAGTTCAGTTTTAGGTTGAATTTGAGTCTTCATGTTTTTTTATTTTAAGTTACTATGTTGCTGCCAGATTTATTTAAATTTATATTTTTAGGAGTTGAATGTATTTTGGTAGTATCTACATTTGCTATACATGGGATGTAATGCTAGTTAAATTAGGAGTAACCCAACAACCTATAAATATCTTTGTAGTCTCTTCTTACAATGGAGTTGAGTTATAAAAATTTGAAACCGTGTTTGTGTGATGCAGCGTGACTCTTAAGGGGGTGAAGACTGAAGCATTAGAATTATAAGTGAGATTCCTGGATTCTTCTCTCTTCTTGTTGATGGAGATAAATGGAAATGCTCTTCAAAATTAAAGAAGGTGTTGACAAAGATGCTTTCAAGGCCAAAGCGTTTATTTGGAAAGTGTTTTTTTAGCAGTGCGTTGATTTGGAAAGTGTTAGATGATGAGGGGCCCACTTGGGACCTTGCATAATTAAGATTTGAGTCTTTTGAGTCATATTTATGTCTTTTTTAAATTTATATGCTGCTAGTTTGAATTTAATTTAAGTTTTTGCTTTGGTTTAGAGTTTAGAGACTAGGGGTATTTTTAAAATTTTTAGGTTACTGGATGTGAACTGTGGTATTGGCCAATGGGTCTTAATTTGGGTTATATTATGTTATTGGGTCATATACTCATGTATTCTTTCAAATTCAATGAAGATCAATTTAGAAGAAAAAAAAATCAGAGTTTTTGAAGCCTTTTAGGATTGTGTGATGTAATCCAAGCTCTAGTTGTGATGCCTAAGAGTTAAAGGAGTGATTCCTACTAGATTCTTCTTCTTCTTCTTCTTCTTCTTCTTCTTCTCTTATTTTTTTTTTTACAGTTAAAACCTGCAAAGCCCTATCATTCCTTTTAAATTCAACCCTAACAACTAAATAAACCACCAAAAAGAGCCAAGTTATTATTCATGGCACTGGAGAAGCCCCGGAATTGCCACCAAATTCCTTCTCCTAATTCTAAGGAACATTGATGAGTCAAAAATAATTACAAAAAAAAAGGAATGGGCTACAAGAATTAAAGCCTAAGATCCCAAAAAAATCTATAAATGTATATAAATACAAGGGACTATCCTCTTTAAGCCAAAAGAAAAACAAACAAAAGAAGTTGTCTTTGAACTTCTGTGGCGAGAGCTCAATACCTTCAAACTTTTTAGGCCTCAATAGTTATGTTTTTAAGTGCAAAACTTTATAGGTCCTGCATCACTTCTTTCTTTTTTTTTTCCTAATTACTTTTGAGTAAATGTTCAGCTGTTTACAACACTATCTCATCCCCTATTTCAACACCAACACCCTACCATACTGAGCACTGATTAACCCTAACCCTTTCTCTTATATTTTAACTTTCAATTTTTTTATAGGTACCTTGAATGTTTAATTTAAGACCTAAAACCCTAAATTAGTTGCTATACAGAACTTCCAGCAACTAGTTCTTTGTAATTCTTGTAACCAAATACTTTAAAAAACCAAGCCAAGTTCTCTCTCTTGCCATCTACAAACTCTATACACTTTCTTCCATCCTGCTGAACCCTAACCCCATAAGCGTCTTGTGGCTTAAGCCCTCCATAAAATCAATCATAGGCAGCATGTGACCAAACGGGAGGTCTTTTTTTTTCTTTTTTCTTTTTTAATAAGGAACAAGCACGAGGTCATCCTGACAAAAATAAGTCAACCAAAAACTAGTTAAGTTTGGGTCAACATCAAGCTAAACTTGAACTTGATCCAAATGAAATCAAATGAGTTTGTTATCATGTTTATATGACAGTTTTGGTCAGTGTTATTGTTGGTGCCATAAGCAATGAGCTTCTTTGCATTTGCTCACATTAACTGGACAACTGTAAAAGATTTAGGAAGAAAATAGCTCATTTACCCAGACCAACCCAAACAGTTACTTTTAATTTGGTAGAAAATCCTCACACTCAAATGAAACTTCTGTGACAACTCTATTGACTAAGTGAGGAACCCTATGTTTTCTTAGCATCATGTCTAGAGGTGTCAATCGGGCCGGGCCGGGCCAGACATGGCACGGCATGGGCACAGCACTTTAACAAGCGACACAGCACAGTGGTCAGTGGGCCCGGCTAGGCACGACACTGCATGGTGGGTAGTGCCTGGCCCGGCCCGGCCCTCCCAGGCACGCAACACAACACAACCAGAGGCCCAGCACGGGAATGGCCTAGCACGGCAGCCAGGTTTATTTCCTATTTTGTTGTCATTTATTATTATTATGTGAATATATTTAAGCAAAATATTATAATAACAAATAATAAAGTGAATAATAATAATATTAAACTAACAAATAACAAAGTAAAAAATACAAAAGTTAAACAAAATATTATAATTACAAATAACAAAATAAAAAATAGTGATATTATATAATTAGAACAAAAAAAATATAACATTTTAAAAAATCATAATCCATCTTAGTCATTAAAAAAACAAAAGAGTGAGAAAAAAAAAACTGAGAGGCCTACGGGCCAGCCCCGGCACTGCCCGGGGCCAATGGGATGTGCCTAATGGTTTCACACATAGGCCCAGCCCGACATGGCATGGCCCGTTGGCCCAAATGGGCAGCTGAAACGGGCCCAGCCCGGCCCATTTGACACCTCTAAATTCATGTCTCTTTTTTTGTTTATGCACGTAGCAAATGACTTCAAGTTTCAATTAATTGACGGTTAACAACATAAATCAGGTTCCTCCATTCCAATCCATCTAAAATAATTTCTTCAATAAATAATGTGCTTCAAAGTTAATTATATATGCAATTACGTAACATTTGTTTTAAAAGTTTATCTTAAATCATTATATGAAGGTTAATAAATTTAAGCTCAATAAAGCCTTAAAGATAAATCAAGCTTCTACCTTCCTTTCCATCTCCTTACCCTAAGATGACTATATATGCCTTCATTATCATCGTTTCACATAAAAGCAATTTAGATTTATACAAGCTTTAAATTCAGTTGACATACTTCAACCTCTGCTACTTTGTGAATTCAAATTTTCTTTTGACTCTTTGAGCCATCACATATCTAGACCTTTCCAAACATTGTGATGGCTACTAATAAATTTAGTATTTATAAGAAAGAAAAAAACAATCCTAATGAAGGAGAAACAAACAATATATTGATAACACTAGGGGCATAATCAACCAAAAATTACAGTTTGTTCCAAATTTGTGTATGAAATATGAATAGGATAAAGTTAGGGAAGAACCAATTATGACCCTACCTTGACTTGGAACAAGAATGTTTGTGGGGACACACCCACAATTAAACCTTGACTCAAAACAGGCATATTTTTGTATGTGCATATACAAGAGGAGGTCCCACATTGTGCAACGTATTTGTTGATGATAAGTTAATGAAGCTAAGGTCAGTGTAAATGATAACTTCTAATTATGGAGACTTACTTCTGCACTCAGCTTCCCAATTTCAGCTGTATAATAGTCAATTGCATCCACAGTCGTTCCCCAAAGGCCCCAGAAACCTGTCTATACATAACTAAATATGAGATAATGAACTTAGGAATTGTCGATGATTTTGGAATATCAAAATTATTCTCATTAAAAAAAAAAACGATAAATTTGCTTCATTGAGAAAACAAAACCAAAATTAAAGGTTTACCATCTAAAGAAGAATACCTTCATAGTTGTCTTTTTTGAAGGCTTTCTCTCATATTTGTTTTGGTAGTAGATAAGCCAATTTTTCAAACTCTTCTTCTTTGCCACCAATTTCGCAAGATTGTTTGCGTTGTATACAATCTGCAAATTCAAAAATATATAGCTTTTGTAATGCTATGAACTTAAATGCAAAGTACACTAAAAAAAAAATCAATATAACACTACAAATATGGAAGGAACTTTCAACTTACACTCCCCCAATTTATATCTAAATGTTAGTGCTAAAAAAATTAACTACTCTTTTTCCAATGTTTCTGCATAAAAGCTCTATATTTTACAATTCAAAGTCTAATACTGCAGATACTTGATAAAGATACAGACCTGATGTGTAAGATAATGATCAGGATGATTTACACAATAGAAATGTTCAATGTGCTCACTCACTGATTCATCAGGGTCTGGAGGAACATTTCTCACTAGAACCTGAAAAAAGGAATTGCAACTAATAAACACTTAAACAGAGAGCTAAACTATGAGTAAACACATCAAGTGAGCATAATATGTGCATATAGACATATTGCTTCAAACATGACCGGTATCAATTTTATATTAATAACAAATCCCTTTAAAGATGGATTTCCTTGGGAGGACAGTTTCTTTAAGGAGGACCATGACTATTGATAATCTTATAAAGAGGAGACAAATTGTAGTTAATTGCGGGCATTGCCTGTGCAGGAGTCGATGCAGAGTCTGTTAATCATTTGATGCTATACTACTTGGTTGCTTGAGATATGTGGGAGATGTCGGAGTGCAATGGGTGATGCCAAGATCGAGGTCGATCTTTTGTCTTGTTAGAAAGGGGATAAGGTGTGTCTTTCAGTAAGAGATGTGTGACAAGCAGCCCTTCTTTGCCTTTCGTGGAGCATTTAGCAGGAAAGAAACAGGAAATCTTTGAGGGTATGAGTCCCCTATTTGGGTAGTTAAGTATTTTATGATGAGTCCCCTATTTTTTCAGATCTCGGGGACTTCTTTGTTTATATATTCTTTATAGAGCTTTTACAAAACATAAGGTTATAGCATCGTATTGGTTGGGCCTTGGGTATGATTTTGTATAGTTTTGGTGTTTGCTTCTTGTATATGGGTGCGCACCCCCTTGGTGACTTTTGATAAAACTTTTACTTATCAAAAAAAGAAAAGAAAAATGTAAACTAAATTATCGAAAGCAACTGATGACTAATTCAGTTAGTTAACTTGTTTAGATACAATATAAAGAGTGAACAACCTACCATATGCGCTATGATTCACAAAATGAAACCAAGACGTAAATGTGTGTTTCCCGCAAGATTAAAAAAGGTTGATATGAAGTACAGGAAGATAAATAAAAAAAGGCTAGCCCAGTGCATGACGCTTTCACCACTGCAGGGTCCAGTGATGTAATTACTAAACTGATACAAAAAATGGCAAACTACCCTATTAGTACAAGCTCTGAAAAAAAAAGATTTCACACTAAAAGAGAATGAGCCTCAAAATCCACAGTGATATACATGGAATAAACAGGATGGCAGAAAAGTATAGCATAAAGAGTACTTGTTACTCACTTTTTGTACAATTTCTATGAAGATTTTAGAAAATTTAAGTCACACCTTTTAGAGATGTTAGCTCCTTGGTCCTCAACAACTGATGATTTTCAGTTGCAATAACAAGTCAAAGTGGCAAACAATATTAGTTTTACAATCACATGCTTCGAAAAGAATAGGTTAGAAAATAAGACTGGAATCAAAGCAAACTGACAGAAGGACAATGCTACATGCAGGAATCAAAATTTCGTTTCGTTTCCATTAAAACGGCCAAAACGTTTCTGTTTCCTAGTGAATTGAAACGAAACACCAGTGGAATACCGAAATTCACACGTTTCTGTGGAAACAAAGTTATTTCCGTAGAAACATACCGAAACAGTGGAAACATCTCTTTGGTATCAGCAATACTTCTAGAAGTTGGTAAAAAATAATATCCATTTGTTTTTAAAATGGAGAAGATTGAAAGATTAAAACCTAAAATTATAAGAAGATATTTCTATTTTTCCTCAAAAATAGTAGACAATGAAAAGTAAAAATAGTAGAAATAAAATGTAGATAAATAATTTATTTTAATAATTAGTTAATAATTATAATAGGCTTAAATTAATTTATTTTTGCTTATCATATTTTTTTTAATAATGGAGCCCAAGAAGGGCTACAAGGGCAAAAACCCCGAAAAGCTTTACAACGGTCTTAAGGACCCCAAAAAATCAACAAAAGAAGAGACATTTACAGGGAAAGCCTCTTTGGCCCAAAAAACCAATAAGCGCAAAAACGCGTCTTTAAGGAAAGAAGTAGAGAGCTCCACATCTTCGAAGACACGATTGTTCCTTTCAATCTAGATGCACCACAAAAGGCAAATTAGGGGCCAACCTCCAAATTCTCTCAATCTCTTTAGGAAAGTTGCATCCTACCCAAGCCAACAGAAGGTCTTTGACAGAGCCTGACAAAACCCAAGAGACACCAAAAAGCGCAAAAACAAGGTTCCAACAGCTCCAAGAAACATAACAATGAATGAGAATGTGATCCACCTTTTCCTCGTCCTTTTGACAAAAATAGCACCTACAAGCCAAGAGAAAGCCTCTCTTCTTCAAGTTATCCGCAGTTAAGATGGCCTTCCAAGAGGCTTCCCAGGCGAAGAAGGAGGTTTTAAGGGGGGCTTTTGAGTGCCATATGAGTTTCCAAGGGAAAAGAGGGCTTGTAAAAACGAACAAGCTCTTATAGAAAGAGCTGACAGAAAAAGATTCCTTATGTGGCAACCACACCCTCTTATCCTCCCTCCCTTCCATAGCCCGGAAATTGCTGATGTGGCGGAGGAAAGAGCCCACCACTTCTAACTCCCAATCAAGGAAGTCTCGCCAAAAACAAGGAGACCAGACAAGATTGTTGCCAACTTTTTCCAAGCACTCGCTAACCCAAGCCGCCTTGTTGCTAGCCAGACTGTATAACATAGGAAATTTCACCCTCATCGGCTCGTCCCCAATTAACACATCCTCCCAAAATTTCACACGATCACCTCTCCCGATAACAAAACTACACTTGTCCTTGAAAGTCCTCCATTCACTTCTAATGAAGCCCCATGAACCACATCCCCTAGGCCCCGCCGCACTGCCCGAACACCAACCTCCATACTCACACCCATACTTAGCAACAATGATCTCCCTCCAGAGCTCCCCATTACTTTCACCGAACCTCCATAACCATTTCCCTAAAAGGGCTGTATTGAAAATACTCAAATCTTTCACCCCTAAACCCCCGAGAGACATTGGCTTTTTGATTTTATCCCAAGCAACTAAATGAGTCTTTCTGCACTCCCCTTCGTGGCCCCATAAGAAGTCCCTTTGAATCTTCTCAAGCCTTCTACTAACTGACTTCGACACAGGGAAAAGGGACATGAAATAGGTGGGGAGGTTGGCCAAGGTACTTTTGACTAGGGTGAGCCTGCCTCCCTTAGAGAGGAGCTGGCCCTTCCACCTGACAGCTTGCTAAGAAACCTTCCAACCACAGGGTCCCAAACCCCAATGGATCGCGAAAGAGCACCCAACGGAAGACCCAAATAAACCGAGGGAAAGCTGCCCACTTTGCAGCCTAACGTGCTGGCTAACAAGTCCATCTCTTGAATCGACCCAACCGGGGTAATACTGCTTTTTGCAAGATTAATCCGCAAACCTGACATAGCTTCAAAGCACACAAGAATCACCGGACAAAACGAAGCTGGCGAACTGTAGGGTCACAGAAAATGATGGTGTCATCAGCAAACAAGAGATGGGAAATAGCGACACCACCTCCCCTTCTGTCCCCCACCTGAAAGTCTTTGATGAGGCCAACCCCCTCAGCACGGAACAAAAACCCACTCAAGGCCTCCATAGCTATCACGAAGAGGAAGGGGGATAGGGGATCCCCCTGTCTCAAGCCTCTAGAAGAACGGAAAAAACCAGCAGGGGAGCCATTGACGAGGACCGAAAAGGAGACTGTGAATATACATGATTGAATCCACTTCCTCCATTTGCCCCCAAAACCCATTTTAGCCAATATACCCATCAAGAAACTCCAGCTAACATGATCAAAGGTCTTCTCAATATCCAGCTTGCATACAAGCCCCTTTCCTTTTTTGCTTTATCCTAGAGTCAATGCATTCATTAGCAATGAGAGCCACATCCAAGATTTGCCAGCCCTCTACAAAAGCATTTTGGCTGGAAGAGATGATACTGCCCATAATCTTCTTCAACCTTAAAGAAAGAACCTTTGCAATCAGCTTATAAACACTGCTCACTAGACTTATAGGGCAGAAATCCTTGATGCTATTAGCTCCTTTCTTTTTAAGAATGAGGGCAATGAAAGAGGCATTGAGGCTACGCTCAAAGCCCCCTTCCCTGTGGAAGGCCCCAAAGACCGCCATAATATCCGCTTTCAGCACACCCTAACATTTTTTAAAAAAGGCCATAGTGAATCCGTCAGGGCTTGGTGCTTTATCCCCATTGCATGCATCTAAAGCACTCTCCACTTCATCTTCCGAGAAAAGGTTCTCCAGATTAGAGGTTTCATCCCCATTCAGCCTTTTCAAACACAAATCATCCACTCCAAGTCGCCAACTGTGCGGCTCAATGTAAAGGCTAGAAAAGAAATCAACAATTCCTTTTCTAATGGGCTCTTCCTCAGTGAGAACTTGATCATCAATAACAATAGAGGAGATTTTATTCTTCCTAGTAATGAGAAGAAGTCATTCTGTGAAAGAATTTTGTGTTGCGGTCCCCCTCCTTAAGCCAAACAGCCCTCGATTTCTCCCTCTAAGAGATCTCCTCCATCTTGAGAATCTGCCCAATCTGGCCCTTTAAGCCTTCTCTCTTAGCCCTTTTTTCAGCGGAGAGAAAGCCCAGTTGATCTTCCCTATCCAGCTCTAATAGGTTATTCAGGAAAGACTGTTTCCCAACCTAAATTGAACCAAAGACCTCACGGTTCCACTTTATCATATCTTCTTTGAGGAGCTTCAGCTTTCTGGCGATGTAGTAGGTTGGAAACCCAGTCATATCATAAAAGTCCCACCAATTTCTCACCAACTCCACAAAACCTTCAGATTCAAGCCACATGTTTTCAAATCTAAAAGGGTTTTTTCCTGCGCTAAAACCCCCACAATACAGCATGATGGGATGATGATCAGAACAAGGCCGCGGGAAACACTTTTGGGAGATACTTGGAAAGACATCCTCCCAAATGTTTGATACCAGAAATCTATCCAATCGAGACATAGCAGACTGGTGCCCTCCTCTGGACCAAGTGAACCTCCCTCCCTCCTAGATGAAAATCCACCAGGCTTTGAGTATTTATGAACTCGTTGAAGCTCCTCATAGCCGAGGTCAGCCGGCCACCCCCCAGTCTCTCATCTGGGTTCCACACAACATTGAAGTCCCCCCTGTACACCAAGGGACTTGCCATGAAGAAAGCGACGACTGCAGCTCATCCCAAAAGAAACCCTTAACACCATTAACCACTGGCCCGTAGACACCACAAAAGCCCCACACTGAAAGAGTTGGAAACCAAGCCAAACTTGCAAGAGATGGAGAACTTGCCCACTCTGTGCTTAATACAATTGATCAACCGGGAGTCCTGAAGCCACTAAGATACCTCCTGCAGTGCCTTGGGCATTCAGAGCAGCCCACTTAATCCATCTGGACCCCCAAATGGAACGAACAAAGCTCCTCGAAATACATCCCATTTTGGTTTCCTAAAGGCAGATAATTGCAGGCCTCCATTCCTGTAATAGACCTTTGATAACTGAGCATTTGTCTGGATCATTTAATCCCCTCACATTCCAGGATAAAATTTTTAAATGCGTAGAACAAAATAACTAGACCCTCTCGATGCCATCGGCAAAGACCTCCATCGCTTTGCAGCCCCCATAACTAACCGAGCAGGACAGCTCTTTCATTACCCTTCTCAGTCTTTTTGCTGATTTAACCTCCTTATCTTTCTCAGTAGCTTTACTAGAATAGGGTCTTGACAGACAATTACACAACACAATTTCTCTGAATAATTCCAACAATCGGTCCTCAAAGCCTGCACAAGGGACACCTAGCAATTTACTCACCTTCCCCATTTTTCGGAGCACCCATTCATCCGTTAGCATCTGTTGATGACATAAGAAGTCTGCAGATGGTGCCTCTTGAATCTGAGTGAAGCCGTTGGAATATCCAACCGGCAAAACAACTGCTAGCGGATTAAAATCCTCTGGGTTTTCCAATAATTCCTGTCGTCACAATACCATTTCACCCCCTAGTCCATTGACGGAGGCTTCATGCCCTGAACTGCCATCGATTCTTCTTCTGCAGCAAAAGAGCATTCTGCTACCAAATTGTGTTGAGAGGGATCGGAATAGTAGCCGTTTTCCAAATATTGGAGAAATTCACATTCATCCAACATGCTACTGTGATCGAAGTCTTGCCAAACTGAGTCGTCCTCCTCTTGCGCAGCCTGCTTCTCGAAGCTTCCCCTTTTCTTTTTCGTTCCTGTCCCAAGTCCCCTGAGGGAGTTGTCGAAGACAGGAGATGCTGCTCTCTGTCCATTATTTTCATTTAACGCCAATGAAGAGGAAGGGGGGTGAGAGGAAATCCTGTGCTTGACGTTGCGCCCCGAGCTGGGCTCGGCTATGTCTGAATGGGTCAACCTCATCCAACCTTTAGAGCCTCCGATCGTTTGGGCCAAAGGAGTCCATCCCTTATGCAACCCATGAGGTAAGGCCCCATTCCCATAAGCATGACCAGAGCCTCTTTTGTGATCTCGTGTCCTTTGGTGTTAGCCCAATCCAGACAGCCCAACTTGGTTAGCATAAGAATGGCCGAAGCCCGCTAAGCCCCGCCTACTCGTGTGTTCTAGAATCTTCTCCTTGCCACCCGTCCAACTCTCCAACTTATACAATTTGAAATTCAAATGTCCTGTACAAGAATTAGAGAAAGGCCTTCGGTGGTCGCCACGTAGCCCCCTCTCAGGGTGGCCTCTAGTGATCAGACGTGTCATCGGCGCGCGTGCGCCCAGGACTGCAGTGCCGTCTCTTCCCTTGGTCAGCTGCAACTTCCGGCCGACATGGATCGGCTTCAACACACTTCGGGCTAGCTTCCAACCAGACCAGGATGGAGAAGGACCACTTCCCACACCTGACGCTGAAGGATGCAGGGATGTCTTCCGGCCGACTTCTGTAATCCTAGCCCATCTCAGATGCCGGCCCTCTGCTGTGTCTTTATCCAATATCACAAAGTGGCCACATCGATCCCCCATAGCGCGGAAAACTTTCGTACTCCACAGGAAAGCTAGTAAACCCATCAACCGTAGCCATATGAAGCCTTTATCTTTTAGCTGCAAATAACAACCCGACGGGGACCAAGGTTGCAGAGTCACCGGTGACCCTTCGAAAGACCAGTTCCTTCACTTAAGAATTCTAATAGCCTCCTCTTCCGACAGCAGCTCGAAAAGGAACCAGGCACCATTCAAATCAAGAACCTTCAGGCCGGCTTAAATCCCTCAATTTTTTAGGGCCCATCTGTGGATCTTGATTCTGTTGGGGACCGGAGTGTTCAAGTCTCCTACTCTTCTGATTAAGTATCGTCAAAGGAATTTGAGGCGGCTTCCGGATGACCCCATGTGTACCTCGATGTCTTCACGAGCATGAGTTGGTTGCGCCTCCACCATAACAGGATCCGCGGGCCATTCTTCAATTTTGCAAACATCCAGGTAAGACCCCTTTCGCATGGTGACAGTTCTTTGCTTCGTTAGACCTAGCGTTCTGAAGGCTTGAGAGTATATTGACCATCCCCTTTTTACATGTTCTTCCGGCAAAAAAACAACGCGAGTCCCCTTTTGAGATCGACCCTCCAGCCTCATGAAATTCCCCCTACAATTTGAGCCTTTCCACAGGAAAAAGGCTTCTATTTCGGCCGTGCACTCCAATCGGAAATACAACCCTTCTTCTTCTTGATGAGAAAGCCTCCAAGGTGGTACAGATCCATTCCAGTTCCCATCTCAGTACCCATATTCTCCTGACCATGCCTGCACCCCTTTCAATTATTTGAAAGAGTTTGCCCAACTCATCCACCTCTTGAAACGCATCAAAAGATTTGTCCCCGATTTGAGCAAACATTTTTAGAATAGATATTAATTCTAAAGATCTAAAGACATTTTTCATTTAAATGCACAAAAGGTATATATGGGTTGAAAGTTTGATAAGATTGATAATTTCATTATGATTCAAATTTTCATCAAAATTTATGAACATTGCGTAATGTTTGGTTAAGCCCTTAGAAGAAGAAGAAGAGGAGAGAGAGAGAGAGAGAGAGTTTTTATATGTAACTTGTGTCAAATTGTCTAATCCGTAGATATTACACTATATATTTATTATTTTATGGTTTATAATAATTTTACATAGTTTATAGAAAATATATAATAAATTCATATTACATAAACAAATTAACTTTAAATTTTTTATACTAGTTTTTAATAAGTAAAGATTTATTTGGTATTAATGAGTAATTAACATTTATGTTTTTTTTTTAATTTCACCTTAGTATCTTCTTGTGTGGATGGACATGTACCATAAAACATTTTCAATTAATTATAATATTTATCTTCACATATTCATATATTTTACATTATGTTTCCAAATATTTTTATACATTTTAATTTTTTTCATCATTTCTACTATGTTTCCATTTTCTAGGCGACCGAAACAACACTACGAAACGAAATTTTGATCATTGGCTACATGGTGCTTTTTTAGATGAGTGAACTTGGTGTTTTAGGACCTTCTTTTAATGACAAAAGATATAGGCTGTAAAACAAACCAAGTTACTCAAGCTCGACCTAGATTGGAGGCTTTGTTAAAAATTGGTATTGAGATAAACAAACCAAACTTAATCATATTTTGAAACTTGTTAATTTACTGAGATCAGCTCAAGCTCATTTCTATAAGCTAATAGGCACTTATGGGTTCTACTCAATATCGGCTCAAGAGATAATCTAACCAAGATTGATCATATTTCTGAACTTGTAAATTTTTTAAGACAAGCTTGAGTAACTCCTCGGCTCGTTTACAGCCCTAAAAGTAAATGAAATACAAATATATCATCTCTTATGAAAAAATTAACTACTTTGATTAGCAAAAAGTAAAAACCAATATAAGTTGAAATTTGGTCCAGTCACATCACACAATCTCATACAATGCCAACATCTTTAGGGCTACATTGGGAGCGGTCATTTAACACCATGAATATTTGAAACTACAGTTCCCTTCCTTCCCATCAGGAATTTGAAGAGTATGGAGGACCATGGGATTTAAACCCTCTAAATGGGAGTTCCCTTTGATTAAAGATGGTGATCCTTAGCGCTTGATATACATTGTGAACCCATTCTCTAACAACTTAATCTTTTAGAGCAACTGGTGATCTAAGTGGGAATCAGAGCTCTGTTTCTGAGGGGTTTTGGGTTCAAATTTCTACCGCCTCAATGCAAGTTTGCACTCATTCACCCACACTCGCACTTGCAATACCTCACACTCTGTTATGTGTCAACTCTCCACGTGCAAAATGGCATTGCACATGAGGGAGGGTGCTAATGCTTGATATACATTATCAACCCATAATCTAACAGCTTAAACTTTTAGAATAACTGGTAAACTGACTGTGATCTTTATTCCTGTCTAAGCATCCAAAATTTGATCGTGCCCTGAAGATTTAACCCTTTAAAATGGCCAAATGAGGGAAAATAATGGATTAAATCCTCAACTTCATTTCACATTCTTCTTTCACATGATATGTTACATGACATAACATTAATTTATTCAATATCATTTGATATGAGATGATACTATCAATAAGAGTCATGGCTTATGAGTGGCCATAAAATTGTATTGTAAGATTTATATCTAAAAACTCTATTGCATCTATTTTAACATGAAAGTTGAGTTGAATTGAACTCATTATCAAATGAAGATGTACAATTTTTTCTTTTTGATTGGTACAAGATGTACAATTTTAAACCTATTTTATTATAAGCAAGAAATCTATAAACAAAATTGCCATAGTCCACAACTCATGTACATGCAAAGCATTCAAGAGCAAGCAAACTAAGCTAGCATGGAGCAATCATACTAAACACCCTTTATATAACTCAATTCCCCTATGGAACCTATAGAAATTTAAAGAATCCAATAATATTCTTAAAATCCAAAATTGTATAGAGTTCAATATCAATTGCTTCGACATATGTACTAGCATCACCATATCCTCAATAGTGTTTATTCCTTTCCCTTTAACCACACCTTGTGAGGCGAAATCTGCTAAAATGTCTTGCACTCTTTTACTAGCACATCCCCTAAACCAACAACTGAGTAACTCCTCCAACTCATAACATAAAGGACTCCAAATAGGGAAAACACATGTGCCACAAATCTTAAGCAACTGACAATGAAACAAAACAGGTGGTTAGAGTTATCCTCATCTTCTTTTACATACCACATGAGTTGCGAAGCATATTCGTATTGTTCCCTAAATTATCCATAGCTAAAATCAACCACAAAAGCAGCAAAAACAGACAAACAAGGACACCTAAGTAGTGTTATCAAACCCAGCCCGGCCTGATTAGTTGAACTGGTAACCCAATCAATTGGGCCAGTTATGTAATTAGACCATTTGAGGATGTGAACCAAAAAACATTAAACAGACTTGCCTACTTTCATACTATACTATTACTTATTCAAACCAGATGTTTTCTACAAAATTGGTCAACTTCAGTTTTTGACCTATAAAAGGTAAGTTGCATTGAAATTGATGGTCATCATGGATGGAGTAATGTAGGCCCAGCAGGGGTCAATTCCACCCCACCCCACCCCCAAAAAAAAATCCATTCACAAATCTTCTTGTACTTTTAAAATATTTTCAAAAATAACTCTTTAACTTATCTATGCCACCCTAAATTTATTTATTGTTTTTTCAAAATTCACCATTATTTTAATTTTAATTTGATATCTTCAATGGGATTTTTATCAATTTTTTAGAGTTTTTTGTATAGCCGAATTTTTTTTAAGATTCTCTTTCTATGATTGTACTTCTTTATTTGATCTCTTCAATGGGATTTAAAATTAAAATTATGTCCCCCCCAAAATTTATTATCATACATTAAGACAGAGTTTGTCCTCCTAGGATAAATTCCTGGCTCCATCAGTGATGGTCATGAAAGTTAATCTCAAGACCTGAGAAATGAAAATCAAACTTCTTACCATCAATTCACAATATTCCTTGTAAAATTTGACTTCCTAATATATTAGTATTAAAAAAAGTAAAAACATAAACAAAAATTTTAAATAACTTAGGTGGTCTTGGGTGGGTTAGGGAGTTGGGTCTCTTTACAAATATGTTCTTCATCATGAGACCAAGAAACAGTAAGTACCATTTCTTTTCATTTACCAACTTACATTAACTCACAAAAAATAAAAATACAATAAAAATCCATAAGAACAAATATACTTAAACATAAACATACTTTTAAAATATGCATGAAAGAATTATTAGGCACGAGATAATATGCAATTATTTTTCCTTTTCTTTTATTTTATCGATAAGTGTACGTTCAAGTGTTCTCCTAAATGAAATTCGTCTTTTTATAATTCTTCTTACATTTAAAGTTGTCTCACAAATAGATCTATTTTTGTATTTCAAAAATAATAAGAAAGTAAATAAAATGTTTTCATTTTTTCGGTGATTGACCTAAGGGTATTATATTTTAACTTTTTTATGTTAGAAAATTGAACCTTTTCAAATATTACTTTAATCTTTATATTATGTAAAAATATTAAAGAAGTAAAAAAAAATCATAGATTGATTCAATTAATTTCTTATCTTCTTGCATCTAATTTGAGATGATTTTTATATTGAATTTTCTACTTTTGGGCAGATCACAGATTAAAAAAATCTACTATAGCATGGGGTTTTAATAAAAATCTAGAAAGGTCAAAGTGGTATTTGGAAATTTATACAAGTGTAAAATGAAATAAGAAAATATAAACAAACTGGTCAGAAAAAGTATTGATAAATTGATGGGTTCATTTTGGGATGTCGTTAAGTTTGGCACGAGGTCCATTATGAGATTTGGAGCGGCCATGGCCTTTGCCCAGGCCCTTATATTAGCCGGTGACTCTGCTCTATGAAATTTTTCTAAATCAACTACCAAGTGCCTCTTAATGAATAATGATGCGAAAAAGTTCTGGGAGTGTAACTCTTATGGAAGCATTCCCACACCAATTATCGTGCCAGAACCTCACCCTATGGCCGTATTCTCAATAAATCAATATATTTAAGGAACTCCCTCCGTCCATTCATAATCCCCTCCAAAGACCAACCCTGTTGGAACTCATAACCTCCATTGATGTAGACCCCTGTGACCGCCCAAACTCCCCGTCCACCTTTCTCTCGAGTCCCAATCTATCATAAAATGCTATATTAAATCATTACATGTAAAAATGAACTCATTGTACAATCTAATTGCAGTGAGAACGTGAATTTGCAATGTCCAAGAGCTAATCCTTGGTGCTGAACTATTTCACAACCACAGGTACAGAACAAATAAACCTGTATCTAATAACACAACTGCCTCATACATAATTAATTGATAAAAATTCATGTGATGAAGAAATAAATATAATTTAATCTAATAAAATTCTTGACAAACTCACAGTGAATTGATCTGGACGACGATTTTCAGAAGCTAGAAAATGCAACCTCATAGTAGCTACGATCTTGTATTCCTTATATAGAACATACCATGTCCAAAATGAGAAGGCATACGCCATTACTAGATGTGCCCAAAACCTTAAGGAAATTAACAAAAAAATTTGTGTTAGTGACAAATATTACGGACCAGCATGATTGTCAAATGAAACTTGTGAGAACTGATTATAGGATCCTGTACATATTTATAAATAAATAAATAGTTGCAATCAATCTAAGATCCCATGCACAGGGGGAAAAACAAAATGTTGTAATAAATTAGAATTTTGAACTATTGTATACCATAACTCTGCAAACAACATTCCCAGAGTTTCCTCCAGGGTGCTAAAAGGGAAAATGGCTGGCATTGTGTTTAAAAATCTTCAGAAGTTCTTAAGTAGTCTAATAATAATTATTTTTGTTGGTACTACGAGCTATGAAGCACAGACATTGACTGGGATACAGACACGGCACAATAGGGATACACCAACAAAGTGAATTCTAGAAGGTAAGATGGACACAGCAGGGATGGTGGCAAAGACATTTTTTAAATATAATTATGTTCAACATGACAAACATTATTTTATGATTAAACAAAAGCATTCTTTATCTACTTCTTGGGTATAACAATTTGGAGTTGCAAAACAAAGCCTAACAATTTGAAATGATATTATATTTTGAGATAATTGGTAATAAATCTCTCGTATGGATTTTATGGGAGAGTCAGCCCACACTTTTTTAATTTGTTGTTACAAGTTCAATCACTTTTCAAGTAAAATAAACAAAAAATAAAGAATTAAATGATAAATATGATTTGTATAAATTTGTAACTTTTAGTTTCAACACAGATTGTTGTAAGTTACAAGCATTTATGTTTCAACAAGAATAAAATGAAAAATAAACAATCTTTTGGATATTTTATTAATATTAAGGGTGACACGGACAAACATTAAAATTTAACTATTTTTGAAACAGTTAAATTTCATTTTCTTTTATCAAAAAGTGATCTGATTTAAAGTTTTTTAACAATTGATTATTATTGTTATGTTTAAAATATCCAAAAAAATGAACTTTTAATACAAGAAAGTTCAATTGTTAAGTTCCATCTTAACACTATTAAAAAATATTATTAATTAGACTAAAATAACTTTTAAAATACTAAAAAATATATAAAATAACTTGTTCAATTCAAAAAAAAAAAATCATGACATTTTATAAACTAAAATTTTTTGTTTTTAGGAGTGAATTTTATTTTATTTTATTTTAAAAAACAACGAAATAACATTCTATGCTTGTAACACAAAATTCATAACTTATGAATCATAGTAACACTAATCAATGATCAGCTATGTTGCATAAGCATAGACACAACAACCAAGACGACATATATGAGCGCGCGCGTGTGTGTGTGGGTATATGTACGTATAGACGTACATGTAATATATGGTGACTCTCGTCTCTTTCCACCCACTCCTTTGATAAAATCTTCAAATATCTTTTTTATTTTCCCAATGTGGTCAGACTTTAGATTTTATATAATATTTGATAGTTATTTCCACCGGAAATACTTTTTTCTATACTAAAAGAAAATTTCATCTCAATGTTCAGGGTATGTAAGTGGTGTCCAAGAAATGACAAACGAGTGTCTAAAATGAAGAATTTTATTTTCAAATCATGGACAGATCCACAATATGTCGGACAAGTGTGTAGAAATGTTAGTGCGTAACATGGATGTTGCTAGACTGTGAGCAAGGCGAGTTAAGATAGTTATGACTAGTTATCAACACATTGTACATAAAGACAGATTCATTCCGTTAACAAAAAACCATGAAAATTATTGGATCCTTATGCACAGTCACAGCTGAAATATCATAAATAAAAGAAAGGCAGGCAACTATAGGTAAAAAATTTTAAGAAAAAAAAATATTTCCTCACCTCTTCGATCCAGAAGGAACATTGGATATTGAGAGTTTGTCAATATCACTGAATGTTAGATCCTTGTCATGCTCTAATGTTTCCCCAGTCCAATTTACAGGCACCAATACCCCAAAAGCAAGTACAGTTATGGGGACAAATATTTTCAAGCTATAAAAAAAAAAAAGTTCCAAATTAGATGAACTATATAGCATTAAAAAACCAAAAAGTGAAAGATATAATACTGCACACAATGTATTCATAACAGCATCACATAAACTCACCCAAGAAGATAAATCCGAATATATACAGCAGAATCAAGCCCTGCATGATCTATAAGTGCGGATTCTGGCATTCTTAATGCCGCGGGCATCCAATTCAAAAACCTTATGTACGTTTCGAACTGCAAATTGACAAATTTTGATACAAAAGCTCCAGCAATTGTTGGGCTGCCTCTTATTCCTTTCAGATACCATTTTGGGAAGTAAACTCTATCATTGATAGGTTGAATTCGCAATATTGCAAAGACCACAAGGAATGCAAATGCAGAAATAATATTTATAGCCGCTGCAAAGCCGATATCTTGAATGCTGGCCATGTTCTTCCTTTGAAATTATTGAATCCCTTAATATTTGAGAGGAAACGAGTGAGACATGTCTCATGATGCACAATAACCAGGAAAATTTGTAAAGCAGATGAACACGGTAATCCCCATTTTGGTTTTGCAGGTGAGTTGCAATATACCACAGTTTTCTCTAATGGATAGGCTATAATTGCTTTTAAAATGCAGTGTCTGTTAGCGTACTATCGCAGTTGTTTTTGTGATTACTGTCCCGACAATAATGACTCTTAAACAGTTGGAAGCCGACCTTAAAAATTTCCAATTATCATGCCATCCTATATCAACCTAATGGTTTCAAACAGTGTTAACCCAGTACTTTAATTTCAAACTTTTCTCTTATGTAATCCTCCATATTGTAAATTGCAATCCTCAAAAGGTCGTTGTACCCAGTTTAATATTCTTGAGCAATTCATAGGCAGGTTTTGCCCAACCCCAAAAACTTATACCAGTCACACCAAATTATCCTTCAATCATGGAGTTATCACTCAATACACAACTAATGCTATAGATTATTTCCTTCCAAAAAAATGCTATAGATTATGTCATACACTACCAACTTAGTGTCAACGACTTATAAAGATTGGTGTAATAGCTACAAAAACTTATTTAGTCCAATTCATTGGAACAAAAGAATAGAAACTTCATAACCTGAAGCAGAGAAGGAAAAGGCCCACTGTCTTTTGTTGTTTTGCATAGAACATGACACAGAATCTACTTACTGGCCCCCAAACACCTGGAAGCTAATTATGGTACATAATAAAAGAATTGAAACATCCTCTAATTGAGGTCGCATTCAAGATCAAAACAATTAAATAGAGTTTTATCTCACAGCCCATTTCTTGAATAGCTCTTCACAAATATCTTACACATCAAATAAGCACATAACAAAGAAAATTCATCAAAATAAATGCCATTCTAAACAACATCTACTTTCTAGATTACACATACAAACACACACATATATAAAAGAAACATATCGAATCAACTCTCTTATAACTCGATATTTATCATGCTCGAATATTAAAAAATAAGATGACACCAATGAACAGTTCATATCGGTTTAGTCGATGGAAAAACAGATGAAATTCAAAGATTCTGAATCTTGTCTTATTTCATCTTGGTTTCCTGAAAATAAAAAACTCACCGCTACTAAGCCAAACCCAAATAGTTCTATAGCAAGCTTGAGTTGAGGTTCTTGGTTTCTCAGAGTCCCAAACAATGAAAAGATTAAAAAGTATCTTTCCTTTTCTTTCCTACCTTTTCTCAGTAACCAAACGAAGACTTCATGAAAGATGAATAAGAAACCAGAGCGAACGACTTCGCGAGTTGCAATGTCGCCTTTCTGGATTGAATACAAGCTAAAGTTGAGAAGCTTCAATATTCAGGGGACTTGTATGTGGTAAAGAAGTATAAAATTAGGGCCTCTTATATTTTCGTATGGGTTTGTGATGGAAGTTTCCGAATGAGAGAATGGGGAGGGAGGACGGCAAGCAGCAATGCACGGAACCGCCCTCCGATGCACGACTATGCGCGTCACGTAGTTTGTAACGTTATGATCGATATTAAAGAGGGACAACACTTTTGAATGATAGAATGCCCATATTGCCCCCAATTATGATACTATTCTTTTTGGTTATGATGATAAGTGTCACAGGGTCGAAATCTGACAACAAATTTCTTTCGCCTGTGCGGCGTCAAGACACCTGCCTTGACCAACCAACCCCACGCATTCACGCCAAGAGACTTATAAGGGAGAACACAGCAACACACAAAGGCACACAGATTTACAAAAATCACTTTCCCAATCTTTTATTCACAATAATCCAAACGAATACAAAGGAATACAAAGTCTAAGGGCTGCGAGACAAGAGAACACCCTCTCTTCTCCTCTATTCTATGCTCTCCCTTTCTGTGTGTCTGTCTCGCCCCTCCCTATTACATTGTATTTATAAGCAAACCTTTCACACAGTTTCCTTTTCTTATATGGACTAGGATTGGGCCAACATGTCCCACGATTTCCTTCTCCTTGACGGACTTGGATTGCACTTTCCTTTTCCTTGCCGAACTTGGATTGCGCTTTCCTTTTCCTTGCCGGATTTGGATTCCTTGTCCTAGACGGACTTGGATTCCGCCAGTCACGCACTGCCGCCGCACGCGCTGTTGCTGCCGCATGCGCTGTTGCCTTGCACCAGCGCCGCACTCGGTCCCACCGATGCCTCTGTGTTTAGCCATCATTGCCGAACCATGCCTACTCATGGTTCGGACTTGTTTGCCGAACATCGCCACCATATGCCGCCACCCTTGGTGATGGTGCTCGGACCACCAGCTTTCAATAGCACCATGCCTTGCCCCGAAGGTGCCAAGGCCTCAAGTCGCATGCGCACGTCGCATGGGCACGCCCATGGGCACCCCGCCCATGGGCGCTTCAAGGGGGTACTGCCCCCTATATATATCTTATGAAGATTTTCCAACCTGACCGGAGTAGACACAACCCCTTGCAGAACTAGTTCTTCCACCCGTGCGCATTTGCCTTGCCAAAGGCAACCCATGCGCCAAACTGTTCACCGAAGGCATTGCTTTAACACTTCGTTGCCCAAGTCGTGCGTCCAACTGCGCCTAAGTCCAAAAATCCTTCAAGACAAATCCAATCTTGGAATGTCATTCCCACTCCCGAATGTCATTCCTCTCATGAATGTAATTCCAAGTCCGGAATATAACTCCAAGGCATCTCAATCTTCAAGTAAGGATGCCCATGACAAGCCACCCCTACCTTGGCCTTAGCATTGGCTGAAGCTCCCCAATGCCATGGCCGTGTCAACCCTTCAACGGGCTAACAATAAGCCACAAGGAAATTAATACTATTAACAATCACTAATTTTGGTGGAGCATACAATAAAAGAAGGTGCCTTTTATTTAGCTTTAATATAATTAAAAGTAACTTTTATTATTGGAATCGGAGTGGTTCTAATGAGACTTGGCTCGTCCACGTTTCATTTTCAATGTCATTTTGTTGTTTGTATATAAAATAAAATAAAATAAAAATATTTATTTATTTTGTTACATAAAATCAAATAAAAGTTGTCGTCATCCTTTACTAAGTTTACTCGCACACATATGTGTGTGTGTCCTAAACATGAATGTTTATAATCATTCAAGAGTTGTTTGAAAGGTAATTGTGCATTTAAAAAAAAATATTGGCAGTATTAGAAGTGTTTTTAACTCATTTGAGTTTATGAAACATCATTTCACAGTCACTTATCCTTACAAGTAGCGGGAGAAAAAATATTTTATATTAATTATTATCATAATTTTATCTATTTTTTAGAAAAATTTTGAGGACAAGGGTGTTGATGGGGCTACTCCACATTCTCACCCTATTTTATCTAAAATGGTCATAAAATTATTATAGAGACCACTTTGGACTATTCTAACCAGACTCTCTATTTTATCTAATTTTGAATTTTTCTATTAATTTCTTAAATTTAAACTATCATAATTTGAATTTATTTCAACAATTATATTTTTTTAACGACTAATTTTAATCGTCTTTTTTTTAACGATCACTTTTAACGACTATTTTCATACAGTCATTTTTAATTGTTGCTTTTTAATAGTGAGTTTTTTAACGAAAATTTTTGGCATCTATTTAACTTATTTAAAACTTAACAAAATTTTAAATAAAAAATTAATTAAGAGAAAATATAAATAATAATAAAATACACAGTCAAATGTCTTCTATTTACTTTTAAACCACATTAAAAAAAAACACATTTAATCAATTACATAAACATGATTTTAGAAAACTACCACATTAAAATATTTATTTAATCAATTTAGAAAGTCATCACTCTCTCCTCACTTGTGGGGAGTGACTGTGGTATTCCTTATTTTAGAAACTTGATAAAGAGTATAGTTAGAGCATGATTTTTCAATTGTACTCCCTAAAATAACTAAAAGAGCTCATTAGAGATGTTCTAATATAGATCAATCTTTAAAAATCAGTGACACGTGAAAATAAAATAAAGCCCAAAAAAAAAAATTAAATGCACAGAATGTTTGATAGCACATATAATGCACATATAGTAACAAATGTGTGGAACCCGTCATTATGATATTTCCTTGAGTCTTACGCCCATATAAGCCCATATAAATATATATATATATATACAGTATGTATTATATGAACACAAACACTAGCCGTAAAACTTTACTTTAGCTCCCTCTAAACGTTTGCAAACTATAGCTGGGTCTTTGTGATGGACGGTTAGTCTTGGGAACGTTCCTTGATGATTAGCTCGGCTCTTCCCAAACTTAAGCAGGACAAGAGAAGATTCAAAACGACAATGAGTTGAATCAGAGAAATATTATCTCAAAGATTTCGGCAATGATTAGCTAGAATCCATGTTTAATAGGATAAGAATTAAGGACTTGCTAGGCATGGAATTTCCATAATGAATGACTCTCGTTGACTCCCAATAAACCTTCTCTCGAACTCTCTTCATCAAAATATCATACAATCTTATTTTTTATCTCCAAATATATACAATTTTTTCCAACCAAAAGAGTATGTATTTATAATTATAACTTAGAAATATCAATCATATCACTATCAAGTCTAATTTATGACTATAAAATTAATTATATTATAATACAATCTCAAAAGATTCGAAATCAGATGTCACTTGGTTACTAAAAACTTTTAATTATCTCCAAATAATTAGAATAACATTTTATTTAGTTGAATTTTGACTAATATCATACTGATTCTCGTAAACTTATTTGGATTGACTTTTGCAAGTATCGGTAACAAAATCTAGTCCATCGATATTTTAAATATAGCTTCATCCTGTGTGATCTGCCATATAAACCTTAAGCCCATTATAAGATAGAAGGATTAAAGTATTATTTTTTTTGGAAAGTAAGATAGGGTATTACAAAATATGAATTACAATAAATAAATTAAACACCGTAACATATTACCACTACCAAGAATCAACATAATATGCCGTACACAAATTCAAACTAGAAGCTTCTCATAATAACCCAACTCAACTCATGATTGATCGAAAATAATATTCACAGTCCATCCTAAAGATTCGAACTCATGACGTCCTCTTTTAAAAAGAGCATTAGTTATCAACTGGTTACCCCAATTGGTGAAAGATTAAATCTTCTTATAACCTTGATGTTAAGATAATACTCAATAGAAAGATCGAATATTCTTGTTACCCTAATGTCAGACAATTGAGTTTTTTCAAATAAGATAATATTCAGATAAGTTATTTTTCAATCAAAATTGTTTTAGCACATTGGTAAAAATGTGAATATATCATAGATTTGATTCTCATAATTGTCAAAAAACTAGTTTTTTTTTTTATTATTTCAAATCAAAGAGTGTAGTGTTTAGACTTAGTGTGTAATCGAGAAAAAAAAAAAAAAAACTATTTCTTGAGTTTATTTAGGAGCTCCCCATTCATATTTTTGTATCTTTAGCATTCAAATTCTTCTTTTTTTTGCCATGGAAGTTGTATTATACAATGAATTTCATTACATTCAACTCAAACCGAACTAGAATAAAATAAATAAATTACACCTTCTTCCTTAGTAGGAAAAATGAAAGTAAAATCCATGACTTCATCTTAAAAGAAGTCATGAGTTCACCAACCAAGTTAGCCCCGCGGACATTTCAAATTCAATACAACAGCTAATATATGAATACAAGTTAGTCTAAACTTAAAGCTAATTTGCCTCAAATTCTAATCAATTCTATTTTTAAAATCTCAATTTCAGAGTGTCAAATAAAACATTACAAATTTTAATAAAATTGAACTCAGTTAAGCATTGACCAAAGAAAGAGAAATGATGCTAAACCAAGAATAAAAAAAAATGTAATGCTTTAATATTCACATGTTTATGCTTTCATCTTAACGAATAATTAGACATAAAAACTAGAACTTAAATCACAGCAAGTCATATATTGTAACATAATTGTGTTAATTGAAAACAATTATGAAAATCTTATTAAAAGAAAACATATTTCGAATGAAAAATAAGAATTTTCTCTTACTCATTACAAAATTCAAAAAACAAGGTTTCTTCGTATTTGAAGAGTTAAATTTGAAAAATAATGTGGAAATCCCTACATTTAATGATAATTTATATATAATTTTTTGGAAGGGAAGTTATATGAAAAACAAAATCCAAAAAAGATTAAAAAAAATATGATTATGTAGTGACAATTAGAAACCCACCTTGTTATGACCAATAAATATTATTATGGAAGGACAACGATTAAAAAAAATATAAGGTGCACTAACAAGTAGGGAGAACCCACTTGGAGCAACCAAACAACAAATGGTAATCCAAACAATCTAAATTCTAAACCAATACAAAACAACAAAATAAAAATTGGAATCCCAGAAACTCTAGGCATATAATGGAGCTATTTGTAATCAAACAACCCAAAAAAACAAAATCACAAAATCATGACTATTAAAATCAACATTTAAGTTTCTATACAAAATTAGATCAATACAAAATTTTCCATATTACTTTTTTGTTTGTGAATCGAGTTCTCCACAAGCTGAATGTCCCCCTGTAAGACAAGAAAGTACTATTGAGGAGAGTTGGGACATCTGTGTGGTGCTTGCTAAGGACTCTTTGACGGTCAACTTGATAAATTGTTTAAGAAAATGAAGAAGGATGCAGAAAAACTATAGTTTTGAGTACAAGGGATTGCATGTGTTTTTTTTTTTTATTAACGTGGGTTTTAGGGGTTTAAATAGTGATTGTTTGTGGTGGAGAAGATGTGTCATTGATTTCAAGTAATTTCTTGATTGTGGGATGATATAGGGTCACAGCTGATACTTATAATAGGGCTAACATCCTCTAATATTTTGGGTTCACGATTTTCTCTTGTTTTGAAATATTTTAATCGGGTTAACTTGATCAAACTGTCTGAATTGTAGATAGGCCCGAATTGAAAGTCTATCCAAACCGATGATTGATTTGAGTTAGATCTTGGCTCCTTCGCTTAGGCTGAAACAAAACATTACGTTGTGTCCAAATGAATCCGAGTTAAGTTATGATTTATCCAACAATGATGATACATCTAAATCTCACTTGACGAGTGTAGTTTGAAAATTTTATATATGTTTCGTATATGTATCGTCACCTGATTGGTGGGTGAAATTGTGTCATTACAATAATTTTATAGAAAAAAAAATGAAGAGTGAAACTACACAACTGTACAAGGGGAATCCCCCGGGGGCGTAACAGTATAAAAAGAGGCCAAGACAGGCAAACTAGCAAGAAGCCAAAAGGCAAAATAGAAAGTATCGAAAAGAAAACCGTAGAGCAAAAAGTGTCAAAACACCGTTACTTTTAGCTTCCCTTCTCCACAAAGGGAGCAGGAGCATAAAGAAACAATGCATCATGATAACAGCACCATTGGATAAAAATAGCAATCGCGGGCGATCTCTGTCACAGTGCACCACCACACGAGCGCATAGACACATGATGAATTAATGTGCCAGATAAATAAATAAATAAATAAATAAAAGACACAGATCAGTTCTATAATTAGAGATTTAAAATGATAAAAATGACAATTCTAAATATTTTTCTATACACGACAATTCATAATTAATTAAAATTATTAATCAAGTTAATATTTTAAAATCATACAATATTTTAAAAAAAAATTAGAGTTTTGAACATCAGAAGAGAGCCAAGGAACTGTATGGCCGCCTCCCATCACACACTCTAACTACAAGATCACAGAACATTTCTAACAAACACTCAATAAGCTGGAATAATAAGAAAAAAGTGACATGGAACTAAATTTCATCATGCCACGTCAAAAATGTTTAGACCACTAATTGAACAGTGCCACCGACTATATTAACTGCGAAAGAAATTGCACTCGCGCCCAATAGAATAATTTTAATGAAGTGAATATGGGGAAAAAATCAATAGTGATTTGGCAAAAGGGACCATCAAATAATCGGTCCTAATTGTTGACGTGGCAAGACAGGGGAGAGACACGTGACACAATATCTAAGGCTGGCCCGCTCAGGCCCATTTCAAAACTGAATCCCATCAAGGTGCCGGCCCGCCACCAACACCCTTACCCTTTTTCGAGCTTACGTTTCCATCTGTCACCATCTGATCTTCACACCCTGCACTGTGGACCCCACCATAGCCACTATGATCACCATCCTCACTGCCACTAGCATGGCCATCCACACCGCTGTCGTCATCCTCATCATGGTCGCTAACATCTTCATCGGACGATAGAGGCACTAACCAACAAGTTCCATGCAAGTGCCCATTCACACACACGAAATACTCTAACCCACCGTCGTGGGACCCAAGCCTCCTGGCTGCACTCTTAGGCACGAGCCTAGCTGTAGTCATACTCCACACGCGGGCCCCACAATAAGGACACCTCACCCTCTCGTCGAACTCTACCCGCCGTCCGATTAGACAATGTCTCGTCCTAGACTTCATAAATCCCCGAAATACCCCTCTGTAAATCCCCAAATCATCCTCCTTATTTCCCATTGGATGCTCACACGGATCACTTACATACAGCAGATCGTCCCTACATTTCTTCGTCAGAAAACTCCGACCCGATGTCTTCGAGAATCGAGTCGCCTTCACGAAGTGACCCCGACATGGTTGACTCACTTGAAAATGTCGAGTCGGCTCACAACCACAACAGAAGAAGAGCAGCTTTGCGAGAGCGTGCCAGCCCCCTCCGATTCGACGGTTCGGTGCACCATTTGCCAATGTGGCGACCATGCGCGGTGCGCGATACACGCACATCTCCCTCCACAAAAGCCGCTTGGCGACGGCATGGAGTTTCCGGCTCACAGACGCGGCTTTACATAGAACGTGAATGTCCCAGTTGATTGACTCGAAGACCAGCATGAGTATCCGCTCGTTGAGTATCCCCGAGTCGCCTGGCTCCGACACCTCATTCGACGGACTCAGTCTGGGCCTCTGGTGCGCACTCATTTTCCAACAACGGATTTGCATTTCGAGTGGGGTGGCGTATACGCGCTTATATATATAGCAGTTGTAGAAATCTAACGCTGGACACGTGTCCAGCAGGAAATGCTGATTAAGTGCCTTTAGATCATGAGCTAAGAATCACGTACGTGTCTTGTTCTTATTGGCTGAGGAAGAAGTTTGATATGATATTAACCGATTGCCCTGTCACCGAATCGAGAACAAACGTCAGCGGTTGGATGAAAGTCGAGATTCTTCGCCACGTGTCCCACTAAATTAACCCTTCTCGTGGCTCGAAATATTTCTTGGTCTACGTGTCTTGTTCTGAAGGACTGAAGGATCCAATTAAAATATCTCATATATTTTATAATTTCTTTTTACTTTTCTCTGATAATGATCCGATACACTTGGGGAGATCAAGAACGTACACGTATATTGTATGATTTTTTTAGTGTTATCACGATGGAGCCTTTTTTTATAAATAAATAAATCTACGAGGGCTTTCCAAAATTAAAAGTGCACTTTGTCGGCAATATGGCATTTCTGACCGTAATAATAAATAAAAATTGATCCCACGCTCATTCAGAATGACAACCACCACGGTCGTGATGGATATGAGTGATTCCATTAGTAGGCATGTGATGCGTGAGTGTGTGATGCGTGTCCATGACTTGCACACATAATGCGTGTCCTATCATTTCTAATGGGATGATTTAGGCCTTGAACAATTCTCATGTATTAAATGAATAGTTATATAATAAATGAAAATTTGAAATATATTAATTTTTTTTCTTTTAGTATTGTAAGTCTCTGACTCTCTATTTTTCACACAGTTAATATAATTTTACTAATTTTTTTTTAACAATACACAAATTTCTAATTTATTGTTTCTTTCCTTTCAAAATTTTAATAGCCTTTTTGTAACAATTTCAACTTTTAACTCTATCTTTTTTAGTGTTTTTTGTTTTCATTTTAGAAAGAAAAATGAAAACAACGAAATTATCTTTGAGTTTGTAAACTGTTTATTCTCCTTTTTATCTTTTTCGCCGAGATAGAAATAGATAACGTTGGTGTGATAAAAAAAAAAAAAAAAGAGAGAGAAATAAAACCAGTTTGATACTTCTAATTTTTTTACAAAATTTGTTTTTTTTTAAGGTAAAATTCTATTAGCTTTATACTTCTAATTTGGTATACATAGCTTTATACTCCAAATATGCATATTAGCAAAAAAATATATAAATTTATTTTTTTTCAATAAAAATTGTAAAAAAATGGACATTAGCAAAAAATATTTTTTATTTTTTTATTTTCGTATATAATTATTCTAACCTGTACTATTTTTATTAAGAAACAACATACACTCCTCCCATCTAATTTTGTCAAAACGACAAAAATATTCATTTTATTTTCTTTTTTTAACATTTGTTCAATTTTGACTTTTTTTAAAAAAAGATATTTTTTATTTTATATAAAAATAAATTTAAAATGATAACTTATATTTTTATTTTTTCAATAATAATATTTCAATTAATAATTATTTGAAAACTAAAAAAAATTAAAAGAAATTTGTCAAAATTGAACAAAATGTAAAAGAAGAAGAAGAAGAAGATACTCTTATTATTTTGATACAAAAAATAACTTGGATAAGAGATGCTTGTAATTTGTAAATAATCTAAAAAAATATGTCTGTTATTGTAAAAAATAGGGGTGTCAATTTTTAACACGATACGATAACACGACTCGAAGTTAACAGGTTTGGATTTAGCATAAATGGGTTTGGGTCATAAACGGGTTGACACGTATAATACGATTAATAAACAGGTAAGGTTTGGGTTTTACTAGTGTCAACCCGTTTAACACGACTTAACACGTTTAATTATAAAATATATTACGAGTTAAGGTAATTCATCTCACATCAAATATTTATCAAGGTTTTGAGATTCTTTATTTATAAAAGAGGTTTCTACTTTGATTTGGCCCATATCCGAAGTTACTAAACTTGAAAATTATTTATACATATTAAAAAATAGGTAAATTTTTGTATTTGAAAAATAAAAAAATTAAAATAAACGAGTTAAGTAGTGTCGACACGTATAACCTTTTTAATAAATGGGTTGGGTTTGAGTTTTAAAACTTGACACGATTAGTTAATAGTGTCGAGTTTGAGTTTACACATTTTTAAATATGTAGATCTTGACACGACTTAAACACGACACGATAACTCAAATTGACACCCCTAATAAAAAAAACACCTCATGTAATTTATAGATACCAAGAAACGCGATAAACTTTCAATACTAGTGAAAGTTGTTATGAAAAATCGTGCATCACTTTAATTGGATTAATAAAATTACTTTTGTTTTATTTTTATAAAAGTGAAACTACTGTCCCACTAGAGAACGCCTTGGGTAATCAATGACGTACACCATGGGCGGTTACGTATGGCCCACGATACTTATCGCTTAGAGCGGTACGATACGATTCTCCACTCATTAGAATTATATGTGACGCGTGTCCTTCGATGATTGGGGAAGGTTACAAATATCCACGCAACCGAGATAATGTATCTACTGAAGTGACTGATCATAGAAAATTGAAGGACACGTGCTCATAAGGGATAACCATCAAATTTTGTCAGGACGCGTGTCGCGTGATGAAGTGTGACGGACCACTAATCACTGTGCCAATGCGATTACCTAAAGAAACAGGCGACTAAAGGAAACACAATTGTACCACTGCCACATGGTGGCTTTGGGACGAGCCACGGTATCGTTGTCGTCTTTGGTTCGGCTAGAGCGACACAAACATAAGTTGCCTCGTACAATCCGCAACTTACAACACGTCGCTTGACAAATTTGATAATATTAGAACGTCCAATGTTTTGCATTTTACTATTTCAATTCATCTGGGACCAGCATAATACAAAACTCCGTATATATATATATATATAATTATCATAACATGACCATGTTTAACACATTGGATATATAAGTAATATTATATAATACTATCTCTTAATAAGATACCGTCTAACTCTCTTACAATTTAATAGGCATAAAAGAATAAAAAATTTTAATTATTAAATTTCCTCATTTTTTATTTATCAAAAATTATTTTTTTATATGTAAATAATTTTTGTTATAAAAATAATATCTTATATGCAACATTTTAATGATATTTTAAATTTTCTTAAAAAAATACATATAATAATACTTAACTTAAAAACGTTAAAAAAAAATATCATAATGAGATAGGAATCACATTGATGAGCCTATCAATGATGAGTTTCACCCCGTATGAGAAAGTTAGACATCATATGGACAAAATGTGATGGACATTAAAACACGAGTAATCTAATTCCCGCTCCTAATTTAACCACTCAAGTTTCAAAAATTACAATTCTAATCATTAAAAAGTAATATTTTAGAGTGTAAGTGAATAACGATTCCCTAAAACATTGCTCTTTGTTCTATTTTATTTTTATTAAAAACTTTAACAACTTTTTCATTAATGACTTGGGCTCACAACTAGTTAAGTAAGAAACCCGATTAATTACAAGGGTGTCATTTGGGCAGACCGATCCGAGCTTGACCTGAATTTTGTAGGATTTGTGCATTATTTTTTATACTTTGAGTTGAGTTTGGATAAAAGAATTCAAGTTAATCTAAATTAGGGTTGGACTTGAGTTGATACTTTAGAAACATGAGCTCAATCCGAACTCGAATTTAATATTTTATATATTATATTTTTTATGCTTTAATTCTCTATCATTAGATTATTAAAAATTTATTACAGGAATTACTATTTACATTTTTATAATTTCAAAAACTTATTGATTTTTTAATATTTTTTCAAAATTAAATTATTTTGAATGAATTATTTTAATGGTATTTTGTTTATTTTAGAATGAGAAATTGAGTGAAATTATTGGAGATTTTAGTGTATAATTAAAATAGAAAAAAATAATAATTTATTAAAAAAATTGTAAATAAAATCTGAAAATTAGAATTAATAATCGTGCACGGGTTAAATTCGACACTAATAAATTTCAATTCGAGTTGGGTTGTTCAGGTTTAAGGTCAGGTTCAGATTAATTATTTTAAAACTTGGATTGGATCTGAGTATAACTCAACTCGAACCCAGTCCGCCTTAGTTGTACCTCTAATTAATTATTAGGAAAAAAAAGAAAGAAAAACTATGGAGTATCCAAAAAAAAATCAATTAGTTTTCTTAGTTACATGAAATTAAATACAGTTACATAAAGATATGGAAACAAGGCAAATCATCTATTCGTGATGAAAAGTTACATCTCTTTTATACAACTCAGGCAAATCGCCTATTCATGATAGAAAAGTTACATCTATTTTATACAGACAATTCTGGCTCAAATTAGAGCACAAACAATAGGTTTTTTCCCATCCTATGTCGCTTTTATAAAAGAAAAATAGAAACAACACAGGGCCATGCATGGTTCTCCTATTTCAGACATGATTGTTCAAGAAGATCCACAAGAAATTTCAAATCCTTCAGCTTATCCTCCAATTTTCCACCACTACTTTTCAAGTACTGAATGGGTTTCGCCAAAAAGCTGCTAACAATCTCCCTACTCATATTCTCTACCAATATGGTCTCTTCACATGATATCTCCCCTCTAATTCTACTCTTCAACTTCTCCAACTCCAACTCTCTCATCCTCTCTGCTACTCTCTCCAGCCTTTGCATTATGATCCCAACTTCTTTCCCCAACCCTTCATCTGTAGTTGCCGATTTTGATTTTGAAAACGTGAATTTAAGATCACTTGAGTCTCGGTCTTTGAACAGAACTCGATCGGTGACCGACCCCATTGGCCTAAGAGACCATTCGTCGAACCCTGTGTTATACGGATTGTTGTTAAGTTGCGTATTTGTGCTGGGGTTGATTGCTATGGTTGATGCTGCTACAACATGGGTCAGTTTTCTCTCTACAACGACCATTCTTCCATTGAAAACCGGGATGTTTGGATGCAATTTGAGGGATGATGGCATGGGCAAAATCGCCATTCTTGATTCAGCTTCTTATTCTTCTTCGTCTTCCTCTTTGGGAGAGCTATGGAACGAGGGTTTGAACGGATCCTTATTGGAAAGGGAGATGGTTGACTTGTGTCTCTCATTTATAATTATAGACGAACGGTGCTTAGAATTAAGCAATGGACCCGGAAGGGAAATATGGACGACGACACGTCTTTTACTTCGACAAGGATTTGGAAACTTAGAGTTTGACTTGGATTTGGTCCACCGCCGCCATGTGCGTTGACTCTTCTCATGTCGTGTCGGTGGGAGATCTTTTTGAATAATCATACCTATTTTTTTTTTTTCGACCGCAAGTATGATTTCTCATAATTTGATTCACATATATATATATATATTATATGTACACGTATAATTACGTATTTTTAATACACATAATTAACATTAATATTCTCATTCATATTAATGTACATGGAAAATAAATATTCACGTCTCAAAAATAATATGTCAATTTTAATTATTTGTGTTTGGATAGTGATTTAAATATGATTTTCTGAAATGTGTTTCAGAATTTTGTAATTGATTTTTTAAAAATTATAAAAATATGTTTGATTATGTTAATCAGAATTTAATTTCTGAGTTAAAAACTGTAAAAATGTGTTTTGATATAATAATATTTGAATTTAAATTTATGAGAATAAAAATATTGAAGATATTTAGAATGCTTTTAATATAATGATTATATATATATATATATATAAATATGCCAATGTTTGTAAAATCTCGTGAGTAAGAAAATGATTGACTGAAAACAACTAACTAAAGCATTGAAGATGATTGAGTGTGACAGAAGATTAGAAAGACATTCACAGGTAGATGATCAATTGTTTGTGACTTTTGTCAATTTGGACATTGTGTTGTCGAATCAAATTCATAACATAGTGAACTATGTTAAAAAAATAAAGACTGCATTTGAATAATAATTCAGATATAATTTTTTATAAAATGTTTTTAAAATAATTTTTAGAATTTTGTAATTAATTTTTTAAAAATTATAAAAATGTACTTGAATATAATCCAAAAAATAATAATTTCTTTATATTTTTTTATGCTAATATCAACATATGTTAATCATCGTAATGTTGCGAGAAGATAGAGAAATGGAGGGAGGAAGATTTTGAAAATTTTTAAAAACATGAAAAATGAATTTTCAGAATCAGTTTTTGAAACACAGCATTTGAAAATTCTATCCAAACACAAATTAAATTTTTGAAAGCGATAAAACAGATTTTCAAACACTAACCAAACGGGCATGTGTAT
Organism: Nyssa sinensis; assembly: GCA_008638375.1. NCBI lineage: Eukaryota > Viridiplantae > Streptophyta > Magnoliopsida > Cornales > Nyssaceae > Nyssa > Nyssa sinensis. The sequence goes on along the minus strand of CM018031.1, from coordinate 64,384,717 downwards.
AATAATTATTTTAAGAAGAAACATAGTTACTTAAAGTTTTGACCTGGTTCAATCCCCTAAACTTTAAAAAGAAAATTATTATACACATACAACTTTAATCATTTTTAAATTAATCCTTTACAAAATTTAGAATTAACTTAATTTTTATTTATTATTTCTCTCATTCTCATTCAAAACTATAACTCGTCTCTCAAAAATTTTGCAAATTTTGGCTCGCCTCGAAATTTTTTCTAAAATTTTGTGACTTCACCTTAATTTATTTTTTTGATTCTGCCCTTACACTTGACAAAGTTGCTTGTAAGTTATTTTTTGTGTTAATCTTTTTTCAAAAATGCTCAAAAAACTATCTGTAAAAAAACAAATAATTTGGTACATTTTAAATAAAATAAAAAAGATTTATTTCAAATTACTTTTATATTATAAAAAAGGTAAAAAAAAAAAAAATTGTTTGCTTATAAACAGAAACAAAAAAAAAATTTATTTGTTTTTTATAAATAAAAAACTTACCTTGTGTGTTTTATTTGTTCTATCCCATCTTGCTCGAGTTAGGAACCGTATTTGAAAGATCTTTCTAATGCATGCCCGCTTGCACACACACACACACACACACATATATATGCATATATATATATATATATGTATCTGTATATATCTGCTTGATATTTATTTTATTTTTGTAGAGTGATCTTTAATAACTTCGATAAATAAATAATTTCGAGAACAAGATACTTTTAACAAATTGTTAAACATACTTTAAAAAAAGAAGAAAATTATAAAAGTATTTTTCATTTATTAAAAATACTTTTAAAAATGTTATCAAACTGTACTTTAAGTAGAAATGAGGGAGAAGAGGAAGAAGTGGAAAAAGGATTGGTTACTGGTAGTGAGAGTAGAATGAGTACCTTTTATGGTGGGTCGAGTGGACTGGGCCTATACACTACGAAGAAGTTCAAAATAAAATGACATTTTAAGGACGATAATTGGCAATGGGCCGCAACAATGACCACACTGGTTCAATACTTAAAAGACCAGTGGCACAGTGTTGACATGTTCAAAACCCGGGTTTATTGGATTGGGCACCTGAACGTGTCCAAAGCATCATTTCTAAACATTCTCCATCGGCCCAACCTCGTTTGCTAATTCCACATTCTGGGCAATTCAATGGGCCTTTGTTTGTCTTGCTCTCTTAATAGAATGATCGGGCTTCATCCAGCCCGAATCAACAGCTTTCACCTTTTCGGTCCGACTTGCAGCCTTCCCGGGTTCGTGCATATAGCGGGAATCGTCTTAAAATCATTGTATATCATAGTGTCTTCTTGCTAAATGTCATTTAATTTTATTTTTTCACATTATTATAATACAAAAATATCAAAATTTTGATAATTCAATTATCTATTGACACATTTATATATTATTTTAACACGGACAAAATTTGTATGAAATGAGTTACTAAAGAAATAAATAAAAGCTTTAAAATAAAAGAGACTAGTCTTTACCTATAATAAAGTTTAAACGAGTTTGAAAATCTTATTTAATTTTTTCAAATTCGCCCTTAGCATCCGTAATTCAGGCCCGAAACCACTTTGCCCGCCGATCTTAAGCCAGTCCACCGGAAGGCATGGTGCGGATATGTATGATTGGTTGGTAGGTCACGTGCTATTGCACACTATCTAAGAACTAGATTCGTCCGCACAATGTGCACGTTAGTCAACTGGTCACTAAATTACGCACCCAAATGTACATTGACATACTGCCTGCAAATTCCAAGTCATATCTGTTTATTCCGTATATGTGAATGGGCTTCTTCCACAAAACTCACTCCTGTCTCTCTCCGTTTGTAGAAAATTAGGGTTTAAAAGAAACACAGTAGCAGTAATCTTTCCTAATCTCGGCCCCTCTCTCTCTATATCGTTTCCATATACATACACACACTAATATATCTATATTGTGAAAATTAGGGTTTTTTTAGCAAAAGCAGCAATTGTAATCTCTCTTTCAATGCCTGAAAAACCATTCCTCTCACCGTCCGCCGAAAACTCTACGCAGTTCGAAACCGCTTGCTTTCTCTTCAGAGAGGCCGGCGATTTCGGCACCTGTTCGTTGATAAAACCCTTGAATTCGTTATTTTTCGTGTTGTTCAAAGAACGCATGGCCCTAATTTGATTGAGAGCTCTGGGTGTTTCGTATTTAAATGGCGCCGAGTCGAAGAAAAGGAAGCAGCAAAGCTTCTGCTGCCGCCGCCGCTCGCAGGCTGTGGAAAGTCGGTGATCTCGTTCTCGCCAAGGTTAAAGGCTTCCCAGCCTGGCCTGCTACGGTACGCATATGGTGTCCTTATATAAAAAGATTCAGTCCTTTGATCGAAAAGTTCAATAAATCTGCTTTAGCTAGGTTTCTGATTGCATTCTTTTACATAGATTTGAAACAATGTAGGGCTTATATCATAAATTGTTCTTTATGGATCTGGCACAGAGATTGAATATTTCTGAGTTTTATGTGGTTGTTAATGTCGCTTTCTTGAGTTTAGAGTGGTGAGTGGAGAACAGATATTTTTGGGGCTCCTCTTTTTTTTCTTTCTTCCAGTTATGTCTATACCATGCAGACTACATAATAAAATTAACAAGCACGCAGGCTATTTTTGGTTATTGGAAAGAATTAGATAAAGAAAATGCTCAAAAATTCTTATGAAACTTGGTTTCTGATTGCAGGTAAGTGAACCGGAGAAGTGGGGCTACTCGTCTGATTGGAAGAAAGTACTTGTCTACTTCTTTGGAACCAAACAAATGTGAGTACTTCTGCCAATACCTGATAGTTTTTCTGCTTTTAGAATATTTTTTGTTCACTATTTTCTGCTTAAATAGTTTCTGGTGGTGTTCAAGTTTACTTTGTTGTATTTATTTATTTTTTCATGACACGAGAACATTGCTAGAGTCAGCATAGTTAAAGGCAAAAGGCGCCGAGGGCCTGCATTGCCTGGAATGCGAGGCGACAAAAAAGCATTAGGCTGAATGAAGCAAGGCACTAACTTTTAAAAATAATTAAAAAAATATATTATACATTAGAGGTTCATTTATTCTAAGTTGAATAATATCTTATATAATAATCCTCAGTGTAATAACACAGTTAAGTAAGTTTAAGTGAATGAGGTTCTCGCCTTAGTGCCTTTCGCCTTAGTCAAGGCGATTGCCTAGTTGAGTTTATGATGAAATCATGTTTTCCGGGTATTTATTTGGAAGGAATGATTTTTTTAAGTTGATTGTGCGTAGTAGGAACATATTGATCTAGGCCATTATGGATGTAAACCGTAAATCTCCCGGGGTTTGACTTGTTTAGGTATTAAACATCTTTTACAAATAAATGCAAACCTTCATATTATTAAAAGGTACCTACCAAACATTAAAAGATTGAAAATCAGCTCACTTGAACTCTATTAATCAGTTTTGGCCCTTCCTAAATGGGCCCCAAGTTTCTATCTGGACCTTTTCTTTTCATTTGGTTGGGTAACTTTGTATTTCTTCCTTAATTTATATGTCTTGTGCATGTGTATATATATATTTACTGATCAAAAAAAAAAAATATTAATTTTTTTTTTTATAAGTAACAGACCCTTGGGGTGAGAGTTAAGCCGGGGACACTGGGGATATGCATATATATATATATATTAAATTTATAACATTATTGATAAAAAAATCAACTTTATTGCATTGCACTATCACTTTCACCTTGGTTCTTTCTTTTTCTACTTCACCACTTTTAGGGGAAAAAAATTGTGGTTGTATTCTTTTCCTAGAGGGTGATGTGGTCACTAAAGCATGGAGAAACATAGAAGGCAATTACTAGAAAATGGAATAAGCAGCTGTTATATAAATTACTTTTGCCATCTTTTAAATCATGTCTCTTCACGCCTCTGTACAGCATGTTTGTGGCGTTCAAAAGAAAATGCATGATTATGCAAATTTTCATGACTGAGGAGCAGGGGAGTATATTATTGAGAAGTTTCCTCCTAATATCTAAATTTCAAAGACTTAAAAAATGAAGATCCATGATCTACTGATATCATTTGTTTGCTGTAATCCATTGAATGTCATATCCAATTAATCAGACACCCTTTTTTGTTGAAATTGTTTGGTTTAGAAGGGAATAGTAGTTTGGCCTGCTTACAGAAAATTGCTTAGCTCTGGTACTCTCTGCTTGCCCTAACTTTGAGGTTTGAAGATTGTATTATTCCTTTCTCATCATTTATAGCAATCCTTTGATGATTAAGTCCTTGACAAGGACTTAATCACCAAAGGATTGCTTTGATTTAAGGACTTAATCACCAAAGGATTGCTATAAAAATCATAGTGATAGCTAAGATTCTTTGATCAAAACATATGACCTCATTGGCCCTGTAACAGTATGTAGACCGGTGCAGAATATCGATTTTGTTTTTTGGATATATTCTGCCGATCTTCTATCCGCATTAATATGTACTTTTGGGTCAAGGCAAATGTTTTCTTGGAAGTTTGATGTATAATTTGGTTGTATTTTACGCTCCAAAATGTCACAATATTGCCTATTTAAATCAGTCATACAAAGAAAAGCAATAAACTATTACTTTTTTTTTCAAAAACAGTTTAGTAACGTTATGCATGATGTCTTGAGTTTTACCTTGAGGGATATTTTGTTATATCTTATGGATGCTCTTCCATAAGCCAGTCAGATATAATTGAAATTTAGGCTCTTGAACAGCCTGATTACACCTGGTTTTGTGTTTGGCCTTTGGGGAATCGGTGGATCGTATATATATTCATTGTTCTTCCCTGCACTCTCCTCGCTTGTTCAGAGTGCTACTTGCTCTTGGTTTGGTGTGTCTTGGGATTTTATGGTTTCATTTGGGTTTCTTGCTAGTAGAACAAGGTTTTAGGCTAAATATAGTTTTGGAAGTCTCTCCATGCACCTTTACGAAGCCAATGGGAATTCCTTCTAAGTGTTCGAAAGAGGTAGAACTGATGGAGGGAACAGTTTATGTTATTGCTAGAGTTTGTTCCTTTTGGAAGTTCTCTCTATGCACCTTTATGAAGCCAATGGGAATTCCTGTGTGTTTGAAAGAGGCTAGAACTATTTTGTAATGGCTGGAACAGTGTAAATAGCTAGAGTTTATTCTTTTGACGACCTTTTTTGGTTCTTAGGAGCTTGTAGCCTTTTATAGGTTTAGGGTGGCATGTTCCCCAACATTTTTGTAGTGCTGTCATCATTAAATTTCTATTTATGGGAAAGGTGCATTATTTTGTTTTTAAATTTACAAGGAAGCAAAAGCAAGAAAAAGGGGGTTTCTGAATGCTGCATTGTGCAGTGTCATGCATTATGTTGCACAAATTTGATAACTATGCTTTTCACTTCAATGCTGTAAGATCTTCTTTGTTTTCCTTTCCAATATTGCTTCTATGAGTAATTCGAGAAAAAAATCAAGTCTACTTCAACTGTAGTAAGTTTGCTATTTTGTTTGGGCTGAGGGATATTTTGTGATGCAGAGCCTTCTGCAATCCTGCTGATGTTGAAGCATTTACAGAAGAGAAAAAAGAATCTCTTCTACTCAAACGGCATGGAAAAGGTGCTGATTTTGTTCGTGCAGTACGTGAGATTATTGACAGCTACGAGAAGTTGAAGAAACAGGACCTGGTTGTTGATTTTAACTCTGGCGATGAAGTTACTGTGACAAATGCTGGGAACTCGGTGGAATCATTGTACAATTTTGGGTCAAAGGATGAGACAGGAACCCTTACAGCGACACTTGATTCATGTTCAAAATCTTCATTTTCTACTGGGGATAAAAATGAACCAACCTTTCCAGTGGAAGATGCTGCAGCTGCAACACAAAAAGCTGCTTTGCATGACAGGGAGCCATCTTCTGAGGAACCTACTGATAATTCGCTGGTTACAGAAAAACCTCTGGCAACTACTTATTCTTCAAGAAAAAGACTTGGAGGTATACAATCACAAAGCTGTGCCACACAGAAAAGGTTGCCAGCTGCTCGAAGATCTAGAAGTTCATCAAGGGTGAATTCTTGTAAATTCTCGAAGTTAATATTTCCATCTTGTAATGGCACTAAGAATGCTGGGGATGTAGAGTCTAATGATTTGTGGGATGGATCTGTGAGAAGGAGCAAACGAATCAGGAAATCACAGGATGCATCTGAAGGGAATGATGCTGATTCACTTGCTTTTGTTTCAAATGGTAGCATTGAAGAAAATGGTTCTGAGATTGTTACAGTAGATTCTGACACCTTTAGTTTAAATGAAGGCAGTACTGTAGAGTCTGGTTGTAAACAGCCACAGCCTGAGCCCATTGTTGAATGTTGTGAAGGGAGATGTTGAGCTGAGCCAAACACTTGATTTCCAAACAAAGTCCAATGTCATCAAGAAGAAGAGGAAGCTGAATAGAAAGCGAGTGATTACTGATACCACTGAGATAACCAGTACACTAGATAAGGAGGCAACGTCAAAAGTAGAAGTCCACGGGACTGGACAAATTTTACCAGCTGTTCGTTTAAAAAATGAGAGAATTTCCAAGGAAGATGGCGACGAGCACCTGCCATTGGTGAAACGAGCAAGGGTTCGGATGGGTAGACCATCATCTACTGGGGAGGAGGTTGATACCTTGATACAGTTTGAAGACAAACCCTCAGAACCCTCAAACAGCCTTTCTGGGCAGGTCTGCACATCTGTAAACTGTGAGGAAAATAGTCCTGCTGATAGGAACTCACTTGTGATAAAGGGTTCTGTGGATAATTCATCATCTTTGGACAAATGCTCTCAACTTTCAGTTAATAAGCCTTGTCCTTGGGAAGGAAAGAAAAATCAACAGTTTGGTTGTTCAGTGGATGGTGAAGCTGCTTTACCTCTATCTAAACGACTCCATCGTGCCCTTGAGGCTATGTCAGCTAATGCTGCTGAAGATGGTCAAGCATGTTCTGAAGCACCATCAACAATGAAAACATTTACTAATGGATGTTTTTCTTCCACAAGGGACTGCTTTCACACGTACATGGAAAGCAAAGCAGGGAATGGAATTGGAGTGCAGAATATAGACTCTTTTAGTAACAATGCTACTCATGATGGCATCTCTGCGTCTTTTAGTAACAATGCTACTCATGATGGCATCTCTGGGTTCTCCACCAGTTCAAACCCACCAATGCTGGAGGAAAGTGCAAAATATTTTGTAGGAGTTCCAATTTGCAATAAACCTCTCAGAAGCGAAGGTAGCCCAGGACATGGGTTCTGTGAAGATACGCTTGAGGAGGCTGTGGACTGTTGTCCTGATAGTAAAGATCTTAGTATGTCATCTTTAGGTACTCAAATTTCAGAACTTGTGGTTGTAGGCCAGACTTCAAAATCTTTATCACCTAATCTTGGCAGAAAACATTCTTGTCTGGGATGCAATCAAGGCTCATTGAGTCAAATGTCACCTTCTAAGGATGAATGCAGAAATGAGAATTCTGAGTTGAGCAACCATGTACCTGACAATCCTGCTAAAGAACTTGATCCTTCAGAAACTTCTGGGATGAGCTTAGATCCTGTCTCAGGGGCTATTGAAACTGCTACAAATTCACCTCAAAGTGGTACCAAATTGCTTTTGGACAATGGAGAGGCTCCTTATTGTGAACCTACCAAGTTGTGCAAGCTTCCCGTGGATGAGAACATCAAAGCGACTGCAATGTAAGCTGATGCGAATATGTTTTAATATATAGTTTACTTATGACTGTCCATTGATTTTATAACTAATTTCAATTACTTTCTGAACTACAATTTTATTTTGCTCTCATGCCTGCCATGGCAGTGTCTTCAGTCAATTTTATTTATTATTATTGTTATTTTTAAAACTTGTTACTTCATAATGGTTATGCAGGTGTGAGGTTGTGAAAGAAACTAAACCAACACAGAAGGATTTCAATGCTATTCCATCTCCCACCTCTCCGAGGGTCATGGTGGTTGCTGTCCAGGGTTCTGATGATCATTTGGGTGACGGGGGATCTTCATCTCCATCCGATGGTTTAGACTCTACTGCATGTGCACCTCCAGCCCATACTTCAATCTGCAACATGTCTGTATCAGATAGTAATAAATTTTTTGAAAATAATGGTGGTTGTACTCCTGATGGTCATTTGCAAGATGAGAAACCCAAACATGTGAGCAAATGGAACAATAAAGCAGAAGCAACTGCTGCTCTGGCATCATTTGAGGCCATTCTTGGAACATTAACAAGGACAAAGGAGAGCATTGCTCGAGCTACACGTATTGCTATTGACTGTGCAAAGTTTGGCATTGCTGCTAAGGTGTGGTTATGCCCGTTCAATTTTGCTAAATAATATTAACTTACTGTGTTACCCTGGTCATGATGAAGAGAGTATAGTTTGACGTCTACTAGTGCCTAATAAGGTTATGTGCTTTTAGGGTTTCAAATTTCCGTAGGAAAACTGTCACTCTGAAAAGGGACTAATCTGTTGGTGTTGGTCACTAGGGAAATGGTATTAGCCTATTAAGATTTTTCTATCCAAAGAGTTTTTGATGTTCATGTTTTTTTTTTTTAAAATAAAAAATAAAATGGAAAAACGATTAGTCAATAGGTGTTTGGTTTTGAAATACCCATTACTTCAATGAAATGAAAATGTTATCTTAAAGAAATTGAAATGCTCTGTGAGGGAGTCTTTCTGTCAAAGCAGAGACTCTTATAGAGGGGCTGGGGTATGCTAAAAGCCTTCACTCGTGGGATGTTATAGTTGTGGGCCCATCTTCCACCATTTTTATTGGGTGATTCACAGGATAAATTGAAATCAGGCTTAAGGAATTTTGCACCCAGTTTAGGATTTTTTATTTACACTTCTTTGTAACGTCTCACGAGACCCATATTTTTCAAAAGCCATGTTGGATGTTTAGGTATCCCTCCCCTTGGGTTTATTTCTTTTGAGTTTTATGAGAGAAGTTGTGGATGTTTATAGGAGCAAGGGTTTATGTATTTCAATGAAATCTTTATTTCAATGAATTTCATTTGGATTTAGCTTCAGAGAGGGTGTCATTTTATTTGGTGCATATATTGGCAAATGGCCAGAGATATTAACGGGTCACGGTGGCTTGTTTCTGTTTTTCTCTCTTATTGTTTTTGTTTGTTTATTTGTTGATAAGTAACAAAATTGTCAAAATAGAGTATTGTGGTACCGTACAAATGCTAAAATTTATGATTTTTAGCATTGGAGATTTCTCCCTCATAGTACTTTGCTTGGACGTTGTGTTTTTTCCTACCTGTTTTTCCTTGTCAATAATGCATCTTTCTCTCCCTTTTTTTTAAGAGAGAGATTGTTGAGTTGATTTGAGTTGATTTAAATTATGTGAATTCTATCTTTAATAAATAAATATATATAACAGCCACATTACTACTGGCATTGAAAGTTTTCTTTTTCCTTTTGAGAGAACTTTTCTGAAGCTGTTGTATTGACAAGAGATTAGTATATTAGTACTTTAGAATTGAGTTTTTTTACTTATCAAACAAAAAAAAAAAAAGATCTAACTAAAACTTAGTGGAACTTTTTAATTATTTGCGGATTTTTTTTAAAGGGTTTGTTTCATTTTTCAGTTTGGGTCCATCATCTTTTAACCCTCAGCTCATCATTCTTAAGATTATCTAAACTAATTGGGTGTCTTCATTCCTTGCTGAAAATTAAAGAAACACCATAATGGTTTTAATGGGGGAGATGACACTGAAGTACTCCACAAACTTTCCTACTTAGTGTTTATTCATCTTTCTTATTATTACTACTACTTTAAACTTGCAATGCAGTTTCGACAGAGGCATATTTGTATTGCAGATCTTTTTCATTTTTTATTAATGTATAGAACTTTCTAAACTTAGGTGGTAGAAATTCTTTCCCACAATTTGGAAAATGAGTCAAGTTTACACAGAAGGGTGGACTTGTTTTTCCTCGTGGATTCTATCACTCAGTGCTCTCGAGGCTTGAAAGGTAATGCATTTGTTTTAATGGTAATATGACAACTGACTTTTGAAGTCCCTGAATGTTGTGCGTGTTGATACTGAAATCCAATTTTAATTCCCAGGTGATATTGGTGGTATATATCCTTCAGCAATTCAGGCAGTGCTGCCTCGTTTATTGTTGGCTGCTGCTCCTCCTGGAAGTAGTGCACGGGAAAATCGATGGCAGTGTTTGAAGGCAAGCAAAGTGTTATTTTTCTTTTAATTATTTTGCACCCCCCCACCCCCCTGCTCTCTCTCTCTCTCTCCACCTCAAACCGAAAGAAAAAACAGCAGACAAACCAAACACATGGTCAATGGGTTTTGATTTACCATACTCCTTTCTCACTGGATAGGTTTTGAGGGTTTGGCTGGAAAGAAAGATCCTTCCAGAATCCATTATTCGCCACCATATTCGAGACCTTGATTCCCTCAGTGGTTCATCTTCTACTGGTGCCTTTTCTCGGCGCCCTCTACGAACAGAAAGGGCTCTTGATGATCCTCTTAGAGAAATGGAGGGTACTATTGTTGATGAATACGGAAGGTGCGAATTTCCCCCCTTTTTTTTGTAAAATAAAACTCTTATTCGAAAGAAAAAAAGAGAATATAAAAGTTTGAATACGTTGAATCTCACTTTTATATAATATTTCTGTATTATGAATTATTGAGTCTTATCTTATTGCTTCAGCAATTCAAGTTTTCAGCTTCCGGGTTTCCGTATGCCTCCTATGCTCAAGGATGAAGATGAAGGTAGTGATTCTGATGGAGGGAGTTTTGAGGCTGTTACTCCTGAACATAATTCTGAAACCCCTGAAGAACGGGAAAGAATCCCCATGCCTGCAATTGAAAAACATAGACATATCTTGGAAGATGTTGATGGTGAGCTTGAAATGGAGGATGTTGCTCCCTCTTTCGAAGCTGAAATGAATTCCACCAGTAATTTTGCCGGAGTCAATAATGTGCAGACTGCACAATATCAGTTTGAACAGTTTCCACATTTCTTTGCTCCTCCACTACCTAATGACATACCCCCATCGTCTCCTCCTCTACCGACAATGCCCCCTCCACCACCACCACCTCCACCTCCACCTCCACTCCCTTCATCTGCAGTGCCTGATGCTGTTAGTAGTGGTGCTGAGTCAATGTTCTTCATAGCTACACATGTGCGTTGATATATATATATATATATATATATATTTTCCCATTACATTTCTTTCTAGGTATTGTTAGTGTTCATGTGGAAATGGTATAGTTTCTAACACTAGTAGTTTATTTTCCTTTTTGATTTGGCATGCATTTGCAGAATATAGAAGACAAGTTACAACCTCCTATTGCCCAGCAGTCTGTTGCACCTGGAATCAATGCAAAACTCTCAGATGCAGTGTATTATCATGCACCTGATGGCGGAGATCTTCAAATGCGGATACCTGACTCTGCTGGCTCTTGCTCGTATAGCAGTCCTGCTGTCTCCCATCTGCCAATTCGACCAATGAATGGTGTTCAACAGACAAGTGGTGCGTCCTTGCAGAACAAGACCTACCATCTACCACCACCTCATCCTGCACCGTCAAATCAATTCTCTTATGTTCAGGCAGATCAGCCAGTGCAGTCGGTTAGGGAGGTCCCACCCCCTTTGTACCCCGATAGGTTCCATTCTGTGCAGAACACAGACAGTGGAAATTTTTACACTGACCATAATAGAATGAAATTGACCCCACACGAGCTTGGAAAGAGCTGGAGGTTTTCAGGGCCATCTTTTTCTGGTAAAGTTCTCTACTTGACCACAACTCGTTGAAAATTTTAGATCTTATGTCATTTTTACTATTAATTTTTTGGGTTACGAGATATTTTTGTATCTGTCCCAGGTTCATACTATCCTGACGGTGCCAGGGCATCATATGCACCTGCTTCATATACTGGCCAATCTTGTGAGTCAGCAATACCAGACCATAGGTGGACTTTTCCTCCCCAGGCCATGAATCACAGAGAATTCATGCCTCACAGACCACCCTCTGATGGCCCAATTCCAGTGGGAATCCGAGGTGTGTTTTTTGCAACTTTTGAGAAATTGAATAATTTTCCTAATTGGGTGCACTTTTTTTTGTCTATTTTGCTTTAAAGCATATTGATGACCTTGCTTAGCTACATAGTAAGGTTACGAAAATCAGTCATTGGATTGCTTTTTGTTCTCAGCTCCAAGATTTTGGCGACCTAGATGAACCATCATGATGGAGCTCCAAGTACTGGTATATTATCCTCATATTCTCCTATTTGGAATTTTTGGCATCTTTGTAATATATATTTTCATGCTGATTATTACATGCTGGTCTATGATTGCTAGGTATCACCAATTTTTGATCTGGGTCCTGCGGCTTGTTCAAAAGCTTGAGATTATTTTCTGGTGAACCATATTTTGCACTTCAAGCTCAAGGTACGATCTCCAGAAGAGGGTGCAGCACCAAAGAAGGGCGTGCTTGGTGCGTGGTTGTATATATGTATTCCATCATGTCCTTTCAGAATGCAGAGTTTTAATCTGTCTATGGACTATCCACTTTCATGTATCATTTTTTTTTTTAATTTTAATTTTAGAGAAATTAGTATAATTTATTTTTTTAAGGCCATCATAGGAATTTATCATAATTCTTTGGGTAATTTGGCAGAACTTTTTAATTTTTTGGCATTTCTAGGGCCTCTTTTCACTGTAAAAATTTCCTAGTTTGTACATACATTGCGAAAGGTTTTTGCCCAGGCATGGCTGATCTTAATGATTGAAACTGAACCAATATATATTTGTGGTATTAGTGCATTTAGAATGGCCATTACATTTATTGATTGCTTTGTCTAGTGATAGTTATGTGAGCCCCTTTCCGTAAGGGAGTGTTTGGCCGTTTGAATTGCTTCCTTCTTGTTGCATATTTATTTAAAGTATGACATTAACAAATTTTAGCTAAAAATCAATGAACCTCGAGGCATTGTAGGGTTTGTCACGTGTTTTTTTCAGTTGAGACAAATCACAAAATAATTGTTTTATGACTTAATCTTTTTATGTTTTATGCTAAATTTGTAAATTAAAGTTGGTTTTTGATAAATAATATTCAATAAATGATTCTATTACTTAATGATGGAAATTCTTTATGTAATTAATTATTAGCGTAATAAATTTCGTGTGTTGCGCAGATATCAATATAAAAGTTGTTAGACTTCATAATTTTTATTGAAATTGAGGATAAATAATTTTTCTGTAAAAAAAATGTATACATGTTCTATTATTTTGTTAAAAAATTTGTGCTTAAGAGAATGTTTTTTATTAAAGAAATTCATAAAGAAACTTAACCAGTAATAGTTTTCTTTTGAATCTTTCAAGATTATTAATTATAATTTTCGATTGAACATTCAAGGGCGGATCTAAGGGGGAAAAAAATAATTAAGAGGACTAAAAATGTTTTTGGAGGAATTTTTTTCTCAAATTGGAGGAAAAACTTCACAAAATTGGTTCAAATATTTTTTCAAATTTTGGGAGGAAATTTTTTTTTTCCCCTCAAATTGGAAAAATATAAGTTTTAAGAAGTCCAATGTCAAATGGTTTTCATAAAAAACATTAAAGTCATCTAAATTATTATCATATCTAAAAGAAGAAGAAACAAAATATATAGCCCTAAAATTACAAAATTAGGAGGAATAGATAAAAGGATGATCATTTAGTCATTCACGAAACTCTTAGATTTTCTTATATTTTGAGAATTTGGGGACTGTGTTATGATAATTATTTTTAGAATAATGCAACCGTGGAGCCCAAGTTTATACATGGCAAATGCTTTTAGTACGAATTTTTGAGCGCTAAGGATAACTCAAGCGTTGCTCCATTTTATTACACAATACTAATTTTATAATGTTTTATATAAATTCTATCCAAATTATTGTATATTATAAATCACTTCCCATTTCTATAGTAGTTTTTAAGTTTTAAAATTTTGTACCAAATTTTATATCATAAGTTCATTAATAATATATTAAACACATTATTTAATAAGTATTTGAGGAAAAATACTAAATATAAACAAAATTTTTCACCTTATTTTTTTATTTTTAGACATAGACATAGGGTGATGATTGATGAAACCGAAATGTATAAATCACTCTCCATTTCTATAATATTTTTTAAGTTTCAAAATTTTATACCAATAACATAAGTTCATTAAAAATGTTTTAAATACATTATTTAATAAGTATTTAAGGAGAGGTGCTAAATTCATGTTTGTTTACCTCATTTTCTCGCTCTTACATATAAGTTAATATGACCTACATATATTTATCACCTCGATTCTGCTTCTTTCATATAAATAAGATTCACGTAATGAGTTCACTTATGTGAGAAAGTAGATTAAGATAAAAACAATATTGAATAATTTTATCTCGATGGGCCACACGTGCATATACCGTAACAATTTATTGGTATAACTATATATCTAACATTTGAAACCACGACCACTTAATATTTGCTCAAAATTAAGGTTGGGTAGGGGTAGGGGTTGGTTTATTGTTATTACTATATTTAGCAGTTTAAAAAAAAACATTTGATACAAAGAGCATTTTTGATAATAAGAATTACATGTATTTATTATCTCGATTCTACGTCTTTCACAGGATAAGATTCATACACAGTTTAAGGTAACAATTGACGAGTCCCTCAAAAAAAATATCTTAATCTCAACAAATCTAATCTTTGAAAACCGACCCTGTGAAAGCACTTGAGACAATTTAGCATTTTTGAATGACGTTAATCCTTGGCATTTCTCGTTCCGCTTCCGTCGGCAGGTTGGCAAGGCAACTATACGTTTGAGGTTTGAAAGCGACCCAGGTCTTTGGTGTGAACTGGCAGTATGTTAATTTAGGACCTCCCAGGCCCCAACTACCCTCGCACTTCTGAATAATTACTCCTCCCAGCTGTTCCCCAAAAAATAATGAAATATCGGATCATTTCTTTCTCTTCAGTTGACCCTTTCTGATCGATGATAAGGTAATCCCGTTCGTAGCGGTGGTGGTTCTTCTTTCTTGCTCCAAATCTTTGAAATTTTCGATAAAGAAAACACTGCACCAAAATGGGTGCTTCTCAATCCGTCCCAGAAAAATCTATCCATGATTTCTCCGTCAAGGTTTTCTCTACTTTTATTGCATACCCATCTCTATCTTTCTCTATATATAAAGGTCTATGCATGTTCTTTTATTGGGATTCTCAGGAAGCTGGGATTTGTTGTGCAGGATAGCAAGGGTAACGACATGGACCTCAGCATTTACAAAGGGAAGGTCCTGCTGGTCGTCAATGTTGCTTCCAAATGGTTCTTTCCCGTTTCTTTAATATTTTCTTATCATTATATTATTGTTTTCTTCTGTCGTTGTTAACTGATTTGGAATTTCTGCATTTTCTTTTGTTATATGTATTGGGTTTCGTGCGATTATGTATGTGGGGCTGAAACAGTGGGTTTACAGAATCAAACTACACCCAGATGTCTGAACTTTACAACAAATACAAGGATAAAGGTGAAGATTCATGTTCGCTTTTGGTTTTTCTTGCCTTTCCTCTCTCTAATCTATGAGCAAGTATAGAGTATATACTCTTTAAGAATCTTTTTTTAGTTTGCAACTTTTGAGTAATTATTTAATATTCCCATTTGAAAACTATTTTAAATTATTTTTGCTGCTTTTTTTTCTTCTTCTTTTCATTCTTTGATTGGAATTATATACCCATGAATAGAATTGTTCCGTAATTATTTAGTTAGGCATTTTAACTTATACATTAATCTTTTATTTTCTTTGAATTGGTTGAGACTTGAATTTATATATACAGTCTATAGACACATAGTCATATATACACTTTGTTGTTTGATTACAGGTTTTGAGATCTTGGCCTTTCCGTGCAATCAGTTCTTAAGGCAAGAGCCAGGTTCAAGCCAGGAGGCACAGGAATTTGCATGTACAAGATTCAAGGCAGAATATCCAATTTTCCAAAAGGTAACCAGTATTACAGGATATTCTCAAAGCAATTAAGTTTTAGCATTTTATGCTTCATAATTTTAAGTTTTATTGGATATGAAATAACATGTTATTTTGCATTTTGATCTTATTGGTCATAAATAAATGTAATTTTTATTTTGAACTATGGTCTTGTTACTTACTTATATAGTGGATACATGGGTCCTAGGATTAATATTGGATGTGGTTGGCCAAGTTACGCAATTTATTTTGCACTTTGGTGTTCAAAACTGGCATTGACAGGATCTGAAAAAGGCAAGTTAGTGAATACCAATTTTGGGTATGGAGTGCAGTTATTAATTGTAAAATAATAATTTGCTGTTTTATAACTGGAAGACAATATGTGAAGCAAATGTGGAAAGGTGCAACTTTGAGTAGTTATGGGAAATGTGATATGTACAGATAGTTTCCAAACAATTGGTGTAGGACATGTAGGAGAGAAAATAGAGAAGAGAGGAAAGATAGAGAGAGAGAAAAACCAAGGAAAGAGAACCGTGAGAGAAAATATCACAATCTCAATATTCTATGTCTCCAAAACATCAACCCCTATAAATAGCTAAACCCTAAATAAACTTACCAAAATTAAAATAACTCCTAAAATTAAGTTTTAAAATAAATAAACCCTAAAATAAAAGAAAATCAAAATACGTAAATAAATATCTTTCAAGATCAAATATGAATGGCCCGTGGGGTCCTCCTTTTTCTTCATCAATAGGGAAACCTCATGAATGATGTGTAAGCATGTAACCTAATGAAGATCCAGTAGAAAGTGTTATGGCATGTGAAGACCCTAAATGTGAGAAGGTTCGTGTCAATTTAGTGGACATAGGCAAAATGTTACAATGCTTATTGGAAATGGGTTCCCTTGCGTTGTCCATCAGTTTCAGAAATGGTTTAGGGAAAGCACATTTCTTACTGAATAAGCTTGCTTTTGCACTGTCAAGGGTTAGCTTGAATGGTATCACTTCCAACTTTCAAAGAGGAGGTTGAAGGTTCAAGTCTCAACTGGAATAGTGTATGTGTGTGTGTCTTACCTATCCAAAAAAAAGAAGAAGCTTTCTTTTGTGCATTTGGTTGGTATTTTATTGGTTGAAAATATTAAATGATAGTTACCTTAAATGTGTCTTATATAAAGTATACTGTGACAAGGGAATTGAAACCATTGATTTGTTGTTGTATCAGTGGTTATTTAGAAATTAGCAATCGAAGATGAATTTTGTTCCCACTTTTGAAATACTTATTATTTCAATGATTTTTAGTCCACTTTAATTGGAGTTCTGCAGCAATATGCCCTTGCTCAATTAAAATTGTTTGACCTTTCCAACTTACCACGGTTGTAGATGCTAGGAAAGTGATGGAGCATATAAGAACATTACTGCATCTTTCCTTTATTAAAAAAGGGAGAAAAAAAAGAATATACCACAACTTTGAATGGGAAGTGAGACTCATAACTTGATGGAAAAACTCAAGGGGCTCTGAATGAATTTGAACATCTACAATTTAAGACTGCCCCTATGTTTGCAGTGGGATCCTAATTAAAAGTTGAAGCCTTTTGCATATTGGGCAAATAAATAATCACCTAAAAGACGACTATGATCATAAATTCAGTTTTAAACTTCTTTTGGAAATGAGATATTTGGAAATGGGAACATATGTGTTGGTCCCTTATCTAAGTAAGAGAATTCCCCTCAATCTTTGTTAATTATTTATTGAATAAATTCATAATACATATGCCTTACATCTTACTCTTTGGAGTTGTGATTCACCATAAGGGAGGACCTAGCACCTTGACTCTATACTTGCCTTCAGATACTGTACATTATGGATTTAACTATCAGTTTCATCAAGGCTTGATCCAGATTTTTGCTACAATATAGTTATTCAAGACTCTGGCAATCTGCATTGAATTGTTGAGACTTCTTTTGTTACCATTAGATAAGATGTGAATATTAATAAGTTCTCTTGGTATGTCATGCTAGAAAAGTCAAAGAGACAGTTGTTGAAGGAGGAGGAGAGGAGAAAAGCAATTGAGAGATTGAAGCCCCCAAGTTTTTTTTTTTGGTTGGGGGGGGGAGAGTGGCCAGAAAAGCCCCTGTGTGGAGAGGACCAGCCAAAGAATCAGTTTGCCTCTCATATCTAGCACTGCACTTGAGACCCACCAAACCACAACCTCTTTGATATCCCCCCGCATGACCAGTCAAACAGATGATGTGGTGTTTCCACTGTCAACAATATGTATTGTACACATCCTTTATTCATATTCATTTTCCACTTTCCTTGCACCTATTTTTTTAAAGAGCTCAAATAGAGCTTCCTCACTATTTCACATGTTCCCATTAGATCGTATTTTCAGGAGTCTCATATTGATTGTCCACTACAACTGGGAAGATTCATTTTCTTTTAAATATGTAAATGTTTTTTTTTCTATAGTATTTCTTGGGCCGCGACTTAGTAAAATGAAAGCAGTTAATTAAACTGAGAAATTATTGATTTTAGCTGGCATTTGGATGCTGCAATAAAATTTTCTTGGTGTCAATAGTGTGATGTGACAGTGTAGATGAAGTGTTCGATTTAGAACTCATGTTAAAAATTATATAAGCATTGACTTTCTTCGTATTGGAAAGTTGCCAAATGCCAAGGAAGCTATGATTTACAAGAAGGTACAAAACTATAGTAATCTTGGCCCTCTCTCAGAAGCCAATGTAGAAGTAAACTGATAATCTAATTCTGGTAAATCATGGATTCGTCTGTTTTTTTTTTTTATCAGTAAATCATGGATTCATCTAGTTATAAATTATGATTTATTTTCAAGTTTACTAAATCAAGATGAATCCTCTCACGTGTGTGAGATTAATAAAGTTGATGATTAATCCAATAAAATCCTTTTTTTTTTTTTATAAGTAAATGTATATATAGAAGGTGCCCAAGGGGGGCAAACCCATAGAACAAACTAAGCTAAAATTTACACTGGTCTAAGCGACCCCAAAAAAATCAACCAAAGCAATGGCATTTACAGAGGATTCCTCTTTAACCCAAAAAAAATAGGAAGCCTATAAAACTCTCTGTGAAAGAAGTAATGACTCTTGCTCCTCTCCAATAAAATCCTAGTAGTGTTTGAGCTAATGTAACCTTTTGCTTGCTAGCAAATCTTCTTTATTATCCCTGCACCTGCACAGTTGGATTGCTTAGATTAGGTACTGTAGTTAATAGTAGTTGTTAGTTACTGTTAGCCATGCTGGACATTGGGTTCTCCGGCAATTGTCTCCCCTAGGCTTTACCTTTGGTAAATGGCATTTCTTCTTTTCATGGGTTCTCTTATAGAGACAAGTAACAACACCCTTATAAAGTGTGAAAAAGGCGTGAAAAAGAAGCTAATGTCTAGGCTTCGATTTGGCAAATGTTAGATGTTGCAGAGCCCACTTGGGAGCTTGCTGGATATAGAGTTTTGAGTCAAGTGTTGTCTTATTTTATGAGTTTTTAGGTTAATTTTCTGCTATTCAATTTTATAGAAAGATATTTTGGTAAAATCTAGATTTGATGGAGATGGGTGTAATAATGGCTGATGGATCACCGTTTGGGATAAGTCGTGGTGTCTGAGTCTCTCTGTACAACTTTGTAGGTTTATACAGGATTTTACTAGTCAAAGTCTTCAATTTTATAAATATAGAGTAAAAGTTCTATTAGAGTTAGTGATGCCCAAAAGTCTAAATGGGGCTATTTAATGCTTTTAATTCAGTAGAGAACTGGTTTTAGAGAGATTTTCCAGCAATTGTGGTCTTTGAGAAATGCTTGGTGCAATTAAAACCTTAGATGTGGGGTCTAGGATTCTACAAATGATCTATGAGTTTTCTTCTTCTTCTTCTTTTTTGTTTTTATTTTTTACTTTATTTTAAATTTTTATGCACTTTTAAGCCTTCAAAAACCTGTAATGGCGTAACCAGATCTATTTAATATTTGTTATACCCTTACAAATTTACAACACCTATTTGACAAAGGCTTGTCACTTTCATCCTTGAAACACTCTAGCTAGCTCCCTAAAATCTTCCTCCTTTTTCAATAATAATTTTCTTCACTTTTAAGCTTTGAAAGCCCACGTATGGATCTGGTTAACCTTTATTCTACCCTTAAACTACCCCCATATCTTTACCCTCTCTTCCACCCTTTACAAAAGCTAAAAGGCTCAAACTTAATATCAGTATCTCCCCGAAGCTTTAACTATTAAAAAACCAATGGTAATAGCCCCAAAAGACCTACCTTTACACAATTGTATGGCACTTTAAAGGAAGCATGACTCTTACAGATTGTACATTGATAAAGAACAAGTCCCAAGCTCCAGTTGAATGCACATGGATAAGAAAGATTATATATATGTCCAACAATCTCTAGTGGTTGTGAGATAAACCATATATGCTATCCAACCTGACCTTGGACTCTTTCTACCTGAGACATATTTGACTCTCTGGCCAGTTATTTAGGTGGCCTTGCGAGATTGAAGACTCTTGTCATAGTTTGGTCTGCTTAGCTGCCTTCATATTGTCATGTGAAAAACCCACTAACTGATGCTGGGTGGATATTTCCTCCCATAGGCAACTGAAATATTGGTGTGTCTTGTTGATTTTCCCTTCGGGCTCCTATAGAAAAGACCATGTTGATTTTTTTTATAGGTAATCACACACACACTTTGCCCCTTAAGGGGACTTGAACTCCCAACCTCCCATATGAGGATGTGGAGGAGATACCAACCAAGTTAGAGCTTGGTGGCCATGCTGATTGTATTGATTGCCTGGAATCCTTTGATTTCAACTGATTTGCATGTGTAGTGTTTGGATGATGTGCCTGAAGTGGCGGGTGAGCTACCTGCACACTAGCTGTAACCCATACTATACAATTGAAGACTGGATCACAAAGTCATATGTGGTGATATTATTTTCTTATTGGTTGTTCCTTATGCATGGCACTGTGTAGTGCTGGGGAAAAGAAAGTGGGGGGCGGAGGGGGGGAATTATGGTTCAAAAGTCTGTCCTCCTTATATCAAAGTGATCGTTATTATTGGAAACCATGGATTGTTTGAGTCAGGAAGTAAGACCCTATAAAGATGCTTATGCCTATACGGCTTGCTGTTCAACACATTATCCAGTCTTACTATTTCAAGCTTTGCTAATTTGAACCAGTCTAAATAATATTGCTTACATATAATTTACAGGATTTTCTTATGTAGAACTTTGTGAATTTGATCCAAAATTCACTTGGTTTAATAATATTAGATAAGTAACTGTTTTTGTTGTATAGGTACGCGTCAATGGGCCAGATACAGCACCCATCTACAAATTCCTCAAAGCGAATAAAGGTGGATTTCTTGGGGCGAGGATCAAATGGAACTTCACCAAGTTTTTAGTTGACAAGGATGGGCAAGTCATCGCTCGTTATAGCCCGACAACAGCACCATTAGCCATTGAGGTCCCTATCTCTCTCTCTCTCTCATGTTTGTATGTATGCATCACTCATTCCCCTGTTATACTGAAAATTATGTTTCTTGCCTTGTTTTGGATTTTATAATGCAGGCAGACATTCAGAAAACATTGGGAGAGGTGTGAGGGATTTGTTCAGCTTAGGTGTGAGATTAATAGATTCAGTAAGGACATAATATATATCTGTATAAAGAAAGTTGATGGTGTTCTATTTGGTTAATTATTTTTCACTTATTTCCATTTCTATCATATTTTTCTGTTGATTATGATATTACAAGTTTCAAATTTTGTGCACTCTGTACTGTACAAAAACTCTATTTGGCCCTGAGATGTGAATTGTTCCCTTGAAGTTGTTTACTGGAAATGTAAGTTCCTTTTTTCTCCCCGGTTCATTGAAAATGGTTAGTTGTGACTTTCACGCAAGCGACATAGGTCATCAAGTAGCAATTGAGAGCCAACGGTCTGATTTACCCAGTGGCGAATTCAACCAACTTCCAACAGAGAAAAACCCTTTCAACCAGCATGAGATTTGTTAATCTGTTGCTTTGAAAGTCTTGAAGGAATTGATTTTCATACATGCTTGGTTGTACATGGTCAAGTGATTTTCTGTTTGATAGGCCATGAATCATCTATTTCGTTGAAAACCTAAAATCCAATGTCAGGAGGGCCCTTGTTCTCCAATGTTTGGACATTCCTTTTTAACAGAACTCAAATTTTTTCTGTAGACGGAAATAAATTGGTGGGGCTGTGTGACAGCTCTCTAAGATGGTATGTTGTTGGGCCATATATCAATAGATGAACTAGTAATTGATTCGATTCACGTTAGAGGTGTTGCAAGGACAAGATGAAGACAAAATGTCATGGGCAGGGGCAACGCCAAGATTCATAATGGTATATGATATTTTTAGTAGACCATGTCGATGTGTTATGGCTAAATTTTTTTTTAAGTGGATTATAGTACACATCGTAAAATGTTATATACTGAGAATTTGAGAGGGTAAATTGTCACATGGTGATTCAGATCTAGTGAAGTTTATCTCGGTTATATTATACTCTCCGGACCTCTCTCTCACTCCAAAGGTGTAATGTGACGTAAAAAAATAAAATAATATATAATTAGGTATCCTCTATTCATGATTCAATGACTTGAAATTATAGAGCTCGGGTGGTAAGTGTCGGGGAATTCTTGTATTTTCACAAATAATATAGTTATAATAAACTCTGAAGTGTTATTTTATAGATTTGATCTCTACATATAAATACAACATCAAAACAAATGAAATAATATGAAATAAATATAATTAGATATAAAAAAACAAATGAAATAATATGAAATAAATATAATTAGATATAAAATAGAGTACATAAAAACATATTTGTGAGTATATGACATACACGCTTAGGACACAGTCCTAAAGTCGTAGTGTCATCTCACATGTGGGGTACAGTTGGCCACAAAGGACTCTTAAGATATAATTCATGAATATCACAAATGATACTAATTATATGCACGTCAACAGAATGACAAGTGTGAGTATCTGATTTAGTTGCACACAAAATTAAAACAAAATAGTAATAGGTTAAAACAAATCAAGGAGATGAGAAAGATGAATACAGAGTCTGTGTATATGTATCTCTATATCTTTGTGTACATCTCTCTCCAATATGGTGATATATCCATATATATATATATGTATATGACAGTTACAAGCATTATCATTACTTAGATATTATTATATTTTATTTGTATTTAACATTATCATTAATATTGTATTTTATTAAAATTATCTAACAGCAGACGAGTTAACTTAAAAAAGACTTGTCGTAAATCTGGAAGAGTTTAATCTACAGGTGAAATTATACTTCTGCAACTCGATAATTAAGTAGAACATGGCAAGACTAAGCCAAAAACTTGGGAGTTCTTTTCTTAGGAGTGCATGCAAGGTTGAAGACACCAAACGTTCTCATGGTTGAACTAATATTGGTACGAATACATTCATGGCTTATCAGGCGATCTGTGCGGTGGAAACTCAACTCTCTGTGGGGACATCATATCACTAATCACTCATCCTGTGATGCCCCTTCAAATTTGGATTCTTTATGTTATTGTTACCACAGTGTATCAGCTCAAAAGATGAAAGACCTTTCGTCTTTCAATTATTTTTTTCCTCGGTTAGAGATAATGTTTGGAAGCATCGATCCCATTCCCATGGCCCAATGCTATTTTCACCATCTTTATTACTAATACTATGCAACATATGGGACAAGGTTTAGCACGTGGAAATGGACCCACAAGTTAGAATCTTATGCGACCTAAGAGGACACGTGTTGCATTCTCCACCCATTAATCCTTAATAGAGGGTGACTACTGGAGGGGTGGCATTGGATTGGAGAGACAATGTGGAATTGCTATTGAATGCGAGGGGTCGGCCCTGGTGTTGGCATGAATAACATCATAGATAAATGACTTGCAACCGGTCTGTCATGGCAGACAATGATGAGTGGGCGGCATGTCGGATTGACTAGGATCATTCTCATCCATTCCTCTCCATTGAGAAGTGAATTCGCCCTTTTTATATAGAATCAGAGGGTTTGTTATTAGGGTACGCCATACTCATTGCTCAATGATCAATGTCTGAATGGAATTATATGGACGACTGTGGTCCCTTTGTGAAATGCAGAATCTTGGTTGAGGATGTCAAATGGAATACAGATAATTGTGAGGATTAGGATGAGATGAGCGATAACATTATTTTCAGTTCTTGGTCAGGAAGACATAAGTAATAGTACCATAGTCATGGATAAGAGACTATTGAGAGAACAACATAGGAGGGTACAAAAAATAGGTTGAGTGGGAAAGTTTCATGGTGAGGCCTCCTCACTAGATTTTCAATTTTTTTTTTTTTGGAGGCCAGGTAGCTTCTTTATATATATACATATATATATATATATATATATATATATATTGAATAATGCATAAAACTTCCCGTTTCGCGTAAGAGGTATAGACATAAATTACTGCAGCCCTTTCCACAGCTATTTCCATAAGCTTACGATTGCGAAAAGGTGGCCTTCCGACCATTCATACTCGGTACCCCTTTCTTTCTTTCTTTCTTCTTCTTCCCTCTTTATCGTGATTGCTACTAATTATGATCATGTTATACCAATCATCTGGACCAAGCTCCTATCCTAGGTGATCCGGAGACCACTCTTCATACAATGTGTGAGTTTGAATCCCCCTCTCCCTTTCTATAAAACACAAAATCTCAAGATTTCTGTATGGGGCTGGACATTTACCTGAACCTGCTGGTATGCATTGAGGCTGCTCTTGATTTTCCCTTTTCAATATGTTTATGTTTATGTTTATGCAGAGGATCATTATAAATATGTTCTCTACTACAAAATACAATTAGCTTAATTTACAATACTGCATCTATACTAGTAGCTGTCCACTTTGACATCTTGAATATAAAAAAAAAAAACTGATATTACATTAATCATTTGACAACTAAAGTTGTCATTTTTTTTTATCTTTATATATTTTGATCATTTCTTTTTTTCTTTCTTTCTTTCTTCTTCTTCTTCCCTTTTGCTTTGGTCAAATCTACATCTAGTGCTATGATTCTTTTTCCAAGTAAAAAGACCCATGTGTATGCATATATGTATATACATGATACATGTATGAAGAAAGTGTAACTATGTGAGACAGTGATGACCCTCAATAGGGAGAAGTTGATGACAAGTCTTTTTCAACCAGGGTTGGCAAGGAGACATGCTAGAAGGTCTGTTTTGTCCTCCAATTGGGACAGTGGGACCCAACTGATCAGCCCAAACACTTGTCACTCACCACATGTTGCCTCTCACATATCTTCAATTCCTCTCTACAAATAAGACCTGAGTCCCCAAGAACCCTTCATTCCAATTTCCACAGTACAACTTCCAAAAAACTTCAATCCCACAAACCCATAATTTCCCTTCCATTTTAAGCAGACATGGCGGCAAAAGCTTTTTCGATGAGGTGTTCAAGGCTCCGTTCATGGCAACGGTGTTCAAAGCAAATTCGGGAACAGCGAGCACGCCTTTATATCATATGGAGATGTACGGTGCTTCTTCTATCCTGCCATGACTGAGTTTCAACACTTGACATGAGGCTTGGCAGTGGACGGTGTCGATGCTTACAAAATTAATCATACTGCGATGATGGTGGAATGTTGGGTCCTTGGAAAGAAAAAATATTAGGTAGTCGGCCGGATTAATATTTCGAACGGTGAGATTGATGTTTATACAAATAGAAAAAATACACTCCTACACATGTAACTATTGATCTCACTGTTGAAATACGGTACTTAAGAGAGAGTGGGTTGTCAGTATATAGTTACAAACATTAATCACATAGTGAATCAGCAATGTCAGGCTGATTTGTAAGATACATGAATTATAGAAACAAAGCTGATATAATGTATAGCACTTTTTGGTTCAATTTTTGCAAAATTCTGTGTAGTTGTGCACTTGTGATGACACAATGAAGGCAATTTTTTTTTCCTTGGTCCTGTTTTTGCATTCAATCTTTTTAAACTTAGCAAGTCATTTGCTTAACTCATTAATCATATCAGTACCAAGTGCCAAAAAGGCCATTTTTTTTTTCTCTTCTGAATTTTGAATTGTGATATTGTATAACTCATTAATCATATTCCTCTCTCTCTCTCTCTCTCTCTCTCTCTATATATATATATATATATTGAGTTGTGTTATAAAAGTTTCAACTATCTGTTTTTTTATGAATTTTGATATTGTATAACTCATTACTCATATTCCTCTCTCTCTCTCTCTCTCTCTCTCTCTCTCTCTCTATATATATATATATATTGAGTTGTGTTATAAAAGTTTCAACTATCTGTTTTGTTAATTCATTAATTTCATTTGATCATCTAAATCTAAGGTAAAGCTTGAATTCAACATCACTGACCACAACCTAGCAGCTAGAGTTAAGCATGTAGCAGGAACTCTGAGAATGTAGCACAGCACTGGCAGCTGAGAGTTCAATTAAGATCAACCCGACAAGGGAAATAGAATAATGGGGCTTCTTCTTCAGTCAATAGGCCTTTTTTCTGTTTCAAAAGCCCTCTCTTGCTGTGATTACCTTTTGGGCGAATTAACTTAATTTTATTAAGGAAATGGACCACACAAGAAATCGTGTCAATGGAGCAGGCTTTCTTAGATAACTCGTCTTGTCTTGTCCCGTCCCAACCTTAATGGGATGGAATTGACAACTATTTTCTGTTTCAAAAGCCCTCTCATGCTGTGATTACTTCTTAAGCGAATTAACTTAATTTTATTAAGAAAATGGACCACACAAGAAATCCTGTCAATGGAGTGAACTTTCTTGGATAACCCGTCCTGTCCTGTGCCATCCCAACCTTAAGGGGATGGGATTGACAACTATATAAACAGGTTAAGTGCAAGTTTAAAAAATATATATTAAAATCAAGTTAGGAGTAAATTTGAAAAGGGAGGTTCAAACTCATTCTACCCTATTACTTAAATATATATATCTCTTATATTTTAAAACACCTAATTTACTCATGAATATATATATATATATATATAGTCATGAAAAAACAATAATAATAAATAAATAATTTTATTTACTCATGAATAAAAATAATAATTTTATAGTATAATCAGAATAGAAAGAGATGGGTTGGGATTTATTATAATCAGGACAAGATAGTATCGTCGGTATGGGATAAAATGTGATGCAAGATAGATTTGAGAAGAACTTTTCCTAAACAGGGAAAGTTTGGGATACCGTTTGAAATCTCTAATTCTATAGATTAAAATTTCAAATTGAGTTAACATTACTCCTTTGGGATAGGGACTCCGCTCAAGAATTTTCATCTGTCTGACGTATAATTTACTAGTTTTGCATGAACTCTATTTCAGCTCTTTACTTATCCACAGCCTCTAGTATTAATTTAAACCTTTAATTGCCCAATGTCTTGATAAATCCATAATTCTGTTGAAGGATAATGCTACTGTAAGTTTGATCTCATATAAGACAAGATATGCCTCAAAACTAGAGTTATAAAATAATTAGAATAAATAAAGATTCAATGTCGATACCATTCAATAATTAAATACTTTGTCTCATATGAGCGCAAACTTGAGTAGCATTGCTCTTCCATTGAATTCATCCAAGTGAGCGCAGTTATAACAGTCTGGGCAGAAGCAATGGAGGAGCTTAATACAAATGCAGCTCACAAGCATTTTGTGTGTATTGGGTTGGAGTAAATATTCAGTGGTCCCTTGAGACCATGATCACAAGGGTTAGATAAATAGCCACATCAGTAATAGTTTACTGTACATGAATACATGACCTATCATCCGACCGTTGAGACCATTAAAACGAGACCATCCAATATTTTTCTGTCGGGTGGGGGTAAAGAACTCAGTTTGAACATTCTGAAGGCAGGCATGATTGTTTTAAAAAAATATATATATACACAGAGTCGTGCACCAGTTAATTAAGACAAGATCAAGTCCAAAACACATCATTAGCTCTGGAAATTGGCCATCTCCTAAAATTACATGGAAAAGAGAAATTCTCTGTTCCTTGGTATTCTTCATTACTAACACCTAAAATCTAAATCAATCAAATCTGGAAGCAAAGAAAAAAAAATTTACATTACACTTATTTCATATGATATCTCCAGATGCGTCTGTCTTGATTACCAGAGGCCTCAGGAGATCCAAAGGTGGCTCTGCTACAATGGAAAGCTGTGGTGAGGTTAAGATGCCCTCCATCTCATCATTTTCCGCCAGTGCTTCGTCTAAAGAAGCTTTTGCGACTTTAGTGACATACACCATCAAAATGACTAGGTACAAACCAACAAAGAATAAAGAAAATTTCAGTAAATTTCCAAAAATTATTCCCTGCAGTAAGTTCTCACACTCAATTCTGATTCATGTTTTAAAATTCACCCCTCTATCATGTCTTGTATTTCAGATGCAGAACTATATATTACAAAAGCCAAATCTGGCACAAAACTAATGATTAAAAAATTCTAATCCATATGCTCTATTGCTCTTTGCTTAAATTTTGGAATTGAGGCCATGGTTTTCTATATTCAGCCACTATTGTTTATATGATATCGCACATTTAGACAACTGATATGCCTAACATGACATTTTTTTTTGATAGGTAAGTGGCCTTGGGGTGGGAGTGGAACCTGTATGCCTAACATGGCATGTTAATTGTCTAAATGTGTGTGTGTTCGATTTCATCTGATCAAATTAAAAAAAAAAAGAGGACAGATAACTGCAATTCAGTAGCTCTACCAAATAAAAGAGGCAATCAGGAAGAGAAATAAAGGAACTAAAATAAATTGTGACTTACCAGATATCAAAAAGCCTGATACCATAAATACCTGCATCCACAAGCAATAGTCAGAATAATAGATGAGAAGGATAAAAGACTTGAGTCAGTACAGCATAATGCAAGCATATGCACATGAATTTCTTCTAGCTCAGGTATGACGTAACGAATATTTATCAATATGTCAACTAATAAAAATATTATGTTCCTCGTATTGCTTCCAAAATTTAACTGTTACATCTCTCTCTCTCTCTCTCTCTATATATATATATATATCTATATGTGCATTTTTGTATGTATATACACTTTTTTTATCAAGAGAAGCACACCCTTGTATGGGGGACTTGAAAACTGCAACTCCCCATTAGAGTGAACCGAGAGATACCACACAAGCTACAGCTACAAACACTGAAATTACACTCTTATGACGACATCTCTATCTGCACTGGCAGTCTCCAATCTATGTGGGCTTACCTATATGACTTAGTGTTAGACAATATGCTGAAAATGATATTAGTTTAACAAAGAACCTAGGAAATACAATATGATCCAAAAATGTCGCTTGAGGTGAAAATGCACTCCTCCGCTATGCATGGTGCATAAAATATTGACCCACTTCAATCCCCTTTTTTAATTCCTTTCCGCTTCTCTGAAAATAACAAACTTTATAAATTGGAATAAGATATGAAAGTTGAATACAAAGCTACCACCATATGCATTGATCTAGACCTCATATCTAATTCTTAAGGGGGCAAGAAGTTTCCAAGAAACTGTATTACTAAAACTTCTACAGACTCCCAAGATCTTTACAAGTTACTAAAATCTCTTCAAGAATTAACCTTGGAAGCCCCAAGCTGTCAAATGACAATTAGATATGAGGTCTTGAAGGCTTTTGGGGTGTATTTTGTGTCAAAGAATTAAGAGAATAAGATATTAAACAAGTTAAATATTTCAACCCACCAATGTTGAATAGTCTTGGCAATATGAATGAGGGGGACAAACAAGACAACACAGCTACTGAAGCTCAGAGTCATGAATGATTTAGAGTGTCAGAATGGACCCAACATCATAGGTAGGGGGGAAAATAAAACAAAGAAGGCCACTCTTCTTTAGAGACATGTATTTATATCATCTGCTGCCTAAAACCAAATGCAGTAGCCACATGAAGACAAGATGGGTGATTCAAGCAAATTTGATAGGGAACAAAGAAGACCAGCCCATAGACTATATGATAGGGAACGGGAAACATTCATCACTCAGAAGATATATCTTTGATCCTAGGAAGATACGATAAAGTTTATCATTATATTTTTGAATTTTATAATGTAGGTGTTTATCTTTTTGTTAGTTTAGCTTTTGTGGTTTGTTTATAAAAAATGATGATTGTAAATGAAAACTCAGACTTTGGTTGAATGAATATTTGTTTCTCTTTGGTATTGGTGCGGATTCGATTACCCCCCTCTAGGTGTGGATTCCTAGGATTCTACAGCTTTTCCTTCCTTAGGTGCGGATTCCTAAGGTTGTTAAAGTTGTCCTGCATCAAAATTTATCTCATCCGCACACAGCCCATCATCAAACAGGCAATATCACTTCAAAAAAACAAATTAATTAGATATTTAACGTGCTCAACCCATATTAACATCCAATGGTAAGCAAAACACTTTAGCCAAACCGTAAGAATGCAATCTAAATCATGAAAAGAATAAAAACAAAAAGAATAGCAAAGAGAGTTTAAACCAATACATGCTACTTGTTATAGCCAATCCTAACTAGCTTGACTGCAAAGCTAACACAACCAGCACTCAATACTGTCAGCAACACAAAGCTAGCCATTGGCAAGCAGGTTAGCACCATAAAGAAGCAGAACAATGGAGCTTCACTGGAAACTTTAAAAAGCATCTTATCATGATCTCTAACAGTCATGGGAATTGGCAAATGACAGGACAATTTAGGGATTTCAAAATCCCATTCTTTTTTTCGTTCTTTTGAAACTCGAGATTTACGGTAAGACCGTAGGAACATGATAGTGTAGAAATCAGAATAGTGGTTATAACACCAAATGATTACAATGAACAAAAAATTAGCATACCTTTGGAACAAAAAATGAAAGTCTATGAAACTGCTAGATTGATCCAAATTGATAAAGGCCAACTATTCAACCATCTTTTAAGGTGAGGGGGACTGCATAAACCTCATCCTGGAACTCCAATGGTATTTAGAAAATGTCAATGCATCCCTTCCCTCCTCCCCCAATCAGATCTCAAGTCTATGTAGGTACTTTTTTTTTTTTTTGCTTCCATCTAAAAAAAAGAAATAAAAGGTGTAGGCATAATGATGAGTTCTTGACCTCCTGGTCTGCCAATCCAGTTTCTGCTAGATTTTTTTTTTCTTGGGTTGGGGAGTAAAAGTGAACAAAACAACTTCATGTCTGAGTCTTCACATGGAACAGAGAGAGAGATAGACACACATGCACACAGAGAGAGGTGGGTTGGGGGGGGGGGGGGGGGCATGCTATCTTGGATGTTAAGAATAGCAGGCGTTGAAGAAGAATAGTAAATGGAATAAGAGAAGCAGAGGTCTAGTAAGGTGAAGGGAGGGGGAGACAGAGAGAGAGAGAGAGAGAGAGAGCAGAGGTCTAGTGATGGAGCTCTCTATTCAGGCTCAATTTTGGAATATTTGTTGAACTAGTTGGATTCACAAATGCCAATCTTTTGCACAGTAATTCCATATACCGCGAGAGATAGCATTTGAAGATCTAGTAGAATTATAAAACCCCCAGAATTGATATAAAGAATAACTAAAAATCTCAAATTCTGGGCAAAAATCTTGTCTTTATCTCTATATACACAGTGGAATACATTCAAAAGTTGATTGAACCATACTTCCATAACTCGCGACCCAGGTCCAGAGCATATTTGTCTAAAGCTGCAACCTCATATATAAGTAAAAGTAATATTTTCATATGAAAATTAGAAACATTATTATGTATTTTCATAATTAGATGGGGGCACTCTCTTACTTGATGTACTCTAGTAAATGCAGTAGACTACCTTTGTAGTCCACAACTTTATTGCAAATAAAAGGACTAGCTCAATCCAAAACCCATATAAAGAAATGGCATGGCTCTTACCCAACGAGTTGTTGAGACCTCATTCCATCCATGTGTGACATCAGATAGATCCTTAAGAGTTGTTCCAACATATACCAGTGCAAATGTGATTGGCTGCAGTAAAAAGCAAAAAACACTCTCAGACAAAATCCTGAAGAAAACTGTAAAGAGACCAGTCACCATGACTCAGACTGATAAAGCCCAAAACAAGATATCCTCATTAATAGGAAAACAAAAATATGTTGAACAATTACTAGATCTTTGAGTTGTCACGCCTATTCCAACAGAAACTTTCGCAAGGGACATGGGGATAGAGAAAGAAAAAATGAAAGCAGTATGGTTTAAACATCTTAAGAGCTTGATATACATTGTCAGCACACAGTCCATTCTCTAATAGCTTAAGCTTTTAGACTAATTGGTGATTTAACATGATATTAGAGCCTTGGATATGAGAAGTCTTGGGTTCAAGTCTCTCCATTTATATTATTCCTTTGGTTTGTTTATGCAAAGTTGCACTTTGTTCTGCTCCGCACTTGTCTACAGTTTCTTTACCTCTCTACATGCAAGTCCAGGGCTGCACGTGAGGAGGAGTGCTGAGAACTTGATATACATTGTTAGCGCATTCTCTGATAGATTAAGCTTTTATATGAATTGGTGGTTTAACACAAAACAGACAAGGCTATTTTTGGATGGGTGGTCTAACCACGGCTTAATGCGTTTTGAGATCCAACCGCAGCTTAATTGATTTTGAGGTTGTTTGGGGTGGAATTTCAAACCATACTTATTGGCCACAACTTTTCCATTAAGTGCGATTGGGTTAAGCTGGTAAGGCTCAGCACAAGGACTGGTGCCAATGCAAATACATACATACATATAACAATCGGGAGAGGGGGACATCATTCTTCTTCCACCAGTCCAGTCCAGTCTATCAGAAATCAGTTTCTCTTTCCAAACTTTTAAATACTTTGGGGGATTGTAGAACAAAGCAGAAGCACAGGAGAACAGAGCTCAGGCCCAAAGCCTTACACCACCCCACTGCCCCACGGAAAGTTACCCTTACCACAAGCATGAGATGTTTAGTTTCTTATTACTCCCAGCCATGGTCTTTTGAGACTTATTCCTTCAACTGTAGTCTATTCCATTCTACTCGAGTCATAAGCAGGGACAGACCCAAGAATTTACTCTCTTTTTTTTTCCTTCTTTCTTTTTTTTTTTTTTGGGGGGGGGGGGGGGGGGTTAGGAGGGGTATATTTGAAGCAATGTTAGCTAGAAAAAAGAAGAAGAAAGAGTTAAATTGAAGTTAAGATAAGGGTAAAATGTGAATTTTTTAAACCTACTGGGGCCAAAAACATAGATTAAAGAGGTGTCCTTGAAAAACTTTTGAAAAGAGTTAAATTGAAGTTAAGATAAGGGTAAAATGTGAAAATTTTTAAACCTAGTGGGGCCAAAAACATAGATTAAAGAGGTGTCTTTGAAAATCTTTTGAAAAGTATAACACAATTTGCAAATAAAAAATCAAGGACATATTTGAACATATTTGAAAAGATAAGAAAACTTTTAAAGAAAAAAATTGGGGGGGGGGGGGGGAGGAGGGTTGTGTAGCTCCATCCCTGACCATAGGGGCCACCTGATCTTGTGTTTACCTACCATATCTCAATCATTACTTCTCATTCTATCACCCTATTGATCTGCTCCTTGATTTCCTTCAATGTATTCATTGAAATCTCAAATTCCCATTCTTTCCAATCCTCAATTTCATATAACATGCCGCCACAGATACACTTGATGTATGAACATGCCACACTGCAGGTGAAAAGCAAAGTATTTATAACTTAGAGCTATTGTCAACTGAGTAAGGGTCATTACTAGGGGCAATGAGCCACCTGATCTTCTGTTTACCTACCATATCTCAAGCAGTACTTCTCATTCTATCACCCTATTGATCTGCTCCTTGATCTCCTTCATGTATTCATTGAAATCTCAAACTTCTATTCTTTCCAATCCTCAGTTTCATATAACATGCCACACTGCAGTTGCAAAGCAAAATATTTATAACTTGAGCTATTGTCAACTGAGTAAGGGTCATTACTAGGGGCAATGATAAAATGCTCAAGCTTCCAAACCTGAGAATTTGGTTCTCGAGTTTCCAAACCTGATAATTTGGTTTAAGTCTGAGAGCATTCACTTAGTACAAATAATGCCTAAGGTTATTCCGGAGCAGAGCCAAGATTTTCCTTCAGTGGAGTCATCCAACCACTAGTTTATAACTTAATATATATTAATTTTTTATTTTATGTTATCTAAAAAGAAAATCATCTTTCCCGATATATTGTCATAAAACATATTTTATATAAAATTGACAAAAACATCAATGAATTTTTTTTCAAAATGTATAAAACACAAAGATAAGTTGATGATATCAATTTTATTTAAAAAAAGAAGTCATTCTGATGTATTAAACAATTTTCTTGATTACACAAGCTCTCTCTCACGTAGTCACGCAATTTGGCTCTTTGGATGGTCAAGTGGTGGATGATAGGATACTTTTTGGTATTTTATAAAATTCCCATCACTTTTCAATTTTCAAAATTGATCCCATAATTCATTTTTCAAAGATTCTAGTTGGGTCAAATATTGAAAACCACCAATTTCTAGAAATTCTAAACTGGCCCCTTCTTTTTCCCTATTTTAGTGGGGTTCCACCCCTTAGGTTAGGTCAGTATCAGGTTCATCCTTCAGACTTCAGCATTGGCAGGACCAACACGGGCATTTTTAGTTGTTAACTGAATCACCTCATGCAACATCCCAATGAACATCCCTACTTTTACAATGGCATAACATCTTTCTTTATGTCACCCTCCTCATAATTAGGCCAAAATTAATGTTGCTCCGAGGTATTCCCTTCTATAGCACTTCAACATGTTAAATGCAAGGATAAAGTCGATAAACTATATGAGGTTCAAAGTTAGTCCACAACATAAGCTATAATTTTTTAAACCCCTTTGTTTCACTGTCATGCTCTTAATAATGTGAAATGTTCAACTGAAACTAGCACCAGAAATACTTGGAATTTAACAAGAGTCATTTGTAGTAAATCTTACTTCTCATATGGCCTGATACTCCACATCTAATTACCAGGAAAAAAAAACTGGGAAAAGAAGGATGTGATATACATATCTGTGGAGGAAGTAGAGGTTTGGTCTCACCAAGAATCCATAGATAAGTTAGCTTAACTGCATCATGACTGTAATTGCGTATTGATGCAAGTTCAGAAAAGACTGGTTCATGTTTTTCCCTTCAAGTAGGTGACTTGATCGGGAGATCCCTCACTAGAACAAATCCAACAAGTCAACTGCCAAGTTTTTGCACTTCTTACAATCAAATAAGCTAGATAAGAAAAAACCTATCCTTTTCTTTCACATTCAGTTGAATCAATCCATCCACTTATACATGAAATAGTAATGTATTTTTCAGGTTGTGTTTCTTTTGCATGCTCCAATAGATTCTGCTGTTCTTGTCATCTAGTATTCTCTATTCTCTTTTAGTGTCTGAAAAATAAAATGGTGTAGCTTGTTTAAAAACTGATGGCAAATTTTTCAAATGTGGGTATAATATAATGACTGATTTTCTTCTAGAAAAAAAGTTATTAGGTTATTTTTCCTGTAATGTAAAGGCCTCTTTGAAGGCGATGGTCTTGACAAGAGGAGAATCCCATCATCCAGATATTTTTCCTAATGTACAATGCAGTTTTTATTTTTATTTTTGATAACCCAGGAACCCAGCCTAACAACCGCAACCTTCAGTCGCGTGGCCAGGAGTAAACCTGGGAGTTTGGGAGTTCTGTAGTTCCCCCACCCACAAAACCAGAGAAAGTGGGTCTTAGACCCCAAGTGGGGATACTCATTCAGTCATGGCAATACATTATGTACTGTATACACAAAATAAGGCAGACATATTTGAAACTAAGTGGCGGTGGAGTGGGTGCATACCAAAGCAGTTATCTTTTTCATTTATTTTTTTGATAAGCAGTCCAAAGTGATTATCTATATCTTGATTTTGAAT
This sequence comes from Nyssa sinensis, assembly GCA_008638375.1. Classification (NCBI taxonomy): domain Eukaryota; kingdom Viridiplantae; phylum Streptophyta; class Magnoliopsida; order Cornales; family Nyssaceae; genus Nyssa; species Nyssa sinensis. Next base: position 64,348,673 of record CM018031.1, on the reverse strand, counting down.
CCTATTTATCCAAAACTATCATCACCTTATCAGTATACACCTAGACACCTGATGTAGAGGACAAATTATTCTGATCTTGATATCACAAAGGATGTATGTACAATCCAGATCACCTACTCCTGATCCAGGTCTGTACCAAACTCCATATTTGGATAATTAAGCTCATAGATCCCTGACCATATTAATATTTTGTACCAAACCAAGCGTGAAAAACCCAATATCAGCCCCAGCTTAGTTTATTTGAAACCCTAAGTTGAAAATTTTGGAATTTCTTTCCTGCCACTGTGTCCACAGATCAGGAGAGAGATTTTGCATAACCCAACCTTTAAGACCGCATGCAAAAACCAATGTTCCATTTACAGCAGATATAGAAAACCTGATCAATCACAAAATTGTGAATAAAAAAAAAAGGGTCTAATTTTTACACTTCCATACTAAAAGAAAATGTGATACTGCTCCCAGAAAAAGAATTTAGGCCTTAAATAAGGTTAGACTTCGGGAGGTTGAAAAGAGATATTTCCACGGGTTTATATGCCAAATGCATGCTAATCATTCGAAAAGGTAAAAAAAAAAACTTTACCAGTGATAGCAGAAGCATTTTTGCTATATGAAATATAATAAAACAAGAATCAAGTATTCACATGAGGGCACTATACGTGAATTTTCAGGTTGCAAGGAAAGACAGGATCAAACAAAAGTGTACATGAAAGCAGAGGTAACTTTGCCGAGGTTACAGAATAAAGTAAAATTAACTGAGATGATATCTAGCAGGCAAAAAAATGACTGAGATGGCATGTTCAACTGCTAGGAATGATTAATAAAGACTCTCAAAAGGTAGGACCATAGGAAAAAGATTTAAAAAAAGAAGAAGAAGAAGAAGAAGAAGAATGAGACAGGATGGAGTGCGTGTATAGATATCTGAGAGCAATTTTTCATACTTCTTACTTAACTGTAAACCCAATAGGCCGGAAATTTGTAACAGGACCTGTTGTCGAAACCAAATGTTGGGGCTAGGGTTATGAAGCATAATGATGGCAACAATCTTACAGTAGAAATCTGCAGCTTGTATTCAAAATACTGTGGTTTACGCATTGAAAACAGTTGATAATGGCTAATCAATAAGATGATGAACAAAAATAAAAGAAAAGAATACCATCATTCCCACCCAAGAAGCCAGCATGTACTCCCCTAGGTGGACAGGAGTCACTGATAGTAGATAATTCAACAAGTTAAATGGAAGCAAGGGAGCAAGCCGAAGTAGCAAAACAATCTGTGGGATGAGGAAAAAAATGTATTAGAAATTTTACAGCAAAACATCACATTTATTTTGATAAGTAGGGAAAAACATCACATATAATCATACATCAAATTAAAAGCATCCTAAATAACAAACCCAGTGACTATAGAAGAGAAGACCACAAAATTTTAAACTTGGGAAACAATAGGAGCTAGAGCATAATATCAAAGTGATGTTTGAGGAGCTTTAATTATCATAATCAAAACCTTAGTTGCAGGAGTTGCAGATATTAAATAATGCTTCTATTTTGACACTGGTTCCTGCTATGAAGCCAAAAAGACTCAGTTCTCCAATCACAAAACTCATGATTCTATTGTAACTGAACCTTGAACCAACTTTTAGGTGAATTTCAATTTTCAAATAACTCAATAATTTTTAACTGTTACATCAGCCAGCAATCCTGTAAGAGACAGAAAAGCCAACTTGAGATATACATAAGAAAAGGTTCAAGGAAAACCAGATAACAATTACTTTCTTCTCCAGTCCTTAAAATTTGAAACCAGAGCCATCGTTTAAGTATCTTCATACAAATGACAACTATTCTCTTACCAGGGCTATCAGGAAATATCTTACTTAAACTCAGGAAATTCTACATTAACTAGGTAAATGTAAGGCTCACAAGCCCAATCAACTTGAATCGAACCTATTCTTATAAATACTTCATTTTAATATTTTATGTAACTTAGTATGTATTGTACATAATGTCATATCATTACACAGCCAGTCCCAAGCCCGGAAAGAAGAGGAGGGTTGCATTAGGTAGCTGACAGTTAGCATGAAATCATGTCAAAACCCTTATGAACATGAATCCCAATCCAAATAATTGGGATAAAAGCTTTGTTGAGTTGAGTTTATTCTAATATTTTATGTTTTAATACCTCTAATATCTTTTAAGATAGTGTAAGGCATAGTAATGTGATGCCTACAGTGTCAAGATGACATAAATAAGGCCTATATTTGGACATCATAAAATATTCACATATTCAAACATCTAAATATGTGACAAAAAGGATATAAGACAAACTAAAAGATTAATATGTCTAAAATTCTGCAGTATAAACTGATCTCCACTCTCCTACCCTATTAAAGGAAAAGTGTATATAGTTAAAATAAATTAAAAAAAAATTGTTCTACTCGTACTTTTTTTGATGAAAAAAAAAAAAGTTAGTAGATGAAACTAAAACATAAGCAAAAGAAATTGTTCAAAGCTAGATGTTGGGCAAAATCTTTAAACCACAAGCTCAAGAGTAATCCACTTAGATAATACAAAGATTCATAGCATACAAAATTTGGTTGCCGATGAAGATCTTATTGTGGGTCCACACCACTGTTAATGTGCGTTGACCATGGAATAAAATACCAGTCAATACATAATGAATTTTGGAGGTGCTGACACCAATATTAACCGATCTAATCAATTGGAAAAAATTCACGGCATAACGAACATTATGTATCCATTATGAGCCTTTATAGGGCCGATACAAGTTGTTACAGGGCTGTTACAGCCTGTTGTTATAGGACCATTATGGATCATTATAGGACTGCAATTTGTTTGAATTATCGTGCCGGTAGATTTCAAAGAAGTTGTGGTTTGGTGGACCACGAGAGAAGTGTTAGCTGTGGGGTGATGTCATGGGATGCTAATCATTTTGATCTTGTTCAAGCACACATGATGAGGTCATTCCCAGTGGTACCATTATTATGAGGGCACCGTTATATAGCTAGCAAACTATATCCTAATCTAGAGAGAATGGAAAAGAGACCTCAAGGCATGTATCTCCTTGGAAGGGACAACTCATTAGATACATGTCCCTATTCTATGGTTGTCTAAACATGCCTAGGCCACACATGTGGCCTTGTGACTTGTGTAATCCTTTCTACTCATAAGTAAAGGGTTCCTTTTTCTGAATTAGTTCCTCTTGGCTAGTTTCTCGTGGGCAGTGATCCTGGTTTCCCTTTGTTGGTCTCTCTGGGTGCATATAACTTTATTGTTTGGGTCTGGACAAACAAGCATCACCTGGCACTCGCCTAAATCCTTAGTAAGATGTGCAGTTACCTAGGCTTCCAACCAATGACAACCATAAAATTTGTTTTCCTCATAACTATAGCCAACATTTCTCTCGTAACAAAATAATCATAAGGTGCCAAGAGTCCACTTAGTCAAGGCTCACCAACATACGCAATGAGGTATACAACATAGCCCACAATGCAATCCTCATCATGCTCACACGGACTAAGCAGTAAGGAAAATTAAAAATGTGTGATGCTATAGAAATGGTCTTGTGTCTAGCAAGCCAAGCATTCCCTCCACGAGCTAAACTAACAAGTGCAGCATGTATGAAACCCACAAGCACGATCTCACCACCATGCCACACAATCCCATGAGCACATCCAAACCCAGCACTAATGCCCGCGTAAGGCACACGACATACACATAGCACCTCAATAGCCACTCAGCCACAACACCTCCTGCATCCCACATAGTTCGACACATGCCAGCATATTGCTTTTAGGTTATCCGCAATGCGGGCCCTCTAAAGGCACTGTCCATAAGGCAAGGTAGTTGCCATCATAGAGACTCCAAAAATCCCCACGTGGATGCCTTGACTCCACCCCCAAGTTCCCCTAGGGTTGCACGGTGAGCTATTGTAGCTTATAAATTTTATTTGTAAGTCAATAAATCATTTTTTTTAGTAAATTAAATCGTGAATGTTGATTCATTTTGGTAAAATAAAAGTAGCAACACACATCATATTTCCAAACATCATATTCCAATAACACCCATTGTCCAGCTTAGACATGCCAACCACTTTCACATGGTTTATTCACTAGTTAAGAAACTGATTAAACTAGTTAAGAAAATGAATAAATAGACAAAGGATAAGGTTAACAGCCAATGAAATGGAGGCATCTTTAAAAGTATTAAGTCCCCTGAATTCAATAAAAAGAAGGTTAGAAGTTTAAACATTCAAACCATGTTATAAAATGCATTATGTCACAATTCATTTTTTCTTAATTTTCACTCGAGAATAGGAACCAATGAACTTTCTGTTGGACCTGTTTCACTGATGAGATTCACCAGTACTCAACTACTTCAGCAACTCGTCTAGCTGTTAATTGATTCCTATTATTCTATTTGATAGTGTTAAAGATGTACAGCAATCAAATAGAACTGCATTCCTCTCAAGGGACACAATTAAGACATATACTGAAAAAAGTTACTATTACGGAATTGCTGAAATGTGCCCTACCTCCAATGCAAGATGGAGAATCATTTCCATCATTTCAGTATCTTGATGCACAGACACAAGGTATAAAAAGGGGCTGGCACGCATGCTTTAAATGGATTTTTCATTCATTCTAGAGGTTTCCCGTATGAACATGAATCCTAAGGCAATGGCAAGACATGATTCATTTAGTCGACCCCAAAATATTGGGATAAGGCTTTATTGAGTTGTTGTTGTATAACTTATGAAAATATTTTGCGGATTGTCACTTAAACTGTCTATCATTGCTGCAATTCCCATTTAGTTGATACATTTCAAAGATTCATGACCCACTCAACTCAGCAAAAACCTAGATGTTGTTCAACTGGAACCAAAGAGTAATAAATAAGTTATTGTTGATTTAAAGCATGGTAAGAAAATATCCAGGAAGCAAAAAAGAAAACATATCTGCTGATATTTGGAAAGTTCACATATATTCAAACCTTAAAGCCAGATCTCTGAATTGCAATAGCAACGGCCTGAAACTTTGGATAATTTTTTAACTTAGAAATAACATATGATCTTCCAATCTGCAGAAAGTAAAAATAGAAGGTATGTGAAACAGTATATAAAAATAAACATTGAAAAGAAAATGCATAACGATTATCCAAAAAAAAAAGGCAAATGTATAACACCAATGATGATTTTCTTGAGAACATCCAATTCATGGCAACTACTTCTTAGGTGCAAGGCCAGCAAAGGTGGAGCTAGAAAAAAAATTTGGGGTGGGCTTGAATTTTAGGAGGGAAAAAAAATTCTCGCAAAATCTTTTTTTTTGGGGGGGGGAGGGGGGGCGACTAGATTTACGTGTAAACATTTTTTTTGCAAATTTTGGAAGGGAAAATTTTTTTACACAAAATTAGATGTCAAATTTAGGGAAAAATACTAAAAAGTCCCTAAAATAAATTTTTCAATCTAAAAAAATCCAAGATACATTTTTTCTATCTAAAAAGTCCAAAAAAGAAACTTTTAATACAAAAAAGTCCAATTGTTAACTATTATCTTAACACTGTTAAAAAATACTACTAATTATACTAAAATGGCCGTCAAGTACATTTTAGAAAAAAAATACTAAAAAATATATAAAATAACTTTTTCAATCCCAAAAAATCATAACATTTTATAAAGTAAAAATTTATTTTTTAGGCATTCTAGATAAATAAAAAATATTATGTTTTTTTTTTTTGGATTGAAGAATTTGTTATATCTATTATTTAGTATTTTTTTAAATGTATCTTGAAGGTTATTTTCGTCTAATTAATAATATTTTTTAACGGTGTTAAGATGGAAGTTAACAATATGACTTTTTTGTATTAAAAATTTATTTTTTGAATCTTTTAGATAGAAAAAATATATCATGAACTTTTTGGATTGAAAAAATTATTTTAAGGATTTTTTCGTATTTTTCCCTAAAACTTACATATAAAAAAATTGCGAAATTTGGGGAGAGGGGCAGCTATATCCCCCCCCCCCCCCAAAAAAAAAAAAAAAAGCCTTTACCTTGCTCCGCCCTTGTTTAGGTTACAATGACACGAGAAAAAATATTTGTCCAAGTCCCAAAGAATTCGTCAAGAATAACAGTATTGTGTTTCCACCTTATCAGGAAACATGCAAGCACATGTGCACTCTTTCAAAGATAGGTTTAACCATTGAAGAGACTTACTGTTCTACCAAAAAGGAATGCAGCTGTCGCACCTAGAGTAGCACCGACAGAATCAGCAATGAACCCCACTGGCAACCCAAAGAGATAACCACCTCCAAGCTGTAACATTAAGAAGTACAAGAACCACATAAGATCCACTCACGAAAGAGAGACCACAAAAAAAAAAGAGAAAAATCAGTTTTACAATCAACCTAAAATATATGGTTGTCAGCAGATATGATGATACGGTGGCGGCGAAAGAAAAAACAATGAGAAATATAGGACATTTCAACAATTAATACAATGCCACTTAAAGATATAAAGAACATTTTCAAACAACGCATATAGCAGATATGAAGATAGGGAGAGAGAAAAAGAACATGAGAAATATAGGAGATTTCAACAATTAAAGCAAGGCTGCTCAAAGATATAATGAAATGTTTGAACAATACATATAAATATGTAGTCTCGAACAAGATACCGATTTCACACACACACATATATATTATAACACAAAATAAAGGGGTGATTTGAAGCACAACAAATACAAATTTTTTGAATTAATAATATACAGAGGTTATCCAATTCATAAGGAAATAAAATATTTCCAAACCATGTAGAAAATTTAAAAAAAATAAATAGATAATATTTGGACTTGTTTAAAACATAGGATATTCAATTAGTCATGAAAAATTAGACTATGATGTGGCCAAATTGGGGTTTTTTTTTATTTTTTGTTGATCTGTAACCAAATTGAGTAAAGTGGGGCCAAGACATTTACTTACCTGAACATAATCTCATGTGGGAACAAACAAGAATGGGTTGGTCGTCATAAAACTTGGGAGTTATAAGTCAAACCTTTACTTGTACAAATTAAAGCGATTAAAGGTTTGCTTGTTTTAATAGACATATTTTCTACATTTTCTTGCATTTTTCATTCCCAAGTCCAAAATACAGTTCCTCAATTCCTATAAGAGAGAGAATAGGAGTGAAGACACACAATTCTTGCAGACATGATGCTGCTTGTATTTGTGCGCGTGCACGCTTTTTTTCTCGGGGGGGTGTGTGGGGTCGGTACTTGGTTGTGTATTTGTAATGGAGATGTTGTGAGCTCGATATACATTATTAAGCCCATTTTCTAACTGTTCGAGTTCAAGTTTTTTTATCCTCCATTTGTCTGTTTATCAGTGTTAGTACAAATATGTACTCTGTTAAGTTATGTTTTGTCATTCCACGTACGAAACAAGGTCACACATGAGAGAAGGTGTGAGAGCTTGATATTACATTATTGGACCCATTCTCTAACATCTTAACCTTATAGAGTAATTGATATTCTAAAATTAGATCAAAGCGTTTAGTTATGAAAGGTCTTCAATTCATGTCTCCTTCACTGTATTTGTACCCTCGTTCTGGATTGTGTGTGCAAGTTGCACTTTATTCTACATTCTCTTGAGTCTATCTCTCCAGGTGTAACTCGGGGTTGCATGTGACGAAGGGTTTTGAGAGCCCAATATACATTGTTGGGCCTATTCTCTATCAACTTAAACTTTTAAAGTAATTGGTGTTCTAATTGTTTGTGATGGAGACATTGGTGCAATGTAGTCCTTGTATTTGTTTCTCTTTTGAATGACGATACCAGGTTATTATTGAAAACATTAATTAATTAAAGAAAATGAATAGTATGGTGGTGATGCTTAGAATAATTGATGTTCTAAAACAGGATCATAACTAATATTCTAAAATGGGATCAAAACCCTAGTTATGATAGGTCTTCAATTCAAGTCTCTATCTATGTATTTGTACCCTCGTTCTGGTTTGTGTGTGCAAGTTGCACTTTATTCTACATTCTGTTTGAATTTGTGACTTCGTGTGCAACTCGAGATTGCATGTGAGGAAGGGTGTGGAGAGTTTAATATACATTGTTGGGTCCATTCTCTATCAGCTAAGCTTTTAAAGCAATTGGTGTTTCATTTTGTTTTATAAATCATCCATGTGAGGACTATGTAAATGTAAAAAATAAAATAAAATTCAGCCAATGGATTTTATAGATCATCCATATATCAATTATGTATACATGTACACACACACTATCAGACTGAAACAACACTCTTGTATGTTAAGATCGAGCTTTTTAATTTTTCTTTTTTACCGAAAACATTCAATAGTTACAAAATATTCCAAGGAGTTTCAATGAGTTCTGGCCAAACCTAATCAAGACTTAGAAATTTCAATTGAAATCGAGGAGAATGGGACTCATTATTGTTCCACTTTTGCATTGGTTTGTTTAGATCAGTACAAGTCTGGATTTACATTAAGTTCCCAGTATTTAAATAACATCCACATAAGATAACAGAAACAAGTTCTTTCAAAGCATCGAAAATAAAAATTCAATGCCTACCGTTAGTACTGAGGCCGGAACTGCCAGGACAGTGAGAGGAATATATGCAACCGCTCTGTAACATTCCATCCCAAAATTATGATTTAGAAGGGAAAAAGCAAAAGTTAAAAGAAAAAAGAACAACAATGTTCAAAGCTATGAGCATGAAAAATGTTCTTGCAGCCAGGTCTGATAGTAAGATATCAATCATAAATAAACAAAAAAATTCTTCAACTTAAGAGGCATGTGTCAAGGTGTACTTAAAACAAAATGAAGATCTTCTAGAACTATGAACTCTACTATATCAACACTTAAACTCACTTAAAAATTTCAAGCCTTGTGGTCAGGCAAGTTATTCCATAAATCAATATTTGTACCTTTCTTAGGAAGTTTAGTCCATACAGTGGGATGATGAAAATTCACCACACACTCATTTTATATTTTTTTGAACTATTTTTCTTACTCTAAATATTGTATCTTTTTTATGATATAAATACTTTAGTTACTTCTTAGACAAGTTAAACATTTTATAATAGTTGGTTGTTAACATAGTACCAGAGTAAGCAAGATCCTGAGCCCTAATCTCACTACCAACCTAATAATTATAATACATGCATCATGCATATGTTTCGTCCAAATCACCCAACTCATGGTGGGGAGCATGGCCACATAGAGGGGGCATGTTGGTGATATAAATACACCCTATCTGATAACTTAGGCTTTTAGAGACTTAAACACCCCCCCCCCCCCCCAACCCACCCCCAAAAAAAGAGTCTTTTAGAGTAATTGGTTGTTAACTATCTATCCTCAAATATATTTTTTTGCTTTGACATATCTTTTCATCCTTCTACTAACCAAAAAATAAAATAAAATTGAATGTATGAACAATTGCATACACTTCTATGTTTTTGTATTCATTTGTGTTTTCTTAACATCAATATCACCATTTATCCATATACTCATACTTTTGGGATTGCCATATATCCATTTTATAGATATTTACACCTTAAGTAATTGCAGTCAAATTGTTTATGATTTGACCACGATCACAATCATTATAAACTAAAGGAAGGTAAAGGTTATGATGGAAACTTCTGTAAAATACAGCAGAAATAATTGATATACACAGGTATTAAGGATGACTTACAGTGCAAGTGGACCCCAAGGTCCAAGATCCTGCTTAACCCATAGCAAGAAATCTTTCAAAATCTGCAAAAGGAAATTCTTTAGTACACACAGATATAGATCATTAATTTTGCAAACTGGGAAGAAGCACATAAACATATCGCTATCATTTGGGTTTTTTCCTGGGGTCTAGAGGAATAGTTCCAGGGAACTGTGTCACTCTAGCTATCATTTGGGTTTTTTATTTTATTTTTTTGCGTCATTATCAGTTTGGGTGATTTTGTGAATAAAAGAGCTTTAAGAGTTTACTGAACTTTTCTTGATAAATTCAATGTTAGTGCCTCCTTGTTGGGCTGAGGGTTACTTCATAATTTAAGGTGTACCATTTTTAATAAACTTAGGCCTCATTTGTTTTTGTGACTATTGGGGATTGGACAAATGATCTTTTTTTCTTTTTTTTTTAACCAATCCCATGTTTGTTTTGCAAATGGGTGATCGGACTATTCATGTTATTCTCAGCTTGAGCAATCAAGAGTGCAGTACTATGAATACCAGGGGTTGGTTTTCGTAGTCCTTAATAAAACATAACATTGGACAACATTTTTTTGGACAAAATGCCTCCCACTTTTAGAGACGTATAAAAGTGGGTATGAGCATTAATGTCATTTCACGCATTTATCCTCCTTATACACGGGATATGGATGTGCAAAATATACATGGGATTGGACAAAATACACCTTACCCCAAATGTAGTCCAAGGATCAAAATTTCATTTTGTAGTGTTGTTTCGATCACCTAGAAAACGGAAACATTTCGGAAACACAGTGGAAATGATGAAAAAAATTAAAATGTATAGAAACACTTGGAAGCATAAAGTAAAATATATGAATATGTGAAGATAAATATTATAATTAATTGAAAATGTTTTAGGGTACATGTCCATCCACACAAGAAGATACTAGGGTGAAATTAAAAAAAAAAAAGCATAAATATTAATTAGTCATTAATACCAAATACTCTTTACTTATTAAAAACTAGTATAAAAAGCTTAAAGCTAATTTGTTTATGTAATATGAATTTATTATATATTTTCTATAAACTATACAAAATTATAAACAATAAAATAATAAATATATATTGTGTAATATTCACGGATTAGACAATTTGACACAAGTTACATATATTATGATGAGTAAAAATAAAGTAATTTAAATCTATTATAATTAGTAACTAAGTATTAAAATAAATTATTTATCGACATTTTATTTTTACTATTTTTACTTTTCATTGTCTACTGTTTCTGAGGAAAAATAGAAATATCTTCTTATAATTTTAGGTTTTAATCTTTCAATCTTTTCCATTTAAAAATATATGGATATTATTTTTTATCAACATCTAGAAGTATTGCTGATACCAAATAAATATTTTCATTGTTTCGGTATGTTTTCACTAGTTTCGGTATGTTTCGACCGAAACAACTTTGTTTCCATGGAAACGTGTGAATTTTGGTATTCCACTGGTGTTTCATTTCGGTTCACTAGGAAATAGAAACGTTTCGGCCGTTTCGATGGAAACGAAACGAAACGAAATTTTGATCCTGGTGTAGTCCTTCCATAAACATAGGACTGAGGTTTTAAAAGCGACAAATAAATGACATAATGCCTTCACTAAGTCAGAATGGACTGTGAGTGGGTGGCTTTTCAAAACCCACCTTATCCCCTCCCACAAAAAACAAATGAGGCCTTAAAGATTGGAGATCAGTGATTTCATCTTGCCCTCTCAATCTTCTTGCTCTTCGTGCATCCTCCTCCTGCCCCCACTCTTTAAATGGTTTCTTCAAATAAATAATTTGGTCGCTCCCTCTGAAATCTAGTTAAATGTCCACCCTGGCCCTAGCAAAAATCATTGTGAAACTATCCTTCCCAACTTCCCTGGACCACTGCATTTGGGAAGTTATCTAAGGCTGAACCAGTGGCGCGAGAGACAATGCAATCAATTAGTGTAACGACTCAAGCATCCTGGGGGTGTCAGTTTCATTTTCCTAGAGTGATTGTAAAGACGTATTCTAATCTTTAAAGTTCTTTATTTTGGGTGACTAGAGCAGCAAATTCTAATGCAGCATGTTTAGCTAAGCAATGCAATCTTTGTCACCTTCTTTTCTCATGTCTTCATGTATCTTTTGTTATACCTTTCAATTATATATTTTTTCGTTCTTACTATAAAATTTTCCATCATTATAAAATTGCTATCAAGATTCAACATCTTTGTTGTGTCAAAAACAACTTCAAAGAAAGCCAGGTTTGCATAACCGATATACTCAAAAAAAAAACTAATTCAACCCCAAAAACTCAATAGACAAAACAAACATAAAAGAAACACATTCAGCCAAATATATAATGCATACACACAGTTATAGATATTGATTGATTATGGACCTTTTCAACTGGGAGATAAATGAAAGCGGCAGCAATGGCGCCGATGAGGAGAAGAAAGAGAGCGATGCGGATGGCGGAGGACCAAGTGAGGGACACCGCCATCGACGATAACAACCTCCAACGCCAAGGCCGAGTATCGTCGTTCGCGATCGCTTGCTTGAACGACTACCTTGACCTCAACCCTGCGTTTGCCAGATTTAGCTGCCCCAGAATTAACGGTTTGAAAAAGAACCCCCGGCCCCAAATATATATATGTTCTGCCTCTGGTCTAGATATGTGTACGGATAAAGATATACATATATACACACACACGTATGATCAACACTGGGGCTCCCCTTCATCCATTGCATTTGGGACGTTTGGAGTGCGCCCCCTAGTCATCCCGATTATCTCTGTGTATTACTCCCCTGTAATGACTCTTATATACCTTCCATTTTCTCTCTCCTCTCTGCGTTTGAGCGAGCGAGCGAGCGATCTACGTGACTTATGGCGGTTGGGTTAAATTCATTGAAAGAGAATGTAAACGAGGCTGTGAATACAAAAAAGGATGACCTAAACATATTTTCTGTTTTTCATAAATAAATAAAAAAGAAACTAATTTTATTTTCAAATAATTAAAAACTTGAATTATTCCAATGCAAATCCGATCCATTATGATACAAATAAATCGATCCCCTGATCTAATCCAATCTTAATTCGACAATTCATTTAGTTAAATAAATTTGATATAAATTAAACAAATATAATCTCTTAATGATTTAAGTAAATATAATATTTATATTCATTTTTTATATATTATATTAAAATATATTTTTAAATTTTTATAATATATTAAATATTAAATTATATAAGATTTTCTTAAATTTGAATTTCTATATTTTAAATTTAAACATTTATATATATATATATAACATACATACACACACATTAATATAATATTTTATATACTTAATATATATTAATATTATTATCCGATCGAATTCAATCCTATTCATAATTAACGAGTTTGATTTAAGAATTTATAAATCTGTCATAATTTTGATAAAATTTAATAATTCACTTACAACGTTATTATATGTCACCTCAGTTTTAACTTTTAAGACTCGATTGTCCAAGCAACTTGGAAATGTTTTTGTTAAATTAAAAATTTTGTGAATTCTTACGATTATTTCGACTTGATGCAAATTTTGGTATAAAATTTTAACACCTCATGATTGATACTTTTTTTTTCCGATACTTTCAAGAATCAACCACGAGCATACGAATCGAACTCAGACAAATTACATGTAAAATAAGTACTTATAGCCTCGATAGACCTCAATCATACCTCATGGTTGATACTGGATAGTCCTCCATTACCAGGGATAAAAAGAGAGAGAGAAAAACCTCCGTGACACTTTTTCTTTTACCTAGATTTATTCTTTTTCAACAATCCAGCCGCCCACCTCTTCACCCAGTTCAGCCCATTACATTGCTCAATCTATTGTCTGACAAATGGGCTTCTACCCAAACGGAAATGGGCTTCCATAATTAAAGATTCAGAACTAAAATGGTACTCCACTTTCTTCATCAAATAGACATTGGGAGCCCCACAAAAATAAAAAAACAAAACAAGAAGAAACCTAGTCTGGATGAGGCTGCATCTAAAAAGTCCACTGAGTTTTTAGCTCCCACAATGGGCCTTGTAAAACTCCAAGTTGTCGATTCCAGGCCTGTTAATATCAATAACAAGAAAAAAAAGAGCCCAATTAACTTCTCTTAATAACTTCACAGTTGATCAATCTTTGGCCCAGTGAGCAGCTGGAACGGACCACTGCCGAAATCTTTCGAGGTTCCTGCGAATCAAATATGCGACAACGAGTGAATGATGGTCCGAGGTGTGGTCCTGAGCCACAATCCCAGTTGCTGTGACGGTCTCATCCTAATTCCCAAGGCATCGATTCTCATATTTCCGTTGACACGAAGTTTGCAAGTGAATAAATTATTTTTACAATTCAGAATTCGTAATCTTCAAGTTGCAATAGAACAATTGTTCGTCTTCAAAATCTTATTTTGCCACTCACGATAGAATCTAGCTGCATTGAAAATGCTATTAAAGAATTAAATAATTTAATTATACAACTTTATTAACAATTTTTTTTAAATGACTTTGTGGTTTAATACAAAACAACAATTAGTAACATTGCTGATTTTTAAATACGTTATTTCAATTGCTTACTCATGTCATACTATTAAATCACATATAAATTATATCACGATATAAGATTTTAACACTAGATTTTGACATCTTTCTTTAATTTTATTTATTCGATAGTATTTTTTTCAAGATACTATTAATGAATTTACTAAAAAAAAGCTTGTTAAAGGCTCAAATTCTTATATTTGGCATTTGGAGGGGAGGGGGGGGGGGGAGAAGAAGATATAAATTTCAATTGAAGAAAACATCACATAAGGGCTCTTAGTGTTGTTTTTCTTTTCATGTTTTATTCGTAAGTAATATACCACAAAAGAGCAAGACCAATCAGCACTCAACACGTATGTCTATAGTCCAGCTCACGCTTGGCTAACTCAACTCGCGCTCAACCAGTGGCTAGCGCTCGGACATTCAGGACAGGCTGAAAGATCGGAAGTGGCCGAGCATATGCCTCTAGAGCACATACATATCCGGATAAGGATCACGGAGTTAATTACAGGACTCCAGACCAACACTCCAGAGCTCGTCACCGCCTTAGCGGCTGCCGAGCAGGGAATAAGGAAACGGTCTTCGACAAGGAAACTGTTATACATGTTCATCTTTATCTATGGTGCAATATCCAACAAGGAAACTACTATCTCCGGTGATCAAATCCCTACTTTCATGGCTCCAAATCCTAATCAACTTAGGAAAGCCACGGCCTATAAATTAAACCCTAAAGGTACGCTTTATTTTCATGCTCATTCTTTGGCTTTCAATACAGTCTTTCAATTCAGTTTACTTACTTAAGCATCGGAGCGAACTACCGCCGGAGCCAATCCGGTGGCCCTCTGATCCTTTTGAGTGTTCTACAGGTCTTGGAGCTCAGATTTATTACGAGCCGAAAAGTGCAGCATCAGTTTAGCGCCGTCTATAGGAAACGACTAATCTCCAAGTGCTCTATTCACAAACTAATCTTTTTCCTCACCGGAAAACCATGGCCCCAAATCTCTGATCGAGACAAAACGCTCAAAACCCACAAAGCTCTCAACGTCGGCCGCCTGTTCCACGAGCAAGAGGGTCGACGGTTGATCCCATGCGACAAGAGATTGAATCAATCAAACGGCACAACGAACTGGTATAGGAACAACTACTTGCCATATCTAGAACTCTGGCAATGCTCACACAGAATCAAGGGACGAGTCCTCCTAACCCGCCGGTCAATGTTGCTGAAAGAACGCAACCCTATATAACCACTGAGAATGAAGAGCCTCATGAGCAGGCTCTAAATAACCAGCCTGGGCACCCCCAGGGTGTTGCTCACATTGGTAGAGATCCACAGCCGTCGGCAGCCCTAAGCTGGGGAACATCAGCCTTCATCCCTGACGTCCACTACCGAAGCACTACTAGAGCCCCGACTCCAAGGGCTTCGGGAGCACATCCGGCACCACAGGAGCCTCATCCCCAAGCAGCACCAATCCCGCCAGCTCGGAACCCTCTTCCATCCGAGGGACGTGCTCAGCCCGACTACCCTGACGCCGAGTCTGTGAGGCAAGGTTCACAAGAGGTCCGGTTCAGAGACCCACGGAGAGTCGAAGAAATTGCCGAATCTATGGACCGAATAATAGCTTTGAGAGGTGCCCAGAACCCTCCAGAGCAGGATGAGTTGGCCAGGCTGCGCGGAAGACTTGCTACCCCATTCACTCCAGCCATCATGTCAGAGGAAAGGCCCAGGAAGTTCATGGTGCCAAAGTTCACCCTGTACGATGGGACTGGAGACCCAGGAGATCATCTCTCGTACTACCAGCATCCGATGGCCCTCCACGGGGCCTCTGATGCTTTTATGTGCCGAACTTTCATTACCAGCTTGAAGGGAACTCCTCTGAAATGGTTCCACCACCTCCCTCCGAACTCAATTACCGGCTTCTATGAGCTCGGTAGGCAATTCCTAGACAGATTTATGACCAGCAGAAGGCTCAGAAGAGGACCAGAATTCCTGTTAAATGTCAAGCATACTAAGGAGGAGTCCCTCAGAGCCTACATTACACGCTTTAATGCCGAACTCACAGAGATCACCGACTGCAGCCCAAGATTCCTTGTATCTGCCTTAACTACTGGACTTGCTCACGGTGGCTTCAGAGATTCCTTGACCAAAAGCCCTCTTGCCGACATGGCGGCATTAATGGACCGGGCCAGAAAGTACATCAACTTGGAAGAAGCCAACCGCACATCCCAGAAGGGCAAAGAGCAGAATCAGAGGGATAATCCGAAGAGGAAGGATCATAAGAAGGAGGACCACAGAAGAGACCCTAGCAAGAAGAGAGCTAGGAGTCTAGAAAAGAGAACGGCACCCAAGGCTGTTTACAATTCTGGACCAAGGGAGTTCACTAATTTTACCCTTCTGAACACTACACCGAATCAGGTACTTCGGCAGATCTGAGATCGGGAAAACTTGAGATGGCCAGAACCCATCAAAGGGGATCCCAGCCTTCAGGACATAGGTAAATATTGTAATTTTCACAAAGATCATAGGCATACGACTAACTCATGCAGGTCCCTTAGGTATGAGATTGAGCAACTCATAAAGAAAGGACGTCTCCGGGAGTTCCTTAAGCAGGACGGGAGGTAAAATCCCCACGAAGACAAGCCTCAACAACGGATAGAGCAGAGGCCTGACCAAAGACAAGAGCAGAGGGAAGTTCGAAACGAGCCTCAAAGGTAGAACAATCATGTCATCTATGTCCTTCATGCAGACTCCCCTACTACAGGAATGTCCAACAGGGCAAGGAAGAGATATGCTCGGGAGGCCAGGGCTGCCCCAGATGTATTGTAGATCTCCAACGTTGAAAAGAGGCTCAAACCAGCATCGAAGATCCAATTCACTGAACAGGACCTAGCAAAGGTGCACTGCCCTCACAATGATGCCCTCGTCATCACTCTCAAAATTGCCAACTTCGAGATCAGAAGAGTCCTGGTTGATACCGGCAGCTCTGTCAATATATTATTCCATGAGCCACTCAAACAGATGGGGATGGACCATGACAGCATCAAGCCTACCACTACCGTAATGGCAGCGTTTGACGGTAATCTCAGTACCCCATTGGGAAGGATCGACCTACCCACTACTGTAGGGGAAGGTGAAGGGCAGAAAACCACCATCTCAGAGTACATGGTGTTGAATATGAAATATCCCTACAATGTCATAATTGGGAGACCATGGCTGCACCAGATAGGGGCAGTTACCTCGACCCTCCATCAATGTCTGAAGTATGTTCACAATCAGAATGTTTATTTTGTCAGAGGCTGTCAGCCAACTTCTCGAGAGTGCCATGCCATTGCACTCAAGGAAAAGACTGCCAAATAGCAATTACAGTACACCCGGGACTGTGCCGATCAAATTCTCTCCCACACTCCCGAGGAGGAAAGTTGCCCATCCAGAATCGAAGAACCCCTAAGCCCAAGGGGTCGGACAGTAGGGCCAAACCCATTGGTGAACCTATCAAAGTATTGGTCAGTTCAGAATCAGAAGGGCGCTATTTGTACATTGGTCCAGACCTAACACGTGCTGAGCAAGAGAAAATAATCAAGTTTCTGAAAGAAAACCTCTCTATATTTGCGTGGGAGACCAAAGACATGAAGGGTATAGATCCAGACATGATAACTCATAAACTAATGGTGGATCTAGATCACCCACCAGTGAGACAGAAAAGAAGGCTGCTAGCCCCAGAGCGGCATCAGATCATAAACGAGGAAGTCCAGAGGCTGTTTGAAGCCAAAATGATACGTGAAGTGTTCTACCCCGAGTGGTTAGCCAACACCGTCCTGGTCAAGAAGAAAAATGGCAAGTGGAGGGTCTGCGTTGATTATACAGACCTCAATAAGGCGTGCCCCAAAGACAGCTTTCCACTACCAAGGATAGATCAAGTGGTTGACGCTATTGCAGGGCACGAACTCATGAGTTTTATGGATGCCTATTCTGGGTATAACCAAATTCAGATGTACCCTCCAGACCAGGAGAAGACAACCTTCATAACCGAACGAGGTCTCTACTGCTACAGAGTAATGCCTTTTGGTTTGAAGAACGCTAGAGCCACATACCAGCGGTTGGTTAACAAGATGTTCAGCCCGCTGTTTGGCAATACCATGGAGGTATACATTGATGATATGCTGGTCAAAAGTCTACAGAAAGGTAGTCACCTCCAGCACTTAGCCCAGACCTTCGATATCCTAAGACAGCACAAGATGAAGCTCAATCTCTCGAAATGTACCTTCGGGGTAACGAAGGAAAAATTCTTAGGATACATTGTCTCTGAGAGGGGTATCGAAGCAGACCCCACTCAGATCCAAGCTCTGATTGGACTGAAGTCACCGAAAACCAAAAAAGACATTCAAGCGTTGAATGGCAGAATCGCAGCACTAAGCAGATTTATCTCCAAATCCACTGATCGTTACCTACCCTTCTTCAAAGCTTTAAAGGGCAACAAAGCTTTACAATGGACGGAAGAATGTGAGAAAGCTTTTCAAGAGCTGAAGGAGTATCTTGCCTCTCCAGAGCTTCTGTCAAAACCAGTACAGGGGGAAAAGCTACTCCTGTACCTTATAGTCTCTGAAAACACAGTCAGCTCCGCATTAGTCAGACAGGACAGGGGAGTATAGAGGCCCATATTCTATGTCAGTAGGGCACTACTTGACACAGAAAAGAGATACCCAGAGGTTGAAAATCTAGCCTTTGCTTTGGTAATATCAGCTCGGAAGCTCCGGCCTTATTTTCAAGCTCATCCAATTGAAATCCCAACTGCCTACCCTCTAAAGTCAATATTGAGGAAGCCTGAGGTGTCGGAAAGATTAGTGAAGTGGTCTGTGGAGCTAGGGGAATTTGACATATCATATGTGCCACGAAACTCCATCAAAGGACAGGCCTTGGCTGATTTCGTTGTCAAGTTCACCCCGGCACTTCAAGACAAGGCACAGCTCATCGAAACTTTAGGAACCTGGTTGCTCTATATCAATGGGTCGTCAACCGATCAGGGCTGAGGAGTAGGCCTGGTATTACAGTCCCCTGATGGGCTCTCGTCAGAAAAAGCAGTCAACTTGCGATTCAAAGCTTCCAACAATGAAGCAGAATATGAAGCCCTAATCCTAGGCATGAAGTTGGCTCTGGAATGCGAGGTTCAGAACCTTAAAGTCTTCTCAGACTCCCAACTGGTGGTAAGCCAAGTCCTGGGAAAATTCTCCATTAAAGATGATAGGATGCTCCGGTACTCTGAACTGGTGAACCACTTGAAGCACTCCTTCCAGACGTTCACTATCCAGAAAATAGAAAGAAGCCAGAACTGCAGAGCAGATGCTTTGGCAAACATGGCATCCCGCCTTAAGTCTGAAGCAAATTCCACAGTAAAAATTTCTTACCAACCAAGACCCAGTATAGAAGAAGCCCAAGTTGCCCAAATTACTGAACAACCCCAGAACTGGATGACCCCAATCCTCCAGTACCTAGAATCCAGGCTCCTCTCAGAAGACAAAGACAAAGTAAGGAGAATCCGAATCAGAGCGGCTCAGGTACCTGATCTTGAAAAACAAGCTTTACAGAAGGTCTTATTCTTAACCCCTGTTAAAATTCTTAGCTTCAGAAGAATCACAATATGTCTTGGCCGAAATACACGAGGGTATTTGCGGGAATCATAATGGGGGCAGAACGATAGCTCACTGAGCTCTAACTCAGGGCTATTACTGGCCTAGCATGCTAAGACAGGCTAAGGAGTATGTCCAGAAGTGCGACAAATGCCAAAGATTTGCCCCATATCAACACCAGCCTCATCACGAGCTCATCCCGATTATTAGTCCTTGGCCTTTTGCTCAGTGGGGGATGGACATCGTGGGTCCATTAGCCAAGGCCCCACCAAACAGGAAGTATCTCTTGGTAGCCATTGACTACTTCTCTAAATGGGCTGAAGCTGAACCTCTAACACACATCACAGAGAAAGAAGTTGAAAACTTCACCTGGAAAAACATTGTATGCAGGTTCGGTATACCACGTGTGATCATCTCCGACAATGAGACGCAGTTCATTGGTAAAGGCGTCAAGAAATTTTGTGAAGATCTCAACATTAGACAACACTTTGCCTCTCCAGGCCACCCGCAAACGAATGGGCAAGTAGAGGTCACCAACCGAACGATCCTCGATGGATTAAAGAAAAGGTTGGAGCAAGCCAAAGGAAAATGGGCAAAGGAATTCCCCGGTGTTCTTTGGGCCTACAGAACAACTAGAAGAACTCACACCTCTGAAACTCCCTTCTCACTAGCCTATGGCACAGAATAATAGTAAAAAATGTACAAAATATATTTAAAGGAGGTGAATCCTATATATAATATGTGCAAAAATTGTAATTTTTTTTAATTATAGCGAAAAAAAATTGTTATTGAATCCAACTTATTTTTACTTTTTATGTTTATTAATGTTTTGATTGAATTTTTAATTTTCTTTTAAATTATTCAAAATACATTTAATAAGAGTTAATTTTATAAATTTTAATTTAATTTTGATAGTGAACTTTAAATATTTCACTAATCTACTGCCGTTCTCGCTAAAGTAGTCTCGCATAAGTTGAAAACCCGAGGATTTCTTCAAGAAAATCATCGGTTGGGCTTTACGAGAGGTGATTAGCTGTTAGACCCTTTTCTACTTCACACGGCGACATGGGCATGACGAGGCATGTCATGCCTTGATGGCTTGACATGGATGAGGCATGCTATACCATTGGAATAACATTCAAGAGTGGAATGAGATTTAGGAACGGAATGACATTCAGGATTGGAATGACATTTCGAAGTTGGCTAAGTTGGTGAGCCTCAGCCAATGCCAAGGCCAAGATAAAGGTGGCCTGTCTTGGGCATCCTTGTGGATATATTGAAGATATTCTAAGTATTGGAGGGATACATAGACAATCTAGGAGTTGGTGCAGCTGATGTGCATGTCTTTGACAGCAAGGGTCAAGGCTGCACTTTGTGAACACTTAGATGCATTGTTTGCCTTGGGCAAGACTAATGCACATAGGAAGAGGACCTAATTCTATAAGCAATTGTATCTATTCTTGTTAGGTGGACAAATCTTCATAAGACATATATAAGGGGGGTACCTACTTGAGACGCCCATGGGCGAGTGTCCTATGCGGCTAAGGAAGACCAAGGCATGTGTGGGGCGTGGCTTGGCATTGAGACTTGTGGTTAGTGCAGACCTTGGTGTAGCAATGTGTGTGTGGACTTAGCTCGTAGCAGACACAAGTGGGGCTATAGCAAGGACAAGGCAATTATGGTGCAGTTGCTGGTCTGGCACAAGACAAAGCTGTCTAAGGGCAAACAAGGGGAACTACCATGTTGTGAGTGTGTATATATTTGTAGAGGGTGTGGCAGTGGCTGGTTGGTGCCAGCAAGCCCTTTGGCAGTTGGGCATGGCTGCCTATATAATGCATGCATGCTAGGGTGTGAGATAGGAGGAACCACAGAAGTATATACACAGAGGTGTGGAGAGGACGAATCTGTGGGAGAGAATCTGTTTTGTAACCCTTGGCCGAGTGTCATTTGTATTCAATATTTGAGTATAGTGAATAAAAAGGTTGAGGTCTTTCCCTGTAATGACTGTGTTCTTTATGTGTGTGCCTTAGTTCTTGTTTTCATTGAATTGTACAGACCCTATTATGTTGGAATCATATTCTAGGGCTTCAGCCTTTCTTTGGGTTATGTGGTTGGCTTATCAAGGCAACGGTCTTGACGCCGCACAAGCGAAAAAATTTGATTCAGATTTTAACCCTGTGACAATTGGTATCAGAGTACGGTTGTGGTGAAATGGCCGACGGTGAGGCACTGCGAGAACGGGTTTCCAGACTAGAAGATTTCGTTGGGGCTCCTTTGGCAGACGGGGCATCACCTCTTGCTGTTCAGTGTGAACATATAGCACTGAAAGTGGAGGAGTTGAATGTGAGACTGCAGGACTACATCAATGGTCAGTTGAACGACATGCTCGGTGATGTGGGTGCGCTGGCAGACTCAACGAGGGACTCTCTGAGCGACGTAGAGGAAGAGATAGGTCTAATCAAAAGGGACCATGCATCATACTGATGGGCAAGATGGTGCAAGGAAGGTCAAGGTTCTTAAATCGAAGGCATTCAATGGTGTTCGGAGTGCCAAGGACCTTGAAAACTTTCTGTGGGACATGGAGCAGTACTTCACTTGCTGCCCATATTCTAGATGGTGAATGGGTCACCATGACCAGCATGTACTTGGCTAGTGATGCCAAGCTTTGGTGGCGTACTCGCATGGTAGACGAGAGACGGTCGTAGATAAGAGTTTGGGCAAATATGAAGAACGAACTCAATGAGCAGTTTCTTCCTGCCAACTCGAGTTGGGTGGCTCGAAACTTACTGCGATGACTTAAGCACACCGGGACAGTGCGTGGGTATGTCAAGACATTCAGTTCGTTGATGTTGGATGTGAAGAACATGTCTGAGGAAGACAAGTTGTTCAACTTTATGTCGAGGCTGCAAGAATGGGCTCAGGCAGAACTGAGAAGAAGGGGAATTCGAGATCTCCCTAGTGCCGTAGTAGCAGCGGACAGTTTGGTGGACTTGTCTCTTGACAAATCCAACTCTACCACCAGCAAGTCCAGGAAGTTTGACAAATCCTTGGGCAAGGCCAATGAGGGTGGGACAGAGGCGGATAAGGGCAAGGACAAAGGCAAAGCGAAGGCAGCAGACCAAAAGAAACCATGGACTGGTCGCTGTTTCATTTGCGAAGGGACCACACCGGATGAAGAACTGTCCAGCAAGGGAAAAGCTTGCTGTAATGGTTCGTGAGGGCTCTGATGAGGGGTCCTCAGACGCTGATGATGGCGTTGCCGTTTGAGTGAACCCAATGGTGCTGCTGAATTGCATCCAGATCGAGAAAGACTTGCACTCAGAGGAGTGAAGGGTTGCGGCAAATGTTGTGTTGGCCATGGGAAAGGCCCTCACAACCCTTAACTACCAACAAGGGTCTCTATTGGTGGTAATCTTCCCAAGAACTTGTTCAGAAATGGTATCTGCATTGGCGCAGTGGGGCTTGAACAAGTGTAGTGCTGTGGTTGACAGACGTGTCCGATGCAACAATGTGTGAGACAGTGACGACTGTTGGAGCTTGGGGCGGGACCAAGCATGGTTATGGACAGTAAGTGTCTGTGGTAATCAGTCAAGAGCAGAGGGATGCTTGAGATAGTAGCCAACTCTGTGACAGAAGCAACCAGAGGGGTTCTTCAACAATGTTCAGACTTAGAAGTCATAGGCGATGAGCGTTTGTGGCATAGGTGGCTGTGAGGAATAAGAACAGTGGGTGTTCATAATAACAGCCACAGTTGAGCAAAGGTAGTGGGCTTTGATGGGTTCAAGGTTCAGTGCAGAATGATGCTGTTTGGGGGCTGTTTTAGGCGCATCATTTGTGGAAATTTTTCAAGTGCAGTGAGGATGAACTTGCAGCATTGGAATAATCCGATGAGGGCATCGGACTCTTCAAGTGTGGGTGGTTTGTTAGACCCTTTTCTACTTGACACGGTGGCATGGGCATGAGGAGGCATGCCATGCCTTGATGGCTTGACATAGAGGAGGCATGCTATGCCGTTGGAATAACATTCAGGAGTGGAATGGGATTCAGGAGCGGAATGGGATTCAGGAGCGGAATGACATTCAGGGTTGGAATGACATTCTGAAGTTGGCCAAGTTGGTGAGCCTCAGCCAATGCCAAGGCCAAGATAAAGGTGGCCTGTCATGGGCATCCTTGTGAATATGTTGAAGATATTCTAAGTATTGGAGGGATACTTAGACAATCCAGGAGTTGGTGCAGCTGATGTGCATGCCTTTGACAGCAAAGGTCAAGGCTGCACTTTATGAACACTTAGGTGCATTGTTTGCCTTTGGCAACACTAATGCACACAAGAGGAGGACCTGGTTCTACAAGCAATTGTATCTACTCTTATCAGGTGGACAAATCTTCATAACACATATATAGAAGGGTACCTTCTTAAGGTGCCCATGGGCGAGCGTCCTATGCGGTTAAGGAAGACCAAGGCATATGTGTGGCGTGGCTTGGCATTGAGACTTGTGGTCAGTGCAGACCTTGGTGCAGCAGTGTGTGTGTGGACTTAGCTCATAGCAGACACAGGTGGGGTTGTAGCAAGGACAAGGCAGTTGTGGGGCAGTTGTGGGGCAGTTGCGGAGCAGTTGCTGGTCTGGCGCAAGACAAAGTTGTCTAAGGGCAGACAAGAGGAACTGCTATGCTATGTTGGCACGTTGATCTAAGGGCTAGCATTGAGTGTAGCAGTGGGATGAACTGCTTGCACATATGTGGCGCAGATCAGTGGCTTCAAACAGCTCTAGCAGATGGGGGTGTCAACTGCTAAGACAAGTGGTTGTGTCCTCTTATTTCTGACAAACCCTAGCAGTTGGGGATGTCAACTGCACTGTCATGTGCGTGTCACAGACACCATGATAGCTTTATATATTCTGTCAATATATATGTGCGTGTGTATATATTTGTAGAGGGTGTGGCAGTGGCTGGTTGGTGCCAGCAAGCCCTTTGGCAGTTGGGCATAGCTGCCTATATAATGCATGCATGCTAGGGTGCGAGATAGGAGGAACCACAGAAGTATATACACAGACGTGTGAAGAGGACGAATTTGTGGGAGAGAGTCTGTTTTGTAACCCTTGGCCGAGTGTCCTTTGTATTCAATATTTGAGTATAGTGAATAAAAAGGTTGAGGTCTTCACCTGTAAAAATGGTTGTGTTTTTTATGTGTGTGCCTTAGTTCCTGTTTTCATTGAATTGTGCAGACGCTATTATGTTGGAATCCTATTCTAGGGCTTCAGCCTTTCTTTGGGTTGTGTGGTTGTTTGGCTTGTCTAGGCAACGGTCTTAACGCCGCACATGCGAAAAAATTTGGTTCAGATTTTGACCCTATGACATTAGCCATGGTGGTGATTCGGCCGACTAGAAGCCCTGTGGATCTATTGAGTAACAAAGATTGGAAGACTTAGGGTTCCAAAAAGCATCTACAAGAAGAATTTTGAGAAATTAAAGAAATGGAAGGACGGGTTTGCTATACAAAGATATATTCATATATCTAGAGAAGATGGTGGTTGGGTGATTGTTCCGTGACTCTCAGCCTTTGTTAGTTTCTACTGAGTTCTATGAACAGAGAAGAAAGAAGAGAGCCAATGAGGCCTGAAAAACGTATAACTTTTTCTGATAAAAAAATAGTTGTACAGTTTCATAAGGATGGCTTAAATTTCTATCACATTAATTAATATTATATCAACTATTTTTTAAAAAATTATTTCATCAAGAACTCTCGTTATCATAGTTTACTTTTCTTGAAATTTGCATATTAGCCACTGTCCTTTTTCTTTTGGTAGTTTTGTGATGTTGTCAATAAAATGACAAATAAGGTTATTTTATTTGCTTGGTCTTTCTTTTTGCTAGGACTACATCATTTTTTTTATTCTTTACGTTGAGTATTTTAAAATATTGTTAAAAAGTTGCGTATAAGATATTATTTTTATATCGAAAATTATTTACACTTAAAAAATACTTATTGGTTAATTAATGAATGTATGAAAAATTTAATAATTAAATTTTTTTTAATCTTCATATTTATTAATTATAAAAAGATTGAATGTAAATTCCAATCATAGATTCATAATCATTAAAGTGACAAATACAATTTGTTAATAAAATATGTTTTGGTTTATCTATAAAAGGAAGAGAGACATAAAAACAAATGCATGATCAAAAAGAATACATGAGTTTGACAACCATTATCACAACCTTATCATTTTCATCAATGCTTATCAATATTTTTCCTTATGATACAGTAGCCTAATTACTTCTGATAATAACAACAACACATATGATTAGGAGGAGAAACCAATGGGAGAGTCATTTTAATTTATTATCTGATATGATGTAATTGTTTTTAACATATTTTATTAATTTTTAAAAATTTATAATAAAAAGAATTCTTATAATTTTACAAAAATAATAAAATTTGTGAGAGATACTAATATCACATCAAATAGTGACACGGAGTAACCATTCTATTGAATAATTTCTCTCAATTACATTTACAAAATTTGATTTGGAAGAACAACCTGACAAATGATGACCAATGTATCAATATATATTTTTAATTTTCTTTTAAATTATTCAAAATACATTTAATAAGAGTTAATTTTGTATATTTTAATTTAATTTTGATAGTGAACTTTAAATTATTTCACTAATCTACTACCGTTCCCGCCAAAGTCGAGACCGTAAGTTGGAAACCTGAGGATTTCTTTAAGAAAATCATTGGTTGGGCTCTACGAGAGGTGGTTAGCCATGGTGGTGATTCCGCAGACTAGAAGCCCTAGTGGATCGGTTGAGTAACATAGATCGGAAGACTTAGGCTACGTTTAGATAGTGATTTAGATATAATTTTTAAAAAAATATTTCTAAAAGTTTTGTAATTTTTTTAAAATTATGAAAACACATTTGAATATGATAATTTAAATTATAAAAAAAAAAACTAAAATTAATAACTTATCAAATGCGTGTCCCATGTTTTGAAATTAAAAATTTATTTTTAAAAACATAAACAAACGAAGCCTTAGGGTTCCAAAGAACATCGACTAGAAGTCCTTGGCGTACAACTTTTTCTAATAAAAAAATAGTTGTACAGTTTCATAAGGATGGCTTAAATTTCTATCACATTAATTAATATTATATCAACTATTTAAAAAAAAAAAATCATTTCATCAAGACTCTCATTATCATAGTTTACTTTTCTTGAAATTTGCATATTAGCCACTGCCCTTTTCCTTTTGGTAGTTTTGTGATTTTGTCAATAAAATGACAAATAAGGTTATTTTATTTGCTTGGTCTTTCTCTTTGCTAGGACTACATCATTTTTTGTGCTTGGTCTTAATTGACCCATGGTATATCGTGTTGGAAACCCGAGGATTTCTTCAAGAAAATTATCGGTTGGGCTCTACGAGAGGTGGTTAGCTGTTAGCCCCTTGAAGGGTTGACACGGCCATGGCATTGGGGAGCCTCAGCCAATGCCAAGGCCAAGGTAGGGGTGGCTTGTCATGGGCACCCTTACTTGAAGATTGAGATGCCTTGGAGTTATATTCCGGACTTGGAATTACATTCATGAGAGGAATGGCATTCGGGAGTGGGAATGACATTTCAAGGTTGGATTTGCCTTAAGGGATTTTTGGACTTAGGCGCAGTTGGACGCACGACTTGGGCAACGAAGGGTTAAGGCAAGGCCTTCGTGAACAAGTTGGCGCATGGATTACCTTTGGCAAGGCAAATGCGCACGGGTGGAAGAACTGGTTCTACAAGGGGTTGTGTCTATTCCGGTCAGGTTGAAAAATCTTTATAAGACATATATAGAGGGGCAGTACCCCCTTGAAAGCGCCCATGGGCGGGGTGCCCATGCGCGTGCCCATGCAGCGTGCGCATGCGGCTTGAGGCCTTGGCACCTTCGGGGCAAGGCGTGGTGCTATTGAAAGCTGGTGGTCCGAGTACCATCACCAAGGGTGGCGGCACATGGTGGCGATGTTCGGCAAACAAGTCCGAACCATGAGCAGGCCATGGTTCGGCAATGATGGCTAACACGGAAGCATCGGTGGGACCGAGTGCGGCGCTAGTGCAAGGCAACAGCGCATGCGGCAGCAACAGCGCGTGCAGGCGGCAAGTGCGTGACTAGCGGAATCCAAGTCAGTCTAGGACAAGGAATCCAAATCTGGCAAGGAAAAGGAAAGTGCAATCCAAGTCCCTCAAGGAGAAGGAAACCGTGGGACATGTTGGCGCAATCCTAGTCCATCTAGGAAAAGGAAACCGTGTGAGGGTTTGCCTATAAATACAATATAATAGGGAGGGGCGAGACACACAGAAAGGGAGAGCATAGAATAGATTAGAAAAGAGGGTGTTCTCTTGTCTCGCAGCCCTTAGGCTTTGTATTCCCTTGTATTCGTTTGGATTGTTGTGAATAAAAGGTTGGAAAAGTGATTCTTGTAAATCTGTGTGCCTTTGTGTGTTGCTGTGTTCTCTCTCATAAGCCTCTTGGCGTGAGTGCGTGGGGTTGGCTGGTCAAGGCAGGTGTTTTGACGCCGCACAGGCGAAAGAAATTTGTTGTCAGATTTCGACCCTGTGACATTAGCCATGGTGGTGACTCGACCGACTAGAAGCCTCGTGGATTGATTGAGTGACAAAGATTGGAAGAGTTAGGATTGCAAAGAGCATCGACAAAAAGAATTTTGGAAAATTAAAGACTCATGTAATTTTGGAATAAATTACATTATTTTTTATTAACTTAACCAAATAAACATTAAAAAATAACTTATTAAAATAAATTAATTTTGACTTTAAAAGCACGAATTATTTTAATTTATCTATTAAAAATAATAAATTAATATCGTTATGTTGAAACAAATGAACTCTTAGTCATGCTCACAGATGTCCAAGAGGAGGTGATGTACAACTTCAAAAGTAAGATACCATTTGAAATTTAATTCATATTTAGATTTTGACAAAATATTTCGATTCATTTAATAATATTGTGTGGGTTTCAAGGTTTTTCTTTTTCAACTTTCAATAATATTAATTAATTTTTTTAACTTAAAAAATATAAGTTATTTATCTTAAATTTACTTATTTTTATATAATTTTTTTAAAAAGTAAAAAAAAATTGTCAAAATTGAAAAATTACAAGAAAAAAAATGCACCGACACTTATGTAATTTTGAAAAAATAAGATTGGAAATGAAATTTTTGTAATTTATCAATAAAAGTACGAGATGAAAGTATTATTTCAAAAATCTGACAATATACAAATACTTCATTCCAATCAATTTTTTTCTTCAAAATAACAAAATTGTCCCTTTCATATTTTTTTTTTCACTTTTTAAAATTTTGATCAATTATTTTTTTCAATTTTCAAATAAATATTAATTAAAATCTTAAATTTATTTGTATATAAAATAAAAATAATTTATTTATGTTTAATTTATTTTTATATAAAATAAAATATAATATTTTTAAAAAGTTAGAAAAAAACTAGTTAAAATTGAAAAATTGAAAGAAAAAAAATAAGTGGGGGCAATTTTGTCATTTTGATTAAAAAATGGCTTGAAAAAAATATTTATATATTGTCAGATAAAGTATGAGAGGTTAGTATAATTTTAAAAATCTCAAGACAAATCAATATAATTGACATAAACTTTAACGGAGGTCAATGTAATTTAACCAATATAAAATAATAAATTTTCTTAATTTTCCTTCTAACTTTCAAATAAAGTAAAATTGAATACTTTATGTCTCTGTAGATTAATCAAAATTAAAAGTGTAACGCCAATAAAAGCTTAATTACAAAAAAAGATCTAAATTTTATGTCTTTATAGGTTAACTCAAATTAAAAACTTAAAGTCAATAAAATTCTATCTATCAAAAAAGTCTAAATTTTGTGTATTTATTATAATTTAAATTAAAAATTAAAAATTAATAAAAATTTAATTAAGAAATATGTTTTATTAAAAACTAATTTTTCTCATGCTTTAAAAAATATAAAAAATTTAGTTATAATTATTGTTTTAGGAATTTTTTTATCCAAAATAGAGTTGTTTTGAAACTTTTTTCAAGAATAAGGTTACAATAAACTTTTTTACCAAATTAGGTTAATTCATGAAATAGTCTTTTTGAAAAATAATTTAAAATAATAATAATAAATTATTTAAAATGGTCTTTCAGAAATATGTTTTCATCTTTTTGAAATACGATTTTTTAATGAAAAAAATTTCAAAAATATCTTTCTGAAAGAGAATTTAAAAATAAAATTATTTGAAATCATCTTTCGGATGAAATACGATTTCTTAATAAAAAAATATTTTTTAGAAAGATAATTTTAAAAATAACTTTAATCTCATAAATAAATAAAAAATAACACCAAATTAAAAAATTATTATTTTTTAACTAATTAACCAATCGCTTTAGTTGAAATGATCCTAAGCCGTCCAAAGGTCATATATTCGAAGTCCTTGTCGATTCGACATTTGGAATGATTGGTAGATGGGTACAATGTGGCCTGCCTTAAGAAAGAAAGAAAAGACGCGGCCGTACCGTCCCATCACCGTTGAACGGAACGTTTAATGGGGTAGATAGATGAGATGGTAGTTCAATTATGCAGCAATCACACGCAACTTGATTTGACATCACTCATCAACAAAACATTCTCTTCTTTTTTCTCATTCTTTTCTTTTTCAAATATTTATTTTCCAGCCCCCCACCCAATAATATGCCAAAAATAAGATGATAAACAAGTGGGAGCTTACTATATAATTGCTTAGATTAACTAAAATTAATAAAATTTAAATTATATTTAACTTTATTTTATTCTTTGTTTCAATCCACAAGTTCTAACAAAAAGAAAGAAAAAATATTATATTTTTTTTTAATATTTTTAATAATTACACTGATTTTTTTAAAAAATTTTAAATTACATTGACATCTTGATACAGTACGTATTACAAAAATATACTTGACGACATTGGTGTGTCGTCGTATAGTAAAATAACAAGAATCGACCTTCTTCCTTTACATAGTTATAACTTTGTTTATACATGGTCAAATATTAGTTTTTAGTAATTTTTATTATTTTCAGTAACTTTTGATTCTAGTCGAGTATGAGTTCAAATAAGTTCAGATCTTCTTTTTGTTTTCACGAGCATCTTATTTTTTGTTGTATTTCAATTTTTAGAAGATATTTGATTTTGTCATATTTTTGTTCAAATTCATATCTTTTCTTTTATTTTTATTTTTTTTTAGTTATAAGGGTTTTAGTCTTATAAATATGATAATATGTAATAAAGTAACAACCTTTCGGTGATAATAAAATTCTCTTGAGAATTATTTTCTCTTGCTAACTCTTGTTATTCAAGAGAATTAACGAGTATTTAATGTCTTTTGTTCTTAATATTTTTCTGTGAGAAGATCAACAGGTTCAAGAGAGGGTTGTGATTAGTTTTTTCATTACGTGTTACATCATATATCTTATTTTTACTGATAAATCACAAATATTTTATTTCAGTCATATTTTTAAATCAAAATAATAAAATTGTCCATTTTATTTTTTATTTTTTTCAATTTTGATCAATTTTTTTAACTTTTAATTTTTTTATTTTATATAAAAATAAATTTAAGGTTTTAATCAATAATGATTTGAAAAACAAAAAGAAAATGTCAAAATATAAAAATAGAAAAAAATTATAAAATAAATAATTATGTCATTTTGAAGAGAAAAAAATGACAGAATGAAAGTATTTTTATATTATCAAATAAAATAAAAAAAATTATTATATATGCTAAAATTAATGTTTTTGGTCAATTATAAATTATTCTATATAGTATATACACAAAAAATATTAAGTAATAAGAGATAGTTAAACAACTTTTATTAGAATGTGAATGATTGATTCAGATGATTGACATATTCAAGGGTTCAGAATTATTAACTACGTTTCTTTTGATGGATCATTCGAGATGGTCTTAGATTAAAAGATGTTATTACTACAGTAAACGGCAACGTGCCAACGTTTCATCCAAGAAGAAGATAAAGGTGATTTGACCATGGTTACTGTTACTGGAGAGACAAGAAAAAAGGGCTGTTGTGGGCCCAATTTCGACAAAAGGTCTTTTGGATAAACAAGGGCAGTCCCATGTCCCATCCTACGATTAGCCTCTTTGAAGTTATGTGACTAATCTTAGGAAAATACTTTGTTTCCTCATCCATTATATTAGGCTTTCAGGTAGGCGCAACTGGAACAGTCAACTTGGATGGAGTTATATGAAATCTAACCTAACTTTTAAAATAGTAAATTCGAGTACGACTTCAATCTGATCTTAACTCAAAATTGAATTAAAATATATTAATTTTAAATTTAATCTTTGAATTTAATTATTAATTTTAATTTTTAAATTTTATTCATAATTTTTTTAATATTTTAATTATATATTAAAATTTTCAATATTTTTTTTTAAAAAAATAAAAAATTGTTAAAATAATTTTTTTAACATAATTTAATTTTTAAAAAATGATAAAAATCAACAAATTTTTAAAATTATAAAATATAAATAGTAACTCTAATAAAGAACTTCTATGACTATAATGATGGATACCTATTAATTAAAGTATAAAAAAATATAATATATGAAATATTAAATTCGGGTTTGGATTGATGTCAGCTTTTTAAAGTCTCAAATTAAACCCAATCCTGGACTTTAATTTTTTTGCTCAAACTCAATTCAAAGTGTAAAAAATAAAATTCAAGTCGGACTCAAGTTAAATTCGAGTTGGCCCGCCTAAGTTGTACCTCTACTATTAGGAAAGGCCGACCATTAAAATTATAAAAACTTCATTTTTTTAATTAAAAATTATAAAACTTTCTTTTAAAATAATAAAAATATGAACCCATTTAAAATTTAATTCTTCTTTATTTTTGCATTATAATTAAGTAGTATATAATAAACATTCAACAACTATCCAAACTTAATTTTGAAATCTGAAAAATTCAACAACTATCTAACAACGAGGCGTGTTATACTTCCGATTTGATTGACGTGTGTAATTCATGAAAGATTTCTGATAAGTTGGGTATAGTTTCATTGAAGAAATTCGTATCAATACATATGTGTATATATAGGAAAACCTTAAAAAAATATTCTAAAATATATACAATAAATATAGAATACAAAGATATTCTATATTCTTTCACACTCTCCCTCAAACTCAAGGGATTTTGGATGAAAAACACCGAGAGTTTGCCAAGAAGGAACCGAAAGCGAGCAACAGTGTGAGTCTTTGTGAAGAAATCAACAAGTTGAAGCACAGTGGAAACGAATGGAAGGGAGATAGAGCCAGATTGCAAATGGTGACGAACAAAATGACAATTAATCTCAATATGCTGAGTGCGTTCATGAAACACGGTATTGTGGGCGATCTGGATAGCACTTTTTGTTGTCATAATAGAGAGGAGTTGGAGAAGACTGACAAACGCCCAAATCAGACAAAAGACCACGAAGCTAAACAATTTCAGCTGTAGCATGTGCCATAGCACGGTACTCGACCTCAGCAATAGAACTGGCAATAACACTTTGCTTCTTGCTTTTCCAAGAAATAAGAGAATCACCAAGAAACAAGCATAGACCAGAAGTGGACTTGCGATCAGTAACATCACCAGCCCAATCAGAATCAGCATAAAGCAACGAGTTTCAAAGAGGAAGTAGAAGATAAAAGCAAACCCTGATAGATAGTAGCACGAAGATAACGAAGAATCGAATCAAGGCAGCCCAGTGGGGGGAACAAGGAGCAAAGACAAACTAACTGATGATATGGACAACATAGGCAAGATCAGGACGAGTGACAGTGAGGTAGACCAAGCAGCCAACAAGTTCCCTATACAAAGTGGGATCATCCAGAGGGACACCTTCAGTAGAATTCAGTTTCACATTCAGCTCAATTGGAGTGTTAGAAACCTTAGAATCGGGCAAGCCAGCCAATGAATAACCTCATTAGCATACTTAACCTATGAAAGAAAGTAGCCCTTGGGAGAGTAGGCCATTTCAATACCAAGAAAATATTGCAAAAGACTCAAGTCCTTCATTTCAAAGGTGCGAAACAAATGCTGCTTAACGAGAGTGATGGCAGAAGAATCAGAGTCAGTGATGATCATATCATCCACATATAATAATAAAGCAACAACGCCAGAAGACGTGTGAAGAAGAAATAAGGCAGAGTCATAAGCACTGGAAAGAAAACCAAGCTGAGTAACAGCTATCTGAAAGCGGTCATACCAGGCTCGTGGAGACTGTTTCAAACCATAAGGGCACGACGAAGACAACACACCTGACTAGAAGAATGAGGCAGTCCTAGTTGAGGACACATATAGACTTCCTATGTAAAATAGCCGTTAAGAAAGGCATTCTTGATGTCCATTTGATAGAGGGGCCAGAAGTGAATGGCAGGAACTGATATCAATGCACGGACAGTGGTCATTTTGGCAACAGGAGCAAATGTTTCCTCATAGTCAAGACCATATTCTTGAGAGAATCCCTTAGCAACAAGTCAAGCTTTGTAACGCTCAAGAGAGCCATCAGAGTTTGTCTTGATTTTAAAGACCCATTTACAGCCAATCAGATTTTTACCAACAGGCAAAGACACTAACTCCCAAGTAGAGGTCTTGTGTAAGGCATCCAACTCTTCAACCATAGCCTGGACCCAATGAGGATTCTGACAAGCTTCTTATAAGATTGTGGTTCTGAAAAAGAGTGAATAACAGACAAGAAAGTACAGTAGGAAGGAGAGAAACAAGTGTTAGAAAAACAAAGCAATTTTACCAATGGCTGGCGATGACAAAGAGGATATCGGCGGAGAGCAGGATTAGTGTCTTCAGAAGTAGAAGGAACAAGGGAGAGAGATATCTAGGTGGGGGACTAGTTGATTCAGTAATGACTGTAGGTCTAGTGGCTTCAGGGGGGACTTAGAACCAGTGGGTTCAGGAAGGGACTCAGTAGTGACTGTAGAGATTTACTCATCGGAAGGCACATCAGAAGGAAAATGATCAATGTGAATCAAATCCTTTTTGGAGACAGTAGCAAGTGGTAGTAGGTAGCTAAAAGTAAGCCAATCGTTCAAGAAAAGCCACATGGCGAGAGATATAAAGACAACGAGAAGTAGGATCATAGTAACGATATCCTTTCTGGGTTGACCTGTACCCTAAGAAGACACAGAGAACAGACCTGGCACTCAATTTGGTTCTATCTTTCTGAGGGAGTAAAACAAAGCAAACACACCCAAAAACACGAAAAAGAGAGTCATTAGGTACTTTAGAATACAGAGCTTTATAAGGAGAACGACCTGAAAGAATAGGAGTAGGCATTCGGTTTAGAAGAAAGGTAGCAGTAAGAACAGCTTCACCCTAAAAAGGTGCTGGAACAAAAGCAGAAAGAAGAAGAGATCGCACAATGTCAAGAAGATGACAGTGTTTACGCTCAGCCTTACCATTTTGTGCAGGAGTATCAGCACAAGAAGATTGATGAATAGTACCTAAGGAAGCCATGTATTCACAGAATTCTGTTTTAAAGTACTCCCCACCCAAGTCAGATCGGAATACTTTGATAATACACCCAAACTGATTGGAAATCACGATAAATTTGGTAGAAATCAGACTTATGTTTCATAAGAAAAGTCCAAGTATAACTGAGTACAAGTCATCAACAAAGGAAACATAATAAGTAGAACCACCTTTGGTAGAGACAGGAGAAGTCCCCAAACATCAGAGTGAACTAAAGAGAAAGGTGTATTAGAAATTGAAGTACTTTTTATTAAACGGTAAAGTTGTCATTTTAGCGAAGTTTACAACCGCAACACTCGGTAACTTTACTAAGTGAAACTTTACCCTAAAAGACCAGACTGAACTAAAGATCGTAAACGATCAACAGACAAATGACCTAACCGCTGAATGTCATAAGTAAAACTGACTAGACTGAGAGTCTAACTGAAAAGAAGAAAGAGCAGATGAAGAAACAGTAGAAGGAAGATGTAAACTTTCCATCACATACAGATCCCCAACTCTACGCTTGGTCCCAATCTGCTTCATGGACAACCGATACTGCACAGTACAAACAAAAGAAGAAAAAATGACATCAAAACCAGAGGCATCAAGTTGACTAATGGAAAGGAGTCTAACAGATAAATGTGAAACATACAGAACAGAAGGAATTGTCACTGCATATTTGTCTGGGGGTAAGACAGAACCAATGGATAAGATAGGCATGCGAGATCCATTAGTAGCACTAACAGTAATGGGAGATGGGGGGATATAGTTGTGTAATAAAGAAAGATAGGGAGTCATACGATGGGAAGCACCAGAATCAAAAATCCAGACTAGGGGAGAGATACTTGAGGAAGTGCCAAGCAAACTTGAATAAAGAGATAGGGCAGAAGCAGAAGCAGAAGACTGGGTGGTAGAAGACACAAGGTGCTAGAGCTGAGCAATTTGAGCACTCAAGGAAGCAATATCAGAAGCACTAGCTAAAGTAGATGCTGTGTAGGCTGCTGGAGACCGAGAAGTATGCGGAGCAGGAGCTCGAAACTGTGTGGAGGACTATTGAGAGAAAGTGGGCAGACGTCCCTTCTTGGGACAATTATACTTCGAATGGCCTTTCTGATGACAAAACGTACACTCATCTGAGGGTAGTGAGACGCTCTTAGGCCTTCCTAGTGGACTGAAGCAGATTAGCATGAGGAGTAAGCAGTAGAGTTAGCTGTGCAGGAGCTAAAAAGATAGAGGGAGATAAGGACTGACTACCTGTCTTCAGTCGGGTTGCATCAGTCATTGTAATGTAAGTGTAATAACAATTGGGGTATTCTGAATTAACTGTAAATTTTTAAGGACAAGTTGTAAGAAAGAGAAAAAGAGAACGGCGGCTAGTGGCGCAAAGCAGAATAAAAAAGAATAGAAGCAACAAGAGAGAAAGCGGGGCAAGAAGGCAGATGCAAAAAACAAATCAGGGAAAGAAATAAAAGAAAGAGGGCGGCGCAGCAGCAGGAAACAAATAAAAAAAAAAGCAACTGGAGAAGGATAACAAGGAAAAAGAAAAGCGGCGCAAGCTGGGAGAAAAAGAAAGAGAAGAAAAAACATAAGGGTTACGATAGAGATTGAAAAAATAAATAAATAAAGGAAAAGAAAAGAGAGGCGGCTGGAGAAGAAAAAGAGATTTGGAAAGAAAAGCAGCGGCTGGAGAATAGTAGGCTGCTAGCGCTTGGAAGAGAAGAAGAAAAGGGAAGCTGCACAGAGAAAAAACAAAAAGGAGAGTTGCGGCTGGGAAAGAAAAAAAAAAGAAAGCAAGAAGCGGCGCAGGTTGATCAAAAAGAGAAAAAGAAAGCTGTAGAAAGCAAAAGAAAGTCAGAGGGAATGAGGCTTTGATACCATGAAAGATTTTTAATAAGTTGGGTATATTTTCATAAAAAGAAAAGAAGAAAAAACATAAGGGCTGCGGCAGAGATTGAAAAAATAAATAAATAAAGGAAAAGAAAAGAGAGGCGGCTGGAGAAGAAAAAGAGATTTGGAAAGAAAAGCGGCGGCTAGAGAATAGTAGGCGATTGACGCTTGGAAGAGAAGAAGAAAAAGGAAGCTGCATAGAGAAAAAACAAAAAGGAGAGTTGCGGCTGGGAAAGAAAAGAAAAAGGAAAAAAGAAAGCAAGAAGCGGCGCAAGCTAATCAGAAAGAGAAAAAGAAAGCTGTAGAAAGCAAACGAAAGTCAGAGGGAAGGAGGCTCTGATACCATGAAAGATTTCTAATAAGTTGGGTATATTTTCATTGAAGAAATTCGTACCAATACATGTGTATATATAAGAAAACCCTAAAAAAACATTCCTAAAATAAATACAATAAATATAAAATACAAAGATATTCTATATTTTTTCACAATTCACGTGCCAATATCACCCTACACAAATAAATTACACATGTTAAATAACGATCTAACCATTCACACGAGTATCTTAATTCCATATACTGAAAAATCCAATAACTATCCACACTTCATCGTTCAAGATCACTGAGTTACTTAACCCAATTGAGCTTATATATTTCTTCACTCATGGAATAATGTACATGCTGACTCTTAAGTTCATTCAACTTTATATAATTGATTCAAGCGCTTTGTCTGCTTGTCCAGCCCAGGTGTCACAACTTCACTCTCGTACTTCCTTTGTGGCTGCTTTCCTCCGCAATTGTTGAAATGAAATGATATTCATTCACATGGCATCATTTGACAGAAAGGCAGAGAGAAAGGAGTGAAATAGTGAAGGAAATTATAATAATAATCATATTCTTTCTTGCTCAAAAATCAGATGGAAAGAAAAGGGACGGAACTTTTATTTTGAGTCACTTTAGACTGACTTTGGCACTTTTAAGTGAGAAATATATATATATATATATATATATATATATATAAACTACTTTTTTTTTTCAATACTTTTTCTTACTCATAAACACAAGTAATTAGAATCTACTAAAATAAATTCATAATACTCGTTTAGCTGAATGGTGAAAAAATATGATTTAAAAAAAATACGATTTGAATTAAGTTGTAAGTATTTAGATGAATATATTTGAAACATGATTAAATGATATGTAGTGTTTAAATGAGCTATTAAAAGTATTGAATGTGTTACATAAATAAAAAAATAGGTATTTGCTAAACGAGAATTCGAAAAAATCCTTCATGGATTACCTTTTCAAAATAGGACATTCGAATTTGAAAAATGCTCAAATGAACATTTTGAAAATATTAAATTAAATATTAATATATATATATATATAATTCAATTTAAACTCTGAAATGTTCTTTTTTCAAAAACGCATCTAATATTGGAAATACTTATTACTTTTGCCTTTTTGCACAAATGCAACAAGAGGAGAGCAACCCCCCTCCCCCCTCTCTCTCTCTGGGAGTGCCTTTTTATCGCCGGTCTTCTCTCTCTTAGTTTTCCATCTTTTCTACCAAACAGAGACTTTTAATTTTATTCCCAAACCCAGAAATTATTATTTGATTTGCTGCCAGAAAATGTGCAATCAGCACCACTTGCAAAAGGGTATCAGAATCAGATGTTGATTGAAAAAGATCCATTTAAATATGATTCCAAACTAGCTTAACAATCAGTCTTTTTCATTTTTTCCCTGGGTAGGCCATCGGTCAACTTCCAAGTATTAATTCTTATCATGATCATGAGAATACCATTAGTAGAAATTATACTAAGTATTAATTCCTAAAAAAAATTCCCAAAGTAGCTTTTCTAAATTAAAAAGTAGGACTTATTCCGTATCCAAACTGTACGAGTATCTATTTTAACTTAGAATCGAGTCCACCAACCAGCATCTTTTGTCGAGTGACCGGATTGAAAATTGGAATCTTATTACACAATTATTTTGCACAAATTTTACTTATTGAAAAGGTAATACCAAGTATTGCACCAAAGACCTTGCAGTCTTTTTTAAAAAAAGAAAGCTTTCTTGCATTGACATTATTATCTTAGCTAAAAAGCGGAATATTATTAATATTATATTGTGCAGAAAGGATGACTAGTGAACATACCAACAAACAACACCAATGAAAAGCAAAGTCCTCCACACATAAAGTTTTTATATACACACATATATTCTTCAACCATTTATTTATATATACAATAACCACCTTAAATTATCAAACCATCACCAAGAGAACCTCTTTTGCCCACTGCTCTCTACCTCTCTCTCAAACAGTATTCTTAGTCAGGCCATTGGTTTTCCAAGGGTATCAAATATTTAACCTCCAATCAAAAATTAAAAAGGAAAAGAACATATAACCCTCTATATATGTACACATATATATATATAGAGAGAGAGAGAGAGAGGGAAAATTTGAGGCCAGGATTCTTTACTAGTCCACTCATCCAAGTTGCAATTGAAAATTGACTAAAATTCCTGAATTTCTCCATAAATACTCAAATCTCATGAGTAGCTTCACTACATATGACTCGTGGAGTGTTTTTGAGCGAAAATTGTATTCCTATTGACTATAACCTTCGATATCAGTGTGGAAGATAAGCTTGTACCGGCCACGATTTACACAGTCATTACGCAAAAGCTGGCCAAAAATCCTCATTTCTTTCCTCGCCATCTCTCTATCTCAACAAGGATATCATATGCTAACTCTTTTTGTCTTTGTGTAGTTGCTTAATTTTTGTCTATTCTTAGACTATGGGAATGTCCATGGTCATGTGGAAACAAGCACACCCTCTTGGGCCTCTACTTAACATTCCTAGTGGAAGTGGACGGATTAACATGCCAGTGATCAGACTCCGGCCACAGAAGGAGAAGGTGGTGATTGTAATTGGACCAACCGGAACCGGCAAGTCGAGACTCTCCATCGACCTCGCCACCCAGTCCGTCGCCGAGATAGTGAACTCGGATAAAATGCAAGTGTACCAAGGACTCGACATAGTCACCAATAAGATTACTGAGGAAGAGAGCTGCGGCGTGCCTCACCATCTCCTTGGAGTGATTGATCCTATTGCAGATTTTACTGCCACAAACTTCTGCAACAGTGCTTCACTTTCTCTGAAATCCATTGTAAATAGAGGGAAGCTTCCAATCATCGTTGGTGGCTCCAATTCATACATTGAAGAATTGGTTGATAATGAGGATTTTGGGTTTCGATCAAGGTACGAATGTTGCTTTCTTTGGGTCGACGTTTCAATGCCTGTGCTACAATCGGTTTTATGCCAGCGAGTTGATCGGATGGTGGAAGCCGGCATGGTGGAGGAGGTAAGAAATATGTTCGACCCAAATGCTGATTATTCACGGGGAATAAGGCGAGCGATCGGCATCCCAGAGTTCGACGCATATTTTCGAGCAGAAGGAAAAAATAAAGCTAGACTACTTCATGAAGCAATACAAGCAATCAAATACAACACATGCGAGCTCGCATGCCGCCAGCTGAAGAAAATACATCGGCTTCGAGATGTCAAGAGATGGAAGGTGCACCGGCTGGATGCCACGGATGTGTTCAGAAAGAGTGGCGAAGAAGCCGATGAGGCATGGGAAGAGCTAGTGGCGGGACCGAGCACCATGATTGTTAGCCGATTCCTTTACAATCTCAGCACGGACAACTATGCCAGAGTGTCTCTGCCGGCCATTAGGGCGCCGGCAATGGCAGCTGCAACTCACTAGAGTGCAAGTTGCGACTTTTTATCGTGCTATTGCAATATGGCATTTGGCAATTTTGATACTGTTGATGTCAACGTTAGACATTGACCTCTTTCCAATCTGGTGTAGTGAATAAATAGTATCGTGCACTTTTCAAATAATTGAGGCTCACTGTCTCTGAAATAATATAATGCAACAATTGAGAGTTTAAAATAAATTCCAACTGTCGAAAAGTATTTTTTTTTTTTTGGGTACCCGTAGAGATGGAGATGGAGATGCCTTTTTTATTAAAGAGGAAAAAAGTAGAAATTATGCCCATCGTTATTGTGTGTGTTTTCCATTTTGTAAGTTTTTCCAGCAATTTATAGCTCATGATGACGTAATTAATCCTTAACAAGGCACCTGAAAATTGAAATATGGAGCGAAGGTACATAATAGTGTGTACGGACACTTTTCTTTGTGGGTTCCATTCCCGTCCAGTAGCCCTAGTCTCTCTCTCTCTCTCTCTCTCTCTCTCTCTCTCTCTCCATATATATATATATATATATATCTGTGTGTGTGTGTGTGGTTTACGCTTCTACACTCTTAATTCTATATACCCACTAAATGTCTAATGATTTCCTTATCACTTGCGAAAGAGAAAAAAAAGTTAATATAGTCCAAACAAACTCTCTTTTGAGGAATAGCTCCTTAATCTGTTTTCAACTGTATTAGTGGAAGGCCGCCCACGTACACAACACGGCGCACGCACATTACAACTAAATTCAGAAACAGACGACAAAAAAATTCACCAACCAGAGAGCGTGGGTGCGCAAACCATTTGCATGACGGCACCTTTGGTATTACTGTTTCCTTTTGATCA